>CM032812.1:8234476-9434476 GCA_019155185.1 Beaufortia kweichowensis | reverse complement strand
GTGCTCTCTGTCCCAAACGTGTTGCAGGCGGTTCCAGAGTGCACCTTCTTCCAGACGGACGTTCCAGAAAGGGCGAATCGGATGGGATGATAAATCTCCTGAGTTGCCAGAGGCTCCAGTGGCGATGAAATGTAGTGGCAACTGTGGCAAAGGAGGGGTGTAGGAGACGGCAACAAATATGGACACCATGATGTAAACCAGCAGGTGGCTTACCATCACACAAGGTAAGAGACACAGGCATAAGATCTTTCCATTGCATCTGGAGCGTGCCATGGACTGGAAAGAGATTGAGAAGGGAATTACTTTTTTGATAATGAGTAGTGGCTAAGCTACTGGTGAGAAACCTCAGAAAGACCAAGTTGTTTTTATAAGCACTCAAGAGTAGGGTTTCTACCACTAGGAGGGTGTCTCAGAGGAATTCAGTCTCCATGGCTTTGCCTCATGAGACTCGTTATGTGCGCCTGACTGGGCAACGTTTACAGTATCCTACTGCCCATGATATTTACATCATGCACTTAAGACCACACCATTTACTCTGCCATGAAACCCTCTAGCTTACTGCAATGTTTTTTTTTGCTTTCCCTAGGGCAACCAAAGTACACTAATCTGGAATGAATTAAGATTTAAGAATTCAGGAAAAAACATTTTTCTACTGAGAATAATATTTTTTTATAACACTTGAGGGTTTCATTACATTTAAAGAACACTCAATTCTCAACTGTACTAGAAATAAATGACTCAATAACCTAATTAAAAAAAAAAGATTACGTGATATTCCAGCTATTCTACACATTTTGTAAAATACAGAAATTGCATAAAATAGTCTGTTAGAAAATAATTCATAGTACCTTTAATTTATAATTTATAAGGTTCAGTGATGGTTTTAGCAAACGCCCGTCACTTATCTGGAATTTTCTCCCTGCGTAGTTGCCATAACATCCTTTCTTTATCAGTCATCTGTGGTCCCCAGTGTTTTTTCATCCTGATTGTGGTGTTATCCTGAAATGAGTAGATATTAACTTTATCTTTTTCTGCGCCAGCATTATGTCCTTGTTTGTGAGTGCAGTGTGTTCAAATTAAAACAGAATTGAATTGCCTCTCGCAGGTGCATCAACTAAATGAGAATATTTGTATACCACAGGTGATTTGAAGAGGCACATAAGCCACACCCATCCATATTATATGGAAGTTGTTTTGCATAAACCCTGTTTTTTGGCCAATAGTTTTTATCTGAATAAATCTTAGGCGGAAAAAACAAGATATTTTTAGTCAGTTTCTATTCCACTGATACACTTTTGAGCTCATAGTGTGTGTTTTCAGCCTGAGCAGTTCTGTTGCCTATAGATGTAAGAAAAGGTGTTGCTGGGCAACATGTTGGATGACTCTAGAGAGATTTAGTGAAACGTGCATTGAAACACATAATAGGCATTCTTATCTGAAGACAAAAGCATCATGAAAAAAATAATCAATGAAAAATTTGCACAAAACTGTCTCTTGAAAGTTTTTCTTCCATGTTCTATAACAGTGTTTTTTTTAACAATAATCAATGCAAAGTACTTATCATTGTATTCAGTTTGTCTGTATATATCTGTGTTGTACTTGCTGTACAATAAACTACATGTCTCATTATAGTCAGGTCTCAAGACTGAGCTGTCGCAGTGATGTTGTGGATCAGCAATGCAATGCCTTGAACATTCTTATACTGAAGATTTTTTTCATCCATAAGTCAAACCTGTACACATGCATTTTAAAAGCTTTTGCCCCAGTTTCTCTTTATCCCTCTCAGGCACACACACAACCATATCAGCTTTGTTCTATTATTCTGACTTCAGTGCTGTAGAAGCTTGTGCGCAGGCATTCACAGGAGACAGCCGCCCGCCAGCTCTCTCTTTGACACTGAGTAGATTAGACTGTGACGACGGCGCTGCTGAAAGCCAATGGAAACTGAGACCTGTAAGGTCTTTCCCAGAGAGCTGCTTCTAGCGGGATTCACTTTAATATGATAGGTGTCCTGTATAAGGCCATGCTGTCTATTTATCCAAGCCCTTAGGGTGCCAAATCACAGTGTACATGCAAAATATAGCAAGTTATGTAACCATAGCCAGCTGCAGCGGTGGGCTTGGCCACTACCACCGTAGATTTGTCAATGATAATCTGACCGAGCAGATTGACTACACTGTAACAAACCAATAATTTCCAAACTGATGTCACTGGTTCTGAATGAACTGGTTCTGGTCAGGGTGGTCTAATGGTGGTACAAGTGTAATACAAGATGCACAAAAATTGTAAGCTGTCTTCTTAAACAAACACAAATGACAGGATTGGCGATTTGTTGTAAAAAACTTTTATTTCAACAAATCATTTTAACTGCATATTTGCAAGAACATTATATTTATGGACAATTCAAATGTTAAACCCAACTGATCCTCTGCAAATCTTTTTTTAAAGAGGTACATTAGTCTCATAGTAAATTAATTGCCGGCAAGAATCAGCCTAACACTTTGAATAGATTTCGCTTGACAACAGTATCACAGTCTCTCAATCACAGTAAAGTTTTAAACAGGAAAAAGAATGAAGCCCCATCGTTTGTCAATGATAAAAAGCAAAGTATACACAAGTATATGGTCAAATCGACACAGGTTGCCAACATTTCTCTCCAAAGCAGCATGGACATTAAATTCCAGTAATAAGTCAGTATAAGTCAGTAATGGGAGAGAAGACTGGTAGGTCAGTTTGGAGCAACATGCATTCAAAGGATGTCAAACTTCCTCAAGGGATCTATATAAACGTCTATCCAAAGAGTCACTGATAAATTGCCATGATCAAAAAAAAGTCAACATATGAAAATATAAAATCTTCAATGAGCATTGCAATTTAGTGGGTAAGAAAATCTGCACAAAGTGTATATTTACAGTAACCATAACATTAGAGGTTTGCTGGACAAACATCATATTGCCCAGAGAGCTAGGGAATCAGGTAAGACACTGATAATTGAGCAATTCATCATAATTTTTCTTAGAGGGCACTTTTCTTTTTCTTCAACTGCATTAAATTATACAAATATCATAAGCCCATCAAAGCCAAACTTAATTTCAATATTTGGCACAAAATTATATCATAATAATTGAAAAAAAGAACAGGCATTACGTACATGAATAAAGTCACATAAATAATCCACAAAATGTACCACATTTTACACAAAACTTCACATGTAGTTTAATTCTATGTGCAAACCAACTGTATATTAGAGATTATTCAACACAAGAAAAATCTACACTGTTCATATAGTGTCCAGATGACGTTTTGCAATTTTCTAAACGATTTTAACTTACACAGACTTAAACGTCACCAAGATGTGGACAGCCAAAAACATTTTAGCCAATCTATATAGTCTAACAATATACAGTTGTGTTAAACCAGATGTTTCTGGTAGGCCTACACAGTTTGATTTTTTCTACAGTGAAAGGTATTTTAACTGTATAGCGAGGTACATTTTTTCCAAATGTTTGGAAGAATGAAATCCAGGGTAAAGAAGGCATACAATTGTGGCTAATGGCAGATGCAAGATCACAGCAAAGCTGTGCCAATGGAAATTTAACAGGCCTGAGGTTGGGATGCTTGATAGAAATGGAAATTTCCATCCACATCATCCTTCATTTCTCCACATATTTTGCACACAGCAAACACACGTTCACGTGTCACACATACATGCAGATTAATGCACACGCACTTCCTTTTTTGCACAATACATATGCAATTTCAGGACTTCCAAGTGCTTTGACTTTGTTTCGTTAGGTGCTACATTGACTCGGAAGACGGTTATTGTATTTTCAGCATTACCAAAAGGCATCCCTGGCATTTCTTTTCACTTAAACACGCTTTATACATGTAGCCATCTGGAGAGGGGCAACTGGCAGTTTTACTGAAATGGTAAACATATAGCAAAGGGGATTTACACTTTCTATTTGATGCCAGATTCCAAAGATAAATGATCCTCTAAAGCACAAATAAGTTTAAAACGCATAAATAAATGCTCTAACTATTCAGCAGCATCCATGTTAAAACTATATTTTGTCTGGTTTCTCAGAGCTCTGATACCTCACTGAGGCCTATTTATTAGATGATCCTCTTCTAATCATTTCCTCTGGGCATAATCAAGCTACAATGTCAGACAGCAATCACAAATACACTGTCAGCAAACTGGAAGAGAATGAAACAGTCAGCTTGTTACTGCACTATAATGATACATACAAGAGCTGGAGCACAAGCTCTAAAACAACAGCAATAGCACTGGGCTGGTTTTAAAATCAGGGCATTTCTATTCATCTTGACCAGGCACCATCATCATGGGAATGCTGTCCTGGTTGTCCATGTGAAAAGGAGGTTCATTCCTGTTCATTCAAGCAACAACCCTGCATATATTTCACATGTTCAGGTATAGGGGATTTAAACCAGAACTCATTTGAACTAAAATGCAAAAACGCACACTTTGTCACGCGCCACTGGTCAGAGTAGATTAATGACGACACAGCCGCAGTGTGTGAAGGCTCAGCGAGGCAGATAAGAGCTCAGAGACAGCAGACAAACTCCCCGCTTGTCAAGACTGACAACTTGACAATATGCAGGAAGAAAAATGTGTTTCACAGTGAACTAAACCGAGTCTTATTCACAGAATGTATTTCTATAATGATGCATAGTCTCTTGGAGTTTATAAATGAAGAAAGCACATAGATCACATGGTAAGAAAATGAAGGAAGGATTCATAAAGAGGCTTTTTTCGTGGGTTATAAACAAAGCAAAATGTTTAGCTATAAGTACTAAGTTCTAACCTGATAACTGGAAATGAGGGATCTTTGTCAGAATCTTTTAAAAACAGTGCAGGTGGTTTAAACTAGATTTGATATTTAATCTATTACTTATATAATCGATTAAAAATCAAATCAAAGAAAGCACAGGATATTTTTTGCCGATGGAGCCTTCATGCCGATCTTACATAAACTAAAAATATCCACTTGTCACTTCAGGTGGATGCGAAATGCTGAAATGCAAATTTAAACTAAAGTGGTAAAACCATGAAAGAAGAGATGCATGATGATGACTTGGCCCAATCTGCTCCAGTCACAGTAATTCTGCACAGTAATAAATCACTATATAGTGCAACTCTCCCCTATTATAGCATGTCAAATGAGTTTCGCTTTAGACTCCAGGAGATCGCTCCCTTTACAATTTCTTAAACACCATTTCCAGCACAAAAAAGAACAGCAATAAAACACAGAAATGTCAAAAATAAAATCTGTGTTAAATTAACCATAAATGTTCATTTAAATGTGTGCACTGCCTGCACAAAGCGAATAAGTAGTCAGGTCATTAAAAAACACAAAATAAATAAATGCATAAAAAAGCCATCAGTCATGTTTAACACGATCTTACATGACACAGTGCTTTTTACAAATTGCCCTTTGTCCAATATAATAAGAAATAAACAGAAATAGAAAATATTGACCATATGATTTTTGAATTTTTTCAGCCTTTGAAAAGCTGATTGTCCCATGAAAAATGTGCAGTGTCCAGGCATAAATAAACAAATCACTGTCAGTCTCTATTGCACACCTCCCACACACAGACACCAAGATAAAAGATGCAAAATCAAGTAACAAAAATAGCAGTATCGAAAACATTTCAAAGGCAAAATAAATCTTCATGTTTGTGGAAGAATTTATAAATAGTTGGCAGCCAACGCAAAAAGTAACAGCAACTTAAAAAAGTGCCTTCAAATTGCCACCTAAATCAAAAATAATCTGTCTAGAAAAGTGCTGTGCACAGTGAAAAAAGGAGTTTGAAGTTTGCTACAGTTCTTGGGTCTTGAATGTGATGCTTGTCACAGTTCTAAAAGTCTCAACGCGTCTTTTTCTGTGCTTGACAGCCAGAGACTCTTCTTTGCACCCAATACTTTAATAATAGTTTAGAATAGCTTGATACTAGTAATAATCATAATACATCATTTAAATGAGTTGTAATGGAGTCATTCCTAGAACGCTATTATTTTTCATTAAAACTTGGCACATCATTAACAGAGTATCAGGATAAGGGTGGGTAGCACAAACATCCATTTGCCAACTGTCAGACAAGCACTATTTTTAATAAAACAAAGACTCAAACGAGTGAAAGTACTCCAATTATAATAGACCAAGACACTTTTATATTGTTTCTATCTGATTTATGTTAGCTCTCTCTTTTTAACTCTTCAATCTATGAGCCCTCATAATTCATCTTTAATCTGCATCTTTAATCTTACCTACACTCATTTCATCTTCTCACAATTTCCTTTGTTGCATCAGCATTCAGCCTTTTAAACTTGGGTTTCTAGGCCACTTAGTTTGGGGGTGAGGATGCGAGGTGTTACCCCAGAGTTAAGGTCTCTTTCAAACTCTAGCAGCTGGCCCATGAAGTTGAGGTTGGGGGAGACAACTGGCCGCCGACCTCGCACGTACTTATAGGCATCGGTCATGGTCATGAGGGTGTGCTTCATCAGGTAAGCAATAACAATGGTTGCAGAGCGGGACACACCTGCTTGGCAGTGTACAAGAACCCCACGTCCACACTGGTGAGCTTCCTCTGAAACAACATTAAAGTTCATCAAAGATCAGTCACATGCCCATTAGTACATTAAACAACAACAGTTTTGATCAATTTTCTTACCGATAAACTCAAAAACCTCTTCAAAATACTGCCGCAGGTTCTGCTTGCTGTTGTCAGTAGCAGGAAGCCTTTTGTAACGCACCAAACCTGTGTCCAGATGGTACAGGGGAAGATGGGTTGTGACATTGACCACAAAACCAATGTTGAGCCGAAGCAGAAGGTCCAAATCCTGTGCATCTCTTTCATTTCCCAGGAAAAGGAAAGGAAGGATGGAACTGATCACGGCGTTCTCCACATCAGGGGTCATCACGCTCTCCTCGGACAGTGACGCTGGGAGCGAGGAGGAGAGGGGGAGGGAGAGGTGCACTGACAATAAAAAACAAAACAAAGTTGCTTGCATACTTGTTTAGTAACTACTTTGATATTATTTAAAAGTTAAAGGCAGTAATTATATTTAAACTGAGTGTCATTAAAAAAATTTCACTTATTTTTTTCTTCCTCCTTTATCTTTTCTTTTTGAAGTCTTACTGGTGCAGTTTTGCTGTCATAGTATTGCTAAAATTAGCCAATATTATAAAATGTCTTTAACAAAAGGTAAGAACTTTCAATAAGACATGAAACAGAGGATGTGATGAAGCCATCTGAGTTTGAAAAAACAAAATAAATTACAAAGTGTTTATAGCTAAAAACTGTTTGAACTTACAGATGTGAAATCTCCATTTGAGATAATGGTAATGTAACTCCTTTGAAGCTAGTGGATTATGCACTCCACAGATTATAATTTTAATTTGAATACTATCAGTGCCCACAGCCTAATGGAAGTCTTGTCAGTATTTTCAAGTGGCACTGGGAACGTGAACAGACTGTGGTCATCTTTCTGACTGCTCAAACATTACAAGGTAGTTGCATTAGGATCTTTACCTCGACCATTTTCTTCATCTTGTTCTCTGTTGAATGAGTTGAGGACCAAGTGGAGTGATTGTGCAGAAGGCAAGGTGTGTCCACCTTCCCTTTCTCTTTGTTTAGGTTTAGGCTTAATGAGGGTGCAGGGGGCAGAGGGTGGGGGTGAGAAAGAAAGTGGAGAATCTGGAGAGGGAGAGCGCAGGGATGGAGATTGTGGAAGCACTTCATCGTCATACCCATTGCTATCCCCCATGCATGCATCTCCACCTTTGTTCCAAAGCCTCTTTAGGGAATCTCTCCCCTGATCTCCACTGCTTCCTGATCCAATGAAGTCCAAAACTGCCATCTTGCCTTGCTGGAGCCTGCGACGTCCTGCTTGATCTGTCAGCTGAGAGCGTGTGAACTCCATAAGGTTCCGGCAATCAAGGATTACAGGATTGTTGCCAGTGCCACTATTCTGGTTGTGGCCCATGCAGGTCCTCCCTGAGCCCATTCCAATCCCTGCATTGTGGTGGTTAGGTTGGGTTTTAGAGCGAGTCATCTTCTTTGCAAGCTCCTCAGGCCAAATTGTGCGTACACTGTAATCATCATCATCAGGCTGGTATCCTGCCATGGTATGTGCACCGATGTTACGGCCCATATTGGGAGGATTCCCTCTGTGCGGGTTGAAGGTCACTACAATAGGGTCACTACTGCAGTAGCTGCATGTGGAGCTTCCAGTTTGACTTGATTTAGGATTGCAGCCACTGACACAACTCTGGAGAGCCCGAAGAGGAGCGGATGAAGAAAGGGGTGTGCAGGGTAGACAACCTCCAACCAACTTCTTACGAAAAGCAGCAGGGCTTTCAAAACCTCCAGCTTCTCCAGAACACGATGCACAACCCAACGGTCTGAGAAGCCCTGTGCGACAGTCTGAGACAGTGCTGTTAGAAGAGGAGGTGTTAGTGGTGGAAGCAGTAGACAGACACCCTCCTAAAGTCTTCAGTCCCATGGTTCCTGCAGCACCGTTGGCAGCACCAGTTCCTTGGGCGTGAGAAAATGAAGACGATGGGCTCGAACTGCGTCCGTGGCAACCAGCCGAGTGACCTCTCCCTTTTCTACAGCGAACCAGCTTCCAACAACCACAAGGGTGGGAAAAGTCAATGGTACATGTGTGGTCCGGACTAGGAAAGCCTCCTCGGGAGGATGTGGGAGAGAGTGGCAAAGCGTGAAGAATTTGGGGTCGATGTTCTCTAGGGCGTGAGGGACGAGGCTGACTGATGTGCTGATAAGAGGATGGGCCCCGGGATGGGTGTGAAGGTGGGACAGCAGGGTAATGAGGGTTCAGGATGGCAGCATGGGGTAATGGGACTGAACTGTGGTGACGGGATAGGCTGTGGGTTTGTGGAAGTTGGTGACCTGGTCCCAGTTTGGAGTTTTCTTTGTTTCCTACAGATAATACGTTCTTGTCACTATGGGAGGGGTAGTTTAATGATAAATCTCTCTCTCTTGATGGCTTGGATTTGGTCTGCTGTCTTTGGGCTGGTACAAATTCCAAGATCCCACCAGGTGAAACTGTGAGTTGATTCTGATGATGTCTACTGGGCTGGATTCTGTTTAGACTCTGTTGATGGTTCTGTTGCTTTTCCACTAACTCAGAAGACTTTCCTTTCCATTTTCTGTCTCCTTGTACAGGATCCAAGTTAAGCGATACCTTTTTAGTTTGGTTTCCCTTAATGCCTTCACTTCGGGTAAGACTACTACAGTGGCCTTTGTCTAAATACGAACCCCCTCTTCCACCTTTGTCCACAGACACTTTAATGTCAATGGTATGTGTGTGCTTGTGAAGTCTGGGACCCAAAGTTACAGTCCCATTGCTGTGACAATGGCTAGCATTGTGGCCGCTGCCCTCACAGGGGGCACCTCGGTCTCCTTTATCTCGCTGAACATGGGACGATTGCCTGTGCTTGCATTCCAGAGACAGGAAGTTAGTACCTGGATGGGAGCGAGGCAGAGGGGGATGGGGTTGTGGCGAGCGGGACGGGGGCTCGTTGTATGCGGCTGGACGGTGTGAGGAAGACTGGGAGGTGGTGGGTGGGGAGGCCACGCGCAAGGCCAAACTTTTGGGCCGCTGAATAACCACTATGCGCTCGTCAAGAGGGAGCGGAGGCATCTGGGGATGAGCAAAGCTGTAAGTTAAGGAAGCAGAGAAGAAAAAAGACAAATGAATCTTACAGAGCCCATTCATTTTGGTACTTGAGAAATTTTAGAAAAGTACACATATATGATGTGAGTATTACATACACAGTTAATATTAGTCACAGCACACAGAATTGCGTAAACAATTGTGATGAGTAATGCACAGAAGACAGTCTTCTGTTAGTCATTCACAACCTTCCTGTTAATTTAACATAGCAAAATAATAAAGAACAGCACAAAGGGCAAGTCACAGACTTTTCATTAAAAATACAGACACTAATAGAAAGGCTTTTCTGACTCATTACCCTTGTGAACATCAATGTCAAGGGTTTATGTCTGCCAAAGCCATAAAATAATCACAACTACAAATACACAAGCAAACCATGTAAGAAACTGTATAAATTAGGAAAGATATTTGGGAAATTAGGAAAGAATACTGTCACATGTATTGTTGGATATCATTGTGTTGCAATATACTAACGTTGCTGCTTGAGACAATTTTAAGACACATATTTATAGAGTATATGATGAAAGCAGTATTGTAATGGAACATAAATTAAATTATTTATTTTGTATTTCAATAAAGATATTATCTTGCTACTGTAATCTCTGAATAGAAGTTAGGTCATTATTCAAAATGTTAGACATTAGTCAACATTATGAAATGTCAATGAAAAGTGTAATAGTGAGCCCTAAGAGGTGAAGATGGATAGAAATAAGAGAAAAAAGCTAGATGTGTGTGTATGTGACAAGTGAGATAAAAAGAGACAGATAGAAAGAACATGAGAATATAGATATAGCAGTAGAGAGAGAACATTTACAGGATGTGACATGGCTGGATCATCCATTGACCTCATGAAAGGGGGAGGCATGCAAAACAGCACTTCTACAGACATCTACCCCTACACAACACCCACACACAGATCCTAGGACAGAGCCAGCACACCATGCTCTTATTTCCACATGCATACATTCACGCACAGAGCCTGGTGATGGTATCCTCATCCTCTTTGTTTTTTTCAGTCTTGCCTTTTGTAGCCTGTGGTAGTGAAGGGGGGTGGGTGGTTACATTGACCCAGATTTGTCATATTGCAAGTCAACATCACTTCAATCACTTAACTTACACACAAACTACATCTATGATGCTTTTTTTAATGCATCACATTTGACCCGAACAGCAGCACACACTCAGGCATCTGAATGTGCCTCAGTCAGAGGATGCACAGCATCAGCATCTATGAGCTCAGGTACCAAACGGTGATCGTGTTTCACTGATATCACCAAAAGAACAGTGTGTGGTTATATAAATACTGTAATGTTGCTGTAAAATATTTAGTAAATGACAACAAACACTATATATATAGAATTTCATAGATTTATAAACGACTCATCTTGAATAAAGTGTAAGAAAAAGGGAACCTTGTAGTAGCTCACACAAGCATTACTCACACCACACATTCAAGTGATTCATCTCGAATACACACACACAGGCTTAATCCAGCATGGCTAATAACCAGGCACGTTTTACATTCAAGTCAACAGTCTGGAAAAGAGGCATAGGCCTGTTTATTAAGTAATTGGCACCCATATATGCCTCTGTAAAGCCCTGGTTATGTACCCTACTATTGTTTTAAATCCCAAAAATTCTGCATGGTATGACTGGTGGTGGCAAATGAAATGGAAAAAGGTGTTTAGGCAAAAAAGGTGACATTCAGTGACATGTTTTTGCGTCATACTTTTGTGTATCTCAGTTTTCTCTAGAAAGCATCATGACAGCACTTGTCAGCAGCCTTTGTTTCTGCTGCAGCAAA
This sequence comes from Beaufortia kweichowensis, assembly GCA_019155185.1. Classification (NCBI taxonomy): domain Eukaryota; kingdom Metazoa; phylum Chordata; class Actinopteri; order Cypriniformes; family Gastromyzontidae; genus Beaufortia; species Beaufortia kweichowensis. Next base: position 9,422,945 of record CM032812.1, on the reverse strand, counting down.
ACTGCGCTTGATGTCCTGCTCGGAACGTTTAAATATGTTTCATAAACGGAAGGTAATAACCAAATGTTATCTGGGCCTAAGCACTGCACTGACAACAACGTCCACCACAGAATTGCAACTATATTGACTGTCACTTGTTAGGCCACGCTGATGCTGTCACGCAAATTCAGATGCGCTTTACTATGGTCTAGTAGGTCTCTACGCCATTTGAGCGCAGTTTCACTACCATTTCACCGGGTTAGCTATCAAGCGATAATGATGTGTATTATATTTTCAACTTTCTCTTTTTTTATTGTACATTTTAACCATGCACAGTTCAATTTTGTTGCAGCACATCTTTCTATAATAAAAGATCCAAGACATAATATGTAAATAATACGCTGCTGCAATAACTAGGCGACATTTTGTTGAAAACAAAATATTAATCACATTTAAACGCTATAGAAATACAGCAGGCTTATTGTAGGCCTGAATAACAAAAAGAGGAAGAGAAAATGACTTACGTTATAATCTGTACGTCCGCTGTATCGTCATTATTTGTGATTCATTGGATCCCTGTGTTTGTCCGCGCGACAATTCCGCTCCAGTGCCGCAAAACATTTACATAGCTGCAGTTATCTATGGTTTGCTTTAATGTGAGGGTTGCACTTTAAAACATCCAGTGATGTCCATCAGTATATGAGATTTAGGCAATGTCCTCTCATATTGTTCAAAGCAGTCCTCATCTGTATTCACAATAACAACGCATACGGCAGCGCAATGCAATGTGTACTGTGCGCGTGCATGAGACAGCTTGCTATGTGGGGGGAAGGGGGCGTGGTGCTGATATGAAGGCGGGGTTTCTGCCTGGATGACATCATCCTAGACCAATGACAAGAAAAATGTGACGAAATATCCACATAACGTCGCTCGATGGATCCTCAAAACGTTTAGTAACGTCGAACAGTGAATTCGTAATAGATACAATCTTTTTTTAATGCAGATTGTATTTAAATGGCCAATAGTTAGTTAGATGCAAATCACAGTAAAAACTTTAGCTCATCTAAGAAATACACAAAAAAGAGATTAATAACATGATAAGCATATCAACCAGCACTGATAAACAAAACTTACTGATTTCATCCTTTAACATTTTATTATAAGAATATCCTCCTAATTTTAATAACTAAGCGTTCGTGGACTAATTTCTTTCTTGTTCCTCCAAACACCTATAGATGGCGGCACAGTATTCATTCATTAGTTTACAGTTTAACTAAAGTCCATGATCAGAAACCAACAATGATGTATACACATAGCTAAACAAAATAAACGAAATTAAATTAAATTAATTAAACTAAAAATTAAATAGTAGTAGAATTAAAGTATAGGAATAGGAACAAGTGGAAGTAGGAACCAATGGATTTTCGTGCTGTTAGTTTGCAAGACAAGGGACAATTGATATCGTTATGATGATAAAGGTTTAGTTCATCTTAGCACTACATAATTCGGATCAAATAAATGATTGACATTTAGTAATCAGAATTGCAGTAGGTAATCCCATAACGGTTGCTGCTTTACATTTGCATCCCTCAAATTAAGTTTCCACACATATGATACTGTACGTATCTCAAACATTTACATTTAGACTTAAAAGTCGGGGTTATTTATAAACACACAAATCATAATTTGATCAACACAATATCTCAGCCTACAGTAGATGGTACCTACCTTCAATTTTTATTCAATTCATTTATAACATAGATACTTCACATTGACATTACAAGCATACACATTATTTACAAAGGGTCGTCAACTGGAATGCTTTAATATTTTAACAATAATAAAATTCATAATTAATTTTATTACAAATAAAAAGGCAAAGACTTTTATTTTAAAACATAATATGAGAGTCAGAGGAAGTCGATCCGCGAGCAGGTTTCACATTTCGCTTGAACGCAAACAACACTGGCGTCCGGGCGCTGCTGCGGTACCAGTCGTGACCGCCCGACTGATCGCCTTTTCACCGCTCACACATGTAATTCGTCTTATACCACCGACGGGAACCAAACTATTTGGAGTCTTTGACATCTGGGAAACGGTTAGGACTCATTCTTACTACCATACTGTCAAAATATAAGCGACTTTTTCGAAGTCACCCGGCCAGCTAACGCGCGCTAGCAGGTTAGATGTGATTTTCTGAGCCAGTGTATGAACGTCTTCACGATGTTTTCGTGCGTGGATTATTAATTTGCCAGCTCGGCACCACAACAAGTGTTTGACTTGGCTGTAAAGCCGTTAAAAACATGGACATGTAGACACCTGTATGACGGGTCATTTCTCATAGTAACGTTATACTGAGCGCTGCTGAGTTTGCTAACTGGAAGAAGCAGCTCGATAACTTGCGCTGAAGTTTGTCTGTACTTAAAAGGACTTTCATCTGTCTTTTCACTGGAGGATAAAAGGACTTAAAATTGTATATTACCGATGCGCAACGATATACAGCCGATCATCAATAGTTTCGGCTAAATTCTGGACCTTACAGACATTTGCCACCCGGCCTAATAAAACTTGGAGTCCTCGGACTCGATTTTGCACATCTGTGCTGGGAACAATTTTGTTTTGTTTTTACCCCCATCAGCTAAAGAGTACAGTTTTACCCGTCTGTCATTCGTTGGTGATATTCAGTAGGTATTTTACACGAATAGTCATCCGTGTGCCTGCAGAAATCCCCTTAGGAAGTTGAGATTCAATGTTGACACCCAGTTCACACTGTTTGTAGACTAACTGGGATTTCGTTCTGATTGTTTAGGGAAATTTTGTTTGTTAGTTTATTTCCTTAACAATCACATAAACTATGACTTAATAATAGAACCATATCAAAAGTAATCTTTATTGGTTTGGCACATCGAGCTCAGGGTGGCTCTCTGAAAGCTGGACTTCGGACACTTCTCATCGTACTGTACCCATGTCACGATTGATTGAATTTTGAGGACTGTGAACACATTAAGTTTTAGTGAAATAAACTGTCAAATCCAATCTCAGAAGATGACGACCAGGACACCACTGTTACCAATGATTGATCACTCAACTGGCCAGGTGAGTTTTCTTTATATATGTGTTTGGGTACTAGGAAGTCTTTTTGTGGTTTGGTTGTATGTTCTTTTACAAGATGTTTGTTGTTTGTACAGGAACCTTTCATTTCCTACTTTAATTAATTTATGGTCATGGGCTGGTCAGCCAAAATAATATAGTGCTTTTTGATTATTCTCTTCTATATTCAACTTTTTAATGTCTGTACAGCAAAGCTTCTTCAGTTGTGAATTGCTTATTTTTTAGTTCAAAAAAAGAAAAAAAAGGTTTTTTTCCCAATATATATGTGTGTGTGTATACAGCCTCAAAAGTAACACAGCCTCAAAAAGTAACTTGCTAATTTACTTCAAGTTTCTGTACCCTTTGAAGATCAGTGATCAAAAACTGTGAATGTTTTGTTGCCTTGTTACAGTCTTGTGCTTTTTAAGCCAGACCTTTTGTGGGTGATGATGTGGGGTTTGAAATGGCCTTCGAAATTACTATTTTTAAACACGTACCAGTTTGTCTGTCCTCTTACTTCAGCTTTTCAACAACTTGTCATGGTTTCTAAACACTTGAGCCTGTCTGAAGTAAATAAGGGGATTAATTCATTTGTTTACTTTAAAGGACTTAAATTAAACACACATTTTATAGTTCATATTTAAGTAAACTGTTTTGGCGTACAAATCCATTTACTTACTACGAAATCCATTAGTATTTTATTGTTTAATAAAATAAAGTAAAGTTAAAATCTTGTTTTGTTTGTTTTAAACTGTAGTGTATGGTTTATAAATATTGTATAAGTACAGATGAGACTATAACCAGTCCTCTTATGATTTGTAAGGTTGGTCAATATTTTCCCTCAATAACTTTTCGTGTGGCTTAGTCAGTCAAATATAATCAGGCGAAACAGATGACTTTTAATAATCTCAGATGTAAATCTGTCTTAGTCCAGATCAAGACTTATTTAATTTGTATATTTACTTCTTGAGCAAGGTTAGCTTGGGAGTTGCAGTTCTGTCTTTCTGGGTGAAGATTTACAGTATAATCCTTGTCAGTCTGGACTAGCATTTCCAGTTGAGCTGGGCATGGTTTGGGGAGTGTCATTGGGGGTGTGTCTTCATTTTGAATGTTTACAAAGATTGATCTTCCTGCACAGTGTGTGTGTTTTTAAGCCTTACCTAACCAGAAAGGCCTGCAAGGTGATAGAAGAAAACAGAAGCATTGAACGGTATATTTTGTATTCTGTTATACTTTGGTGTGCCCAAGGGTCATGGTTGTAGCAGTTCAGTTTGCCACAGAAAAACAGACTTCCCCTTTTACTTGCTGTTGAAACGTTTTATGTTTCATTCATCTAGCAGATCACCTGGCTCCAGAGCTTGGCATGGGCCTTCAAGTCTCTGTGAGTTTACACCATAGTAGCCTTTACAGATGGGGGTGGTGTTCAGCTGGTGTCTATTTGTGTACTGGCTGCTACCTCCCTGCCCTGGAAATAGTCATGGTGTGATAAAAATACTGATATATGACGAGCTAGCTCACACACCCACTTTATTTACCCCTCCCCTTTTCATCTACCCCACTGTTTTCCCCACAGTCTCAGAAATTTGCCCCTCACGCGGAGCCTCTACTCTTCTAAATGACCTTCCACAGCGTAAAGCGCCGGCGTTAAACATGGTTGTGAGCTGTCGCTCGGCAACATTCCCGTAACCGGTGTCCTCTTTCGGGTGTGTGTTGCGTCTTGAAGTGGATTTCATATCCTTGTCAGATATTGGTCATTCACGCAGACCTGAATGTCCTCCTTCAAACCTCGGTAATTAAAAATCGTCAATTCAATAGGATGTGTTCACCACGCATAGTTGCTCTTGACAAACGGCACCTCCCCAACACTACGGTGACAAAGTTGTCTCCTGGCCAACATGGTTGTTTGTGTTTACATATAAGGAACAGTGGGGTAAGCTGTGCCGCCTTTAATTTAATTGTCTCTAGGTAAAAAAAGATTTATTTAATTTAATAATTAAAGAATTTGCATGGTATTGTTAAGCTCATCATTGGTTCGGAGCTTATAGATAAAAAAAAGTTTTTTTACATGACATTTAGAATTTCACCATTCTCATTACTGGCATCATTTCCAATTCATATAACACAGCTTACCCACTGTCACATCTTACCCCATTTCTCCCTATGTGAAACATGTGAAGTCAGATGTCATTCAAAACCACATGGCTCTATTTGGAATGAGAGACGGAGGTGAGAAAATAGAGATCGTGTGAGCATACAAAGTGAAAACACCATGTTGAATAACAATATAACAACATAAAACTTTTGAGTTACTTTGCGAAAGTACAAGGTTAACGTATGATTTTCTGTGTTAAAGTACTCGCTACAGCCTCACAGACATTGTCTTTCAGGTATTTTGTACATATTAAATGTTGTCCACATAAAACAAACCACTCCTGAATGTTTTGTCACCATTGACGTCTGTGTTACCAGCCCTTTGTAACTAAGCAGTGACAAAGTCAGCAGTGACAAGCGATGAAACTAATCTTGTTCATAGGAAATCAGAGAACTCACTTTAACCGGTTCCCGTCATAATGTCATCATTCATTTAGACTCGAGACTTGTCATTATTACTCTTGTAGCTAGTAGCCTAAATAAAGGGTTGTGTTTCGGGAGCTTGATCGTCTGGTTGGTTTTCCCACTGGTGCTAGGTTAAAGGAAATAAAGGTGCTGGGCAAAACAGGTTTTTCTAAGAGACAGGTAGAGCTAGTTCATCTGTAGTTTATGAAAGAACAGTTGTGTTTGCATCCTCCTATTTTCAAAGAATGCCATTTGGTTCACAGAGGTTTGTTTTATAAGCGTCTGTCTACATTATGGTGTTTGATTTGTTTGTGTTTAGAAAAACAGGATTCCACCTGGTTAGGCCTATTCTGTTGCACTAGTAGAGAGTATTTTATCATTGTTTATTGTGCGGGTGTGGTGAAGAACTACACTGCTCTGATTTGGGTAGATGTTGTGAAATCACCACAGAAACTCGCTGCTTCATGTCAACATTTGTCATAACACATCAATTGCTACCGGTCGCTGTCTTTCAGAGATTAGAAAAAGGAATGGGTCTCTAGAAGAAAGAAAAATTCAGCACAGTGTTTATGTGCATAGAACACCTTTTACACATTGTTAGTTCAGTCGAGAAGACCACACATTAAAAGTAAAGATGGAAATACAGATTTTTAACCTTACAAAGTTTGTTGAATGACTTGATTCCAAAATTACATGTGAAAACAGAAGGAATGTTTTTATAGTGTTGCCTGAAAACGAGTCGCAAGTTTTAAAAATAATATTGTAGTTAGTAGGAATTGTATCTGAAGATGAAATTAATTTAAAATTTACTTGGTAGTCTAATTTTATCCAAAGTATAATGTCCTTACACCTAACAGCGAGTGATTGAAATAGCCTAAAAAAGGGAACCTCAAGATCCGTAAGCTCTGTTCTCTTTTTATTTCTTTTTCTTTGGTCAGTCCTTGGGTTTTTTCACATAATACATCATTATTTGTCAACCTAACCTGTAGAGTAATTTGTTGCTGACCTATATAGTCCTTCAAATAAATCATATATCATATTGTGCAACGCCTCTAGTTTATTTTAAAATAATTTGATCTAATAATTGTCTTTAATTAGTATGGTAATCTTATAAATTTCTTAGATGATAGATCATTTTCTACATAAGTTTCCCTGCGATGATATCATCCATCTAGCCCTTTTTTATGATTGAGTCATTGTGCTGGTAGATCAGTTGAACTGGAGAAACCTTCCCGAGCGTCTCAGTCTGTAGCTTGTCTTGTCTCACTCCACTTGATTGTCTTGGTTTCCAGCTGTCCGGGCATGTCAACGCTCATATCCGAAGTGCTTCATGAAGGCCTCCTCTCGTTCCGGCAGCCACTCCTCCTGACAAACCCAGACACGTCGCTTCCTGTGTATGATCTGGAACCCACATCATTTTGGGATTTTTTTTCTTCTCTCTCTCTTACTATCCTCTATCACTGTACTTCCGGGAATTACCTCAACTTCCTGTTGTGTTGCAGCATTTGAGGAAGCTGCTTTTCTCAGCTTGGACCCCCTGAGAGATCTGCATGTAGATCTTATTTTAAGACCCCCTGGTTTCTAAAATCCTTTTCTGCGATATTTATCTGTGGTGATCAAAAATGGCTTTTTCTTAACTAGCTTGAGGTTTCCGTCTTCATTTTTGTCATGAGCGTTTGGGGATGTTAAACAGATCTTTGCACCCATGACCCTGTTAAATTAAAATCACATCTACCACATTATATATAATTCATCTTTATTCACTCTCTTAAGTAAGCAAATGTCTCTGTCTTGTAACTGCATAGCGAGTTATAGATGCGATCAATGGCAATTTGTGTCCTTTTTTACGGATTGCACATGCTACGGATTGCAACTATAACACGTCATGTCAGGGTTATTTTTTTCTCTTAAAGAGTGTTTTTGAATCCCTGACCACTGACTGTTATATTTCAATACATGTAAAGCTGCTTTGGTACAATGATCATTGTGAGAAAGCGCTATACAAATAAAATTGAATTGAATATTTTTATTAATGCATATGGTGAAAATAAGAGGTACAGGATATATCAATGGCTGTTACTGAAAACTTGAATGTGTTTGTTTTATGGATACCAGTGGTGAAATTACTGCTGATCATTTTAACATAAAGTTGGTGTTAAATTTACCCTTTAAAATGTTTTATATTTAGTATGTTCAAAACAGTAGGTGATAATAGTTTGATTGTCTAGTACTTGCTTTAAAGTTTTCAGTATGCATCAAATGAACACTTTTCTATCCCATGCGGAGTAAGGAGTAAATTAAAAATACCAGAAAAATGTGAGCTGGGCGTCTCTTTTCAAGTGTAACTCATACCAAGAAATTTACTCCTTGTGGTTAAACTGTACTTTTTTACAAAACCTAAGTGCATTATTTTCACAGCTATTGTGCATGACAATGAAAACATATTGGGTGAAGTATATGTGGTACTTTATTTAATTCACATTATGTGATTTTGGACGCAGGGATTGTAATGTACATTAAATCACCTGATAATGCAGATGTTCTTCCAGGCAGCCACATGGGAGGTCACTTAAAATGCTTGAAGCGTTGTTGCTTGTTTAGTTCCATTGTCACTTTCTCGAAGGGAGGCAGCTCTCCTCACGTCATGTCACGCGTGTTAGGTCTAGTTTTTCTGCTCTTAGCTGTTCATTGTGCAAAATGATGCAGAAAGTTTTCATCTTGACTTTCCTGTGTGTGTGAATAATACCTTATGGTTCGAGCTCTTCTTCTAAATAGCATCCTTGTGATTAAATGAGAGTTTGTCTAAGTGGCTGCAGAGTTGGTATCGAAGGTCAGAGCTGTGTAAATTGTGTGTGTGTTCCCTGTTACTCTCACAGCAGACGAATGCTGTACGTCAGTCTGGCATGACGTACACTCGCTGCAGTATCATTAGAACTTCCCTCTCATCTTGATGAGAAGACAAACCTGAGATGCAGTAAAACATTTGTGCTGCTGTCGGAGCACAACCACATCAGGGTAGTCTGTGTATTAGAGAGCATGAAAAACATGAGGTACTGCATAGGGAAATATCACTTGATGTTGGAAACATGCTTTTTTGCACCTAGTGTTGCAATGTTTAAATAACACCTTTTGGTTACCCCTCAGTGATTCACCATGAATAGGTGTGTTAAGCAGTGACGTAACCTCATCTTGCTTCACAAAGGTGTCATGAGGAATATGTGTCAAAACTAAGCCACAGGCAATTTTGTCAAAGCTCTCAAAAGTTTTGAGTTTCTGTATGTGTAAGTCTATGATGGTCCACAATGATGTTTAGACAGGTCAGATAGACTCACTGTCACATGGACAAATGTGAATATGGTGCCATGAACACTAGTTAAACAGTGTGATGATCCAGACAATAGAGAGTCTGTTCAATCGATGTGTTCACCTCACAGACTGACAGACTGTCTTCAGACTGCAGCTCTGCTGTGAGCTCACAGAAAGGGACAGGTCACAATTGATGCACTGTTCCCATTTCATCACAGAATGAGCACAGTGTACCACAGACCAATCCAGAGAAACCCCTGTTTTTAAACAGACTCCCCTCTCTGTTTCTTTTTATCAGTCTGTTGTTTGACCAAATCATAGCATCACACATCATCTCTTTCTGTGTCCTCATTGTTTATATCCTGTCTCTGTTTCTTTTTTCCATCTATGCTAGTGATGCATTTTTGACCAAAATGCAATATTCATGGCACACTGGGCCAATAGCCAAATATGTTGATTTTAAATGACTACTGTTATATGATAAGATACTTAAGTTTATTGTTTCTGTTGGCTTTTCTATAATAAAAAAGTATGCATTGCATTAAATAATGCACAAGCATGAACAGATGAGCAGGTGACTCTGTTAAAGGGATAGTTCACCCAAAAATAATGATCATTTATTCACCCTCATGTCATTCCAAACTCTTATGACTTTCTTCTGCAGAACACAAAAGAACGAATTTTGAAGAATATTTGTAATCAAACAACACTGGGCCTCATTGACTTCCATTGTATGAACATACAACCACTAAAAAATTTTTCTTTTGTGTTTAACAGTGGAGTCATATACAGGTTTTGAATGACAAAAAGAGGAAATAAATAAAGGAAATTTTTGGATCTCTTTAATTTGACAGTAACCAACAGGTTGATCAATGTCTAAAGCTGAGGACTTTTATATGCAATTATGCCATGCAAATACTTACTTAATTTGCAATTGCATTTGAATTTTGACCACAGTTTGCTTCCATAGATTATTTCCATAGTCAGTCACACATTTATTTATATTGCACATCAATTGTTAAGCAAATTGTGTATCTGCTCTCTTATCATTTTTTATTGTCTCCATTGTCATTCGGTATTTCTATGCACGCCTACTTAGTATTAGAATCAAATGGCGACTGGCGACAGTCCTATTCAATCAGAATTACCCAGGCTCTGATAAGGATATTTTTAAACCAGTGCTCTGTAAACCTCCCATCTGTGCTTTTAGGATCAACCTTCATAACTATTCCCAGGTGGAGAATAGAGGGTGTAAAATAACATTTGGTGTAAATAAACGTTTCTCTCTCTCTCTTTACAGTCTCACTCCGACTCAAAGTCCAGCGGACGCTCCAACATGCTTCACTCCGCAACAGATGAGCAGCCCCACATCGGCTGCTACAGGCTTCTGAAAACTATCGGCAAGGGAAACTTCGCCAAGGTCAAACTTGCCAAGCATGTCCTAACTGGAAAAGAGGTGCGGATTTTCAGATGAACCAGAAATGCTAGTGTTTTAACATCTGGATTTTTGTTTTTTGTTTTGTCTACAAAAATATGTCATCCCTGCAGCGCTTGATTTCAAGTATTATACTGTACATGTAGCATGTTGTAGTGTTGTGCATTTACAATAGTACAATAGTGCATTTACAGTTACTGTTTAAAGAGCTGATCATGTGACTGCAGTCCAGTTCTCATTGGGTGACGCTAACATAACACACACTAACTTTACCATTGACGCTTTGATTCTTCCATTGGCCATTTTTAGTACATGCTATAGCGTATTCTGTGTTTAACTGAGCTGATCCCATGGGCACAGTAATATGTGACTGGATGATGTCAGACGGACTGATAACATGTAATGTGACTTCCGAGAATGATGGAGAAAAGAGGGCAGGGGTAGTATGTATGCACTGCAGGAGTGACATGCTGTAATCTCAATGCAGCGTAGTGAATTGTTTCCTGATGATGTGAGATTGTGATCTGTATTAAGGCAGACCGAGGCTGATCTTTGCTTGCAGCCTCAGGCCTTTTCCCAAGTCTTAGCTCTAATCTCTTTACTTTTTTTGGTCAGGTGGCAGTCAAGATCATAGACAAGACACAGCTTAACTCTTCCAGCCTTCAAAAGGTGAGTCTGACCTCTGCCATCTGCAATTTCAGGGGTTTACTGACATTTTTAAAAAACCTCTCCCACCCTGTCTGTTGCGTCTCTTCCTGTTCTTTCATGACTTTTAAGAGGCAAAAACTTTAGTCTGCAGGGTCCATGGCAGGGCAGGCAGCTAATTATAGGAAATTAGACTCAAATGCTTCCTGAAGTAAAGGGTTGGATGGTGGTTGTAAACCACATCTTGTGTTGCATACACATGTACATGTACACATTGTGACAGTGTTGTCACAATACCAGAATGTCAATAGTCAACATCTATACAAGTGAAATTTTGCATTCTTGATATCATAAAAAAAACTTTATTGATATCATGAAAAAGAGTTGTTTTGCAAAACAATGCTACTGAGGTCAAATGTTTAATTATATCTGAATGATGACTGTGGCTGGGTGATAGACCTAAAATTTGATATCTCAATGTCTTTCCAATCTGAAAAATAGTGTTGATATATATATCTCGTATTTTTGCTTTTGCTAAAATTGATTAAGATTAACTTTTGTACATTAATCTTTATTTTCAACAATATTCTATATTTACTCTATGCAATAATTATATTGTCTAAATAATATCTAATAATATATGACCAGTCCTAATGATGACATCTAGTTTATTTAATTAGGGAACGTTTGCTTTATTTTAGTAATGACTTGACACTGAAGTTTTGCTACATTTGACTGCTATGAAGAACAAACGCATAAGGTTTGCTGCACATTGACATGTTGTGTCTTTGGTTTTCAGCTATTTCGGGAAGTGAGGATCATGAAGCTCTTGAATCACCCAAATATTGGTAAGCTTAACTGACAGACAAATCACCCATAAGTCTTTCAGCTTCAATCTCTACTTTTCCGCTTTTGGCTGCGCCCACAGGGTTTTTTCCCCTTTTTTGGTTCATTAATCCTGGTCCAAATATCAGTGTTTTTCTGTGCAACTGGATTTAATGGGCATAAAATCTCTTGTGAATAAACCAAATCAATTTTTTTCTTAGTCTTTATCCATTATTGTACTAAGTGATATAGCTCACAATATTTGTCTCTGTTATTTACTTATAAATAACATTCAGTGTTTCGCTGCATTTTAAATGACTGCTCATCTTATATGGAATATAAATAAAGCAAAATGTTTTGAGTTTTTTTTTTCTTATATTCATTTGCCTTTCTTGTCCTCTTGCAGTAAAGCTCTTTGAAGTGATCGAGACCGAGAAGACCCTGTACCTGGTGATGGAATATGCCAGCGGAGGTTAGAGCGCTCTCAAACCTATATAAACAGTTAATGTTCAGCTCCTTCATAGATGCTTCTAGACACTTTGACTGTAGCTCTGTGCCTTTAAATGAAACCGCTTTCTGTCCTTAGCTGACCTTAACACTGTGTATTTAAAAGCGCCTACATACAAAATTTTGCCGTGTCAAGGATGCAATGAATATATTAATTTAAATAGGGATGATGTGTGTGAAGAAGAAAGGTTTTGCCAAAAGGGACTGTCTCTGTTGACCAATAATTCCCTCTTGGTTTCAATCTGACCTGTCTCATCAGTATCTTATACAAGCATCCTGACTGTCTCGTTTGTGACCGTTGTTTCTTTCATTGCTCTGCAGGTGAGGTGTTCGATTACCTCGTGGCCCACGGCAGAATGAAAGAGAAAGAGGCCCGAGCCAAATTCAGACAGGTGAGATGCTCTGCATTTGCATTTTATTCACTCCTACACAATTTGGGGTTTGACATTTGATATCGCTGTTGAATGAATACAAAGCACTATAAAGGTTGTAAACACATCAACTGTGTTTGCTGTTTCTCATACAGATGCATTTTATTTTTCACCCTTTACCCCATTTACAGACTGTATGATCCGATCGCAAGCGGTCAGAGCTAAATAAAAGTGTACTGAAATCCTATCACAGTATAGCACATAGATGCACAAAACAAAACAGACATAAATAGCAACACATTGAAAGTAACTCACAAATCAGTAATCCGTCACTTAAACTACAACTGATCACAAGAGACAAGCCTGATAATGCTGATGTGATCAGATCAGATTACCCAAAAAAGTTGATAATACCAGGTGTAGATGTGGCATGAGTTGCACGAGTTTGCTCAAAACATCTCTTCAAGTCAATATTAAAGCTAACTTTTATTTTTGTGTGCAGATTGTGTCAGCAGTTCAGTACTGTCACCAAAAGTGCATTGTCCACAGAGACCTCAAGGTACACAAGACACATTTCACTGTGTTATTTTTTAATCTTTATCTATTCCTTAATATATCGCTAAAATGCTCCTTTGCTTATAGGCAGAGAACCTGCTTTTGGATGCAGACATGAATATAAAAATAGCCGATTTTGGCTTCAGTAACGAGTTCACACTGGGCAACAAGCTGGATACGTTTTGTGGCAGCCCTCCCTACGCTGCCCCCGAGCTCTTTCAGGGTAAGAAGTATGACGGGCCGGAGGTGGACGTCTGGAGCCTGGGGGTCATACTGTACACACTGGTCAGCGGTTCTTTGCCATTTGATGGACAGAACCTAAAGGTGGGCAGAAAAAGTGAGAGCTGGTCCTAATATCTTTGAATTAAATGCTAAATGGTTGTGACTGTGTGTTCGCAGGAGCTGCGAGAACGGGTTTTACGGGGAAAGTACAGGATTCCCTTCTACATGTCGACAGACTGTGAGAACTTACTCAAGAAGTTCCTTATACTCAATCCAACCAAGCGAGGAAGTCTTGAGGTTTGTCTTCAGGCACATTCCTATAAAACAAGATAAGCATTAATATCGAACTAATACTACTTTTCATCAAAAATCTTTTATCCTAAAACGTTCCTGTTGTTCTGCTTGCACCCAGCAGCAGATCATGAAGGACCGGTGGATGAACGTGGGCCATGACGATGACGAGTTGAAGCCCTACATTGAACCCCAGCCTGACTACAAGGATCCTAAGAGGACAGGTCAGCACCCCAACAGTGCAGGGGTTTGGAAGAGAGGTGGGGCAGACGTGGCCCGGGGCTGTGGTGGTGATGATGATGATGGTGGTGGGTGGGGTTTGAGACAGAAATGGGTTATGATTGGGTGATAAATCATGGTGATGGCATTGGATCTGAATTCCTTTCAGCAGCTCATCTGAGCGTCTTTGTGAGTTGAAATGAACACTGATATGTTAACTGTTTTTGGCTGTGCGATTGTCGTTTTTGAAAGATTTTCCCATGGTGGATAATAAAACGAATGGAAAAAGGTGGTGGCGTGTTTTAGATGGGCAAGCATGCAAAAGTTTTTTTCACAGCTTTTACAACTCTTTTTTTTGTTTGTTTTCTCAGATATCATGCTGCGGATGGGATACTCGATAGAAGAAATACAAGACTCCCTAATCAACCAAAAATACAATGATGTCATGGCAACTTACTTATTACTGGACTATAGGAACTCGGATGTATGTTACTTTTAAAGCTCATGTGAATTTGTATGTGTTTGTATGTGCAACACGGTATAGAAAAGCTGAACGATTGGTTATAATGTTCTTTCTTTCTCTTAGCTGGATGAACTCTCAATAAGGCCCCGCCCAGGCACTGACATCACAAACAACGCCCAGTCACCTTGTCACAAGGGACAGCGCAGTACCTCCAATCTGAAGTCACGCAGATCCACAGACCAAAGTAACCATTGTTCCTCTGGTACTTTACCAACCATTGCCCTTGAGCACCTTCACATCTTTCCTCTCCACCTCAGGTTCCTCCGTTTCCTCCAAGCGTGCTCAGGGCGACAGCAAGCACATCGCCAGTTCAGGCAGCTCCAGTAAAGTCCCACCCAGTCCGCTGATCTCTGGAGACCATAAGAAGACTCCTACCCCTTCCACAGTGAGTACACAAAGAACTCCAGACTGATACACGGTAAGTTCAGTTCTGATCTCACACGAGTGATCTCGCTGTGCTCTCTGTGTGTCCTACAGAACAGCATCCTCTCCTCAGGCACCAGTCGCAGCAGGAACTCTCCCACTGCTGAAAGAGCCACTTTGGGAGTACAGAACGGCAAGGACAGGTACTGCCACACTCTTACAGAGAGAAGTTCTGTTCCAACGCTTAGTGAGCTGCCTACGATGGTGCGTTACTGATGTGAAAGCTTTTTTAGCTGCTTCTGTATATGGCTTACTTCAGCATTTATTATGCATTATTGCATATATCCTTTAGAGGGAATATAATTCTAGAATGCATTGCGACAAGCTTAGTGAAAACTTAAGAAATGCTGATTATTACTGAAAATTCATTAGAAAGATTTTTTTCCCAGTATTTCCTGATGAAGCCAGTTGCCTATATAGGCAGTAGACAGGACTGGCAGTTTGCTAGGTTTTGGAACAGAGCTGTGGTCTTCAATCTGGATCTGTATTAAATATAGTGTGTGTGTTTATGTGTGTATGTGTATATTTAGACTGTTTGGAAAGCTTCTCTGCTCTCGACTCATTCTGTCAGGCGGCTGTCCTGCCAGCATGGGAAACATAATCCTGCTGTACACGCATACATTCTCACATTGACAATCGGACACATTTACCCATACACTTCAGCACTGCGCCAAGCTGAAATCTGTTCAGCTCGTTTCGCAACACCTTCGGGAGTGTAGATTTAGTGTGAGGATTAAAAAATAATGATCATACACAGTTGCAGTTAATCGCCTTTAAGAGCACAACAGTTTGGGTTTATAATCTAATACAATAAAATAATATTTCTGTTTTTTCAAACGTATCGATTAGCACAGACTCGTTTAAAGCAGTGTGCTATAAAAGAAAGCGAGCTTCAGCGATATGATTAAATGGTTTTAAATATGATGCCAAATAACCTAGAACCATCCTCTAATCGGTCTTATAAAAGGTCAGCGGTGGTGAACGTCTGCAGATGTGCTGACACACATCGGCGCATTAACTCTGATCGACCCTGATGTGGTCAATCTCATCCCTTAATCTGGGGTTTAGCAGCTCTGGTACCCCTCCATCAGGTTAGAGAGAGAGAGAGATGGAGAAACTCAAAACTGCAGCAACGCTGCGTGATGTGAGTGTTTAAGTTTGCCGGAGGTGTCGATCCGCAGGATTGTGGGAGTGCTGACGTGCAGGAAGTTTTATGCGTACAAGGTCAGGTTGCAGAGAAGCAAAATAAAGGGACAATATGCAACTGATTAAACATCTGTCACTAAAGTACATGCGAACACGTGTGTACATCATATGTTTTTCTCCTGCTCTCTATTCTGTTGTTTACCTATTTAATAATTGAGCTGATGTCTGAACCTTGCAAATGCGCTTCGTGCCTTTGAGGATTATGCCGTCAGTCGTTTTGATCATCTCTTTACACATTCTCACTTAATGCACAGAGACAGAGAGAGCTTTCCAGTGATAATGCGAGTTTGGTTTGAGGCTGTAATCTCTAAAAATAGACATTTTGAGACCAAAATAGAGCCAAACCTGCATTATCGAAATGCGAGTGTTGTATTTTTATCTTCTGGTGTGTGCTTTTTTTATTCTTCCACTTTTTAAGCCATTCCTCCATCTTTGCTGAATCTAACCTATCTGCTTTACATCCCCACCCATACGTCCCTCCACTTCATATGTGGGGGGTATCCGTACACGGGGGCTGTTGTTTATTCGTCTTCCCCCAGCCTGAACACTCCAGGGTCCCGCGCCTCAACCGCCTCAGCAGCCGCGGTCCTCGCAGCCTCGTCCCGCACCCGCCACCACAAGTCCTTATCCACCTCTGCCCACCCCAACCCCCCAGACCTCCACGCACATCGCCCCAGGCAAGTGGCAGCTAATGCCAAACTCAAAGCAATTCGGAAGAAGGACGAAGGGTGGGGGTTAACTTTAAGAGCCAAGGGCCAAGGGAGGGGTCGTGAATATGAATAATCTTCAAAGAATTTTAAAGTGTTTGGAAAGTTTTTTAGGTTTGTAATATGAGACAGAACCAAAACAGCCGAGCAGAGTTTGGGCTGGATGGTGATTATTTTTTCACAAAATATTTATAGAATATGTTTATATAATAATATTTACCATTTTTACTAATTTAAACTTTCACACAGTTACAAAGTGTGAAGTTGTTTCTTGCGTTCCAAAAATGAGCAATTTACATCAAATAGGTTTGTGTGTATGTCGCTTAATTATTAAAAATGAACATGTTTATCACTATCATATGATATTTGTTTAGCATGAAACTTGGAAAGTAAGATTTGGGTCATACTGTCCGTCTCTACCCTAAACTGCCTATTTCCCTCTGACCCGATCTCCGTCACAGTAACACAACTGTCTCTTTCGCCGGCCCCTTTCCTCCACATAAACACACACCTTTGCGTCATACACCTGACAGCCAGTTCCTTTATAACCCATAACACACCAATTTCTAACCTATAACTCGCAGTCCCTCACATATGCATGGGTTGTGTGCATGTCGATAGACATCATACTGCAGCTGCTCTTTCACCTCAATTATATTTCTGAACCTCTGAAGTCCTGGCAGCACTGTGGTTTCGCCTGCTGCTCTGCAGACAAACCACACAGCACAATAATACCCACAGCCCATCCAGACACTGGTCTCACTGCTTGCGTAACTACTCTAACAACAGTAACTGTGTTTCTAAAGACCTTTATGTCGTCCTGTAAGGTTGAAAGCTTGCGTCAGTTGTGTGCATGCTAGCAAAGGTGTTTTCCCCTTTTCTTTAGTTGTTATGGTGGTTGTTGAAGTTCCATGCAATGTGTTGGTGTTAATTGCATGATAACTGTTATTAAAGATGGTGTGTGCAAATTTAAAATACTTTTTTGATTAGCAAAAATGTTAGCCATTCGTAGCCATTCCCAAAAACATTGGCTTTGTTTTCATGATGTCCGCTTTGTTTGTTTGTTGTTGGGTTAGCCATTGACGTGCGAGTTAGGAAACAGTTCTATCTGTTTGGACAAGCAAAAAAGTGGGGGTTTTCAAACCTGATCAGTTCTGCCGAATTTGCACACTTCACCTTTAGTTTGTGTATTAAAAATGGCTGTAATGCCTTGATATGACTAAATGGCCATTCACACCAAAAATGGTAACTATATAGTTTAAAACATTATTTTAAATTTAGGAGAATTGCAGTCCACACCAAAACTATAGTAACCCAGAGGATGGTATTGCTGTGATCACTTTCAGAGCGTTTTTTTCCTGTTGATGAATGATTAAACATTGCCATCTAATAAAAAAAACATTTGACTTTAAAGGCTCATGAATTCAAAAAGTGAAAATGCAGCATGCAAGGTTAAAATCAACATAATGTTATTGTATGTTTGTGTAGATGCTAATATAGTGTTCATTGTAGTTATCGGTTTTGGTGTGAATGGGCCCTAACATGTCTGGCATGTTGTAGAGGGAACCAATGGCAGATTTATACTTGATTTCACAATTACATGCTTTGTTTCTTTCCATCAGGTTTGAAGTTCGTTCCTGATTAACCATTTATTAATATTTAAAGAGATAGTTTGTCCACATTAAACACGCATTAACAGAAAGAGCTGACATCAATAATGAACAATGTTTTAACCCGTTCTCTTTATCACAAAATATAGCACAACCACACAGAGAAATCCAGTGGTGTCCCCCTCGGCTCAGAACATAAACATGTCCTCAGTGACAGATCGTAACAACTTCTCCAGAGGGGTGACGAGCAGAAGCACTTTCCACGCAGGCCAGCAGAGAGCCACACGAGACCAGCAAGCCTCGGCGTACAACGACCCCTCTGCCTCCCCTTCTCTTTCTCATGGCCACAGCCAGGTGCGCCGCACTGGGACGGGCATCTTCAGCAAGTTTACTTCCAAATTTGTACGCAGGTGAGTTGATGATCGGTACACCTTTGTTGGTAGATGAAACTGCTCCATTGATTCCCAACTCATTTGATTTATTAGAAATGCACATGCAACTCTCCATTCTTAATGTTTTAAAATGTTAAAGTGTTGTGTGTATAAGTGCACACATGCTCGTGACTCTCACCAGTAATCCCCTCTTACAGGACGAGATGGTTTGGAGTGGCACAGTTATTTATGGCTAAGATCAGAAACACTGAGTCTAAGGCCTGCTGGAGCAGAGATGGTTTTAAGTGTGAGAGATGCCACTAAGGATAACTAACTTATTAAATCAGACCCTAATCTAACATCCATCATTCATGCAATGCGTTTCCAATTCATAGTTTCTTCACTGATGGCCCTGTGTAACTTTACTAGGTTTAATTCCATTCTTTAATCTGACTACAAGTCCTGGTTCCCTGTTAGTGCTCACCAGCTAACACTGGTAGACCTTAGTCGGGGCAGACAAACTACTGGGAATAAAAATAAGCTTGTGATGGATAAATTTACAGTGTGTTCAATGGTTTGTATCCGAAACCAATTGAACGGACTATATGTCTATCCTTCACAGCCTCATTTTCATTAAGATGTCAGTCCTGATTCTGGTCCATGCTCAATACACACAATAGCCAAAAGCTCCTCAGAGACCCTGATTCATTTACTTTAACTCGACTGGACAATAAAAAGTATTTAACCTTTTTGTGAGATTTTGAATAGCTGCACATTTGAGAAACTTTTCTTTTTCTTCTCTTAATTTATTATTTTTTGTAGAAATCTCTCATTCAGATTTCCCAGAAGGTAGGCTATAACACCACCTTTGAATTTTCCTGAAAAAATCTCATTCTTTTCTGTGCTTTTTCCTCTGTGGTGTCTTGTGTCTTGACCCAAGGTTTCCTTTTTTGTTCCATATATAAATATCTATTCATGGTATTATCCTGTACTAATGCTCTGCGTCCATTGCCTGACTCACTCCTCTGCCAGCGCTCTCTTATTCCACTACATATTCACTAGCATCACATCCCCTTTCCCTCGCCTGAACCTGTGGAGTCTCTGGTCATGTACATTGTGCCTCTAATCTGTGATTGGTCTCTGCATCATCTATGATGTCATCATGCAACATTCCTACAATGCAGTTAAATGATAGTGTGATGCTCCGTAAGCAGGCTGGATATATTGGTAAATGGAAAAAAGTTAATGTAGTGAAAGAAAAAGGTATTTGATAACAAATCCATATATTTTGATATCTACATGCTACCAAACTTAGTGTGACCAGTGCGGTCTGATTTGTAAATAATTCACTGAACAGTAATCAGGTAAGTTTATCATAGCTTGCAGATAATATAACTTAGCCTGGCAGGGTGGATACAGGATGCGAGTTGTTTTTTCATGAGGTGAGGGTTCTGACAAATGTCTCCTGTTTCTATCTTCTTATGGTCTACTGCTTATAATCTTTTATGGCTGAACTAATACAGACGTGCTGCTTTGTCCCTGCGTTCTTGTGCTACGCTGTTTTGGAGGCGGCTGGTCCGATGTTTTCCTCCCCGTCCGACTCTCTGTATTCTTTGAACACGCACCTCACTGTAGTCACTTGTACAGCTACTGTACTGTACATATGAGCAGACAAAATGATTGGGCTGCGATCCACATGAAAAATAAGCCATGCGGCACGGCAGCTACATTCTTACAGTTTCTTTTTTACAGGCAAGCTTGTTAAATTTAAGATTTAGAAGGACCCCTGGTGGTTGTGCTTTAGGGCGCTACACTGCCTACACAATAATTGCATCATATTTTTTATAATTGTAACATTAATTAAGATTATTTGAAACTTTCAGTGCCTTAAATAAAATCACTACTCGGCACCATATAAATCTATTTATTGCAAAATAATTTCCCTTGCCAATTAAATCAGTGACGACTAACAAACAAAAAATAAACCCTCATGTTAGTCTACTAGATCCTAATGAAAAACTCCTGTCTGCTAATGTGTACAGATACGCTAAATATAAGGTGGCTTATGTGAGTGTGTGTGTGTTTATTGCAAGGTTGATGGTTTAAGAGAAAGGTTTATCTAAAAGTTGGTGAAGGGACTGTAGGAAATGTTCTAGCTTCTGCTTTCAATACTCTTTGCCGTTTTGTGGAAGGAAACAACAGAATGCTATTCTAAACAATAATATGACTGTTTTATGAATGTTTTTAAATACTTAAAAGTAACTTGCAGGAGATAGAAATATATTGTAAAAACTGATAACAAAGTCGGCAGTAGGATAGCTAACTCCTAAATGAGAGACTAAACTTGTTGGTTTTCTTTGAGGAGTCCGTATGAGGGAGAGTTTCGAGATGAGGCCAGCAGGTGAGGACATTGACTAATAGAAATTATTTGTCTCCAGAAATGTATTGCTCAAGGCGCACATTTACTTTTATTCTTGTATACCTTGAAAAAAATCTTTTTAAATGAGATTATTAACCTACATTTTAAGTTTTCATTGGGTGGGTTCTCTTCAAATTGGCTGACGTATGATACACAATCAGATGTATTTTCTAAAAATGTACATTGTTTTTAAGTGTCTGAATATAGGTGTTATATGCCTATTATTAATTATCAACCCAAATACAGTATATGTTTTCCTACCAGCTTGCAAATGTCCACTATGTTAGCAGATGTTTTTGACTGCATTGTAGTCTTCCACCATAGCGCCATGTTGGTGTGTTTGTGTTTTTGATTAAAAAAAAACAAAAGAACTAGTATGTATGTATGTGTCACACTTTGGATCATTTGAGCTTTTCGATCTGTAAGAATGAGAGTTTTAATATTTTCCTCTTGTTAACATATTTCTTGTTTGTACCTCTCTCATCATTTTCACCAAAGACCTATGTTGAGCACAGCAGACAAGATGGAGAAAGGTACCCAGGGACTGCCAGCTGACGAAAACAAGGACTCCCTGTCGTCTTCACCAGCGTCCAGCACCCCTTCGTCCACCCTGGCCTCAAGGGACACCAAGCCTCGCTCCTTGCGCTTCACCTGGAGCATGAAGACCACCTCCTCCATGGAGCCCAATGAAATGATGAAGGAGATCCGGAAAGTTCTGGACTCCAACAGCTGCGAGTACGAGTTGCGCGAGCGCTTCATGCTTTTCTGCATTTCGGGCAACCCTGCGCATGACGATTACGTCCAGTGGGAGATGGAGGTGTGCAAGCTACCTCGCCTCTCTCTCAATGGGGTGCGCTTCAAACGGATCTCCGGCACCTCCATCGCCTTCAAGAACATCGCCTCGAAGATTGCCAATGAGCTAAAACTGTGATGATGCTGGTGAGGTTTCTGATGAGGAACTGCTGGAGCCCATATGTTGGGATGAGAAATTAATGGAGTTGTAAGCTTTATGCCAGCAATGAAGAGTCTAGAGGCTGTATAGAGGTAAAAGGTGTAAGACAGGTTTATGGGGGACATTTGTGCATATAGACATTTTCAGGGGGTTTATTGTTTTTTTTTTTTTTTTGAGGAGGTGTTCTGTCTTGGTTTGGGTTTTCTGTTCCTTTATCACACCCCCACCCAGTGCTTTGCATCTTTTATTTGTGCCGATTTTGTTCAAGCTTTGTGGTTTTTCTTGGACCTCACAATTGTCCTCCGTTCAAAAAAGTTCAGGAAATGCCAGAAAGAGTTGATAAAGTGGAACTGTTTGTCAGTGGTTTTTCTCTACGAACACAAACCAACTACTGTCATGGAAAACTGTACCCCCATACCCTGAAACACAAAATGATAAACCACCCTATTACTTGATCTTACTTCCAATTCCAGGATACCTGTATCGACCAGAGGGCAAGACATTGGTGGTGTGACGCTGTGAATGTACAACACAAAATAGTAATGGGCATCTTAGATCTATGAGGTTCGAGACATTCAGTAGAGCCATAGTTGAATTTTCATATTCACTTATCATGATCTGATCTGGTCTTGATCTGACCAATAATATGATAGCTAATCCTTAACCTCTGTCCCATTTCTACATCACAGTACAGTGTCTCGTTTTAGCTGAAATTAAAGTGTTGACTTGAACCCTCTGTGTTGGAGGTAAATTACCTCTTAACTCTCTATGCCCAGACAATTAGTTTTGTTGTTGTTGTTTTTCCTCTTCTGCGGGGGTTATATATCTGAAACTAAGTAAGGGCCAATTAAGTAATTATTGGTGGGTTGTAGTGTAATTAAGAATTGCTGGTTGGATCCAATCTGCTGCACTGGAATGAGTCTGTGTTTTGTTGCCTTTCTCTGGAGAAGATAATATTATTATTATTATTATATGAATAAACCAGAAGTTGGATGATTTGTGTTTAAGTTAGTGAACAATATTGTTTTTTAAAAATTGTTTTATTATCTATTGTTTCATCTTTAAGCAAGATTTGAAGTTTCTTTCTTTCTGTTCTTTAATTGATTTAAAGAGCACACAATACAAATAAAACTACTTTCTCAAACATTTCCAGCTGGACACACAAACTTAGGCAAATTATGATAGCTTTTACAAAAATGAATTTACAGTTTACATATCAGAGAAGCAATTCAATAACATTAACCTACATTATAACATTGGCCTTAAATTATTAACAGTACTGTAAAGTGTTTTCTAAATGCAGTAGATGCTTTAAAAAAGATAGAGAAGGATCTGATCACAAATATATGATTTCATCATCACTGATAGTTAAACAGGAAAAAAAGATGATGGCCTAAATTCATAAGAACGATAAGTTGGAAGAACCTGAAAACTACATTACTTATGAAGATTAAGGCTATATTTAAAAATAATATAATGCATATATCATATTTATCAGTTATCTTATATTTACTCATTTAAATCAGTATTTGGTGTAATCACACTTTGTCTTTAAAACACTTTGTTCCTGTGGATTTAGGCTGTCTCGTAGTCTTTTGTCTCTTCAGGTCTTTGTGTGGGTCATTTGTTATAGCACTTAATTCTCACATATAATTCTCATTTGATAGTTACAGTTAATGATCAAGAATGTTTTGGAAATATTTGTGGATATATCTGCTGACACATAAGGCATAACAAAAAAACTGTGTGGAAAAAAATATTAGGAAGGTAAAGCATGTAATGTAACCATAAATATTTCATAATATACGTTCACATATTTTTTTTATTAAAACTTTTTTCTTTCATGTCTCCTATCATTAAGATTCCACTGCTATATATTGCTAAATATTTCATTTCAATATAATTTCTCTTTGATCAAAACAATAGGATACAGGACGTTTATAAGCATCTTCAGGTTTAAAAGGAAAGTAGGTAAATCCCTTTAAGGAAATTCATCCCATTCGGTAGCCATATTTGTGACGCTACTAGGCAGCTACACAAGACCTTAAACAAGATCTCGGGAAGACCGATATCACTCTAAAACCGCTCGCTACGGTCATATAAACAGCGTATTTCCGACCAATGATTAAACCGAACATCAACTGTGCCATAAATAACGTTTCTTGAGTTCAAGCTGCGCTAACCACAGGTTGTTTAAGCTACTGCGCGTGCGCACAACTAGTATGTACAGAGCCCCTCACGGCTCTTTTTACTGGAAGGCGGGACCTTCGTTGTTGGGATGGTAAAGTGCACTTTTCTCCATTCAGACTATTTAGCGATACCTTGTTAATATCTATAATCTTTGGTTTGGCCAAGTGGCAGGTTTCGTCAGTGTTTTACTACTTTTAATGATATGTATATTGTAGTTGGTAAGCAATAATTCATAACGATTTATGGAACGTGAAAATGGAGCATGAAATAACTGCGTTGAATAAGTATGGAATAAAACAACTTTATCAGGTGTAGATCTGTTGTCAGGTGCAGATCTGTGTTCAGTCGATAGGAGGCGCCCTTTCTCAGACGATTCACTGAGCATGTGACCATCCCCCCATCTCTCAAACCAACGACTTGCACCGACAACATCCATTATCACCGAGACAGCCCAGCTCTTCAATACAGTTTCGTTTTTAAGGTGAGTTGAAGATTAAACTTCTCACGTTGCATTTAAAGCGTTTTTGTTGTTATTTTGTGCATTGATGTTTTCAACGCTACAACACGGTCGTTTCAATTTTAGGATTCTAATATTAAGTCCGCCAATACATTAAGTCCGCCAATCTCTTTCATAATATCCGTCGTCATCACGTGAACGTAAAATATTGTATTTTACGTACCCAAACTTGTTTTACACCACCATGTTCTTGCTAATAGTTTAGTTACTGGTTTATTGGAGCTGTAAAACACTGAATATCAAAATACGTAAACCACTTCCTCAGTCGTGTTAGTAATGATAGTAGCATTAGCACGATAGCTTAGCTTGCGACGAATCAGTTATTCGACTACACATTACATTACAGACAGCAGTTTATTTGAGGTTGTCCAGGTAATTTAATCATAGCGATCATTTCAAATCATTTGAAATGATCAACATTATATACAGCCACTGAATTGCAACTCGAAGTAAAGCTACGCCATTCATCCTGTCATTATCATTATTACACGTGATCCGCGAAATCACAAAAAAGTCCTATATTTTTGTATATATATATTGTATATATTTGTCTGCTAATATTTGTCTTAAATATAAGTCGCTTTGGATAAAACCGTCAGCTAAATGTAAATATAAATATAATATATTTCTGATGACAACCTGACAATGATAAAAACTTTTTTTCTTGGCAAGGTTAACATTTGCATGGAAGATTTTCACTATAATCATAGCTCAGTTGTCAATATTTTGTGGTTTAAATACCCATGTAAGGTCTCTTGAAGTTTTTAAAGCATTTGTTTTGTTTAAAGCATGATTTTTCAAAGTCCATATTCCCCATAAAAGGGCACATGAAAATGAAATTAAACTGTTTTATGTTCTTTGAAGAGCCATCTTGTTTGGGTATTAATGCTTCTGGTTTGTGTGTTTTAATTTACAGAAATCCTACATATTTTGTTAGTTCAGTATAAGCACAATACCTGAAATTAAAGGAATTAATTATTGTATGTAGCCTGATTCTAACTAAGTTCCTGGTTAAACTGTGGTTGATTTAGGTAGATTTCTCATGCTTATTTGTATTTGTTGTTGTTTTTTGTCATAGGAACTGTCATAGGAGTGTATGACCTTGCACCTGCAATCAACCAAAGACTGATTTGTCAAATAAAAAATACAACCGTTCTTCCCGTCCAAGATGGTGAAGATATTTGTTGGCAACGTAGCTTCAGAAACCACTGAAGACGAGCTCCGCACTTTGTTCGAGAAGTACGGTGCTGTGTCCGACTGTGACATTCTGAAAAACTATGGCTTTGTACATATGGATGAGGAAGACGCCGCTCAGAAGGCTGTCTCCGCTTTGCACAAGCATGAGCTGAATGGCTCTCGTATCACTGTAGAGTATGCCACCACTAAGGTCCGCAATGCCACCAAGATCTACGTGGGCAATGTTCCTGAAGGTGTCACCGCAGCCAAAATCAAAGAGCTCTTCCAGCCGTTCGGCAAGGTGGTGGAGTGCGATATAGTGAAGAACTATGCATTTGTTCACATGCAAAGGGAAAATGAGGCTCTTCAGGCTATTTCAGAGCTTAACCACTCTAAATTGGAGGGCCAAAAGATTTTTGTTTCTCTGTCTCGCAGTAACCCATCCAGAAATGGCAGAGGGGAGGACTATTTTCCTCCTCCTCCACATCACTATCCACCTCACCCACACCATCATCCCCACTTTCTCCCGCCACGCCCGCCGCCCCGTGACTATTACCCGCCTCGCGGCCGCCTTCCGCCCCCTCCTCTCCCGCCTCCGCCACCACGCCCCTACTATGAGCGTGATATGTACGAGAGGGGCCTTCGCCATGACCCGTACGCTGCCGCCTCCCCACGTTTTTACGAACGGGATCCATATGAGAGACGCCCTCCGCCGCCCCCACGACCGATCACACCTCCTCTCGCTCCTCGCTACTACCGTGAGCGCAGTCCTCTTGGTGGTCGCCGCTCTCTCCTGCCTCCGCCTCCCCCTCCACCCTCTGCCGGCTTCGCTCGCGGTTTCGCCCGCAACGGCGCTAACTCGGTACCCCCTCCCCCTTCCACCACTGCTTCCTCCCATTATCAGCGCTACTCTCTTGGCTCAGGCTTTGATAAGGATGATTATTTGGAGGACAAGTACAGCAATGGCTTCAGCCGTAGCTACTAAGCATGCTTTGTCCTAAAATTTGTTGGTCCTTTTTATTATTTGAGGGGAGAAGTAATCTAACAGGGGTATACCTTCAGGGAGTTAGGGATGAATTTTGTAGTACTCTGTGATTGTAGCTATTTTAGACAACGGGTCAAACGGCTAATACTTTACTCATTTATTAAAAATTACCTCTGCCCAATGAAGGAAAAGCAAATAGGAAGTTAAATATACTTCTGTTTGAAAGTTTTATAGCATGTAAAATGTACAATATTTGTCATTCATATCAGTTTAAATATTTTCTTAGAAGACCCTTGTATGTTTTTTGGGGGACCTTTTTGTTGTTTTTGTTTTTAACATTTTTAGAACATTTGCTGTGGTTCTACAATAAAAAGGCGAAATGGTAGAGTGAAGATAAAAAAAATGTTTAGGTTATCGTTAATTTTTCATCATAATTTAAATGTCCATCTAAAGTGGAAGCAAGTCATGTTTAAAGTTTACCTGCGTTTATTTTTCTGTTTGATATTTAGAAATGTTGATTATTTTTGTCACCGTCCTATTCATGAGTCAGCGAGGCAAAGCTAAATGTCTTTAAAGATATAAGCTTTCTGTCATGCTTCACAGTAGCTGCTTTTTTTTATTCAAGTTCATTTATTTTTGGAAAATCTCTTTTTTGGATTACCTTAATGCAGGCAAATTATTGTGGTATGGTGGTGTTAGAAGTAATGTTGGATGAGAGTGGGGAGGAACAGAGAGGAAATGGGTAAAGAGGTGGTTGTGGGCGGAGCTGTATACTAACTGACTGATCAACCGAGCACATCACATCAACAACTTTCGGATTCGCTGCCGCATCCTAGGATAAAGCACCACCGCCGAAGGAAGCTCGGGAACACAAATGACCAACTACCCGCTGACCGTCTAATAAATTAAAAACAACGCTCATTATTCATTAGTGCAATTTGTACACTGTATTTCGATATTACGCTGTTTTAGCTAAATTTTCCGACTCCGCAGACTCTGAGAAAGTTTTTAATATAGACTTACTTTGGCATTACATTACAATGGACGTGTTTGTGATTGAAAGTATTACTGAATACTTAACGTTGTTACTTGTCTTACTTGTACTACTGCTGTTTGCATACGACCTCATTGTTAGCGTACAATTCTGTTAAAATGTACGTTTGTTAAAAGTCTTTAAGCCTGTTTTTCGACTGTTGATCCGAAACCGCTACCTTTATCATCTTGTCCATTCGAGCACCTTTGCGATTGTTTGAAAATGATTCAAAATATATGCTTGTTTTGATTAAACATACAAGAACCTGTTCTACCAATCGCTGTTCACCATTTAGCCGCCTGAATAAAATGTCGACTGGTTTAGATGCAACGTTTCTCATGTCACTAGTTTTGAATGGTCTCTTTCTGCCTTTCTCGCTCACGTTATCATTCGTGTAATAGAAATGTTCTATGGCTTGATCATACATGTGCAAAGTAAATGATAAAATAGACTCGTATAAACACTTTCCGCTTACATCATACAAAATACCAAAGGCATTAATTTATACCTTAATAAATTCTAATCATTGTCTTCCTGTTGTTACCCCTGGCCAAGATAAATCAATGTTTGATAGCCTGTTGTTCTAATGACTGTAGCATCACAGCCACAGTCTTTTGTGGCCCCTCAGAATGGGTGAGTTAAAAATGAAGGTAAGTAATGTTTCAAGGTGGACTATTTGGTTTTGTTCACTTTGTGACACTGCATGCTGTATTTATTCATGAACTTGTGGAGCCTGTTTGATTTGTTTTGGTTACAGTAACTGACGTTGAGGATCATTGTTAAACTGTCTCTTAAACATGTCATTCTGGATTGTGCTGGCTTTTCCGCATGCCCTAATGTGTTATACTTTTTTCCCCACAGTCTCACAGTAAAGCCACATTCACACGTTCATACTCTGTAGTCGACTCTATTATCAACTTTTTCAAATGTAGTTTTAAAAGGGGAAATTTCATAACGGATCATACACTGCATCTCTGAAGACTCAGAGATCCAACCCTCTAGTTTACATTATCTTCAGTAATTTATGTAGTTTACAATGAGGCGATTCCATAACAATTATAAATGATCTTAATATTCAGTTTTTATGCTGCATCATTTGTTTTCTTTCTGTTGCAAATGTTTCATGACCATTTGCAAAGCAAATTAAAAAAAGTGAAACTAGGAGGATGGTCACACTAAGGTAGTGATGTGCTTCAAAGGCTGCAGGACTATTTTTACATTTTTTTAAACCACAGAGATCTTAACAACAGTAAAAAGTGTTACAAGGTCAGTCTCAGGAAACTGCTTTTTATGCCAAGTATGTCCATATGATTTACTACTAATTTCCAGGACACTAAATGTGAACTTATTTTTGTGTGCAATTTAAAAGATACATTTTATTTTAAATGTTTGTTTTGTGTCAGAATATCAGGCAATTTGCTTGTTCCCACTCATCACATTATTTTAATGTATGATATATTATGTAAACACAATTTGATCAGATTTGAAAAAAGTTTGTCCCCACATTACATTAATATGATGGTAGTAATAGGTTGTTTGCTAGCTTTGCAACATTTTTTGACATTTTGTACAGAAACATTTTTTAAGTTTACATGCAAATGGCAGTTTACTGAGATTGACCAGTAAAAATTGACCAATCCCTTGACCAGTTTAGATTTCTATCACTCAACTAAGAAATTCACAATAAAATGTCTGTGTTCTAGATTATATGTGACTATATGTCATTTTCTCTCTGTTATACTGCGGGACAGCTGTGAGTTTTTGCACTATGAATTTGAATGCAAGTTTAATGTGTAGCAGTGTGTAATACTGTTCGCTTAATTTCATTTTGGCGTCTTGCTCAGTTTCATATGTTTCTTATCTGTTTATAACTGAATAAAGGCAAAGTGATGATTATTTAATCAGTTTTCTTGTGGTGTGGATTTGTTAATTCGATTGAACGGTAATGTTATGTTAAATGTAAAATATATTAAATTAAATCATTTTCCACCCCGTATTTAATAAGACGACGCAAAGATTGAACTGACCGCCCAAGGCTGTCAACCAAAAGAATTGTTATTGGTTGAAGACGCCGCATCGCCTCGTTTCAGGAAACAGCTTCTGCGCATGCGTGAGCCGCACGCGGAGGAAGTAGCCAATGGTGTTTTGGCGTGCTACAGTACAGACTTCCCAGTCTTCTGCTTCGTGTACGTCACGTGAGTATAACGTCAGCTTTATTATTAATACAAATATTGAAAGTTGAATTTCGTTAAAAATGTTACTAAGCTTATCTTGTTTAAAATATAATTTAAGAGAAAGCATTTACAAAGCAAATATATGAAATAATTTTTTAAAAGCTCTTTTTACTGCTTTTCAGGAATGAAACGTTTGCAGTATAAAAATGATACCCTGTCAAATACCGCCAGTCTCGTTGATGTCTGGAGTGCAGATGCCACTGTTGGGTTTGGGCACATATAAGCTGCAGAGCTATGACCAGTTATACCAGTGTGTCAACTGTGCTCTTCAGACAGGATATCGTAGCTTTGACACAGCTGCAGTATATGGAAATGAGACATTTCTAGGGCAGGTCCTCAAAGAGCTGTTGCCCAAGTATGGCCTTAGCCGTAAAGATGTTTTTATTATTAGTAAGCTTGCCCCTTTGGACCATGGACCCAGGGCAAAAGAAGGTTGTCTAAAGAGTCTGGAGCAACTAGACTGTGAATATATTGACCTCTATCTAGTCCATTGGCCTGGGGTAGAGGGTTTTGACCCAGGGGATTCTCGACATGCAGAGTATCGGGCACAGAGCTGGGCAACCCTAGAGGAATTCTACACAAGTGGGAAGTTTAAGGCAATAGGAGTCTCTAACTACACTGCAAAGCACATTAGGGAACTGCTCATAATGTGCCGTGTGCCCCCAGCAGTCCTTCAAATGGAGTGCCAGCCGAAGCTGTTCCAGAGGGAACTGAGGGATTTGTGTACAGAGAAAGGCATTCACTTTCAGGCGTACTCCTCTCTTGGTAAAGGAGCTCTCCTGAGTGAGCCAGATGTAGTGGCTATAGCGAAGAACTGTGGTCGGACCCCTTCCCAGATTCTGCTGAGGTGGGCTGTACAGCAAGGCATTTCAGTTCTGCCTCGTTCTTCACAGCCACACAGAGTAAAGGAGAATGCAGAGGTTTTTAATTTTAAGCTAAGTGAGAGTGATATGATGAAGCTGGATGCAATGAATTGTGGAACAAGGTTTTGTAAAAGGGACTCTAGCGATATAGCTTAAGCATGAAAATAATAATATGTGCTTTAGCTATGTATATGCATCACTATATAATGTAAGCAAAATGTAGAATTTCAGCATCTGAATAAAGATGATCATTATAAAAAGCTGGCAAACATCAAGTGTTTATAAATAAATTACACTAGCTTCATCCAGAAAAGCATTTATTTGACCATAAACTATAGAAAAACATAAAAAAATGTATCAGTTTAAAAAGTATTCAAAGTTTTGTAATGATGTAAACTACATTAAGAATAAATATTTACAAGAAGCTTAAAAAGCAATGGAAACATCAAGTATCAGGCTTATGAAAACAGCATTTGTATTTGTCCAACTGCACTTCATTGCTTACCCACAGGTCTGAATGTTTTTACATACAAGGCCATTCAGACAGACTGCACAATCTGCAGTTTTAAGAAATACAAATTACAGAAATACCAAACAAATTTACAATCAAGCAATATGTACATTAAAAAGGCATTGATGAATTACAAAGCTATGAAAGTATTAACTAAATAGATATCGATTTGTTTGTTTCTGATGGCATATCCAAAGTATAATCGGCATAAAACAAGAACTTATAGCAGAACTGATTTAGTCCACTCTTACTGGTTATTCACCACAACAGTTTGGCATTAAAAACAAACCTGAGATGTAGCATATAGTAACAAATAACCTAACAAAACCATACCCGTATTATTGTTACCATCACTAACCTGTACTTTTACAACTTTATCCAGTGTCACAGTCCTTGAAATACGTTTATATAAGTAACCGCCAGCCTTTAGTAAAACAAAAAGACTCACATCTATATATTTATACAATTTATAAAATACATCATAGAACACATTTCTTTGCCAAATATTAATTTAAATGATACTTATCAATAAATAGTTTTTAAATAGAGGATTCATTTAAAATCAGTACAGAAAGATTGTCCAATGAATTGAAAAAATTTTTAAAGAGATTGTCCATTTAAAGATTGTCAAATTGAAGTAACACTGACAGTTCATTTAATCAAAGATACATTATTGCAGTGCTAAAAAGGTGTAGCACTATTTTTTCACGTTGACAAATTGTATCTTGTTTGCTTAAGCACATTAATTACAAAAAAGGCCATGATGGTGATCAGACCAGCCTTCACCTAGCACTGTTACTTCAGCTCTCTCTTACAAAACGGTCATTCTGTTGTGTAAAGTTATTAAAGCACAGCAGAAAACTTTGTCATTCTCTGCCCTCCTCCTCTTTAGGGCTCCAGAGGAATGAAAACCATCCACGGTAGGTCTGTTTCTGAGCTCTTCTTCCATGGCTGCTCACTCTCTTGACCTCCTAGAAACAACAAAGTTGTTACAATAGCACACATGTAAATGTTTGTGTTCATAAGTCCTTGCGTACTTGCATATTTAGGGTCACAAGCTAACACTACTTTATTTTGTGGTTTTCTATGTAATGTACCATATAGCTCCCTCACCCCTCTGTCAAGCCATGTGTCAAATTCATCGCTCATTCTTCTCAGTTGTCGTCCGTACTTCTTAGCCTTCCACAGAGCAGCGGGTGCGGATTGGGAACGACCTCTGAATGGAGGGCCATCTGCAGCTCCTCCATTCTCTTCTGCTGATGCTCCATCCTGAGGCTCTACGTCCTGCCAGCGGCTGACCGTATACACCTGAGACTCCGAATACAGCCGTACACGCCCTGTGACACCACAAGAGACATGTGAGGACACGGTAACAGAAACACAAACATTATGTAGGTCAGTCTTTGACTCATTTCTTTACATTATGACTATTTACAGCGTCATTTCCTGATTCAATAATAAGGTTTAGGTAGCATGACTTGAGTTCTCACCTTGAGGAGGACTGTTTGCCAAGTTTTGATCCTGATGCTCTTCGGGGTTTTTGATTGTCTCTTGTAGATTTGATTCATTTTTGCCATTCAAGGTGCTGAAATCATCTTGCTGGTAACATGCTTTGTTGTCCATCATGAGAGCTTGGGAAGAAATTGGGAAGTGAGCCATTAATATTGGGCATACAAGCTGTCAAATGCACCATTCATTAAATGATTTTAATCTAATATCTTTTATTGAACAAATAAGATCTTAAATAAATTCAAATAAATTCTTAACCAAGTAAAGTTACAAGATAACCATTAGATTGAACTCCTTCATGAATACATACCTGTGGATCTGGACAGATTCCAGGACAATAGATTGAAATGTGATCGTCTCTTCAGAACTCCAATAATAACACTAAATGCTCTTCCGTCTTGTCTCCAGTACAATTAAGTGTAGCTTCTCCAGTTCTCCACGAATATTGGTTTCCTCATGGCATGTGACACACCCAAACAACAACAATAGCTGTAGTTTATATAAGTTTCATATATTTATCGAGTCACGCTTATCTAAAAACATCGACGGCCAAAAATAATGAAAAGCATGTCCCGTTTTCCCTGACATTTAGACGGATTGATTGTCTTCTCGCCGCAAGTAATAACGTGTCCAAACGTTCAGTCCGGCTGTTGTTATCACTACAGTGTGTATGATCTCATTCGGTTCGGATATTGTTGTTGTCCATCGCCGTTTACAGTAGCGCTTCACTCCTTAGCCAATCGGAGGGCGTTCAGCTTCTTCGATTAGCCAATCGCAGGCCGCTGCTAGGGTGTTTTGAGCGCTCTCTGATGTAACGTCACTGTTGCGGTACGGCTTCTCGAGTCTTTGCTGTCCCGTGACTTGTTTATTTCATCTGGGCCCCAGTCTCGCGGAAGCGTGGGAAGAAATTACAGGAGGGAAACATGTCGTTTAACTTTATTTGTTTAAAACATGTCCTTTTTATGTGCTGATTTTCTACGCAGAATATGGGCCGAGCACAAGTCTGCATGCTTTTCTGAATAATAATCGAATTTTATCCCCTTTCATTGTTATTAAGAGTTTTTATCTATATTTAACTCGATAAATAGTATTATTATTATTTTTATTATTAATGATAATAACTATTATTAATGCCATTGAATTGCCATAATGCCATTGAATTCTATCATTTTCTGGTTTTATTTTAATTTAGAAATGTCGTCAGATAAAGTGCAATTTCTCTATTTGAACTGTAGATGGCAGTAAAGCTCTATACTGTTGCGATAGATATTGTTGGCTAATTCTTAGCCTATGACTCATGTCTGCAGCACACATAAATATATAGGTTAATAGGACCTGATCATTTTGATATTGATTTATTCATAACATTATAAAAATCGAATAAATCTTTTCCAGATCTGTATCACATGCATAATTTGCAATCATGTTTTAATTTGATTTACCAGCATGTTAAAGTATGTGAATGTTATTAAGAAAGTGATAATTGTATGTAAGAAAGTGAGTTTTTTATTATGTTGTATTAGTATACACACATTATTTCAATTTCAGTAGTGAAGCCTTTTATGCTGTCACATTGTTTCACATACAATACAATACAAACACAAATGTGCACAGATGAACATTCTTGGCGTGTTTAGGTGATGTTTAATTTATAATACAAATTTCACCTGCATAGTTAGGCTTAATTTAGGGGTTGTATCAAAATACAGCTTAATACATTTCAGTTAATTCTTCTGTATATTCTAATCTGTTCATGGCACTTAATTTGAATAGCAGCATGTAGATATTTTGTTGTGAAGTCAATCAGTCGTTCACTTCAGGTAACAAATCAAATCATTATTATGTTGAAGAACAATGCAGAAGAGAATCGCATGATTAGAACAGACCGTAAACAATGTACTATATACTAACTTTTCTCTAAGTCAGTGTACAGTATCAAAAGACCCCTGGATCATTTTAGTTATAATTTGATTGACGTGGTGCGGATGAATGTCACCAGTGAAGAGGTCACACGTACAACGTCAAAAAAATCAGCACATCTGACGTACACGTGTTTATAAATTCAACCACAAAATTTGCATTTTTAATATGTTTGTGTGACATCCCTGACAATTTGATGAATTATCGTCCGGTCCTTTAGCTTTCTCTGCCTTACAGGGAGATTCAGGCAAGCCACGCGCACTGAAAATGTCCCCCACCCTTCATTCTGCAGCGTTTTTCGCAGATTGTTTTGGCCTTCTGCAAAATCCCGTTGGCAAAAAACGAGAGAACAGAGGGTGTGCATTTACTTGTTACCTTTTCCATCCTACTCCGCCCGTCTCCCCCATCCTCATGGCTTGTGTGTGAAGCTGATGCTGATGTGAGCCAATAGTTAGCATCTTCCCATTCACTCCCTCTGCCTCATCACGTCCATGTGTGGCTTTTACATTCCTCTGATACGTTTCTATTTTTCTCCTTTTTCCTCACAGAAATAATGTTTAATGCGGTATCTGCTTTCGCGTGGACAGCCTTTTTGTTTAGCGGTTTTCTTTTCTAAAATGCAATTGCTATAGATCTGGTTATTTTTACGTTTCTACTCCAGTGTTTGAGACGCATGGGCAGCAGCTGGTTTTGCCAAACATCTTGAAGATTTTTCATCAGCCTTTCATTATACGAATCGAATTAAAAATCTGACTTGATTTTTTTCACGTTTATTAATTGAAGATTTTCTATCTTTATTCTAAGACGAATTTGCGTTTATTTTGTGCTTGTCGTGAGAGAGTTTCTTTGCCAAATTTTGTCTAGAGTCCATAGCTCGATTGGATAGTGCATTTTTATGTCAGTTGTGTTTGTATTGTTTGAGCTGTCAAATCAAAAGCATCGTGCGCATCACCGCTGCTCCGCGGCGCGCACCGGACGCGCACCGGGCTGATTCACTGTGAATTCTACCGCCGTAAATCGAAATACAGAGGAACAAGAGCGAGTGCTTCAGTCCTCAAGAATCTAGACCCCGTCTTTTGTAAGTACACGGAAATAATTTAACACATCACTGCACAATACAACTAATGCACTGTAATACTATGTGTTGTTTCTAACCGATTTAATAACTTAAAAGAAGAAGTAAATGCATCAAATAAATAACACACAGCAGACTTTTAATGTTTTCATGTTGTTTGTTTCGTTTAGGCTATGATCTTAGAAAAAAATTGAAACGACAGCTATCTGTAGCCTTAGACCAATGCTCATATCCTCCCACGTTTAAATATATACCAAATTTCTTCAAGACTATATTTTAACATTTATATAAAAAAACATGAAATAATTACAAAATAGATATTCCTTACTTAAGAAAGCATTATCTTTCCAGGAACAAGGTTACTCTTCAAACATCTGCCTATACCAGAGCTACCCAACACCATGAACCTCTGTTAACTGCAAGAACACATCTGTCTCTCAGAGCAGGTAAGATTGCTCAAACTCTATTACTAGAATGATTTAGTGTAGTGTAGTTTAATGGTTTTTACTCCATTGATGCATGCTTAGCATACTTAGTTCCTCTTCATGCAAGCAATCAATGCACTTATACTGTATGTTTTTTGCTGGACCTCATATAAGTAAGCAGCACATAGTTTTCATACTGGCTGTGAAGTCTCAGTTCTCATGGAAACGCTCTCCTACTCTCACTATAGAGGCAGCCCACCTGTTTCAGATAAACATAGAATTTGATACACCAGTATGCTGTGGTATGTAAGGGAACACTTACTTTTCTAATGCCTGACTTGAGATCAGAAATCTTTCCCCATGAGGAGCTACTACACTCTTGGGGTTCTTCATAGCAATTCCATAAAATAATCATATTGGGTTTTTAAAAGAACAATTTATTTTTTACAGTTTAGTCTATAGAACTCTTTTTCTACTACAAATAGTTTCTGTAAATCTTAGTTATTGATATCAGCTGATTCTGTGATTTGATCTGAACTTGCCCAATTTGTCCATTCTCATAAAACCCATCGTAGTTTGATAAAGTAAAGCATGTCAGGATGTACGCGATGGCGTCAAGCTTTAGTGCCACATTCATAGGCAAATCAATCTGAATAACTTAAAAAAAAAAGGTTAACAGTGATAGTCACCAAAGAGAATACATGTCAGTAATACAAAGATTGGAAGATCGTGATCAGCATCGGTATTGTCCGACCATGATGACAAGAAATCAGTAGTTGTATCAGCCTCAAAAATCATGACTTTTCATTTTTATTTTTAATTGTGTGCATAGAAGCGATGTATATAAATTTATATTTTACACTTCATTCTTCAGGTGTTTTAACATCTGACCTCCCTTTGGACAGGAGTGTGCTGTTTCATCTTTAATTACTCAATTTAAATTACCAAAAATGCAGATGGCCATTTTGACGAACAGAGAGCAAGACCTGCATACCGCTCATATGACACTCAAAATGCCATGCTCTCACCAAGGAAATCAATTATGCCTTTTATTTCCTTGATTATATAATTGCACTGCAACAAACATATTAATGAAGTTTCTGCAGTTTGTTGTTTGAGACCAGTCCATCTCCATAAAGGTTGATTGATATGAAATAGTGATTTTGATTAGTGCTGTTACTGTGCACCACAGGTATTAGGTGCTATAAATGACTTAAATGAAAGGGAATATATTTGATTATGAGAATATTAGAACTATTTATAGTACTCACACATTAGTGCTACATATATCATATTTTTTACTTGACTTAGTTTTGTTACCACAATTCATAGACTGGTCTAAAAACAGCTCTTGCTTTCTAGATTTAATTCCTTATGTGATCCCCTGTTGTCACTGCCATTATTATTTTTCCTCTAATGCCTGAAACCATTACTCACAACTTGAGCTAATCTTAATGTTTCTGGCGAACTGAAAATAATCCCACTCTAGCTAAAGGCAGAATTCAGAAAGTGGTTCGTTTTCACCGCTTCTGTTCCTTTCATTATCTGCTGTGGCAGAATATCTGTACAGCTTCTTGTTTACCTCCCGAAGAAGCAAATCATGTTGGCTAAGATTTAGAGACTCATTGTGCAAAACTGCTTATAAACGTGAATAAATTCCATCGGATTTTAAAGATTGTGAGTTCGGTCCAGAGCACCCCGTATGTAAAAGAAAATTGGATGTTTAAATCTTCTTCCAAAGGAGCCAAAGGAGGTTTGGTTGTTTGGTTGTAAGTCTGTCTGTGATCTCTTTAATATCACCCTTCACAGTGAAAATCTGAAGCACTTCACCCTTCATATTTCACCCCTGTAGTTTAGTTAACAGCTTGCCTGGCTTTAAAAAGTGCTGTAAAACCCAGCCAAGTGAACCATTTAAATATTTTGCCCTGACTCTCTTCACAATTGAAATGATCAAGTCCTGTTTTATATCATTTAAATGGGTTTTGTAGCCTTAATATGAGATTTTTTTTTGAGCTGTTATGGGCCAAATCTTTTATTAATGCTGAGAATTATTTGGTGATTGAGGTTATGTGTTATTTAGACCTATGGGAGGTTGATTAAGGACTTCATGAAATCACAATCAGACATTTGGTTCCCTGAGTCCAGTTTGAGGCCATTTATGTGCATACTGTGTGCTAATCTAGAGGACGACACTTTTTCAGCTTGTGTAAATCTTTTGCCTTTTACTAAACTCTCACAGTCTGCTTTGGTTTAGTTGGTATGTTCTGTGTTTTCTTATTTCATTTGCTCATTTGTTGTCATGGTTACTCATTAAGTTCACCTGTCTCATTTTGTTACCTTTATCCAGACAGATTCATAACCATCACAAATTCATAACTATATTATGAGATGGCTAATTCATATATATTTGTATGAATGGAATCATACGAAAACATATGATTATCATAAGATTGTCATGGGGTTGTGTTGCGTTATATAGCCCTGAGTTTGAGTTGTAGTTTGTTTGTTTATGTTGATTTTGTAAAGCTGTTGCATTTATCTTTAAAGTGGAATTTTGTTATCTGTGTTAGTTTGTTTAAATAAAGTTGAAGTTCTGCAAATAGATCCATCACTCCTCATCATTTTCCCGCCTCGTTAAGACATGAAAGAACCAAATGTCTTGCTTTGATGACCATAAGAACAGATGCCACAGATTTACAAAAGAACATTCTCACCTGTTTAATTAAATTAACAGTTTCAACAGAAGCACCACACCTCAGTTATGGTTTAGGCTGTATTAAATGTAACTTAAATGCGTTCAGGGATCTGGCAGCTGGTAATTAGAGAACATTAAGTATTAGACTGTACTGAGAAATTTTACAGAAGAATGACATGGGATCTGTCTTTGTATATTCTCTGCCCTTAGTGTTACTAACTGAAGGCTGTTGAGGGCTAAGGGCTGTTTGTAAGTGTTTGGAGTTCATATCCACATGCTGTTTTATTTGGTGAAAAGTGCTTGTGCCTTTTTTCTCTCTTATATTTTTGTATAATGCATATTTTTGTGACTTTGTGTTTGTACATGCTGTAATAAATGCCCAAACTTTGTAATTATAAAATAACATTAATCAAATACAATTGGGCTCATTGGAAGTCTGAGAGTTTCCCAAAACAAATATTCCAGAAAGCTCTCCAGCAATTTTGGAGTGGTTATTATGTACCATTCATCAGCTAGCTAATGCACACTTTTTTATTAACACAATCAAAAACTCAACTTGCCTTTTGCTTCTCCAGGGTGTGCTAAACATTTTACATCTGCCCCTTTATTATTTAGCTTTTTTAAATGACCTTTCCAACCTGCTATTTATGGAGGCTAGTTTTACACCATGCCAATAATTTTATTCAACTAGCAGTATAAAAGTGTCCAAAATATTTCAGTGCTTTGTGATCTTCCTGTGTGGGAGAAGAAGAACATATACATTTATTCTGTGTAAAAGATCTGGTTGCTATCCATGGTGCTGAATCTACTTTTATTATTGTACAAATGATGCAGAAACGATGTGGAGTGGTGAGTGTTTCTCAAATGTGGAAACAATAAACATCCATGTTTAGTCTCAAAAGACATTACTTACTTATTGTCGACTTGTCAAGGTTTTGTTTGGCTCTTTTTTTAGCTCTTCTGTGTCGAATCTCAGCTTGTTTTTGTTTCAGTCTCAGCACTTTGTTGAGTTTCCTGTACAGACTGATGAAGATCAGCTTGATTGATAGTCAGTATCTTCTATGAGATCTTTCAGTCAAAATACTGGCTGCATATCTGTGATTTTCAGATTGGATTGTAAGAACTGTGGGAATTGTAGATCTGCGGGTCATTGATTCCCACCTTCAGATTAATGAGTGCAAATGAAATCTGAATTTTGTTGGACATACAAAAAGAAGCACTGTGATATTGTTTTCTGTCACTTAATTTTCATTCTGTCCTCTTTTCGATCCCATTGGTGACATGCTCGAGGTTACCAGATGGGATATGGGGCTTCTGTTCTCCCCTGTTTCTTGCACAGCCTGAATGTAAATTAGGATGCAGAACATCTTGTCAGTTTTGGCCCCTTCCATTTGCTCTCTCACTGTAAGTAGTGCTACAATGATGGGAATATTTTTACACATGACTGGGCATCATCAACGGGTTTCTCACAGTCCCTGATGCCCACCTTAGACAGCATGCTTCACAGCACACTAATGGACACGCTCCGTCTTTCATTGAAAAAGGATTTTTCACACCCTGTTGCTTCACCCTGTCCAGTGTAGATATCTATTTTGCATGTTTCAGACATAATAAAAAGCAGGGTTTTGGTTCTGGATGCTGATTGGTCAGTCATGCTTTGTTCAAGATAAACTATATTCACATATCCTATTGTTTAAAGCAAAACAGCTGATTTAAAATTAGATTCTAGAAGGAGCAAATCATAATCAAACTGACAAAAACTACATATCTGTAAATAAAGCCAAACACTACTGCTACTGTATATCTAAATTACCTCACATTATGAATTCAGAAAGTGAATCCCATCCAGGAAAACGTGTGAATATCAGCAGTTATTACAGGGAGGCCTGGCAGCAATGTTTGCATATATGCGTGAGTGTCTGAATGATTGATTGTAGATGGAGAAGGGGTTGCATTGTGGGGGCTTATAGGTATACAATTTCATCTGCACTGTCAAATGGTGAGGCAAGCTGCGAGGGTGCCAGGGGCTAATGTCACTGTGTGGATCGGAGTTAAGACTGTTGAAATAAAGACGCAGGTGTTATTTTTGGCTGGCAAATGCCATATGCTGCCTGTTGAGGGTCCACAGAAGGCGACCTTTCCAGTGTGTCCGTGGTTGCCATATAAAACATGACAGGCACAGGAAATTGGATTTAATGAGAATGTAACTGTTCACCCAAAAGAAAATGTTATCCAACTATAAGGAAGCAGACCGGTCAGGTAAGACCAACTTGAAATGCACATTGATTTGTCAATAGCTTGTCGATAGCAAATAATACGGTATATGGCAACAATACAATATGATGAAGAAAAACTTTGAGTATTCATTTTTAGATCTAATTCTCAATAGACTAAGTCATTAAATGCCATTAGAAACCTCATCTGACCCATCTTTATCACCTCACAGCGTGCTCTGTTCAATTTGCTTTGTACCTGTGCTTCTGTCCACACTTTACATTTAGGCAAAAATCACACAAAACAGCACATGCCCAAAACATTTTCTGCCAGTAATTTTTACAAACCCTTCAGAAAACCCCCTCACTCTGAGGCAGCCCTGCTTATTATGTATTTAAAGCACTGAACAATTCCCTGCTAGTTTCAGACCATTGACTTCCCCCCATCAGAGCCACAGCGAGACCGATGAATGCTTTATGGACAGTGAGAGGCTATACTGGAACCATAATTTTCGTGTTTACCCACAGCACAAAAGATCTACATATTGCATTTTATTAAGGTGACCATTGTTATAGATTACAGACGGCACATTGGGCAGTAATACAATGTAGCATGTGTCATGAATATTGATGCATAAAGGCGGACATGCGGGCGGCGTATCGAGAGAGAACGCTACGTGACAGTTGTGAACATGCAGGGATCTGGGGGTGGGAGAAGCTTCATGTTTTTGCAGTACGCAGGGGAGGAGGCTGACCCATTTAAATGGCAGATTCAACGCGTGTGGTGCCTCACAATAAGGTGAGATGGCAGACAAACTACTAGACTGTGTCAAGAGAAAGGAAACGTGGGCACCCGGAGCAGAGGCATTGATGAGATCCGTTTCCAGCGAGCATGTGGAGAACGATTGCATAGACTATAAAATTAGACATCACAATATGTGAGGAATGGTAGGGCTGTGGGTTTAACATGATTATGTAGATTTTGTGTTTGTTTTTGTGAGGATATGTGCACTTTTTAGTCAGGTTCTTTCCAATATTATAGTCATCAGTACGGTTTTATGTGTTTGGATAAGGAAGTCCTTTCTTTCATTAGAACTCAAGACCCAACACCCCACCCCACAAAATCTCTGCCCTCCAGTATGTGGAGCTTCAAAGCCAAAGATTTCTGTAAGATCTTTCTTTCCTTATCCTCTCTCGTGTCAAACGTGTCTCATTTTCTCCGTCCTTCTTTTTGTCCTTTCTTTATCCGGCATCTTTCATTCTTCTCATCCCAGTCTGCACCTTAGATAAAACCCAACACTTTCTAATTAGTGAGATGTTCATAGAATGAAAGAAGGTTGTTTTTGGATCTTTCGTCAGATGGAGCTAATGACTCAGACATCTAACATCGCAGTGTGCAATGATGCTTACAAACGAGCAATAGTCTTGACTCTGTTGGAGTGTATTTTGCTTATTCAGTGCATCTTTTATTATTTAATCCAAAAGATGCTGAACTACCTTTCACACAGTTTTTATATAAAGACACATGACCAACACCATATGACCAATGAGAGTTGGATTTTATTTGGTATGGCATGAGCCAGCCGTAGTAAGACTAAGCTATCTTATATGCTTTTTTAATGTATATTCATAAAGGTTGTGAAGTAATGTAATCTCCTGTCAAAAACCCCAAAACAACTTATTTCAATATATTATTGATGTTACATAACCCATCAATACTATTGACTCCTATGCAGTTATTTCCTACTATCATTCAAGCTGATGATCTGGGAATATATGGTCTGCCAGTTCCTCCCCTCAGCCAGTCAAATAAGCATTCGCATAATGATGAAAAATGACACCCGTGACATTGAAAGATCCTGAGGAAGGTCGACCTTAATTTATCAGCAATTATGACAAACCCTGTCAAGGGAGCGTTAAAGGGCCTGCAACACAGAGAAGAAAGGGAACAGATAAAAGAGGAGAATGCGGAAATAAAAGGCTTTCACAAGACTGAACGCAGAATCATTGGCGGTAATGATGAAGAACAAGCGGTGGTCGTGTTGTTAAACATTGAGCTGACCTGCTGCTTCTCTCAGTGTGTTTCCTAATTGGGTCTCGTATGCTAGTGAGGCACAGATTCACCCTGCTGGGATGTGTGTGCGTGTGTGTCGTGCTCCCTCGCACCTCTGAAGTGCAACATGACTGCCTGTCGACATTGGCCCTAATTGATCATCATTGTTGCACACACAGGCAATTGTGAACTTGACATTTTGAAGGGGTTTAAGTTGAGATGGCAAACCCAAAATAGACTTTATGCAGTATTTTATCATTTACTCACACTCAATGTCATGCTAAACCTTTATGACTTTCTTTTTCTGCAAAACACGAAAGAAGAATTTTTAAAGAATGTTGTAAGCAAAACATTAGCCCTCATTGACTTTCATTGCATGAACACAAAACCACTGAGATATATTATCTTTTGTGTTTCACAGAAAAAAGAAAGTCA
Organism: Beaufortia kweichowensis; assembly: GCA_019155185.1. Taxonomy (NCBI): domain Eukaryota; kingdom Metazoa; phylum Chordata; class Actinopteri; order Cypriniformes; family Gastromyzontidae; genus Beaufortia; species Beaufortia kweichowensis. The sequence continues at coordinate 9,378,899 of CM032812.1, read as the reverse complement.
AATACATGTTTTGACTGACAAGGGTGAATAGATGATGATGTTTTTTTGTGCACTATCCCTTTAAGCATATTCCTTGTAAACAAAAAATAATAGTTTTTGGTTAGTGACTACATTCCAGTTGAATAAGGTCCTATACTGCAGTAAGATGTTCTGGCCAGATACAGTGTTTACTATAAACCTAACCCTGTCTTACCAACATTAACGTTACACTTCTTTCAAATCAAATGGAATGATGGTTGGGCAGATTCCTGGAAGGAAGCTAAATTAAGATGGAGGTATGACTGGTAAATATTGACTGTTGTTTAATAAGATGGTGGATGGACAAATATTGACTCAATAGGTTTTGTCTAAAAACATTCACACTAAGACATATAAAAATGGTACACACCTCAGTGGAATCAAAATAAAAAGAAAATTACATTTTCTTTAGTGAAAAATATGTATGGCATAATTTGTTGCACTGCCTTTACTAGGATTTTTAGTTCATTGTTGTATTTTTATTTTGGTTCTAAAAATAAAAACTCAAGTAAAATGGCCAAATACTATTACAAATACTGTTTTTAAAGAAAATGTGCTTATTTATTATTATACATGTGTATATTCTGTGTGTGCACACATGTATAAATAGATTATGTATACATGTATGCATGTTCTTGACAGGTTTTGCTAGATTCATCTTATTCAAACATGTAGCGGTGTAGAAATCGTTAGTATGGGTGTCATCTTATTGAATAATGCTCTCTTTTTCATTGAATATTTGAAGCAGCAGAATAGGGAAGTTGTGGGGTAGAAGCGGGCGAAAGCAGGGAAAGATAAATGAAAAGACATGTCTGCCTTGAGAGCCATGTTGTGTTAGATATGCAGATTTCTGGGATCCACAGAGCGGAGGTTTTTCAGAACCCACTCAGTGGTGAAGTTTTGACATCGCTTGAATGGGAACTAGCCAGAGGGGGTTTTAGACTTAACCAGCACTGCATACAGAGTCCACTCTAAATGTGACTCGCACACACACTTTTCTGTGATTCTTTTGTTCTCTTTTGGATCTGCTTTCTCATATTTCATTACTACTATTGTGATGGGAGCTTGTTTCTGTAAAATATGAATTCCTGTGAATTAGTTATGAACAGTTCTTTTCAATGAATTCAAAAATTGGAATCAGATATTCATTTATGACATCATGAGCTGATCTACATCATCAGGTGGCGCTTCACATCTCAAATGTTCATATATTGCAGGAATTACAGCTGTATTTTTTGCAGCAGTCAATTTGAAAACCCTAAAGCTGATAGAAACCCTAATAGAACTAGCTAAACTTAGTGAGCAAAACTTAAATTCATTAAGGTAGTTAAATTATTTAATTTCTAACCAGATTTTGTGAAACTTTTTTTGATAAACAGTTCAATAAACAGAATCGTTAATTCCCAAATCGACTGCTATTTTCCGTCTTTCCCTCGCTCGCCCACAGAGCTGAACCCGCTCTCTTACCCTCTAAGTGAAGAAACACTCAAGAATTTCAGCATCCATATTTTACCACCACTAAAAGCCTTAAGCGTGATTAAGGATTTAACAGTCAGCATAAGGCCTCTTGATATGTATTTAAAACAGCTCTATTGGTTACATAAATTTTTATCTTTTATAAATGTAAGCTGCTTCATGTCAGCAGGGTTACAATTGTAGTTAGACATAGCTAAGGGCATTTTTAGGAAACTACTTTTAGTTTAGATCAGTGCCTCTCAATTTCATTCCTGGTTCACAAAATTAAACTAGTGATTCATGGCAAGGCTTCTTTAAAACAGTAAAATGAATCATTCAATCATGTCAATGAAATGAAATGTCCTGTGTGTGTACATGCATAGTATATGTGCAGTAGTAGTTCTAGTAGTTGTGTCACGGCATACAGAGAGCATATTGAGAGCTGTGTTGTGTGTCATCATGGGAATTGTGGTTGATGGCCACGGTTACAGTCACTGGTTGAATCCCCTATAGATTGGTTACAGAGCTAAATACTGTATTTGTGCCACACACATACACCCAAAACATCATCCCGACAGATGTCCTGAGATGATGCATGTTTATTTAATGAGATGCATTTGTGCCAAGAACTATGAGTTGCCAATGTTAGACTTGATATCAGTTTCAGCGTCTGTAAGCAGTATGTCTGCTTTGGAAAAGATATGGTACTTGTTTCAAAGAGGGACTGTTCATTCATTTATAATGAATCTAAAGCTTTAAGAACATTTAATAATTACAAAATTCTTTGGTTATTAAATGTAATGTTTCGTCAAGGTCAGTATTTAAAGTCTCCCAGATTTCAAAGCCTGTTTCCTCATTAAAGTATAAAAAATGTAATTATATTCAAAGCAGATCTACATTCATCTATTATAACATCAGACACTGGTGTATGGGACACCCCCGCATGCCCTCGTGGTGTGGTAGGGGGATAGATTATGCGGAGGAGGCTGAAAAAGAGCAACGTTTTCCAGATCAAATTCTTTCCCGTAATGCCAAAGAACAGTTTTTGATCCAAACTCTATTCTAAAATCTTTGCTGGGGAATCTTTTCTTCCTTTTGTACAGCATGCTCTGAGTTTCATTTTGGGGTAGAAATGTACAACAATAAGCTTGAAATATTTTTAGTAGAGCACAGCAAAAAGAACAGTATTGAAAAGAGCAAAATTTCATAAATGCATGACATCTTTGCTTTTGGATTGCGCCTTCTCCTCTGAATTCATACAGGACCATGTAACTGTAATACACCACTGATCAGATATAATGTATGTTATCATCCCATTGCAGTCTATACATGCTCTTCTGCTCAGTGTTTTCTGTGAGCGAGCATGAAGCCTCTAGGTCGTCAACAGTAGCTCATACTGGGTTGTTTGTTTCCTGTCCCCAGGCTCACTCACATTACTGAGGGCTTTGCGATGCTCCTCACAGTCCTGCCGTTTGCCTCACGCCCAGCTGCTGGTCATGCTGCTGTGCTGTAGCTGCTCAGCATATGCCAAATAATGCAATCAACCTCTTGATTAACGCATACATCACATGTCTGCAGGACTGCAACTGTAGCAATACTGCTGCCATGCAATGATGGGTTCTGTTCCTGCAGCTGCTGTTAAAGGGACAGTTCACCCCCCCCCAAAAAAAATCATTTATTCACCCTCATGTCATTCCAAACCTGTATGACTTTGTTTATTCTGCTGAACACAAAAGAAGATATTTAAAATAATGTTTTTACACTAACAACACTGGCAACCATTAACCTCCATTGTATGGACACAAAATCACTGATACATTTTTTTAAAATCTTTTGTGATTATATACAGATTTTAAATGATATGATACTATCAGGTCAAAATCATCATTAATCACAGATTCATGACATTCATCACAGATTCTGTCACACATATTGAGCATACACATTAAAATGCAAACATTTTTTTTTTTTCATTAATTTCTTGTTTACATTTATTGTTATAAAAATGTGTTAAATATTTATTCTTGGATCTTAGACCTTTTCATTAATATATAGTTTATTATGATCATATTAGAATTCAATTATGAAATATTAAAATGAAATAGTGAAATAACCCAAGTGTTCCTCCTGTGGAACAGTGACAGTTAACAGGTTAAGACTAATTACTCAACTAGCTGTTTAAGTAGCACAGACTAGTCAGTTTTGGCTTGCTCTAGCATGATAGATGACTAAGGTACACTAAGGGTGCTGGGAACAGCCTTGGTGCTATTTATAGTCCTGGCATGGTGTGTGGCAATAGTAGGGAAGCGCGGTTGATGCCAAGTGCATGATTTGTGCCCGAGGAGGTGAGAAAGGGGCGGGTTTGATGAATATAATAATGTCATCAAATCAAAAAAAATGTGTAGAAAATTTCACGTTGTATTTGCGATACGAATGACTGCATCATGCGTGCACCGATGCAAATAGTGCACGCTCGAAGCTTTCAAAGGGGCCGTGTGGGGTTTGATCTGATTCACATAAAAGCTAACAGAGGTTAGCTAATGACACATTAAAGACCAGCCTGATGTGTATGTTGGGAGAGGAAAGTGGATTTGGAGGAACAATTCTGGCATCATCACACATATACGTGCAGTGGATGGAGATGTCTGAATTCACTGCAGCTTTACAGAGCCGGAGATGTTGATGTAGCAGTCATGCATGTATGCTTCCAGCTCTTATATAAACTTATTTCTATAAGGATTCTACAAAATGGGAGAATAGGGATAGTGACTATTTCATGCTACAAGCACATATGATTTAATCATTGAGAGAGAGAGAGAGAGAGAGAGAGAGAGAGAGAGAGAGAGAGGATCAAAGGGAGAGGATAAGAAGACTGTAGGAAAGATCATTTAAAGAGCTTTCACGGTGCATTTCTGTTCACTGATCATATAGTCTGTGGCCGAAATCATGTTTACCAAAACAGATTAATGTTTTGTTTCATCATTTATAATTACTCAAAAGCTACAGTATATTGACACTTTTAAGAAAAGTTCCATATGTCAATGTTGATTATTTAATAAAACACACCTATAACTTTTATTCATTTTAAATCTAATCTTTTTTTGTCCTGAAATCAGATCACAGATCTTTTAAATTTAACTAAGGAGATATCATAGAGGCTGTGTGAGTACAGTATTGAATTTATGAGTGGTAATTTTGTTATGGGTCTTCTCTGTATTATATGAGGTATTATGTAAGGTTTAATAGGGAGCATTTCTACTGTGTGTTTAGAACTATGCCAAAAAATTGCCGCTGCCGGTGACAAAAAAAGTCAGGTAATTGAAAATGTGAAATAAAACACATTCCCCTGAAGTTAATTCCTTTAAAACTTACAGTGCAAAACATGAGTTTTTACAGTTTTACATGTCACCGATTCTTTTCCAGGTATATTTAATGCTTATTTATGTGTATGGTAACACTTCTACACTAAGTTTGTATTTGTTAAAATTGTTTAATGCATTAGCTGACATGAACAATAACAATAAATAATACTTTTACAGCATTATTGATCTTCATCTTACTTTTAGCATTTACTATCACATTTTTTATATCAAAAGCTGTAACTGGTAAGATTAGTTAATGCACAATGAACTAACATGAGCAATTGTTTTGGCTTTAACTAACTTTAACAAAGATTAATAAATGCTGAAAAACATATTGCTTATGTCAGCTAATGCATTTACTAATGTTATCAAATACAAACTTACTGTAAAGTGTTACCAATTTCTGCTGTTTTATTTGGTAAATACCAGCTATAACTGCTCAGATTGGCGACTGCTTTCATTTAATTAATTGATCAAAAAAGTATATAGCTTTTAATTTCAATGTGAATAAACTTGTCGGGGGGAAAACAAATGTAATTTTGCCTTTGGTGAATGAGCGAAAGGTACAATTAGATTAACAGACTTGCTTTAAATACTTATTGTCACTTATTTGAATGTTTGCTTGTGTGTGTTTCTTAGGTTTATTAGTTATCAACTCAGTGTCGGGTGGACACAGTTATCGCTGCACTGTCACCATGCCTCCTTTACGCCTGCCGTCCATCCCTTTCTCCTTCACCTCTTGGCTTTCCTGTCTTCTCCTCCTGATTTTCCTCTTGGGTCTCACTCATGTATCTCAGGCCAGCTCTGACGTGTCCCACAGCAGTCCAGGAAACTGTTCAGGAGAGGACAGCTGCTCTGAAGGTGTAGTCCTGCCGGTGTGGAACCCCCAAAACCCGTCGGTGGGTGACAAGGTTGCACGTGCCATCGTCTACTTCGTTGCCCTCATCTACATGTTCTTAGGCATGTCTATCATTGCTGACCGGTTCATGTCCTCCATCGAGGTCATCACCTCTCAAGAGAAGGAGATAACGATCAAGAAACCCAACGGTGAAACCACCACAGCGACCGTCCGCATCTGGAACGAGACCGTGTCTAACTTGACCCTCATGGCTTTGGGATCTTCAGCTCCTGAGATCCTCTTATCTGTGATTGAGGTCTGTGGGCACAAGTTTGAGGCCGGTCACCTGGGGCCGAGCACGATTGTGGGCAGCGCCGCCTTCAACATGTTCATCATCATCGCCATCTGCGTTTATGTGGTTCCCGACGGGGAGGTGCGAAAGATCAAGCACCTTAGAGTTTTCTTTGTGACCGCAGCCTGGAGTGTGTTCGCCTACATCTGGTTGTACCTGATACTGTCGGTCTTCTCTCCTGGTGTGGTGGAAGTCTGGGAGGCCGTTCTCACGTTCCTCTTCTTCCCGCTGTGCGTGGTTCAGGCCTGGATCGCTGACCGCAGGCTGCTCTTTTACAAATACGTCCACAAGCGCTACCGTGCCGACAAGAACCGCGGGATCATAATCGAAACGGAGGGTGATGGAATGTTTACCAAAATGGACATGGAGATGGATGGCCAAGGCGTCAACTCCCACAAGGAGGCTCTCGATGGCATGCTGGCCGGAGTGGAGGAAGGAGGAGGTGGTGGAGGTGAAGAAGAGGAGGCCAGGAGGGAAATGGCTCGTACGCTGAAGGAGCTCAAACAGAGACATCCGGAGAAGGACATGGAGCAGCTGATCGAGATGGCGAACTATCAAGTGTTGGTACAGCAGCAGAAAAGTCGAGCTTTCTACCGCATCCAGGCCACTCGCATGATGATCGGAGCAGGAAACATCCTGAAGAAGCATGCGGCAGACCAGGCCAGAAAGGTGGTGAGCTGTCATGAGTCTAATGCTCAGGAAGAAGACCCTCATACTATCTATCTAGAGTTTGAGCCCTCGCATTATCAATGCTTTGAGAACTGCGGCTCCTTAAAACTCTCAGTTACCCGACATGGTGGAGACAGCGGCTGCACTGTTAAGGTAATGATTAAATCCCCCCTGTCTATACACACTTACACTGTGATTATGTTGTTGTGATTGTACTGCAATTATATTGATATGATGTCTGAGGTTTTAGGTTTTCTGAGGTCAGAAAACCTAATGAGTCCCAGCAGCAAGGAAATAAGCTGTTTTGAATAATAATAGCACTTATGACATGAGTGATTTAATGAAAGTGTTTATAACACTACACTATATTATACCTGTTCCAAATGTATTGTATATTATTTTATTTTATATTATTACCATTATAATATACTACATTTTGCACTGCAAAAAATGCCTTTCTTGAAATAAGCAAAATACACTTACATCTAGTTAAAATTGACTAAAATCTAGCAAAAAATCTGCTAATGGGTAAGCAAAACTTAGTAAGAATTCTTGAAAATAGCATAAATGTCTAGTGACTAATAAATTAGAAAACATTGCCTTAAAACTAGAGTATATGATCTTTAATCTAGTCACTTAAAATACTGTTGGGTCTTAAAACTAGACAAAAATGCTTTTTATCATTTTTTAGTGATTTTTTAGTAGTGATTACTGCATATAAAAAGTGAAAACTGCCCAGTTTTAAGTATTTTTGTCTAGTTTTTAGATCCAGTAGCAAGTCACTAGACATTTATGCTATTTTCAAGAATTCTTACCAAGTAAGTTTTGTTTACCCCATTAGCAGATTTTTTAAGTAAAATGTTTGAGTAAATTCTAACTAGATGTAAGTGTAACTTGCTTGTTTCAAGAAGTACATTTTTTGCAGTGAACTTTTGGTTAAGATTGATATAAAACAATCTTTTACCTTTCCAAAGGTCCAGTTAATATTTACTTGCCAAGGTCAAAAAAGAACAAATTTCTAAAAAAAAAAAGATTTATAGTCTAGTGTGCAATGTATTGTATAAGACTTTTTATCTATCATAACAAAAAACAAGACATATTTTCTAGAAATGTTCTACTTTCTTAGATTTTAGTTTTTGCAGCGTGGTCTGTAAAAGGTTCAAATGATCATTTATCCTCTGTCCCTGTGAAAGAATTCAAATGACTTATTTATCAATTTATCCACTCTCTGTAAATCACATGAATATAAAAATATAGTATTGCATTCTCAATACTTTAGATGTATAACAGCACAAACTGTTCCTGTGTGTAGGTTGACTACCGTACAGAGGACGGAACAGCTAACGCTGGATCAGACTATGAATTCGCCGAGGGCACTTTGGTCTTCAAACCGGGCGAGACCGTGAAGGAGCTGACAGTTGGTGTGATCGACGATGACATATTTGAGGAAGATGAGCATTTCTACGTACACCTCAGTAACCCTCGTGTCGTCCACCGCGCTGAGGTCTCAGTCCTCGATCCTAACGCTGTATCTTCAGGCAACAGCATCATAGGGTCCAGCCACGTGCCTCCTAAAGCCGCACTGGGTAACGCTCACACTGCCACGGTGACCATCTACGATGACGACCACGCTGGAATCTTCACGTTCGAGAACAATTCCACACGAGTGAGTGAGAGCATCGGCATCATGCAGGTGAAGGTCCACAGGACGTCTGGAGCACGAGGGAAGGTGGCAGTGCCGTACCACACTACAGAGGGCACGGCCAAAGCTGGAGAAGACTATGAGGAGGTGGCCGGAAAACTGGAATTTCTTAATGACGAGACCATGTGAGTTAAATACGCTTTGAGATTTGCAAGTGTGCAGGTGAAGATTTTGGAGAGAAAGGGTTTTGTTTTGGCATCGCAGATTGTACCAGATGTGTGCATAGAGCATATGTTTGTCTGCTGGAAACCTAACGAAATCCAACCGTCCTTGTCATGAATGTTTAGCTGCCTTGCTTATTACTGTTTGACAGGAAAGTGCAAGCTTTTGAGAATGTTTAAGACAGCATGACAGTCATTAAAAATAGTATTTTGACAACACAGATCCCTTTGGCACATTTGTGTTTGGATGCAAGTGTTAGTGTCTTATTAAATTCTTTACAAAGTAAAGATGAATTCCTTATTTAAATGTATAACTATGTTTGGTTCATACATTTAAAATACCCCAAAACATAATTTGCAAAACTAATCTGATTTACAGCAAAACTATCTGAACTCAAAGATAATTTACTTGAGAAAGCAAACTTGGGTAATCTTAAATCTACACAGATCTATTCAAATTGAGAAAAAATATGTGTTTACACCAAAAAAGCTATTCCTGAAAGGGGCAAGAAAATATTTTACAAAAAACAAGTCATAATATATTATAAAGTCTTGTTTCTCAAGTATCTTCTTTTAAAGATGTATTTAATAAAAATAAGATAAAATACTGCCATGGAAAGCAAGGTTAAAGCTATACTGTATGTATTATTTTAGAAATCTAATGGAAATAGTCTGTTTACCCAAACAATAGAAAATGGGGGTGTTTTCAGGAAATCTTTTTAAAAACAGTCACACTTTTGCTTGGTGATGATAATGTTGCAGAAATGACACAGTTGAGCTGTAAAGTAAGATGATGAGAGGATATAATAATAGAATGTGAACACAGACACATAATAGCAAGACAGAATCATATATAGATGTGTAAAGAGTGGAAGACAGCCAGAGAGGGAGATTAAGAGTGATAAAGATGCAGTGTCTTTTCTCAATTCTGAAAATCGATGGTGACCTGAACATCTTGCACACGGTGCTGCTGCAGATCTGGGGTGATGAGGTCAACTGTAAAAGAGATCATGCTGGAAGCAGAGAGAGAGAGAGAGAGAGAGAGAGAGAGAGAGAGAGAGAGAGAGAGAGAGAGAGAGAGAGAGAGAGAGAGAGAGAGAGAGAGAGAGAGAGAGAGAGAGAGAGAGAGAGAGAGAGAGAGAGAGAGAGAGAGAGAGAGAGAGAGAGAGAGAGAGAGAGAGAGAGAGAGAGAGAGAGAGAGAGGGGCTGCTGTTGTGTGCTGTGCAGGGCTTGTTAGGTTGAAGGTAAACAACTTAAATAGCTGTCAGGGTGAATGTAACATTCTACAAACTGTATGGCTCGAGGTTGCTTTTTCATATAGTTCAGGAGATTTAATAAAGTTCTCATTAGTGTTGCATGGAAGTGTCATCTTAATCTCAGATGTTTCTCCTAAAATTGCTTACTGTAGGATAAATTCATGCAATTGCTCAGTTTGTAACATTGTTGAGATCTCTTTTGTGACATTGGGATGGGACATTTTTCTTTATTCCTTAAAAAAACGGATGAAAGTATTTTAGTTTTGAGTTATAAGATAAGAGGCATAATGGTGTGCAGTGCATTATGTGATAGATGTAATTAAAACATGACGTGGTGATAAAGCAGAAACAATAATTCACAAAGGTGCAAAGAGAACGAGAAAGTAAAGAGGTGAGAGGCAGGTGCGCGGGCGGAAGAAAAGGTGGAAAGAGGGAGATGAGAGAGGAGGGTAATTTGTTTGAACAGTTCGCTCATATCGTTCAGTGTGCCGGCTAACTAGTGAGAGATGCAGGAGTCAAGCACCGTGTGGGAGTTTGTGTGTTTCACATGAAATGTGCCGCAGTGAAATTGTCTATCAGGGAAAGATCTGAACTTTTTGAGTGTCTGTGTTCCTGAGGGTGGATGTGTGTGTGTATTTATGGCGGGGTGAATGACCGTGTGCAGTTTGTGCATGTGTGTAGCTGTAGATGAGAGTGTTACAGCGCTTTAGAGAGTGTGTTGGGGGTTGGGTGGAATTGTGTATTGTGTGTATGTGTGGGTGGATGAGTGAATATGACTGCAACTATGATGCTCTTCGTTATATGGTTTATGTTAGTTGGTTGTTTTTTATGCTTAAAGATATAAAGCAACTGGAGTTTAGATTTCTGTACTTATTTAGATTAGAGTACTTATTGAATTTAATGAACATTAGTAGGATAGAAATGTTTCTTTTGAGAACCTCTGAGAAAAATTCTTCTTCTATGGTGGTATAGGATGTATATTGGATGATTTTCCTATTTGGCCGAGCTAATCCTTCAAATCCATTGTACATTTGCACAGATGTGCATGTTAGCGTATGCATTTGTGCGTGTGTTTATCTGTGTTCAAGTGAGTCTTCTTATTTCTGCTGACCACACAGCTGAATCCCGTTGCTTAACAGCACAACAGAAGCTTAACTTATTCCCTCTGCAGACACAAAAACGGCGACAAAGCAGAGGATTGTGGGTATATGTGTGTGAGGGCCAACATTTCAAGCTGCTAATGAGGATCTGTGTGCGCTGGGCTGAAATTCAAGCATGCGGTTTGGTGTTTGTTCTTTCTCATTATTAGTAAGCAACAAAATACTGTATAGAGTGAATCTTAAATCCCCTCGCAGCACCCTGTGCTCCCATTCCAGAATGATCCGCTCACCCTCTCCCCCGCATCCCACTGTGATTCACTACATATTTGTATGCGTGCTTGTGTTACTTTACCGTTAGTTCTGATATTCTCATATGAAGATATCATATCAATGCCAAAGAAAATTGAGTTGAAATGGCATGAGGTGGGCTACGAGTGCACTTATGTAAGCGCTGATCTCAGAACAGTCGCATGACAGGCAGAGGCTGAGGATGATGATTTGCGCCAGTATAGAAAAGAACGGATCGATACGAGCGGTCTTATAAAGGGTTTCGCCGACTCTGCGAGTTTGCCGGGTGTGACGAATCGATAGTGACCCAGCCTCCTGACTTGAACATGCTGAATTTCTCTACTGATTTAAACGTGCAGGAATTAATTTATGAGGTCATTTAAACACAGATTCCATCATTCAAGCCTCAGATTTGCTGCAGCTAAGAATGAGTTATCAATGTTACTAAATTACAATTCCACTTTTTTTGTGTGTCATTAATAAAGTGTGTCTTTTTAACTTATTCACTGTCTAAGCATATGGTGCACAAAAGATGGCAATGAAAGGGTTAATATTAAAGCGAGGACTTTTTTTGATCACACTACATTTGGTCTGCCCTTTTTAACTCTTTTCTGGCATGGTGCGTTTTGTGGAACGGAAAAAGCTAAACATGTCAGAAAAGCAATTTTTGTTGATTTAAAACCTATCAATAAAAATGATTCACACAAGCTTATTTTGTAACATTTAGAGTCATATTAATTATTTATATATAATGAGATTGGTTGTTTGTTTAGAAGCAACTCAGTGGTATGGAAATTGATGGGGTTTTTATATTATCCATTATTAAAGTATCCACTTTTGTAGAGAAAATATTTAGGTATGAAGTTAATCTAGAAGTCAGTTCAATTTTGTCATGTGGCTGTTAGTTCTGCTACATTACTTAGTTTAAATTTAGTTTTTAATATTTTTGACAAAATAATGTTTTATTTATATATTACCTTTTCAAATATGCAAATATGGTCCCTTTACAATTAATATTCAAAATGTACTATAATTTTAATTTCATCGTCACATTGTTGCTTTCAGGCAACATTCCTATAAAGACCGTTGTTAACAATGCTTTTGCAATAGAGGGTTAAGATTAAAGATTTTCGCAGTTACACACTATCAACCGTGGAGTGCACACACACTCGCATCCTAAATTATGCATCCATTCATACGAACAAATATGTCCATTGTTTAATAATTGACAATTTCTGTTGCTAGAAAAGACAAATGCAAAAAGCTTATCTCTGACAGCTCAACAGGAGACAAAACATATTTCTGTCATTTCTTTTTTTTAAATGGCAAAGAAAAATTAAATTGAGCGAATCTTTTCTCTAGATAGTGACAGCGCCGATTAGCATTTTGTTGTTTGTTTTCTTGTTGAAAGCAAGTTCCTGCACACTTCATCAACCTCACGTCTCTTTGTACAAAGGGGTGAACACAGAAGCCCTGCCAAGCTCATAATGTTTGAATCACTTTGCTAATGCCTCCATAAGCTATGGCTTTAAATTCAGTCCCATTCACAAAGCCTTAAGGAGCAGTGATTCACCATCCGATTAATGCATCTATGTAAAATGAGACTCCTTTAATCCTGTAATGTCTTGTTATTCACACGCAATTTCTCAGTTATAATGAATATAATAAATAATGAGCTTAATTTTGTCGAGACTGACCATCAGCACAATGCAACCAAGCAATAGGTTTAGCAACATGTTTATTTGTTTGATACGGCATTCACAAGAACAGGTATTTCAGCCTTTCACTGGATTTGTAGATCAGCAGGAGTGATGTGTGATGTGTTATGTAAGGTATTCAGATCTTTGTGAATATGAAATTGCGGCAATCGATGTAAGTATCAAAGTAAATTGGAGACATTACAGTAAAAATAAATCAACCAAGCAGAGAGTTTATCACACATTTTTGAGCTTTTCTTATTAGTCTTAATGGGGTGAGGGCGATGTTTCAAATACTTTTATTAGATCCCTTTGTTATCCTATCTCAAAGGGTCAGACTGAGCAATTTATTCCCATACTCACACCCATCTCTTTCACGCAGACCGTAGCATATTTTCATCACTCCATCCATCTCCATGCATATCAGAATGTGTATTAGAAAGCTGTTTAATTTCACACTGCCTGCACAACTGGACCAGGGTATAAACAAAGTGAAAAGCAGATCAATGGAAATGAACGAGGGCCAAGATTTTGAATGAATGTTGGAGAATGAATGGAGAATGAATGACCTTTTTGTCCACAATGAACGTAATGCATCTTTCAAAAGCTTTAGTTCACCTACAGCTGCAGTATGCAGTTTCTACACCTTTAGCCGTGTCAAATGTTATTGCACATTGAAAAAAATGTATATTTAGGAAGAAGCAGCTTGCACAGAACAGCCTGAACTGGCTCATTGGGTTATGGGGAGGTTGTGTTCATGAAAGAGAGAGAGCGAGAGAACTAGTGATGAAACCCAGATGCACTTGTGTTCTGTCAGCCCTGTGTTTGCTCCCCACACATATGGAGCTCAGTCTCTACTCTCACATCTCCACAAACAAGCTGACTGTCATTTTCACACCTATTTGCACCCAGAGAGCCATCTGACGTTTGAGACATGTGCTGTGATTTGATATCAGTTTGTCTGATGCAAGGCTTGACTGGTCATAGGGAACTGCAGTGGGCTGGTTGATATATGGTATTGTAGAAACCAAATTTATATGGGCAATTTCAGCGTTATGGATGTGACATTTTCAGTACAATTTGAAATATCAATTCTCGAGTGTATTTTTTACCAATATATTGAACCCTGTTGATAGACATCAGAATAATATCTATAAAATCTATTTTCAGAAGAATGGAAATATACATGTTACAAAAATAGAACACGTTTTTTGAGAGGCAACATACTTTGTAGGATTTCTGTAAATGAAATGGCAAACCAGAAGAAGTAATACCTAAAATAGACATTTTATTTTAATTTTCATGTGCTCATTTATGAGTAATATATGACAATTCTGTCATATATTAATATGTAAGCTATCAGTATGATGAAAACCTTGGATAAATAATTAATTATTTGTGGTAAGGTTGACATTTGCATGGAATTTCCCATATGCTGTACAATAAACAAACGATTTAAAGATTTAATAGGAGTAACAGTGAATCCTGCAGCTCACACACTCCATCCATTTATTACACATTCACGTGCAGTTTTATGGGATTGTGTCTGTTTATTTCATCAGTTAGAGAATTTAAGTACATTTCAGTATGGGTATGCAAATTTTGGAAAACATTTGAAAAATGTCAGTGTGGATAAAGAGCTTTCGACACAAAAGTGCAGTTTTAAAATTAATCCGGATTAACGTGGTCCCAGTCCGACACTGGTTCAGAGACAGTTTATCTACAACTGTTCAGTGTCTGTACACAAATGGATATGATTGGCTGGGTGGTTTGTATGACAAGGGTGATTTTATTGAGAAAAGGGTCTGAAGGGAAGTAATGACTACAGGAGACCATCCAGCTGGCAGAGACACTGGTACCATCATTCCCTGCCTTTGAATCATTCCTCCTCTCTCTTCTCCTTTCCTCCTTCGCCATCTCTGAATTATGAATTAATACTCAGCATCCTGTGAGTTTCTTTCAGCACGGCACAATTATAATATCCTCAGCAGTACTTTGAAGACGAGGGCAGAACAATACAGCGAGAGCTTCTATTTTAATTTATCAGTGGAATAATGTTCTCATGCTCCTGTTTTCTGCTCTCTCTCTCTTTTTTTCTAATGAAGATAATCACACGCCTTACCTCAGTCGGTCCATTTTTTCAAAATCTTATTTTAGGTTCTGAGTCATTTTTCCAGATACAAATATAATTTAGTTTTTGCAGACTTCCAAAGCGGCATTATCAAATAAAATCAAAGGGTAACTTGTACAATCTTTTTCAAATTAGGTACGATTCACCGCAGATTCAGATCTTAGTGATGTTTCATCAGATTTGTTCAGGAGTGGAAAGTGTTTGTACTTTAGTACTAGTATCTGAATGTTGTGAATGTGTCTCAGAAGTATCATGTAGTACCCCTTCAGGTTGTAAAGCTTAATGGATTTCGACAGCTACTTTTTGACAGGTGTCATTATCAAAATATCTTTTCTGTACAACAACATCAATGGGGATCATTAAATGTCGAGTTTATGAACGACAATTAAAAAAAAAAATCTCTCATCATTTAGTCACACGCATGTCATTCAAAATATGACTCTTTCTTCTGTGGATCACAATAGAAGAAATATCTCAATGGTCCATGCAATTGAAGTTATTGGGAGTCAATGTTGTTTGGTTACCAACAAAACAAAATATCTTCTTTTGTGTTCTGCAGAGGAAACTAATACAGGCTATGGAATATAAAATAATTTTTATATTTGGGTGAACTGTTCATTTTATTCTGGCATTCTGTATATGTAAGTGAACTGTTTGGAAGCCAGAAATGATTCTACCCTTCCAGCAAACGCTTGTCATCGTGTCTGAATATACCCAAATCTACCTTTCCGCTCCACCGTGCCATCAGACATTTTTAGTGACGGCTTTATGTGTCAAAAATAGGAATATTTCTGTGTGAACACTACTGGCATGTGAGCAGACAAATTTAAATGAATCATTTATAAACGATTCTCTCTCAATCCTCAGTTTTTTTCATTGGCATTATTCCATTATGTATGTAGCAGAAAGCCGGAAAAAGGATTTGTGTCTTTTGTCAGTCAAAGCTTTGCCTGTGTATGTATGTCCATGCCAGTATGCGGACAGAAATAGACATCCACCCACGGGCCATTAAAGAAGGAATGATTGAACGTGACTACAGGGAAGTATTGGACAGATTGCAACACTAAAAGTACCTAGTCTTCCGCCGGCACCATATTTTAACAGATTTGTCTGGGTGTGGTTAGCAGCTTGCATAAATTGCACCCGTAAGTCACCGTACCTCTTATTTGCATGCTCGCTCGCTCTTCTGTAACACACATCCTGACGCCCACACATCTATTTAGCACACAGAAATGCTTTTTGTATAGCGGGTTTGTTGGACCTGGTGCGACGCTGCGGCTACATGCCAGCTTGCGAAACACAGTTACTGTTTTGTGCATGCATGGCTTTTCAGCACAGTTGTTTATCCAGCGTTATTTGTTTTTCCCAGGTGGCAGCGCTCCATGTGCGCATAAACCTGCGGTGCAGAAATTAAACGCAGCGTGGTTGTGCTGTGATGCAGTTCACAGGAGCTACTCTCAGGCCACTAGTGATTCGGCGAAAGGCTGTGAATGTGACAGCAGTGTACATAAAGACATACAGGCACTGACATACCAAACAGTACAAATAAATTATTTAGTTTTGCTCATGCCTTTATAGTGCCATTACAAAACACATTTGCACTACCATATTTTAGAAAATATTGTTTTACATTTAGCGGACACTTTTATCCAAAGTAACTTAGAAGTTATAAATATTTTAGCAGTATGTGTGTTCGCTGTTGGTGAAATGTTAAGTAAAGTTGGAGGGATGATAAACAAATTGTCTGAAATGTGAACAAACTCCTCAGTTTTTATTTGTAACGCCATTATTTTTAGTAGCAAAACAACACATACCCATATATATATATATATATATATATTCCAGTCTAATTAAGTTCTTGAAGTCAAATATAGACCATTCCAGTGAAATGCAGTTTATTTCTATTTCATAACAATGTTTAAGCCTGTCGGGATGAATTTTAAAGGCTCCATTTGTGTACAATGCAGAAACATATTCAGAAGACAAGAAAAGAAGCAGTACTGAAACCAAAACAGAATCAGTCTCTTGTATTTGCATACGATGCCCCAATAAAACACAATTGTGTTGATATTACTAGCTTAAAAAACAACATTCCCCTTATGACCATTATTTACATACAGTAGCTGTGCCAATTTCCAGTGTCTTAGAGGCTGTAATGAACCTTCATAGAAACGTAGTGTGTGATTTACATTTTTCCATAACGCTCTGGCAGAAGAAGGAAATGATGATAGATGGATAGAAATTAATAATTGCACCCCTGTAACTCTCTCTTTTTCTCCTGATCTTGTCTTGCCACTGACTGAATCTCACCCACGTGGTTAAAGTTAAACAATTAGGGGCTACAGAGGTATATGATTCCAATGCCAGCGAGAACAGTGCTCAAATTAATTATATTCTTCATCTTATCATATCTCACATCTCTCTCTCTCTCATTCTCTCTCTCTCCTGTAATTATGAGTCTCGTCTGTGTAACTGAGCTGATCCCTGAAGCCTTTCTTCCTCCCTTTGCTGTCTCCTTCTGTAACTACCTCTCTCTTAGTTCTTAATAAGCATGTGATATTGTTATACAATACTCAAACTTTCTCTGTGTGACTTCAAAACTAAGAGATGAAACAGGATCTTATCTACGGCAACTATTTTTATGGGTTTTTTAGCACATGTCATTCAAAGAATATCAGTGATTCACAAAAGAACAAAAGTGAGGCTTGGTGAGGATGAATAAATGATTACAGTATCCATGTATGACCTATTTTTTCTTGATCTAATCCTTGTTGTTTGTTTGTGTATCCTACTGTAACCAGGTTGATTCAGTTGCATTTACTAATATTTTTAACTACCTGAAGTTAATTTTTTTTAGGTTTACCTAACAATCTTTTTAAGGAGTAAATACAGTCTGTTCAGTGGGGTTTACTGTCAATTCTAAATGTTAAAAAAGGTTGTAAAAATAAAACATGACCTAAAACATTAAGACAGAGGAGTCCATTAAGTTAAAAATGATCATGGCATCTAAGGTCTATTTAGACTTCAGTGGAGCATGAATGTTTCTTTCCATCTTTTGCCAGACAGGTTGCCAATATGAAAAGAATATGGTGAATATGTGACAGAACTGAGGAAATAAGAAGGAGCTAGTGTCATTGATCTTTTCTGCTGACGTTTGTCCGACATAGAGACCTTTGGCCCAGAGGGACCATACCTTTGTTCATACTGTGATTTTGCTGACAGCAACACCAATCCTTCACAGCAGATAATGCTTCACCTATCTGCCTTAACAAAGACAACAGTTTCTAAAAGCTCTGAGAAGTCTCCATTTTATTTCTCAGAGCAGCCTTGCGACTACACATAATAAACTTATCTCGGCAGTCACTTGTATTCATTAAAGCAAGGCTTGCGACAGCGTTCCCGAAACAAAATCAAGGCTATCAAGCAATGTTGGTGAAGATTACCATCAGAGCCAAATTCAATCAATAGTTAATGAATGAGTGAAAGAGATGCCCTAATCAGAGCTGCTGTAGAATGATGAAGGACGATAAAGAGAACAAACAGCATGCAAAAAATAAAACCACGCCATCTCATGAGACCAGACACGCTCTCATCAGCAGGTTGGGTGAGGGATAGGCAATGAGAGATGTATATAGCAGTTAGTATCTGGAACTGTGGCTATTCCAGCTGTGCTTCATTAAACCGCACATCAAACATGTCGAACTGTGTCACGGGGGGTTTGGATGTCAAACTGAGTAAAACATAATTCAAAAAGTCTCAAAACTCGGATCAGATCAGTCAGGTATTTGTTAAACCAGAAAAGCATGACACATTGGCACTTTGTGAGAGGCTGACAGACTTTTGCTAAATATGTTTTTGTTGTAAAATCACTCATTTTTAATCTCTAATTTGTGTCTGGCACAAGCTGTTCTTGCTTACAGCCCTGGTGAGAAATGAGTTGGTAGGGCTGCGCGTTGTAAATTACAAAATCAAAAGCTGTGGTTAGTGTTTTGTATTTATGACACACTAGATACTCTGGCCGTAAACAAGTTTAGGGATTTAGCCTGGCTGATGAACACTATCTACGCTTGATTTTATCCAGTTGGGTGTTTATGGATTGACAGCGTAGGTCCACTGACAGCTTCAAATCCTGTAGTTCCTCTAGTTTGCACGCACAACAAAAAATCTTCACAGTGGAGAAGAAGTGAGAGAGAAGATGGAGGAAAATTATTATAAAGGCAGCAAAATGACAAAGCTGTTATATCTGGTTGAAGCACTGATGGATGTTGGCAGCTGTTGGATCATTCGGTTAATGGATTAGGTCATCCAAAAATAAAATTCTTTCGTCATTTACTCCCCTCGTCTTGTTCCAAATTGATATGCTGTTGTATTTATCTAATTCACACTTAATTTAAATATGGCACCTTTAGATGTGTTGCTACATATTTTGCATCATTAACTGGAAGTTTGATTTGAGAGCTGGAAGAGAATATTAACCAATATAATCTCACAGGAATGTATGTGTATTTTATGAGGTGGCTAATTTGTATGAATTCCTAAAATCTAATTTTGTAAGTTTTAGTCTGATTTCCTTTCTCCCCAGTGATTCACATCGTACAAATGTATACAAATTACCCGGCTCATAAAATACATATTCCCATAAGATCAGGTTGGATTAACAGTAAATAACAACTATGTTGTCTTCACACAAAAAATTATTTGAAATTGTTTAATTTATGGGTTGAAATGACTCGTAAATCCAAGTTGACTGGGTTTTAAAAAAATTTAAGAATTTTTTACAGTGTTTAATATAGTCTGACAGTGTAGATAAAGAAGGAAAATGATAACTAACCTTCAGTTTTAAACAGCGAGGTTGTGCAGATCCACAAGCCTAAAGCAGCATAAATATGACTGTGTGTTGCAGTTTGTGTATTTAATGATAATATTGTATGTATGTTGGTGTGTGTGTTGTGGAAGAGTTTGGCCTGAAGCTAAACAGCAATCCGATTTCACCCTGCAATTGTCCAGTGCAGATGTCTGCTGCCCTTCTGACTGACCCACAACAAAAACATCACCCCTACAGGACATTTAATCGCCTCATGACATCTGTCTGTCTATATGTTTGTTCTTTCCCCTCTCTCTCATCTCCTTTGATATTCCAGATTCTTCTCTGTCTGCAGATTCCTTTGTCTTTTATTGTCTGTCTGCTTTTGATGTACGTGCATCTCTACTCAGTATCCAAGGCTCCAGTAAAAGAGTTTAGCGACACCCCTGATGTCCAATGTAAAATCTGGGCCCGACACGAAACCAATTGAGAACTACTGGACTAGTTTATTCTTTGTTTTTCTCTCGCCACAGTCTCATGAATTTGTAATGAAGATAAGAACCGTCTAAGGGGTATCTGCCAGTGTGTGTGTATAGCAAGAAGAGAAAATAAAAAGGAGAAATTGATCTTTCTTGTTTATGCTTACAGCTCTTTCTTTGATCATCAGGCTGTTTTATTTACCCTCGCATAGCATTAATGCATGCATTAACATTAACACTATTTAATTTAGAAAAATGCAAGCGCACTATTTTTATCACCTTTGCGTTTCTGTTTCCAAACATTTCTTTCAAAGCTCTGCCTGTTTTTACTTACCCACCATTTCTCGCTTCCTCTTTTCTCACTCATCTTTTTCGTTCTCTTGCCTAAGGCCTATACTTTTATCCGTCCTCACACTCGAGCTACCTGTTGCCATGCCAACCCTATAATTTTGTGCATTCGGTGCCCTACACAATGCAGTGTGTACACCTGCCTTACTGTGTAAATGCATGAGAATCTTACCTGCGTTACAGTGCCAGAAGGTGCTTTAAATGACTCATTTAAAACAGAGCTTTTAATGTTATGCCTCCTGCGCTCACGCTGTCATCTTTGCTGCCCACACACACTCCACAAAGACCCTCTTTAGAGAATGTAGCGGATGATGGAAATATTTTCATTGCAAACACAATATACTTATTTAATAAGTAAGTTGACACAAAATGTGTGTGTCTGTTGATAACTTTAGTTTTTGGTTCAACTGAATTACCCACGAAGTGTCTTGTGCATTTGTCTTGCTGCGTGTGTTTGCATGTTTGCATTTAGTGCTCATTAGTATTTTGGCATAATGTACGTATATATATACGGTCTGTATATACGAGCGTGAAGCAGATAGGTTTGGATGTAAGCAGCTGTGTGGATTTCAGAGCTCATTAAGGTCCCTTGTTAGTTTTTGTTTATGCGCATCTGTTTCTTTCTTTGAGACGGAGGGGAAACTTCGCCTCACTGACTAATAGTTTTCATTACAGCTGAGAGCTGCGGTGTGGGGATAAGGTACCTGTTCAGTGAGCTGATGTCTGTCATTACAGTTTTGTGTTTTCTGATTTCTGTTGTTTTCATCTGTTCTCATCTGCATGTGTGTCTGTGTCCAGTGGGATTCTACATAGAGAGAGAGAGAGAGAGAGAGAGAGAGAGAGAGAGAGAGAGAGAGAGAGAGAGAGAGAGAGAGAGAGAGAGAGAGAGAGAGAGAGAGAGAGAGAGAGAGAGAGAGAGAGAGAGAGAGAGAGAGAGAGAGAGAGAGACAAGGTCAAGGTTGATGGGGGTGGGAGTGAAGGCATGTGTTCCAATCGTGTGAGCTAATTCATAAAGAACAAGTACTAATGATTTTAATTACACACACACATCCAGCCAATAAAGACTGCAAAACAAAGAGAGATGGGCTACGAGAAGATTAGTAGTAGCATGTGTGTGTGTGGTCCTGGACCAATTGTCCCCACAAGATAGTAATACTAGTAATTTGTTTTTGTGTGTGTTTCTGGATACAATATACAGTTTGTACAGTATAAAAGTCATTATGTCTGTGTGTAGGTGGCCTAACAAATGAATTTCCTATCTGTTTATTGAAACAGGCTCTGCCTCTGTTCATTATTCATTGGCTGTAATTCTCGTTGTGTTGTACACCTGAGACTTGTGATCAATTCTCTTCATCTTTGTCTCCTTTTAAAGACAGAATTTGCATATGTATCCTATTTTCTTTATTCTGTGTTCATTTTAACAGAAAATGAACACAGAATTTTCACAATGAATTTTCTTTTTCTTTTTAAAGACCGTTTTCAGTCTTACATGTCTTAGAAACTCCTGTGAATGTGTTCATCTTCAGGAAAGTGTCATACTTTGGTAAATAAAATAGGCCATATTTTCATATTTGTTTTTATCTAAATTGAATTCTCTCTCTCTCTCTCTCTCTCTCTCTCTCTCTCTCTCTCTCTCTCTCTCTCTCTCTCTCTCTCTCTCTCTCTCTCTCTCTCTCTCTCTCTCTCTCTCTCTCTCTCTCTCTCTCTCTCTCTCTCTCTCTCTCTCTCTCTCTCTCTCTCTCTCTCTCTCTCTCTCTCTCTCTCTCTCTCTCTCTCTCTCTCTCTCTCTCTCTCTCTCTCTCTCTCTCTCTCTCTCTCTCACACACACACACACAACTTTTTCTAATCATTGTTTATCAACCATGACCGCAAGTGTTCTGTGTGCTAATAATGACAAATGCTGATTAACCATGGCTTACCACCTGCTCCGCTGGCATCCAAACACTGTACTGTAGTAAAACTCAGGGCTTCTGTGTTTGTACCTCTCTCAGAGAAGCAGCTCATCTGTTTCTCTGTTTCTGCTTTTTGAACATTAATGAACTCAAGATAATGGGAGAACAAAAGGTGCCCTCTGCATGAGTTTTCTGCTAACAAGGGTTTTTTCTGTGAAATATATGCTGAAACATCATTAAAACAACAATAAAAATTCACTGAGGTTTTTTCATGAAAAAAAAAAGATTGTTGTTTTGATATATTCAGAAAGGATTGAACATTTTTTTGCTTATTTAATAGACTTATTTAATATTGTTTTAAGAATGATTTACAAGTTTTACTATATACAATACAGAGATATACTGTAATAGATATTGTGGGTGTTGCATACCCCCCTTTGGTCTTCGTTTTTCAGTGTGAATCATGCATGAGTCCATTCTTACATAAACCGTTGCATTAAAATAAATGTGACAATCTACACGAGAATACTTTTATGGATGATTTACGCAGAAATCCGATCTGCCTGTTTCATAAATGAGTTTCTTTCCCTTTCTTTTCCTCAGATCGTAATAATCAATTGTTAACACAGCCATTGTTTCTCTGTGTTTGCCCACCACAGGAAGATCCTGGAGGTGAAGATCATTGACGATGAGGAATATGAGAAGAATAAAACCTTCACCATCCACCTGGGGGAGCCGGTGCTGCTAGAGATAGGACAGAAACACGGTATGTAGAAGGTGCGAGAATCCTCGAGCTGAATGTCTGTTTGACATCAGCACTTCATCTGCAAAACTCTCTCTGGCTTTGTATTAGAATACAGAATGGTGTCTCTGTTTAATATTGTATTAATTGCTTCCACATCCATCCCTGAATAATTAAAGAACACATTTGAAAGGTTTCTTCATGAAAATAATGGGAGCCAGTGGGAATATATATATATAACAGGAGACATGAACAGGCAGTAACTGGTTTCAGGGACACCAGCCATGTTGGAGTAATATCTCGAAGCCATTTCTCTGCATGAATTATGTACTTACTGTCCTAATTCTAGTTCTTCCTCTTTCTCTCCAAATTCCATACGGTTGCAAGATCCAATTAAGAATGTAGTGGCTATTTATAAAAAGCATTATTTATAGTATTAATTTGAGCAATTTAAGTATTTGCAGATTATTTTTGACTGTTTCACCAGCCTAGGTGTATTTATGTCCATATGCATCATTTATTTGTCATTGAACATTATGGTTGAATAATTTACCAAACAGTTGAACCACTTTTGCATCCAGTTTGGAACAAAAATGTCTTATTGACTGCGCTGCATCTTATTGAAGTATTTATAACAAGTAATTCTTTTTAGTGCAAAAAAATATTAATTTACTGACCCAGTCCCAGTTTAAGTCACATTTGTGCCCGCAGTGAGCTTGACATGAACTGAATTTCATTATAATGAGATGTTTGTGAAACTTTTCTACTGATTGTTTAACAAATGTTGATCAACTGATGTACTGTACTGTAACCGGGAATATGTCCAGTTATAGTGTCCAGGGCAGTTGTGCAAGGTGAATCTTGCCAGACACAGATTTTGAGATTATTTTAGCAGATTTGGAAAATAACAGACAATATGAGCCTGGACCACAAAACCAGTCATAATGGTAATTTTTTAAATTGAGATCATCATCATCTGAAAGCAGAATAAATAAGGATTTGGCCAAGATACAGCTATTTGAAAATCTGGAATCTGAAAATATTAAGAAAAGCCACTTGAAAAATTAAAGTTTTGATATATTTACTTTAGGAAATTTACAAAATGTCTTCATGGAACATGATCTTTACATAATATCTTAATGATTTTTGGCATCGCTAATTTTGACCCAAACAATGTATTTTTGTCTATTGCTACAAATATACCCATGCTACTAGTTTTGTGGTCCAGGATCACAAATGTGCGAGTAAATAGCGCAAGCAATGTGTACAATTCATTCTCATCAGAAACTGTCTTCCTCCATAAATCTGCTTGACTGTCCCGGTTTAGCTCCCAAATATGTAAACACTAAACAGCTCTTCAAATTTTCAATGTGTCATCCGCTGACAGGAGACTCTAATGATAACAAACCACCGGTGGGAGCTGAGGAAGAGGAAGTGGCCAAGATGGGGTGCCCGAGTCTGGGAGAGCACACTAAACTGGAGGTGGTCATAGAGGAATCTTATGAATTCAAGGTAAATTCTGATGCTCGATACAGCTTTCACAAATTGACCAGACCTGTTCCTCACATTTTATGTTTCTAAGATGCTGTCAGTCTGAATTCCTGCCTCCCTGTTCCCATGGTGACAGCTTCAATACCACGGGTCAGCGAGGGTCAGGTAGCTGAGGGTTTTTGAAGAAATTTGAGGCGGACACACTGCGTTGCTCCTTTCCAGATTGTATAGAGCCCTTTAAATACAAACAGACTAATGGCTGGGACAGAATGGCATTGGAGAAAATGAAATTCTGATGGGGTTGTGCACGTACGCCTTACAAAAACCAGTGGCTACGAGACAGAATCGTATTTAATCCATGGCTTGTCTGGTACAAGGGCACATTGGAGAGGATGGCTTTGGTTTATCTTCTTGATGTTTTAATGTTTGTGTGTGTTTGTGTTATTTTTTTCAGAATACTGTTGACAAACTAATAAAGAAGACTAACTTGGCTCTGGTGGTGGGCAGCAGTAGCTGGAGAGAGCAGTTTGTAAGCGCCGTTACTGTTAGTGCAGGTCAGTATCTCTGTAATGTAAACACACACACATATATAAAATAACAACCTGGTGTAACTTCTTGTGCAATCCCAACAACATTCTGTTGTGAATATTGATATTCACCCGACTGTATATTTACCTCCTCAGGTGATGATGATGAAGAGGAGAGCGGAGAAGAGCGCTTGCCCTCGTGCTTCGATTACATCATGCACTTCCTGACTGTGTTCTGGAAGGTTCTGTTCGCCTTTGTCCCACCCACGGAGTACTGGAACGGCTGGGCCTGCTTCATCGTGTCCATTACTCTCATTGGAGTCCTGACCGCCGTCACCGGAGATCTGGCGTCTCACTTTGGTTGTACAGTAGGCCTGAAGGACTCGGTCACAGCTGTGATATTTGTGGCGCTGGGTACATCTGTGCCAGGTGAGCGTGTGCTTGTGTATCAGTCCTTTCTCTGTCCTTTCTATAGCAGATTATAGGCAACATTACTGTAAGCAACATTTCATTTTCTAAAGTATCTTTTCATGATGGTGCATTTGGTTTGTGGATGTGAATACTGTGGTTTATTTCGAGGACACTTAATTATGTGGACTATTTTGAGGTCTATGATTTGCTCTGAAGAGATCGCTGTGATTCTCTCAGCCATGAGTGTTTGATCTGATTCGGCAGAAACTAAATGTTTGTAAAGCACACATCTTAAAGAGATAAAGAGTTCACCCAAAAAGACAAATTCTGTGCTCATTTATTCACGCGCTCTGTCATTCAAAACCTATATATGACCCTTTCTTTTTGAACACCAATAAAGATATTTTGAGAAATGTCTCTGTGGTTTTGTGTTCATATAATTGAAGTCAATAGGGCCCAGAGGTGTTATCAGCATTCTTCAAAATATTTTCTTTTGTGTTCTGCTGAAGAAAAAAGTCATACAGGTTTGAAATTACATGAAAGTGAATTTATGATGAAAGAATTTTCATTTTTGGTTAAACGATCTGTTTAAATGATCTGTATAATATTTTAACTGTCAAGCTACTTGATTGATTTGCTTCAATCTCTGTAGTATACATATGCAGAATACATTAACAAAAATGTGCACATCTGACTGAGACCTCCTGACTTTTCCTAAACTATGAAAGACACTTTAAATTCTCACTCTTCTCTTTCTCCTTACAGACACCTTTGCCAGTAAAGTGGCAGCCATCCAGGACCAATACGCCGACGCGTCCATTGGAAACGTGACGGGTAGTAACGCAGTTAACGTATTCCTAGGAATCGGAGTGGCGTGGACCATCGCCGCCGTGTACTGGCAAAGTCAGGGAAAACAATTCCAGGTCCCGCCCGGCTCACTTGCTTTCTCCGTCACGCTCTTCACGATCATGGCACTGCTGTGCGCCGTGATACTTCTGTACCGCCGTCGGCCCTCCGTGGCCGGGGGCGAGCTGGGGGGCCCGCGAACCGCCAAGCTGCTCACTGCGTTCCTGTTTTTCACTCTATGGCTCTTCTACATTCTGCTGTCCTCTCTGGAGGCATATTGCCACATGCCTGGCTTCTAACAACCACAATGGGAAAAGTACTTTGTGCTATATAACCCCTGAATCATTCTTCCTTTCTGCTGTTGTGTATATGAGAAGTCTTAAATGAGTGTTTACATTTGTTCTTACTGATTGTTGTTGTACTACTTGAACTTGTATCCTTTCACCAACACTGATGCGAATAGTCAGGCGTCGATGGAGGATGATGGAGAATCAGTTTTTTCGTACGCAGCTTCTCTTTTTAGATGGGTCTCTTTCACACGGTGTCTGTCAGCACCTGGATATTGAGGCACAGCAGCTCACTCATCCTGAATACTCTCCGGAGAGCCCCTTCAGCATTTTTCCCACTTCAGTGCTGTTTTTTCAAGGACGGTCCTTTAGTCTTATTCGATATTCTCTCAGAAATCCCCCCTCCATCACTTCTCCCGGGCCCTTTCGAGAGACTCGTTCCCACTGCAGATATTTGGGCGTGCTTCACACCTTCACCTTCCCTTAAGACATGAACACTCTGTTTATTAGCCTTTTTCTTGCCTGTTACTTTTGTCTCCTTGTAGCCCTTCGTACAGTATCTCTTGAATGAGGTTCAACCTCTAGCTGATGCCACGCCCCCTTTTAGTATTGCCCCACCCACAACACTACTAATCCCACAGCTTCTTTACATATGGCCCCTCCTACAAAATGGCACACTCTCTTCATGATGACCTCATATTATTTACCACCTATACCACACCTTCTTGATCATTGGTTTTGATCACAACACATCATAAACCACACCCTCTTTACTTCTAATTTTTTTAAATGTCAAGTGCTTGTACTGTAAATCTTTTAAAAAGCGTTCTTTTGTATTTTCTTTTTTTAACTACTGAAACTAAATTGTGAAGTGACGAGAAATGCCGTAAGGAAAACAGAAAGAAGCTTTTTTCACTTTTCTGGATATTTTAAGTTAAATAAGAATACACAAAT
Organism: Beaufortia kweichowensis; assembly: GCA_019155185.1. Taxonomy (NCBI): domain Eukaryota; kingdom Metazoa; phylum Chordata; class Actinopteri; order Cypriniformes; family Gastromyzontidae; genus Beaufortia; species Beaufortia kweichowensis. The sequence goes on along the minus strand of CM032812.1, from coordinate 9,351,089 downwards.
GATGCATTTTGCATGGCACAACATTAGTAATAGAAGTTGAATGGAGACCAAAAGAAATAGTTTAACGATGACAGTGTCATAAGAATCAAGGTATCGGTGTTTATTCATGTGATATTTATTGATATTTATTCTTATCAACTACTGTATGTATTACGTGGGGAAATATTGTAGACCGTATGTGTGAATGGGAGAGCGATTCAACAGATTTTTGTATGCCAGTCTCTCGAACCGTGTTCAAAGTATTATGCATATAAATGTGTCTTAACGTACTGTGAATTTAGACACAGTGAATTCTGTCTGCCACTGCCATAATCAGGAGTTCTCCTGTTTTGTCTGGTCCTGTAAACTTCTAGAAACTTCTTCCACATTCATGTTTCTACATCTGACTGCAGCTTCCGTGTAGTATATTAGTCGGTCTGACAGTAAAATGTGCAGTGGTACAAAGCCATGTTTCTTTACTGTGTAAATGTAAACGCTGCAAGCTAAACGCTATATCTAAAAGAAATACACTTTTAAAATTAAAGGTGCTTTACGATGTCATAGAAGAATTATTTTGGGCTGTACAACCGAAGAAGGTTCTTTGTAATGAAAACACTTTTTTAGATTATATAAAGGTAGGAAAGAAATGGTTCTTTGGGGAACCAAAAAGGGTTCTTCTATGGCATTGCTGTAAAGAACTTTTTGAAGCGCCTTTATTTTTAAGAGTGTAGCATCATTGAGTCATGTAGTTGTGTGAACGCAACAAGGGTGCCTTGATATCAACCATGTCTTTAGGTCTGTCACTGAGTTTACACTGTTTTCCAGGACATAATTTCACGTCTTTCACTTCTTGTCTAAAAAAAGGGTCCTAAGAGAAGTGATAGTCAAAATTATAAACGTTTTGTATTTACTCTGTAAAATGAGACTCTCAACTTTATCACATTAATCAAGAGCAGTATATTTTTTTTTAAGGTAGGCTACCTATTATTTACATGCATGCTTAATGTATATTGTACGGCCCTGAACCGTGTAAAAAAACATTTTAAATAATCAATGTTTTTTTTATCCATGAGCCCTAAAGATTTTCTTCTCTTTTTCCTCTCCAATTTTTTTTTCTTCAAAAACAATATTTTTACCCTCTTAAAAAAAATGTTTTCCCATCTTACTTTTTTATCTTACAAAAATATTTTTTCTCCAAAATAGTTTTATTAAAAAAAAATTCCTCTTCAAAAAGATTTTTTTCCATCTTAAAAAAATCTTTAAAAAATTCCCTCTTTCATTTTTTTAACAAAGTTTTCTCTTGTGTGTGGACTCTTGAAGAGAAAAAGAAAATAAAAAGAGGAAAAAAACTTTTGATGAAAAAAATTTTAGATTTTTTTTTTGAATAGGGTAACAAAAGATGAAAAAAAAAGTTAAGAAAAAAAAGTAATTTTTTAAAAACAAATTTTAAACATTCCTCTTAAAAAAATGTTTTTCTTCAAAAACAATATTTTCACCGTCTTCAAAAAAAATTTTTCCCATCTTAAATTTTTTTTATCTTAAAAAAAGTTTCCCCTCTTTAAATGTTTTTTTTTGTCAAGAGTCCACTACTCTTTAAAAACATTTGTTGGGGAAATTTTTTTAAAAATTTGAAATGTTGAAAAATGTAAGATGAAAAAACATTTTCAAGATGGTTTTTTTTTCCATCTTGAAAATGTTTTTTCATCTTACATTTTTCAACATTTCAAGAGGGGAAACTTTTTTTAAGATAAAAAAAATTTAAGATAGGAAAAAAATTTTTGAAGAGAAAAAAAGTTTTTAGAGATAAAAAAAGTTTTTTTAAGATGAAATTTTTTTATTTTACATTATAAATGGAAAACACATTTTTAAAGATGGAAAAAAAATTCTTTTTGAAGAGGAAAAAAGTTTTTGGGCATATAAAAAAGTTTTTTAAAGATGAAAAAAAATAGGGACAAAAGGTTTTTTTTTACCTTGCGGTTCAGGGCTTCCATTATATTGGATTGGTGTTTAGTTCACTTTTTCTCCATATGGTCCTTTTTAAGTCAGCCAGGGATTGAACTATCTAGGTTAGCCCAAGTTTAGTTTTCTTATCTTTTACTCTTCTTTGCAAAGTAATTTTGTGTTTCAGTTTGCAGATATTACATAATTGTTTACAAAAGTGTCCCAGCTATGAGCCGTCTGCTTGGTCCAACCTGGGACACATGCTACAGTAAAGGCTTATAGTTATAGCTGTTGGAAATGATGGTGTTAGGGACCCATCAGACCAGTACTTCCAACTTTTGAAAAGGCCTCCCTATAGAGAATGTTGAAAAATGATTAGAACACCATGCTCCATCACCTGTAGGCGGATTTGTAGGTGTAATAACGGCAGTAGCCTAATGCACCACTTTAGAAATGTGCTGCCTGTTATAAAGAAATTGCGGAGGAAAATATATCCAGCGCTATTTTAATGAATAATAAAATATATGGCTATAACAAATCCACAGTCATCCATCTATAGAAATGCTCCACTCACTCCACATCTCCAGATCCAGTGTGATGTGAAAGTGGGTGGACCTGATGTATTGTATATATACATTTTTACCGGCATATGTGTATTTATACATTCAGACTTTCCGATGATACAAGATTAAAAAAGCACAGAGAAATGTATTTTTAGTGCTTCTTGTTGCTAGGTGACGTTTGAAAGAGTCATTGTCTTTCTGTCATTATGTTGTCTGGTGTCAGTGCGCTCGGGTGGGTGGAATGGGGGGCTGCTGGATTGTAATTACTTTATAAGGTCACTTTCTTCTCTCCTTGTAACTGATAAGACGGGGTTTTTGAACTCAGTACTAAGTACCCTAAATGATGGATGGCCCTTAATTAGAGAGGTAACAAAATGTAAGTTGCCCCATGTGTTTTGAATTTCAATATTAATAAGATCGGATGTTGTTTTGATTGATCTTCCTTAGGTAATAGATACAGTAGCAGTTATGTGACTCTTGGTAGTGTTGCATCAGTCTGATAGAGTATTTCAAAAATTTACAAACAGCAGAGAGGATTATGATAATCTCAGTTTAATGATTGAACGCCAGTGGATAACCTTTAAGATGAAGGATAATACCCTATGAGACTTGTACAACTCACTGTAACTCACTGTTGTTTAATGGGGACTGGGAAGGACCATCTCATGTGGGCTCATGGCCTAAAGCGTAGTGTTATCTAACTGTGATTTATGCTCAAATAACAGTAGATGCACATGAAAGCACACAGAGACCAGTATCCACCTAGCAGATCTTTAAAGAAACAGTTTTCCTAAAAATGAAAACTCATGTCATTCAGAGCCCATATACTGTTTGGATTATAGATCAAAATATTTCTACAGAAACTGGTTATAGTGACGAGTGGTTGTCAAGCTCCAAAAAAAGATCGAAAACACTATGAAAGTAGTCAATGTGACTAGAGTGTATGCTTGAAGTTTTCTAAAATGTGGTTTTGTTGTGTTATTCACAAAAAGCTATTGGATAGCTTAGTGCAGAGGTCGTTGCTTTTATTGTGTTTTCGTCCTTTTTTGACAGACATTTTCATTTTGGTAAACTGTGTCTTTAAACTTTGTTGCATAGTGAAGCAAATCATAAGCACAAGTAATTTTTAGCAAATAGAAAAGGTACCATAATACCTTCATCACTGCACAACTGTAATGCTTTTTATTTTAACGTCTGTATAAAATAACATAATTTGCAATAGTTGACATTGAAAAAGCACAAAAGGTTTCTTACTCCCTCACATAAATCTGATATTCACAGCACATCATAGCATGCTTGTTTCATTCCTGAATGTCAGGGTGTTTGTGTGTTGCAAGTCCCGGTCTGTCACAAGTGCTCTCGTGATGAAAATCTTAAAGCATGTCTTTTGTATGTGCGTGCACTTGTCCTCTAATATTTAATTTCTCTTTAAACACAACATTGAAATATTTACAAAAGAAACAAATTGTGCTTGGTTTTGTATGTATTGCTATTTGATAAATTACTGTACTGTTTTAAAAACGTGTTTTTTTTAAAAGCCAAGTGTTCTTTACGTAGGTATTTGACACTGTTATTGTCTTCTTGTCTGTTCTGTACTGGGACAAATTTATATTTTGGGTAAGAAAATGAAGTGCTACATAGAGCACTTTATCATCAAGACAACAACAAAGTCATTCATGTTCTCTAAAATGTTCTATTTAGAAGTGTGTGTGGGTGAAGAGGTGTGATTTTATGTGAACTCATTAAATCTGTAATGTAAAGGGTAACTTTTTGCCAAACGATGGAGAATGAGTCTGTAATGCGTAAAGATATGTTTCTTATTTCATTTATTATTTATGAGTACATTATCAGTACATTAAAGTTGGAATTGTATATTAACAACAGACTTATTTATTCTTTTTTAAAGGGCTTTGTATACTCTAGTGCAAATGGGAGAAGTGAACAAACAAACCCTTTTTGTTTCTTCACAGACTATTTTTTATCTATCTATTGAGAAGAGCAATCGTGTTTATTAATTCTGTAAAGATTTGTCTAATGTCACAAAGTTGCAAAGTTGTTTTTGCAGCTTAGTTTCATAACTCTCAAAGTTACAGTATGTTGTCATAGTGCATTCAGTTCGATTCCCCATGATATGATCCTTTTTGATGAAACAGAATCAATGCTTGAATGGCCACAGTTGAGTCTTCCTTCCAAGCCTTTGCGTTCTCCAGAATGTTTGACAGATGGCTCCTGACTTGGACCCATCCCCCTGCAGGCCCCTGAACAGCACAGTTTTACAAAACAGTCATTAGAGAAAAAGAACGGAAAAAGAAGACAGGAGAGGAAATGCTCTGGAGTTAAGATTTTAAATCACAAGAACAAAACAACATTAGAACAGAAATGTTGTCCTCCTATTCTTCCAACAAGACGCTATTTTAAAAAAGCCTGCTAATTTGATGAGCTACTAACACCTACGCACATTTATAATACTGGAGTAAAAATATGAGCTGTGAAATCAATATAACATGATCTCATTCATTATTGCTTGGGATCTACATTAAATAAACATTTTGAGAAGAGCAAATATAATATTGCAGTTGAGGTACCTTCAAAAGGTGGAATCTTCTTTATTAGTGGTGTATATAAATATGTCACAAAATCTGTTTTTAGTTTCTTTATAGTTTCTAGGATATAACAGAGACCCAGCATTTTATGCACCGAGGAAAGTTTTAATTGTATTTATTGTATTAAAAATACAATAAAAAAAGAAACCTTGATCTTTATTGGAAACCAGTAATAGAGGCAAAAGCAAAGGTCAGTGTTCAATAATGCATTTGAAATGGAGCACATTTCCCTCATAACAATACTCTCCCTCTGCATCAGAGATCTCAGACCTCATTTACACTTTTTAAACATGTTTTGACTGTCAAATGTGAGTCTTACTTTCTTCATCTATCCATCTCAGATCTGATTCTCACAGCCTTATGGATCAAATTTCAAAACCTTATTCACAATAACAATAAAATCTAACTTTGTTAAATGTTTAAATTTACATCTTTATTCTAAAGATGATTCTTATCATATTGGATAAGATACTGATATTGTGACATAAAAGTGCTTTCATACATCACAGCAACAAATAAGATTTCAATGTTAATGTTAAGAAGTTGAGTCTACTCTAATTGCTAGAACAACCATCTTAAAAAATGTGTCTTTAAGTTTTCTTTAAAAGCAGAAATGTAATGATTGTGAATCAGAAGCATATTCTTGCCTGAAACGGTCTCAGCATTCCACAGCCCTATTTTCAGATCACCGGGGAGATAAGAAAAGACACAGCTGCACTAACAAACATTACAGTGGCAATTTAGTGTCATCAATCACTGTGGCCCTGGTGAGAGAATGTGCTGAAACTAAGGTCAGCTCACATCGCACTATAAAACTCAACCACAGTTGTTATCGGAAATGACTTCCACTTTGACCAATTACAACCGTCATGTTGCATAAGTCACATTCAGATGATGGTCTATAGCCCTGTGGCATTGCTGAAACTGGTGTTGCCAACTGTACAACAGGTAAAAAATAATGAACCACAGTTCTGTTCATTGAAACATTACAACACACATTCCTTCTTCAATTTAAAAAAAAAAATCAAATTAAGCATTAGCTCAAAGTCAGAAACCTTGACATCTAACATTAGATGAACAAACTCCTTAATTTAGTTAAACTTCATATCCCACCGAATACTATTCATTCTAATAATAAAAACATAACCTACCTCTATTCACAATTTATCATTACATGTACAATGTCTCCCTCTCAATATGCTAGTTCATCCGAATGTTAAATAAATAAAGCCTGAAGTGATCTGAATTATAAAGATATAAAAAAGCAAGGTAGGAGGAGAAGGAAAGGATGGCTTGTTTCAAAACGCTATCTTAGGCAATTAGTCATCACATAGTGTCACCTCGGGGTGAGGATGATTCACTCAACACCGTAGTCTTGGTTAACGCTCATCTTGCGATTTAATATTAGGATACAGTGAGAAGTCGAGACTCATCACAGTATCTGCTCCATCTCATATGACACATTTTGAATGCTTTGAAAATATATTCACGTCTTTTAATAAATGTATAATTATCAGATACAACACTGGGATCAGGGCTGGCAAACCGCACACAGAATGGTTTTAGATCCCTCCATGGTTGTCAGGTCCTAAAGGAGGAAACTTTAAGCTTGAGAAAGACTGGATTAAACCTGAATGGCACATTGCACTGAAAGATTTCCCACAATCCCCCCCTCCCGATTCTTGGGGTAAATATAGAGAAGGGTTTTTGCAGAGAGGAGAGAACTAAACGCTCAATTTGAATGTTATCCAGCTCTGGAAGCCAATGAGCCAATAGTGAGTGGTTACGCAACATTTCTTGTTGCAGATAGATTGTTTGTTGGGTGGGAGGCCACACAATCCTATTGTGTAGTCTCTGTGCTCATACAAATCAACCGCCGGATCCTTTATTACAAACACTAACATTAAGCACCATTAAAAATCCAAATGGCTTGGAAATGGCAATATCTACCAGCATTCAGTTTTGTTTTTTGATTGGGACTGTGGAGTGAAGAGGATGTACGAGGGACCCACAGGACCCAGAGCTCATAATCCAGAGTTGGTGTGTGGCACACAGGGGCCACTGAACCAATTACACGGTGCATTAAAAAGAAAGATAACGGTCTCTTTGGCTAAGATTTCATACACAATCTGCACCAGAAAAAGCGTATCAGAAGAATTGTAAAAACTGATGAACGGAGTGTCTTCGCAGAGAGCAAAAAATACTGTACTACACACAAACACTGTGTCTGTGGCATTCACTGCTATTGTATTTGTTCAATCTGTCAACATAGGGCAGTGGATCTACCTTTAATTGGATTCAGTGTGATAATTATAAGAATATCTTTTCTCAATCTTTTGTATGCCACTGTGCAAAACACATTATCTTGCAGTAGTTAACATGCATTTATTGTGTTGCTTTTAAACAATATAAATCTGCATGTGACTTGCTTATTTTCTAATTTGACATATATTTATCAATGAAGAACTTGTTTTTGTCAAATCAGTCAATTCAGACTATTGTCTCATTTCCAAATTAAGAAAATGAACAGCTAATTCATGACAAAAGATATGATATGTATTACATAATGGCTTTGTTCACCAGTGTGGACCATTCAACACACTTCACAGAAATAAAAACAATCCAGGTCTGCCCTCTAGTGTTACACTGCTGAGGTTTGTAATTTTGTAACTTTATTGCAATTAATGTGATAAAGCAAACAGATGAAGAAATCTAATAAACGTCTTGGCACCTGAGGAATTTACTGTATTAGGTGTATTGGGTTGACAAAAATATAAAATGTAAATATATGGGCATTCAGAATACATGTAAGCCTTTTTAAAGTGTTTATTGAAAGTCAGTATATTGAAATTTAATACGAGAAAATCTTTGGACATTCGAGGCTATAACCTGCCCTTATAAAAATGTAATTTTTTGTAAATGTTTGGTTATTGTAGTTTTACTACAAGTACAGTTAGAATGGTTAATATTGTTACTATAGTAAGACCATGGTAAATGTGTGATTAAATACCTATTTTAAAACCATAGTTACTTTTCGTAAGGGTTAAAGAATAACATATAAAATATTAAATAAAAAAATCAAAAGAAAACAATTTTGAAAGTATCTTATTGGGCCCATTCAACTTTAGATCGATGCAAAAAGAATACTAATTTATTTGATTAATGATGGAATTAGGATTCAATAAATGTCAATATTGGATTTTATGACAAAGACGGTTAAAGGGTCAGTTGGCAGAAGGACAAAAAGAACTGAATATATCTGCTGTGAATGGAAGAGTCCACATACAGTAGCAGAGGGGTGGCCTGGTAAGTGTACCTTATAAAATATCAATACAATGTCTATTATAAACACGTAACATTTGTGCTTAATTTGATTAAACGTCCAACTGATTAATTATCCACTGATAAACGGGTATTGTCTACTGGTCATCTCGTATGTAAAGCTTGAGAAATGAGAGAAATTGGCGTGGTGGTATTTCAGCACGGACACTAGGAGGCGCCCTGTCCTGTGACAACTGATGGAGATTTGGAGAAGATGGACTTTGATAAAGCCACACAATGAGTCTAATGATTTCTTCTGTTTTCTAACATCCCTGTATGTCTGATCCCGATCTACCGCTACGGAACTGCGATCTGAAGGTCTGTTAGATTTCAGAAAAGGGGCCGGCACTTTTTTGCAACATGCAATGGATGTGCACATGGCGGAACATTAGCTCTGTTTTTTACATTGATGCTCTGATTCATTAAACCATTCAATCCACCTCAGCTTTTTCATTAGGGACAATGGCAGCGGTAACGAGTCCGGAAACGACACCTCAACCCCGGGTCTATTTTCAAACGCCTCCCGGTACCGAAGAAGAAGTGCCACAGAAGCAAGGGCGAGTGACCGTGAAATATGACAGGAAAGAATTAAGGAGGCGACTGAATTTGGAAGAGTGGATAGTTAGCCAGTTAATGAATCTTTACGACTGTGAGGTACGACATTTAACATTGCTTTTATCGTGTGACATCCTTTGTTGCGATGAATGACAGCACTGTCTGTCTCGTGCACCGGTGTTTCTCTTTTGTCGTGTCTGTATATACTTTTTACACTATATACAATAAATCTCTGGTTATTCATAGATGCATGACATTTGATCTTGATTTTGTTAATGAATTGTTGATTTTATTGTTATGCATTAACACATTGAAGGGCGTGGCATGATAGAAGTACAAGACAAAGCCGTAAAACAAAAGCTGAGCAGGTGGCTCATTTAAATCAGTATTAACCACCTAATAACATCCTTTTATGGTTCATGCAACTTTTTACATTTCATCCAAAACTGGGCTTGCTGCATATGTTAGTGTCAAATCCATCTTTTTAAAGATGCAATGGCTCGTGCACAGTTGCATGAACAAAGACATGGATCCTAAATTCCCTGATATATATATATATATATATATATATATATATACAGAGGAACAAAATGCTACAATTCCCAAGTATGCTTTTACAGGATTTACATTTCTATCACACATATAATAAGTGACATTGGTGTAGGATGGGTTTTTTGTCTCCCTGCAGCCCTCTGGGATCTGGAATCACCCCTCTAGCCATTGTGATGATGTCATCTGTTCAGACATGTAAAGCATGCTTTATTTTGAGCTTGACTTAACCTCCATGACTAATATATCTGACCTAGATTATATGTGGTGTAAAGTAGCTCTTTATATGAGATTTCTAATACTCATTTCAGTCCAACATTAGGCCTCATCCTGAGCTTTGGGAATTCATTGGGCTTTGTCTCATCGATATACTACACACAGTAGCTTGAATCTGCTGGATTTGTTTTAAAGCGTACAGAGCGTGTGTTAAATCCCACTTATAGATGATTTAAAAGTCTCATAGCATACATAACAGCATTCTGATAATGCTTTGTGAGAAGATAATAATAAAACCAAACATAGATTTACCTGCGAAATGTCATCCAAATCCCACAGGTTTATAATTCAGTATATTAATGTGGTCAGACAGGAGAACCAGAGCTTATTATATTGCTGGTCAGTGCAGTGTTTGCTCACCAATTAGGTTGATGTTTCGAATGCACATCTTCAATCACAACGACCCTCTCAGCTAAAACAAAAGCCAAATCTTGTCTTCCTTGGAAGATAACAACGCAAAGTGACAAACAGCATAACCCAATTTAAATGATTTTCAGCTCTGGCCTTTACTCAAGACAGGATGGACAAACATTAGTTCATATCTCTTTTTTTAGATCTGCAGAATTAAAATGTGTTTCCATCAAAGCATCTTTGTTGTATGTTTCCCAAATAGGTGTACATTTTCACATAGAGCTCTGTCACACTGAACTTTAACCTGTTAACAGTCACTGTTCCACTGTTACGTTCCTATTCACATTAATATTTCATAGTGGAATTCTAATCTAATCATAACAAACTATATACTGATGTAAAGGTATAAGAATAAATATTTGACAAATTTTTATAACAATAAACATAAACCAAAAAAAGTACAAAATGTTAATGTTATTTATAAAAAATACCTAAAATTAAAAAGACTTAATGTTTAAAAAAAATTAAAATTAAAAATAGTGCATTTAAAAATTAAAAATAGTGCATTTTAAAATTTATCAGGTTAAAATACAGAATCATTTACTTTCAGCTCATTAGATCATTACTGCAAAATAAACCCAACAGGGTGATCAGATGCTAACTTGAAGCATTACACAGCTACTTATCAAATAAATAAATGGACATTAAATGCCACTAGCACAGCCACAGAAAACATATTGGTTGCCAATTATACAAGTTAGCATTCATTGACAAAATATCTGACTGGTGAATGGTGCGGTTAGCCATTCGGAATAGAGTACTGTAGAGGACTATGTAATAGAAGTATTATGCATATTACAGTCTCAAAACAGTCTCATTAATAAAATGCTGTGATTGAGTGAAGTGTAAGTGACCTCTGATCAAACTTTAGTCTCCTGTAGTGTGCTAGAGCCATTAACAATATGGGTCAAATGTAAAGTTTTATAACAGACCTGCTTTCTCAGTGACTGCAGTAGCACAAAAAATCTTGCAACTTCCTCCCACGGCTGCTTTTTTCTCTTTATCTCCCCCATAAACGCACAGATGGAGCCTAATAGCCCTGCAGAAAACAGAGAAAACGCAAACAGCATGTGACGAAAATAAGTGTGAGAGCTGCAATAAGCCAAGACATAAACACAGATTTTAGAAAATGTGGTAGAGATGCTGTGGTTATATTTCTACATACCTGTGTGTCCCATCAATCTAAGCAGGTATCAGACAATCTTTGAATAGAAAAACACAATGTTCTCATTGGGAGCTGTTATTGTTATTTACACAAGCATATATATACAGATTGAATCACAGACACGGACAGTGTCTTTCTTTACATCTAGAGTTTATACAGTAAATATTAGTTATGATACTTGGTCAGCCCCTACAGCTGCATGAACCTTTATTGAATTAGAGATTCATGCCAGTGTTTTGACATTTTAATTTCACTACAGAAAGATGCTTATCTGTAAGGAATTAAATGGTCTAGTTTATAATCTGACCATTGTTCTGTGGCTCTTGAATTATTCACATTCTTTGCCTTATTTTCACAGGAGCTCCTGTTATTTCTTTCTCCCTCATCTGTGGTTCTTTGTTTTGCAGGAGGACGAGGTCCCCGAGCTGGAAATAGATGTGGACGAGCTGCTGGATCTGCCCAGCGATGTCGAGAGAGCCATTCGAGTGAAGGTTTAATAAGATCTTTAATACATTTGCTTGATCCTGTTGGCTGTAAAGATCTCCCCTATGATTATTCATTTCTTACCGCTAGACTTTCTGCATTGCCTTCCAGCATCCCTCTGACATTTTATATGCAGGTGGTTTCATATTTATCCTTTGCTATTTTTAAAGCTGGAATTTCAGCAGGAGATTTGTTATTAAGAATAGAGTAGGCTTGATGCATTTCTCTAGAATATTTCATGCTTTTACATCAGCCTTTTTCTTTGATTGCTGCATATAGTCAGAAAAACAGCATATTAGTGTGTGATACGCTGCAAATTAACTCTCGTTTTATTTTTGTTGCTCAGATGCTGCTGGTTGACTGTTACAAACCTAATGATGTAAGTCTCATTTGAAATATTAATAGCAGTCGGAGCCATTGATTTGCTCATTACATCGCAATTCTGCTATGCAATTTAATGATGCAGAGGACAGAAATTTTTCTACAATAATTGCTAACCACCCGCAGGACTTTGTGGCGGCACTGCTGGAGAAGGTCCGAGGCATGCAGAAACTCAGCACTCCACAGAAGAAAGGTGAGCTGACGCCATGAGGTCACACCAGCTCATCTCCCACCACCACAAAACAAACCTGTCACTCCAAATCCAGAGGAGAGATGCAGGCATGCAGACCCAAACCACTATACCACAGTGTCTGTCAACTGGAGCTTATCGATAGGAGTCCAGCCAAGCCAATCTCAGCTGTAGGTTGACCACCCCAACTGTTTTACTTTACTGTCCTAGTACTGTCTCAGCATATATTACATGTAGAGAGTGTGGTAGTGTCTCTTTAGCTTAAAACGTCTGTGGTAATTTAATGAAAGGATGGAATGGTTGATGTTATGGTTACACTGTTCACTAATACACTTCCTTCAGAGCCACTTGACTTGGCTTTATGTGTCTGTAGTCAAGTAGAAAACTAGAAACTTTTCTTTATAGGTCAGTATCTCACTTCTGATGTCTTTCAATAAGGGCAAAATTGCATTTTTTGAAGGTAAGAAAGCATTTGTTTTAGATGTGGGGGAATGTCAGATTTTAGAACGTGTTGATGTGAATCGGGAGGGGAGTGAGGAATGTGAAACGTGTGTTTTGTAAGCCATTTTTAATCGACCATTTTTAGGAAAATAAATGACAGGTCTGTGTTAGTATTACTGCTTTTAAAAATCATTGACTGAAGAAGATGACGACAAAAATTCAGTACAAATAAAGAGTAGCAATACCAATAGAGTGAATTTGCCAATTTGTTAAGCCAGATATTTTTACTAATCTCTACAAAAACAAGAAGTAGCCTTACTCTGAAGAATGCTAAAATAATCATGGTTCAAGTTCAAAGCCCAAATATCGTTTTTTAAATAAAAAGTTTATTCAATTTCAAGTGAACAAGTTTGAGAAATGCATATCTTACTGATCAGAACATGTTGGAATGGTAAAAACTGTACCGTGTACATTCTCACAACCAAATATGTGTAAGACACTCAAATAAAGAATGGTGCTACAAACATGTCTAAAACGATGTGTTGCTTTTTTCTTTGAAAGGAAAACCAATCCAACAAATTTAATGGAATAAAGTGTGATTTCTGAGATGATTTTGCTTCTGATATCTGGCAAATACCTAAACATTTTCTTCACGGTCTGAAATTGCTATGCAGGTATGATGGACACAAGCTGCAGTGGCTTGATCTCACTGCAAACACACTGGTTTTTAGTGTTCACAGGTCCACACATCTTTTACTATAGGTCAGATCTTCTCTCAATGCTTAACAGCTCAACTTCAAAGATCAGTGTGGCTCCACCTAATGGAAAAACACATTACATCTCTGTTATGTGCAAAATACTATGAAAGCAAGAATATGCTTCTGAACAGACTGCAATCACTGCATGTTCAATATGTCATTGTGCTTCTCATCTTACCTGGAATTTTAGGTGGTGCTCCTCGGTCACCGTAACCTGTAGTTTATAAAGTTATACTTTCAAAAACATTCAAAAAGGATTTTGACACTAATGTCACTCATTACAATAGAATAATGACTACAATGTAACCGTGATTTGTGATGAATTAACACTCACCAAGCTCAGAGGGAATAACCAGCTTCCTCTTTTCACCCTCACACATTCTAGGAAAAAGAAAATATCACATGCTAAATGTTTTATATTTTTGAGGTTTTTTTTTTTTAAGTTTTTAGGTTTATAATTAAAGACGACCAAAAGACAGCAAAAGCAGAGAGACAGAGAGAGAGAAAAGGAATAAAATAGGAACATAATGAATTTGGCTGAGCTTTAATTCAAATGATTTCTAAAGTGCTTTTCACAATTTTGCATTGATGCAAAGCAGCTTTAAAGTAAATGCATATTTTTACAGACAATAGAGACAGGAAAAACTGTGTATGATAAAAGATTTTATAAATATTACAAAATGTATAGAATACAGGTATTATTGCAAATTTATTAATAAGCTCTACATTAGAAAAACTGTAAAATAATTGTCAGTAATTTTGTAATCAACTTGAGTGTATAAGCGTAAGAGTACTTAACATTTTCTAACCACTAGGTCAGACGTTTAACATCAGCTCCCAGATTTAATCAGAGTAAGCTTTCTTCTTTCTAAATCCTTCTGAATCATCTAAAAAGAAATATGACATCGCTTACCCCAATAAACCCTGATCCCAGCCCTTAATAACCTGTCCTGTGCCAAGTGTAAAGGTAAAGGGCTGATTCCTCGGGATGCTGCTGTCAAATTCAGTCCCATCCTCCAGTTTCCCCTGCGGATCAAAACTGAAAGTTAACCACGAGGTTGGGAAACATACAATAAAGGTGATTTGATGGAAATTGGTTTATATTTGGATTAGAATATCAGGACACTTACAGTGTAGTGCATGTTCAGCACATCTCCCTTTCGGGATTTAATAGGACAGTTGTCGACTCTCTTCTTGATTCCTATCTGCAGTTTTTTCTTTTCCGCCCCATGTACGACCGTCATGAGGATGGCCATTAATGTGACAGCTAACACCAAACACAGCCTCATATTTGTGGGGTGGCAGAACTTACAATTAAACCCCTTTTGTGACTGAAACAAAAATCAAAGTGGCAAGCGTCAAAACTGTCAAATTGGCGCATGCGCAGCGTCTCTGCACAAAGTACACGTTATCATTAAATTTAAATATGAATACGCAGTTTTAATAGCAGGACTCTACAGTATATCAAGGTTCATTTTTTTAATTATTCAAAATAATTTAATCTCGTTAAACATTAAGCCAAAATCACAGCTTTCATAGCGTGTTGAGGAAGTTCATTGTCGACAACACGATTTCCTTCGATTAAGAATTTCGCTACTATACCTAATAAAGAGTATCGCCTGCGATATTTCTTTGCTGCAGTGAACACTTTATTACATTTTACATAAATGTAGCATTACATGCTTCTTATCATTATAACCTGCTATGCTACAATGCTCTCAATGGCGTTTTAACCAAAACTGCATTGCCAACAAGGCCAAACGAAGAGCAGAAAATTCTACTTAATAATATAATTAAATTGATTTTATAAAAATAATATACATAAACTAAATGTTTCATTACCTGCAGTAAGAATAAAATACTCTGTTCTGTGGTTTTAGAATGAGTCCCTTGTTAGGAAGTGACGTCAGCAGTGAGCTTCCTACTTGCGATTCAAGTTGTGATAAATTCTGTAAAACGAAAAAAAATGGTGGTTAGGTAAGGAAACAAATAATAAGAATAAAAATAATAAATAATAAGATTTTGGAAGATTGAAATAAGAGTGTAATTTAATACAGACGCGACAATATTATAAGTAGTTTTGAGGAAATACTGGACTGTAATAAGGGGACTTTTATTCTGCTTTACTGCTACATTTGCCCATATTGTACACGTGGGGGCGATATTTACTCACGAATTCTTGCAATTTGTTGCTTTACTGACCCAAATAATAAATAATAAACTTCATGTTTTTAAGAATTTTTCAGTGTTATTAAAGGACAGTGTAAAAATTTGATTGATTTTGTATATTAAAAAGCAATTCAATAATACATGTTTTACATACATTATATATTTCACAATATATACACACCTCTTCTTGTTCTATTTAATGAGGGCTTATTAAAACTACAGGCGGCAGAATTTCTTTCATGGCACATGGCAATATGTTCAACCTCAATCCTGAACAAAAAGACCACCATAATTATCATTCTTCCCTGTCAAAAGGTTTCTCATTTAAATCCTGTGAGTCACGTACCGTGTGACTACTGTATGTGACTGCAATAAAAAAGCTTGTCGTTGCTGTGGGTGACCAAAGGTGAGCAGACATCCTTCTTAGTTCTGTCATCTGACTCTCCCGTGACTCGTTTCAGTGTGATGGACTGAATGCAAATGAGTCAGCTGCTCTTTCCAAAATGATCTCTTTTCATCACAAGCGTCTCCTGGTGCCCCAATATATCACAACAGACTCAGCCTATGGGCGGGAGTGTGCTATGTGTGACCTTAAATTAATCAAATATTGCAGTCTTCACCAGATGTGCGGTAATCACACAGTGCCTACCAAATGTTGCCATCACAGACTGTCGGTTAAAATTAATTGAAGGCGATATGTTCTCTGAATTGAGGATCAAACACACTGTTACATGGAGAATGTTTCACATATATAACATAAGTTTAATGTATACTGGGAGTCAGAGCATCTAACATTAGAAGCTAATAATGTTTGTCTTCACCAGTCTCAGATCACAGTCTGAGATCACTTGAGGTTTAAACTGGCAAGAATTGTCAAAAAATATAATTAAGGCTTACTTATGTACTAGATTATCAAATGAGCTGTTAAAGACCCGCACTGAAAATCATTGAAATTGTTCAGAAGTAAGTATCATGAGTTTTAGAAGACATTAACATTATACAATACATCTTTATCAAGGTAACTGTGCATTTTTGCACAATTTTCATTACCATTGTATCATCAACATCTGTGATTGGTGTCTTTCTCTGTATAATTCAGCTACTATACATTTTTATAACAGGTTCTTGATGAGGTAAAATATGACAAAAAAAAAAGACACATAACTTCTACAGCCTTACATTCTTTGAGCTCGTAATACATTTATTAAAAAGGTTTTTTATCTCTTGAAAATGAATAGAAGAATTACATCTGAAGCCCTATTGTTGCACTCTGATTATTAAATTTCTCTGTGTCCATGCTTCTTGCATTCTTACTGTGTGTTCATTCCTGTAATCAATTCTTCACAAGGGCATATTGCTTTACCACACATTTTTACAACACATAAAATGTGAAAGCACAAGACGGCTGTAGACGACCCTTTCAAAGTCTTTTGCAAATGACTCGCCAATTACTGTCATAAGTGATATACATTTTAATGAAAGAAACCATACAAAACTCTGTCTGGCATCTGAATGCCTTTATCTCTTTCTTTTCATGTGCAGAAATAATGACACAATCTAGAGGAACGAGAGTGCATTCATGCCAGCTACAGATTTGAATACTTATAAACTTAATTAACTACAAACAATGTAAATATTACACATACACAATTAGGAAGCACTTGTGTTTGTTCATATGAGGAAAAAAAACATGCTTGTACTCTAGGTTTCAGTAAGAAGGTAAATAAAAGCACTATACTATGGGAGAAGGTCATTTGTGATTGTAACGGGGTGAGTAATTGATGACCCTATTTCCCATTTCCTTGTCCTGGAGCAGTACAGGTCATTGATTGGACACAGGTAACATGGCTCCTAAAAAATGGTTCATATTCCTCTTGTAGCGAGACAGTAGAGCCCAAAGCAGACAGTGACTAATCATGTATAAATGTACTTAATGATAACAGTGTAAAATCACGTTGTTGGAGAGATTGGATTTACTCGGCTGGTGCAGGAAGCACCATCGGATTCTGTGCCCTTCATGATAATAAATGTGCTGATGAAGTCCTCTTCAACATCTCTGGAAATAATGCGGCCCAGGAAACACTTATCCGCTTAAGCAGCTCTGATGCAGTACAGCAGGTACCTGCAAACCAAAACTTCACACGGTCATAGATGAGACAAAAATATAATGAAATAATCAACGGTATGAAACTGAGCACCCAGCGTCTGCCGATAACTCCCACTCGTCTCTGTACGTCCCGTGTGCGGCGGCATTAACGCACAAGGTGTGACCTTTTCCAATCAGAGTTCCATTATACGCTCATCGCACTGAGAGCTCTTCTTTCAAACTGCAGTACAAACAAGACTCACAAATGAAACTGTAGACTCAAAAGGAAAATTAGGCAAATGGCTTCATATTCAAACCATACAAATGAAGCCAATTAGGTATTTGCACTGCATTCAGTAGAGACGGCTTCTCTCTGCCCCCTGCAGTAACTCTACAGGCTAGTGATGTGCCCATACATTCATCTAATGAGAAGATTCCTGACACTGGTGGTCTTACATTACTGGTGTCTCTGTAACTGGCCAAAGCTTTTAAAAAATGATCATATGGTTGATCTATGGTATGCTGGCAACTGAAAACACAAACTGGTATCTTTAAACCTGGTTTTTCTTATTAAGACTACTCTGGGGTCCAACAGGGTCTGTGGGGGGACCGAATATTGCATTAAAAAAAATAACTTAGTCATTTTGTTGCTGTCAGTATTAATGAGGCTACAGCCGATCCCCGGCCTCGAACAGCTTGTTCAACTCTCAGATGTATAAGAGACGCCTGTATTGCAGCATGGGGACGGATGAGTGGACGCTGCTGCCAGTGGTCCCTAAGGATGAGAGAAAGTGAATCTCACTCCACACACACACACACGCTCTTTCATAATCACTTCCCTTCAGCTCTGACACGCACAAACCGGTGACTCAGATAAAGAGACAGCGTGAAGGACAGACAGACAGTGAGAAACATCCAGGTAGCTGCGAGCCACAGTCAGATCTTCAAGCTGGGGATTCTCGCCAGGTGTTGGATTGGAAGAACTTATAGAAAACCAGGCACATAATAAAAAAAAGAGTCTAAAACAATTGTCTTTTCAAGGAGCTTTTTTAAAACGATAGTCTTACTATCAGGACTAACTATAAGCACTATTTATTCATATCACACACTTTAGCTAAACTTGTTACACTACCGTCTTCAGGCTCATGAAGTCTTAGCAATATATTTCACAAAAAATGAATTGCTTTTTACAGTTTTACAGCATGCCATGAGTACATATGAGCATTATTTGGACCCAGAAGCAGTGACGTCAGATTTCACAAGCGGATTTCATGATGCATGCACACCACTAGATAGTAGAAGTAGTTAGTAGAGGCCAAAAACGACCGCCATATATTAGCCAGTGCGTTAAATAATGGTAGAATTTATGGGGTCATTTAATTGCTTCAGCTTAAGATAAGAAAGCCAGAATTACAGGGAGTGAATACTTAGGCCGGTGTCAGTTAGGTATAACAGCGTGTCAGAACAAAACTGTGAATATTAATAGCTAATTCATCACTGTACCTACAGCAATGTGCGGACTAAGGGTTACTTACTTTCCTTGAACGCTTGATAACCTTCTTAAAGAGAGTTCTACCAGCCGGAAGAAATGTGGAATAATGCGACGGCCTTCGGGGTTATCGTGATAAAAGACAGGAGAAGAAAGATAAAGCGATTCGAGGAATGGAGTGTGAAAGAACAAGGTAAAAAAACAGATGAAAGCAGGAGAGCGATGAAAATAGGATTGTGGGATTGACAGGAACGGGTGAGGAACATCGATTCAAACATCTGCTGATTATACTGCCACAGTAACTAACTAGCAGATAACAAAAGCTCAACTCTCTGATCTCGAATAGAAAGTTAATCTAATAAGGATGATAATCTGCTCCATCGTGCTGCATTCAGATATTACACCTACAGTTGGGTCACTTTTGTACATCCTAATTAACACAGTTAAAACGCTGTTCTAATATTAGCAGATTTAATTTCACATTTCTGAGTCATTCTTCCAGTGAAACACCCCCACCGTCACCATGTTTATGAGATACGCATCAAGTGCGACACTGACCAACACAAAAATTCCTGCAGAGCTTCACCCACAGATACTCATCCACAGCAATCAATCCATCAAGCTTGCAAATAAACTCACCCCACACTTCCTGCCAGAGCAGAATGGGCATATGGATGCACTGGGGAGCTTCATCCATCACTCCTACAATATACCACAATCATATACTCCATTTTGCCACAAGCAAAACAATATGGACCCATCATTCACTGGTATTGTTGGCAGCTGACTATTGCTAATCATAAGGCTGCAGTAAAATAATGCAATTAATTATGACTTGATGGATTTTATATTATTTTAATACAAAAGTTCGTTTTACTCTTCTAACCTGAACTGACAAGTGGTGCCTAAAGTGTATATATTTAGTTTAACAGAAGTGGGAAATATCACAGTTTGCAGACAGGTGATACAAAATGATTAATCCCTCGTGGGAACTGTTTTGGTCTATGATAAAAACTAGACAAAAGGGCCAAAGTCTCAAAATCTAATTATAAAGATTTAGGATCATCAAGTAGTCATAGCTATAAAAATGAAGAAAATAAGTAATGTGTGTTTATTGCTGTAGATTGTTATTGATTACATAATACATTTTAAAATACAGTACTTAAAGTTTATTTATAATACTGAAATAAATGATTTAAAATATTAAAATGAATAATTTTGTTAACACCACATTTTATTATTTTATTAAGGTACTGTAATTTGACTTCCTAAACATTGATTATAATCTCTGACATACCCTTCCTCGCACAATATTAAAGATATGAAGGTTATTTTTTACATAATGTGAAAGTACATTATGAAGAAAGATTTTATGTAGAAAACGGTAAATCATAAAAAATGACTTGCTGGGTTCACAGACAGAGTCACATATACATTTCTTATAAAATCTCAGTACATTATACTGTAAAGGCCTTGAAAGGAATCACAGATGTGTTGATATTCATGACAATGGTACTCGTGCGTTTCTGATATTGATAAATTCTACCACATATGATAACGCTGGTATCTTCTAGCCTCAAGTGTACATTATTTACAGGCAGACAGACAATCAATAAACTCGTGTTTATTCGAGGCATGTGATGTCATCGGCATGTGAAAGTACGATCACAGTTATTGATCAGCTCCATTTGGATCTCTGATAGAAGCCACTCTGCTCTTCGGGCGTATGTTGACTCATTTTTTTATGTTGGCTATTTTTATAATGTACTTTTAGTATTTCCATCTATACTGACTCTAACGCTCTTATCGAGTTATCCTGAAACAATTCGACATAGTTGCATCTACATGTGATTAATTATTGATTCACATGCATATAACCTTGAATGCTGCACATTACAAATAACAGAGATAAGAGACAGTCCGTTATTCTCCTTTTATTCGTTTATACATATATATTTATTTTTCTATCATTAAAGAACATGAAGGTATGGTGAATTAGCATTTGCATATGTTATAACTCTCGTTATCAAAACAGAGATGAATTCACAGAAATAAAGACATTCAATGGACAGATAACAAATGCATTATTAAAGGCATCACACCCAAAATGTTAAACAGATTAGTCCAATTCCCTCAAAGAGAACATTCAGATAGTTATATAATCTACCAATGCAGAAACATTTTACCCTGTAAGTCTGAATTAACATTGTGCCTAAAGAAAAAACAGAAAAGTTACAGACATGACAATATGCAGCAGCTACGTACAATGCTATATTAAGACTGTGATTGACCCATTTACCAACTTTGATAAATACTGCATTGTTGTATTGGCTGCAATAACAAAGCCAGGCTTTATCCACTTTTCAGCTCAAAAACTCTTATAGACCAGCAGAGAGGGTTAACAGGACAATCCAACAAGCTTATCCAACAACATTACGCTTTCATGGCTGATAACATCGAGGACTTCTCCAGAGCCTTTCCAAAACCCCCGCACGTGCCCCAAACACATACCGAAACCCATAAAAGTCAAAAAGGCAACAAAACAATTCCCCCTCCCAACAAACCCTTTTGTTTCATGTCTATTGTGATAAAGTCCTTAGTGTTCTGTTCGCTACTCGAGTCAACAGAGATGTATTTGCTGTCGAGTTGTACAAATATCATTGAATGAGTTTATATCAAACACAGTGAAAATCTCACGAATAACTGATGATGATGAGAACGGTTTACTACATTCAGTCACAGATGTTCACGGCTCTAATATCTATAATCATGAGAGATCGAGATCTCTTTCAAAACACCATTAACACCATTTTAATGGCAATATCCAGTTTCAAGGGAAGAGCAGCGCATTTGTGCGTGTGTTTGTGTATACATACACATCAAAACCTACTGCTGTGCTCTCCATAAAACCTCCAACATACAGGCTATTGGTCCTCGGTGAGGAAGTGGTCTACTTAAGGTTGAGATGGTTACGGTTATTTTAGATGCCACCCAGTGGACCTCTTCTGTGGCGATAGCCAAGCATCTTGTGGATTCCAGTGCTTTCAATTACTTAGGCCGTTAAATCAAACCTCTCGTTATCAGTTACAAATTATATCAATTGTGTTCAACAAGGGAAATTAGACAAAGCCGGAGAATATGTGAGCTATTTGTGCCACTACAGCGGCCATGAGGCATCTGTTGCTTAAGGGAATGTAAAGGGGACAGTGAAATAAATTCACATTAAGGGCGGGATTGAAACAAGCGTGAGATGAACCCTGGGAAATGACGGTCCCTCTAAAGCCTGCATTTTCACAGTCACCATGAGTCTATAAGTGCTCTTGAATATAAAGCTATCGATCGTCCTCACCTTTACATAAGACACTCTAAGACGTAAAAGAATACGTCTGATCTATTCCTGAAGTTATCCGTCTCACCAGAGTGAGCAAGGCCATTGGTCAAAAGAGTGGGTAGATAAGACACTACCATTTGTCATAAAAATGCAGTTTGGTCCATAATTCGAGCAAGGTAATGTGTGTTACAACTTTGGCGAATATTTGTCGGTGCTAAAAAAGCCCATTTGTGCTCTAGTTATGGCTGGGACTGTGTACGAGACTTAATTTAGGATGATTTGTTGTTCACTCTCGGAAACCATTTTTCAGTGTTTTGTGGATTTATGTAAACAATTATGTTCAAAATGATGAAACATACTGTGCAAGCGTACACACAAACGTACATCTGTTAAAACTAATTTGTTACTTTATTGCTTCATTTTAATCTTTTAGTTATCACTATTATACTTAATACTACTTAAAGACTGACAAACACTAACAGCTGTCAATCAAAAACAGCGTAACTAGTTCACATCCTTCTCACGTACAATTAAAGTGACGGAGGATCGCAAATGCTAAGCGCACGTGACACTAGAATCCAAAAAATTAAGCTCACAGGCACAAAAGCATTTTTAGAATCACAACTCTGTGACAGATTCTTAAGGAATAAGCTCAGCCTTTCACCTTTTGTAATGACTAACATGTAAAAAAATGCGTAAATGTACAACTATTGTGTCGATTTAATTGTGTTTAGCCTTGCAGAGGTTGACAGTGATGTGTCATGTTCCCTGCTGCCGGCCTTGAAATCTATTCAGTGATCTCCAGAATAAGATCGTCTCCTTCCAGGGTGCTATCGGCGGTCACGTACACCTTGGCCACGGTGCCAGACAGCGGTGAGTTAACCACCGTCTCCATTTTCATAGCGCTGAGGACACAAAGTGGCTGACCTTTCTCCACCTGTTGGCCCTGCTTTACTTTGACCTCCACCACCTTTCCAGGCATAGGAGCTCCGATCTGTCCACGGACATCCTTCAGGGCTTTAGGATGGAAATGCATCTCCTAGAAAAGATAAATTAAAGATTGAATCAAAAAAATTCCTTATCCAAATGAAGGCAATAGAAATGATTTGTTAGATTTCAAGCGGGAGGTTTGTTGCACTGCTGTTTGTTTCACATTCAATCACATATTAAAATGTTGATATGAACACTAAAACTGACATTTCCATTAAATCAAATTACCTGCATGACACCTTAGATTAATTACATTACCACACTCTAAACAATTCTGCTTTCTACTTTAGCTGACCAAATCTCAACAAATAAAAAATAAACTGTCACAGAAGTCAAGGTATTTTTTATTTCAATATCATAAGCATCACTGCCCTACAGTCCACATAAATCTATTTTCCATTCAAGTCGTCGGGTATCTATAGATAACACATGTACTTCAGGGGCTGTTCAACACATGTTGTGTTTTTACATTCAATGACAGCTAGACAAAGCACAATGAAATAGAAATGTCTCGAAACACTATTAAATTTTTTTTAAATCTGACATGCCATCTTCATAGGCAAGTGTTGTGTTTACATACACTAACAACAAAAAATAATGCATTTATTCTGTGCTGTCTGCTTCTATTAAGTGTGGTCTGATAAACGCGTCGAGTCTGGTCTGAATGTGGACTCGCAGTGATTAAATGCGTTAATTTTTTATCGTTTTTAAATAATTAACTACACTAAATGAATTAAATTGACAGCACTAATTAACAGCAATCAAACTAAAGCCAAGCCTAATTATTGAAACAAATGGCGTTTCGACTGTAATGAGGGACATGGGGATATAGCTCTTAAAAACGCGACTGTTTTCTGGTGGACCCAGTCAGGAAATATGTACATTCTACCTTATATACAAGATACAAGTTCTCAACTTTAAATAAAAGAGAAGCCCACACTAACTCCCTTTGGAAAATAAATAAACACACCTTCATGGCCACAGTGTCTTTGACAAGTACGGATCTCAGCTGACCGTTGAGCTCAAAGAAAACCTCTCTTTGACCGGCTTTATTAAGATCTCCCAGAGCCAGAGCCTTGATGTGAAGCGTCTTGCCTCGTTCCAGTTCCACCTGAGATAGAGGGGAAAAACAGAACTGATGGTTAAAATGTGGGAACAACATTTACAATAATAAGATGTGTGGCACAATAACAGCAAATAAAAATTTGATGCTTCTTCTGTTTAATAAATAAAACCGGTTTATTTATTGAACAAGCTCAATTCCAACCTCAAACTCTTCAGCAATCTTAGGTCCATCTAGGAAAAGTCTAGTGTTGAGACAGTCCACGGGGCCGAAGGCTCTGGTGAAATCTTTGAACTCCTGGAACACTTTGGGGTACATGGCTGCTGACATCACATCCTCTGGGGTGATTTCGTCTCCGTGGGCTTCTCGCAGTTGCTTCTCCAAAGCCTGGAAATCCATTGCGGGGAGAGAGGCTCCGGGACGTCCCTCCACACGTGGCAGAGACTTCAAAACCTAAACCGCAAATAAGTTTAATAAAACTACAGCAGGGTATCCGAATGTACATTAAACATCTCTGGTGCTACATTCATGCTGCACTGCTCATAAGATAATGATGTAAAGTATTTGCAATTCCCACAAGCCTCAAACTGAAATTTATTATATCATTACAAGAAGTAAGATTAATCTCTTCCTACTGCTTCATTTAGAGGCTGAAGATCAGCAGAATTTATAGATTTATGAATCAGATGCGAGTAGTCACAGAATGGAAATATTTGTTGGTGGTCTGTTTTTATATTTACATGGTAAAACAACCAAATAAAAACTGCTTGTAAGATTGAAATATAATTCACGTAAATACTAGCATAATGATGAACTATATTAATGCGTACAAAAACAAAAATAAGGCCATTGCTTGAATATGTTTGTTATGCAAAGCAGCTGGCCTGTAATTCTCAGACATTCTAAATTAGCTGCATTCTTGCATGCGCAGAAAAGCACAGGCATTATTCCCTGGTGATGTGAGACAAATTTGTCAAGGAAACAACTGATCGTGCACAGGAATGTCTGCTGGGTAATTGGTACGTTCAAGACAATGATTTTTTCCCCACACGCATCTCTGACACACATCTCGGCGTTATAGTACTCAAGAGACTGCAGGCGGACGGTGGGAAACCCTTTTACAAAAACTCCACAGAGACCGAGATCAACTATACGAATCTTGACATTGAGAGGACTATTGAATAATTTTTCATGAATGACTTTGTTTAGCACATAACAGATTTGTGCAATGTTGTAAAATACAAATTTTTCTCTTTTTTTCTAAAGCCGTGCAGATTTTATCGTACTAATAATTAACAAAATCTTTAACCCCTAGTTATACCCATCTTGACCCTTAAAGGGAAAGTTTACCCAAAAACAAAAGAAATCTGCATTTATACAAGCATGTATATGACTTTTTCTTCTGTGTAACAAAAAAGAAGATATTTTCCATACAGTGGAAGTCAACGGGGGTCAATGTTGTTTTGTTACGAGTGTAATATATCTTACAAAATATCTTCTAGCAAGTCAAACAGGTTTGGAATGACAAGATGAGCAAATGATGAAAGAATTTAATTTTTGGGTGAACTATCCCTTTAAGCTTTAACTCTAAATCTTTCTTTCTAATTTCCTGCAGAATTTATTTAAATGTTTAGCTATACAAGAGTTAGTAACTGGAAGAGAAATGCTCTTTGTACCTTTGACCTGAAGGGTTCAGGAAAGCCTCCGTGAGGGATGCCGATGTGTCCTTGCAGGAACTCCACCACAGACAGGGGGAAAGATAACTCATCGCCTCTCTCCTCCACCTCTGCCCGACTCAGAGAGTTCTGCACCATGAACTGCGCCAGATCGCCCACAATCTTAGAGGAGGGTGTTACCTGAAGAGAGGGCATGAGAGAAGGAGAGATAAAGGAGAATGGAAAGACATGCATGCCTAGACCCCATCAATACATCTCAGCTCTCCGCCAGGCTTATCCGCCCTCAGGCTGCCCGGCCAATCCCAACTTGGAACGAAAGGGGAGATGGAACACGGTGACGAAGAAAAGCGCGGCTTAGAAAGCAGATAACATTCACAATCATCCTCATCACGAGAACAAAAGCAAGTCAGATTTTAGGAAAGGAGAACACAAAAGATCTAATAAAATCCAGCTGTAACGTTTTGCTTGTTAAGCAGGGCGCCGCTCGGGCCCCAATATTGACAATATTAACATAGAGGGGACTCGAGGAGGATCGAAAACAGAAAAGCAGCTATCTCCCATCATTTAATTAAGCCCAGGGAAATGAAAAGCAGCAAGGCGAGACCAAACGCTAACACACGCCTTTGATTGGGGAAGATCAGACCGTGCCTCTCTGAAACACAACAGATAAGCTTTGCTTAAAGCTCTCTCGAGTTGATCTATCTCTGGGCTGTGCGAGACGGGGACAGGATTATTTCTCAGCCTCCTCCTTCTGCACCCTTTTTGCAGAGTTATTTTTATTCAATTTCATCTGGAGATTGAGACGGTTGTAATGGAATGAGAGGAACGAGGAGGAGGAAGGAGAAACGAGAGGGAGAGCAATTAAATCTGTGATTCAGAGAGCAGCTCTCGGGTCCGCCGCGCTCATGATCTTGCGAGCGTGAGCGGATTTTGAGAATAAGGGTAAGACCCTTCTGAGCGCAGTGGGTGATAATTAAGCTCTATTTAACCGGAGAGAATGCTGCATATGAACTATTCAATCTGTGCTGGCTATGATGGGCACGTGACACAATTATGACATATGAACTTAATGGTTTTAAATGTTCTTATTGCTTATAAAACATTCGATTTGAGATTAGCAAAGTATGTTATGATTTAATGCCATCATTAGCAAAAGGAAGACTAAATGCTTAAAAATTATACTGAATATCTGTAATGCATTTCACATCATTAATAATAAGGCATTTTTAAATATTCTAAAAAACAAATCAAAATGTTACTTTTAACTTGTTTTACACAAATTAATCTGCACAACTTAATAACACTTTGTATTTTTGTCTCATTATACCCACCTCTCTTAAATATATCTGTAATAGATCTAAAGCTTCAATGGATTTTATGATGTTAATTACATTTTAAGATAAAATTCTCACTTAAACTTTTTAAAAGCCACAAATCTGTCTCTTCAGAGATGCTTTTATTATTTGAAGCATTGGAGTGTTTTCAAGCGAATACATGCCAGAACCCCAGTTTCATCCTAACTATTTTTCGAATGAAAAATAAAAGAATTGGGGATCTATTCCACTGCGAAATCAAACATCTGTGTTGAGTACCCACACCACAATTTGTCATTCAATTGTGCCGTTATGGCCATATTTTAGCTTGACTATAAGTGTGATGTTGCTTTTAAATTTGCTGCTTTTATACAATTCAACATACTATGAAAGTATCTAAACAGGAAAGTATGTAAATCAAAGTGTTACGTGCCACGAATTATAAAAAACTGTTGCATATTTGCATGTTATGACACGACCCACACTGACTTTTAAACATGCTTGAACAGATTAATATCAGCAAGACTGGAAAGGAACACAGTGTCATATTCAAAGGAGTGAGTCAGAAGGCACGAGCATTTGACAACATCACGACTCAATCCTCCAGCGTGTGAGACAGAGCATGTGAGGAGCTAATGGGCTAGAAGGTTCAGCATCTATATGTGGCTTTACATCAAGGCTTGACTGAATACAACAAGACATATCATTTCCAAACGCACTCACTTTAATGAGGTCCCCGAGCAGCTTGTTGGCTTCTACGTAGGCTTTCTTCACCTCCTTAAACTTGTTCCCCAACCCCATGCTGTGTGCTTGGAAGTGGAGGTTGGTGTACTGGCCACCTGGGATCTCATTCTCATATACATCAGCATTCCCAGACTTCATGGTCGCTGTGCAGTCAAATGGAGCATAAAGGCCCCGGGTCACCTCCCAATACTCACTGTAGTCAAACACCTTCTCAAGAGAGATGCCTGTAAAACACAGGAGAGTGAGGAGAGAGAGGAGGAAAAAGATCGGGGATAAAAAAAGGATATAGAAAGATGGAAAGATAGTGAGAAAGAAAAGTCAGAGTGACAGAGAGAGACACAGACAGCCAGATAGATTGGTAAAGAGAAAGAGCGAGAAAGAGAGAGAGAGAGAGAGGGAGAGAGAGAGGGAGGAGAGAGAGGAGAGAGAGAGAGAGAGGGAGAGAGAGAGAGAGAGAGAGAGAGAGAGAGAGAGAGAGAGAGAGAGAGAGAGAGAGAGAGAGAGAGAGAGAGAGAGAGAGAGAGAGAGAGAGGGTGGTGGAGGCAGACAAACAGACAGCGAGAGACAGACAGACGGACAGAGAGAGTGAGTTCATTAGTCAAACAAGAACAGCAAAAAAGCAATCCAACTATGACTACATGACATTAATATTTAATGAAAAATAATGACACTCTGAGTGTATTTAGCACTGACTAAGACTGCGTTGGCTAATCAGGCGTTCTACTAAAGCTTTTAATCAGTCCCAAAAGCTGAGCACACAGGGACCTGTATGAAAGAGCGTGGAGCATAGATTGCTTCCTGCCACTCACCGCTCCATCATTTACCAGCAGCAGTCAGTCAATTAATCAATCAATGAGGCGCGCCACTCGCTACAGAGTTTACATGCTCATTTGACTCCCTCATCCCCGCTAATTGCCCATCGTTGCGATAACAATAGCTTTTTTTGTGCAAAAGATAACGCGCACATAAACACACTTTAAGATGTGTGTTACACGCCTATTATACCAAAGACGGACTGCAAGAATCACAACAACGACCTCATAAAACTCACTCGTGAGCATTATTCTTACCCTGCTCACTGCCACCCTGACTACAGGCTATTAGGCACTATTGATGTTACGGTGTAAAAGCAGCGTGTCCAACTCCCCCGTGCAGACCCGATCTATCAGCAAACGTCACTCAGCCTCTGCATTGATCTCCAGCCACATGGCCTTTATGAAGATGAACTGGCTAGAGGAGAGGACGAATGAGAGATGGTGGGAGGCAGAGGAACCAGAGCAGGAGAACGAGAGTTTGATGGAGTGATGGAGAAAGGTGGATTAGAAAATGACAAAGTGGGAGAGAAAGTTGTAGGAATAGCAGGAAGGTGACAGAATGATCTGCATGTCTGTCTATCTATTATTAACTCCTCTAGCTCTCCTGTCTAACCCTCTATCTGTCTGTCTGTCTGTTTGTCTGTCTGTCTGTCTATCTATCCATCCATCTATCTATTTATCCCTCTATCCGCCTATCCCTCTATCTGTCTGTCTGTCTGTCTGTTCGTCTATCTCTCTATCCCTCTATCTCTCTATCCCTCCTTCTATCCCTCTATCTGTCTATCTGATGGATGGAGATATGGTGAAGAAACTACTATCTCTCAATCCACCTCTCTATTCATCAATCCCTTCATCATTTCATCCATTTATCCAAAGCATCAGTCCATCAATCAATCCACACCATTATCCAACAAATAAACGGATTAAATAAAAACATTAGGCTGAAACAGAAAATGGGCTTTTTTTGTAACTGTATGTCTTACTAAAATTATCATTTAAATTTAATAAGATGATCTTGCTCAGATTACAAACAGACAGACAGACAGAACTAAATGTGCATTTCCTGAAGGGAAAACTGCCAGACAGGAATTGTTATAGTTATAAGAAAGCTCAAGTTTTAGCCTTTGGTCTTATGGAAATGAAACTGTCGTGATACTCAGCGCCCCAATAATATATTTATTTTTTGCAGCTCTGCATGAGAATTGACATTTATTTGTACTATAAATGCAGCAATAAACAGTAACCAAACAGACACATTAACAAGAATTATACAATACGCAAATACATAAAATAGTAAAACATGGAGCTGGTACATTTGTACGCAAATTGTGTTAGTGAATAAGAGTAAAAAATGAATTTTTGAGCAGCATCGAATCAGCACTGTTACAGTACGTACAGTTGGCACAGTAACACGTATTGAGCATGTGACAGCTGTCTCTTCCTCTTCACATCAACACACACGACACCTTGTCTACAAAAACCACAGACAGGTGATTAATACTGAATGCTGCATATGGCAGTGATACGAGACTACAATAACATTTCCACAAGAATCCTAACAGCCTCCAAACAATTCAATTACCCAGGCAACATCTCCTGGTGAAGAAACGCCGGCCTTCAGACTGTATAAAGTGAATCAACAAAGAATGAACACGTCCTTATCATGTGAGCACTGTGATGTGATTCACGCTGCCAAAGTCACACGCCCACGTCATGTGGCGCTCAAGGGGAGGAGGAGGGGTTACATATATACATGAAAGATGGACTTTCACAACAAGCAGAGATTTTGGTATGCACGAGCTCGAGATCACGATTCTGTATTTCATTAGCTTCAATTTGCATGCCTGAGGTATAAAATTGTAATTGCTAGATTACACCGTCTGTGTGTTATCAGTTATGGAGTGTCTGAGAGGCAGAGGAGACCGGGGTAATTCTAACATTATTTTTCTCAATCGAAAACTAACATTTTTGTTAATTTTAGACATTAAGTGTCATCACTTTAGTGTATTTGTGATTGATTAAATAAAGCATCATACAGCTGCTTGAGTGTCACCTACTGTAATGAGCGAGATTGGTCACTATAGCAGTGGGTCAACTCACTGACCCGTGGACAGATGGTCACATACTGTCCACACGCTTTAACCACGAAAACACACACACCTCTGTGAGATGGCTCAACGGGGCACAAGACTCATCAGGCGAGGCTAAGCACGAGTAGCCACAGTAATGTCACAATTAAGGAAAGGTCAAGAGGTCAGGCACCAACATCCAAATGATGCGTGTCCGCTCTGACCCCTTTCTTTACTTTATCATTACCCCGCTATAATTTTCTCTCCCCTTTCCTCCTCACAAGCCAGACTGTCCATTAACTCTCCCGCCTCGCGCTGTTTGCTCTTATTCTGCTCTAGCTGACTCTCCGTGACCTCATTCAGTTGTGGATTATGAAGGAGGGGAGAAATACGACGAGAGCTAAAGAGGGGAAGCATTTGCATGAAACGAGGCGCGGCAGTTAATAAAAAACTGTTACTGGTGCGCAAATATTAAATACCATGAAGAGCATTTGGGCGGCGCTGAGCGCTTCACAACAGCCGAGGGGCCGGGAGTAATTGTTCTCATCCGCACAGACGTGAAAATAGCTTTCCACGGAAGAGATGTTGTTCCAGGTCATGTGCTAAAGAGAACATGGTGTGCATTTACATGAATTATGGACTATATCATGAAACAAAGCAAACTGCAAAAATGAGGAACTCTTTTATATGCACAGAAAACAACAGAAGACCAAACAACCAATTCATTATGTTTTATACTGAGTCCTAACCGGCAATTTGTCCATCCTCACTGACCGTAAAAAGTGTCACAGCCAATCAGAACTCAAGACAATCACAACCAATCAGAACATATTTCATTCAGGTACTGTGTAGCATGATTTTGGACTAGTGCGGCTAGAAATAGAAACCAAACGAATAAAATATTAAGTTATGCCCACCCCTATTGAAAGACCCAGTTTGATAGACAACCCTCACCAGTATTGAGTTCTGTGCCTTTGGTACATGCCACAATAGCACCCATGCTGGGTTGAGACGTCATCCCGGCCATGGAGTCCACCGCCACGTCCACGATATCCGCCCCGGCCTCCGCGCACGCCAGCATGGCGGCCACTCCGGCCCCTGCGGTGTCGTGAGTGTGCACGTGGATGGGCACATCAGGGAACCGGTCCCTCAACGCCCCGACCAGCAAACGGCTAGAGTCGGGCTTTAGCAGGCCAGCCATATCCTGCAGAGCAGAGAGGAACGGAAAACAAGAGAAATGAGAAATATGCAGCAGCGCCGTGGTGATTTGTGGGTGGTGGCTGAGCGAGAACAACAGAGATGAAAGAAAGAGCGAGAGTTGAGGTTAACCAAACAGATGAACGGCTCAAAAATAAAGAATTAACTTCACCTTGATACAAAGGATGTGCGTTCCAGCTTTGACCAGTTCGTCTGCTAGTTTCAGATAGTAATCCAAAGAGTATTTCTGCCTCGTGGGGTCAGCAACGTCACCCGTGTACGAGATGGCAGCCTCCACCACTCCTCCTGCAGCTCCTGCCGCTTCCATTCCCAAGAGCATGTTGGGAAGATAGTTCAGCGAGTCAAAGACACGGAAGATGTCCATGCCGTTTTCTTTAGCCACCTCACAGAACCTGTCAAAGGAAGTTAAATGAGTAACAAAGCATGCCGCTTTTACTTATAAACATTTTAAAGCTTTAGTCTTTTGTCTTATTTAAATATAACTGTAAGGGACCATTAAAATGTCAGCGTTTTGCTTAGCTGTCTACAGTTTACAAAAGATTCTTGACCTGTTATATGGTAATGGACGTTTTAAATAGAAATTGGTGGCAGCCATTTCAAAGAAGATCTGCCTCAGCAAAGCCGTTAAATGAGCAAAAATGCTCCCTAGCTTCACATTCTTCTATGAATAAAAGCCGTCTAAACGGCGACTAGGGACAAGGGAGTCAATGGAGACAAGAAACAGAGCTGATACCCAAAAAATACAATGACTCGACTGTAAATCATGAACTTGTTTCAGTACAGTTATTGTTTTACATACAGGAACCCAATTCTTTAATCATTTATTCACGCTCATGTCATTTCAAACCTATATGACTTTCTTTCTTCTGCAGAAGATATTTTGAAGAATGTTGTAACCAAACAACATTGACTGCCTTGACTTCCACAATATGGACACAAAACAAGACATTTCTCAAAATATCTGAATGACATGACTGTGAATAAATATCAACAGAATTTTAATTTTTGGCTGAACTATCCCTCTCCAGATTCAGCTGTAACGCAGCATAAAAATACACTTTATTCTCATGCCGCAGCGTGTGACACGTACAGTAAATCGGTGTACTGTAATTACTGACTGTATATTCATGTGACAACATGCAGTTAAAGTGCTTCCACAAAAGTACCAAAAGAGTCATTAAAGGAGCGATGCTTAAATTCCCTGCGATTCACATCCGTAAAGAGACACTTGACAAGCTCATTCTGACTGTGAGCAGCACGTTATTTACTTGAAGACGGCGTTGTCGGGGTAGTTGGTGTATCCGACGGCGTTGGCACCTCTCAGAAGCATCTGAAATGGCACGTTTGGCATCAGGGCCCTCAACTCCTGAAGCCGCTTCCAGGGACATTCGCAGAGGAAACGCATCGCCACATCAAACGTAGCTCCTGGAAAGACGACGGAGAGAGAAAAAACATAAGAGGAATTGAATATCCAGCATGAGTGGAAACACAGTAAACTCAAAAGAAACATGTTCTTATTGGTATGATATTTCTTTGATTTCAACAATCAACTCAATATACTGTATGTTCAGCATGACATTTTCAGTAAATCCAATGCCTTGCTGTTATTAATGCAGAATTATGAGCGAATATTTTTGCCGGGCCAAGGCTTTGACCCTGACATTATGGATATTTCATCACTCAGTATTTTTCACTCAGTGTCAGTGATAAGCCGGATTATCTAATAGAACGCAAGAGAGAGATTTATGCCGAAAAGGTAGAGAAGGAAAGGGAGAGAGGCAAACCGTGACAAGCAAAGAAAACAGTATGTTAGTGGTACCACACCTCCCCAGTTTTCCACGCTGAACAGGTTGCTAAAGCTGTGCGCCACGAACGGCGCGATTCGCTTCAGGTCGTGAGTGCGTACGCGAGTGGCCAACAGGGACTGGTGGGCGTCTCTGAATGTGGTGTCCATGAGCAGCAGACCCCGGTGGGCACGCACTGCCTTCGCGAAACCATCTGGACCCTCTCTCAACAACACATCCCTGAAACCCACCGGTGGTTCACCTGCAGATCGTATACACACACACACAGAGCCAATTAATAATACAGACATTATCACATACAGCACACTGAGAAGGAACAAAAGGAGACAAACTACCACTTTTTTTATTAGCACTAGTGTTCACATAAACCCACATCTTAATAGACACATTATCCAGGAAGGGCCGAGTAGTTTTACTGGAGTTAAGCAATTGATTTTTCTGCTCTTGGCACATGTGCTTAATAAACAATCAAACCCTCACAGTGGAAAAGGACATGATTGTTTTACAAACACACACACCTTAATATTTTCTTCAGTTTCTACATTCTTAATATAATCGGGGTGTGAAAGGCCGAAGGGGATGAATTGTGTAAGGAATAAAAACACTTCATCACAAGCTTTCTGCAGTGCATCAATGAAATATCACAGCAAGCAACTGCAAAGGCAGCTCACACCGAGTCTGTAAGTGCGAGAAACTGACAGTGTGTGAAAATATGAGATAAGCAAAGTGTGTGTGTGTTGCTTACCAAGAGGCACTGCTGGGATGACCGGATCGATGGGGGACGGCTTAGCCTTGACAGGTATCGGAGTAGTCGGGCCGTTCACCATAACATGACCTGAATGACGAGCACATGCAATCAACACATAAATTGTCAAAGTTGCTTCAAATTCACCTTTGCTGATTGAATTCAGAGCGGATGAGTCAAGTGGGTTAGACTCTCTGAAGCACACATTACTTGTTTGGCTCTTGGCTTGAGAACTCGATCTGTGTACTTCAAAAGGAAAGTTGAGAGAAATGTGACACTGTACTGACAGTACTGGACTAATTCGTTTTATGCTGTGATTTAAAGTTCACTGTGCATTTGCTGTATTGAATTTAAACATCTCATTATGGAAACACTCAGCTTTTCTCTCATTTAATGACTAACATGTTAAATTCTGCCAAATGCCTTTCTCTGATTTGCCTGAATAATATGGGTTCACTGAATCATGCCCTGAATCATTCATTCATAATAGTGTTACCCAGATAGTGAAGCAGTTTCTGAGCTCGGTTCTGGACGGGTTTGAGGTTGAAGAGATCTGTATTCTCGTCGATGAACTGAGTGTCCACTGTCCCGTTCAGAAACTGATTATTACTCAACACATTCTGGAGGAAGGGGATGTTTGTCTAGGAAGAAAAAAGAAACAAGCACAATTTCACCATTTAGTAGTTTGACAAGGTTGTTCAGAGGGGAAAACCAACTAGAGAATGGGTTTACACGCTCACACACACTTTGCTGAAGTGCTAATGGTCACTGGACAGATGGGGCCATTCAGTACAGTATGGAGTCATTAAATCAATACCATTATCTAAACACTCGATACCCCTTTCCATCACTATCAAACCCATAATATGCATAAAACGGGTAAAAGTCGCAAATGTTCCGACCATTACGGCAAAAAGAAACAACTCCATATCCAGGTATATGTAATTTATACACAAATTTAACACAATGTTGAGCTACGACACCAAACAAAGGAAGGAAGATAATAAGGAAGTAGAGAGTTGTGGCACATGAAGAGAGAGCAGATGCGAGAGACTAACAGAATCAGCAACGTGTTAATTGAAGTTTATGGTTTTGATGCTTAGCTTTTGCACAGCTGCCACGTACGTACGTACACACCACACACCGATTTCCCATGGAGGGTTTAACAAAGCCACTAAGAGCAGAATAAGAGAAAGAAAATGACTGGGGATGAGGAAACCAAAAACCAACAGAAAGAACGAGTCCATCTTCTCTGAAGAGCTGAGAAGTCTGCCAAAACTGTGACCTAGATTCATCTGACTGCTGCATCAAGACGCAGCGTTGCTTCTTATTCAAAAACTCTCCAAGTGTTTTCCTTCTTTCTTCACCAAGAATGTTTCAAACCCTCAGAAGACGTATATCACCAGTCAAAAGGCTGGCCATATCTTGGAATAGTACTGCAGCCATTATTGAACAACTATTGAACAACATAAACTAAAATGTGGACATTTCATACTGTAATAATCAAAATTGTTCAGTTTATATATATTTACAATTACACACACTACTATATTTTTACAATTACACACTGGGCATTCTCTTCAACCAGCTTCATGTAATATCCACCTGGGATGATTTTTAAACAGTACTGTATTCAGGCCAACTCATAAGTAATCATACGAGACTCATTAGCAATCTAATTAAAAGCTAATTAAAAGCATTTAAATAATACATAATGCATATTGCGTATACAACTGTATATCATATGCATGCACATTTCATAAAACAACATATCAGCCTCTGGTATTGACAGACAGTCAATGTAGACAAGAAGTGTATTGGCTTTTGGCTGTGTCAACAAGGGGTTTTCAATAACATGATTTCACAGCCACATCCTGCCCGCATGTTCAATAGTGGAAACCCATACAATCCTAAAGAGCACGGCATGTGAGCGTGCACATACATGCACCACAATGAAGGGATTTCTCTTCAATCTTTTGACAGTCAAGTTCAGTGGTCCACCTATAGATTTGGTGCAAAAGACTTTGTGCCCACAATCTTTCACAATGGATGGAACAAGTTGAGGGAAAATGTGAGGAAAAAGGAAAAATGTGAGAGAGTTTAACATTTAGGTGCTAATTGAGTGGCTTTTCACACAAGACCAGCCCTTTACAAAAGTACACAATTTTACTACTTTTAAACTGTATCTTGTAAAGTTATGTACAATATTAAAAGTAGTTCTACACTCATGCAACCCGTTAGAAGCTAAAAAACAAGCTATAAATAAAAATGTGCTAACTATATAAAAAAAGAGAATGTAGCATCTGCTTACAGGCACAAACTAAGTAGTGAATTATTTTTTTAAGTAGTTCATTTAAATTCTGAAAGAAGAGCATGTGAATGAACAAGTACAAATGAAACAGACCTTCCAGTGCTTTATAAAAAAAAGAATGAACATATTGAGAGAAACATTTGTTTACCACTCAGCTGCATGCATAATAATGTATTACAAAAAATAATATGCTCAGTGGCCTGTTATCAAAATGCTTCTTGGTTTAGTAGTGTGACAGTAGCTCGGCTGGTTTCTAAACAGTCACAATAGTTAGTAGCAGCTCTAGTTTACTTAGTTACTCCCTAACACTGAAAATGAGCCACAAGTCTGTACAGCAAGACAGATGGAAGGACAGATGGTGATATCAGTACGTTTGTCTCACAGATTTAACCCGTTAGACTGGTTCATTAGAGTTTGGTGCTTTAACATCACTTCAATGAATTGTGAGTGGATCTGTCCATGGTGCTGAAATACATCAAAATAAAGTTTATAGGAGTTGCAATTTATATTCTGAATTATATTAAATGCATTTTCCATCACATGACTTAACTGAACCCAGAACACTATTCAGGCTCACTTGCCAAATCTAACTTTCAAAGCCTGATACGTCAGCTGCAGTGAGGTTTAGCAGACTCCGAGCTTACCGGTTCCATGCTCCAAATGTGTGGAGCAAGCTTAAAGCGGGCTGCTGGCGAGCTTGCGTGCCGTCCGCTTAGCTGTACTCGCATGTAGTTGGGCCTCTATATATAGCCCCACATCGAGTCTGTGACTCACACTTACCTAACATCACTCAAGCCCAGAAAAACAACAAGATTATGGGAATTAGAGCCAGAGCATAAGTAATGGAGAAAAAGTGTAACTTGGAAGAGTCCACACTTCTTCTAAATGTTCTCTGGCTCTTTTCTGATTCAGCTTTG
Organism: Beaufortia kweichowensis; assembly: GCA_019155185.1. Lineage (NCBI taxonomy): Eukaryota > Metazoa > Chordata > Actinopteri > Cypriniformes > Gastromyzontidae > Beaufortia > Beaufortia kweichowensis. Next base: position 9,312,732 of record CM032812.1, on the reverse strand, counting down.
GCAGCTTCATACCTTCTACAGATAAAGACCTTGGTGTCACGCTTGACAGCAATTTGTCATTGGAAAACCACAGAAACCACAGAAAGTTATGAATCATGCTCGCAGTTTTTGATGCAGAAGAGCTAGTTAATGCATTCATGACCTCAGGATTAGATTATCGTAATGTATTACTGGTTAGGTTTTCTGCATTCTCTATAAACAAGCCTAAAGTATACAAGCTCAAAATATAACTTCCATACAAAATTTAACCTACATCTGTTTTCAAATATAGCGACTAACTAATAATCTCTTACTTAAGTTAACATATTACTTTTCACAATAAACATGACCATATCATGTATCTAGAAAATACTTGCCTTATGTAGATTCATTGTAATGTATGCTGGATAGGCTGACCAGCTGAGTCTTGGTGCTCTTAAGGTTTTTTTCTTCTACCTAAACCTTTTACAGAGTCTTTTTCCTCATCGCAATTGCCTCTGGCTTGCTCTCTTTGGATTGCTAAGACTCAAAACCGCACTGAAATTACATGCATTATGGATAGCACTATATAAATAAAACCGACTTGACACTCATAAGGTGATTACAATAAATCAAGAGACAGCTCTCTTGAGAATGCATTATAATATAATGAGTGTGATCGGAAGCACATAAATATGAAAATGATGTCATCAGCAGCGGTTCACGTCTGCAACAGATTGCGTTCACACCAGCTTGTTAGGAATTATTGTACACCAGGCCACCAACCAAATCAATGTGACCTCTAATGTGAAAGCACCTATATAGTGCCTGTTTTCATTGGCACAAAGGCATAATTCATATTGAATTGGCATTTACAGAGTGTAAAAATCTACTCTGTTGGACTGTTGGGTTCTTTGTATATCTGCTGGACTGCAAACTAGTCAGAGCCATACGAGTGCCAGCGCTGCCCTGCTGTTAAAGACGAACTGTCAGGGGGACAGAGCTTTGGGCAATTCCTCCTTATATCCAAATCCGCATCTCAGTCAGCCAATTCACTTCTCTCATTTTTCTTGTTTTCCCCTTGCATTTTGTCTCTCCCCTCATACAGAGAGCCAAGACTGCTTTAGGCGCTAACACTCTCCCCTCCCTCTCTCTCTCTCTTTTTTCCTCGCACACACGCACTTTCTCTCTTCCCTCCCTCCTGCTCACTCTGCCCTTGCTGTAGCAGACACATTGCAGTTGCACACGCTTGCTTTCACAGACATCGACTTGCTCCCTGCATCAAACGCAACGAACAAGACTGACGCTGCACTGGAACACGAAGGCAAAAAGGCATTGATTGACCAGCCAATAAGCGACAACAGCTGACCCTCAGACACATGGTTATTTGAAGATTCTTTGCGACTATAGGTGATGGTTTGCTACTTTAAGGGCAGGGCTTCCTGGGACCGTTAAGAGGAGTAAAACAAAAGAGCCAGCGGAGGAAATCGGTTTTAAGGATGCTGCCCAAAAGCACGCTTTGAGAAACCTAAAAGGGAACAGGGCAGCTGGAGAAAAACCTTTAAGATGGACATAATATGGACATTGTGTTTGTCATTCACCTCCTAAAGGTTTTTAGGAACGGCAAGAGGAGTGGAGAAAGAGGTAAGGAGATAACTAACTCTAGTGAGATAAGAACAGTTCATTGATTAATCAAAGAGAAAACAACAGGGACTGATCGAGCTAGAGGAGGGAATCATGCAGTGAAAATGAGTGTATGAGAGAAACACCTCAAGTCTATCTAGACAAGCAATACACACACTGTTCGACTCTAAACCCACAGGGTCTGCTTGAAAGCAGGTCTAATTGGATTATTTGCTTTAATGCACCAGTTTACAGGGGAAAAAATCAATTAATTTAGGATCCTCAATAGCATGAGACGCAGGCATCAGCAAACACACAGGAATGACATACAATATGGTTTGCATTACCACTTAAACAACAGAATCGTGAAGTTGTGGCATTTAAATGATGTGAGCCAAATGGAAAAGAAATTGACAATAATAAATGAATGATCAGCATGTAATGTTGGTTTTGTATAATTAAAAGGAATTGTTGTTTTCTTTTGACAGTTCTCTGTGAGATGAGATGGATTGGAAGGCACTTGTCACTTGAAGCATCTTCAGAGATTGTAGAAGATTTGAATTAAACATGCTTTCACTGGATTGTGAATGTGAAAATACTGGGCTTTAGTTAGTAGCTAAGAGGAATCCTCTCACATGAATGTTTCAAAAGGCATGAAATGAAAAACAAATCACACACATCATTTCAAGACTGAGGATTAAGAGGATGGGGCTGTGTGACTCACAGTGGATAAAGAAACGGCACGACAGTAATGATGTGACTGTCGGTAATACATCCATTTGACATCTGATCAAACACACAGTATCGTGATTTCTGGTCATTAACTAAAAGGAATAAATTACACAAGTCTGAAGAGTACAGTGTTTCACCATGGATTATCATCTGAAATAATGAGGGAACAAACAGGACAGTTCACCTTTAAAAGAACGAAACCGATTGGAAACCATTTTAAATCTTGATAAAAGACACGACAGGTATGGAAAATGTCAGTGTGTGTGTATAAATATTATTTTCTGTTTGTCATTTTCTTTCCTTCTCCATACTTCTCAGTAACCCACTGTAGGCAGGTGAGATCAGTCGATTGTTTCCGGTGTATTTAAAGTGTGTAATTTCAGATCCTGCACAATGAGCCCAAACTCCCCTGAGAATCCACTTTTGTAAGCGCTGTTGAAGCAAATTTAAGCACATATAGTATTGAGCTTTGTACTTGGTTATTTATAGGATGTATTTCTTTCGACTCCCCACGCTGCCCCATCATTACTCTCTCTTACACGCTTGCACAAGCGCTCTCGTTCTCGAGACTTGCTTTGTGAGTGACACTGGAGCCATTATGAAAGGCTGAAATGAGCAGGACAAAAATCACATAAGGCAACAATTAGAAGCATGGAACACAGTTATGCAGTTGTTGATTGAGACTGATGGGCCAATTATACCCAGTCAAATGTTCAGAGACTTTTGGGTGTTCGATACCGCAAAGCTTCAGTCACACTTCTAAAAGCAATTAAACTTCATTTACACACTCATTGTGGCGCTGTCAACTGCTCGCTTTTGTCCTTGCGCCGACTGGTTTGCGAAAGAACACACACACATATATGCAGACAGTTATGTATTAGGTTAATGGAGCAATCAGACCCCTGTAGAAAAGCAGAGAGCTGCAAAGAGAAGAACAAACAGAAGGACACGAAACTTGGGTAAATAGATACACTTTGTCTGCTAACACAGCCACAACAACAGCCACATAATCTCACATCTGTGATGAGAAGACAGCCAAGACATTTATCACTTATGTGACTGATCATCCTGGGACTCGTCCCTGGCAGCCATATCAAGTCTCCCTCTCGTTCACAAACCAACAGAAAAGTTGTTACTGAACTTGCTGGGAAGATGATGAATGCACTGAAATTTAAGCAACTGTCTAAGGAAGCCAGGTAAAGCATTAATCTGAAGTGATGGACATCAGTAGCTTAACTCAGGATGAGCTTCTCTGTGAAATGATACATTGTTAGATAAGGAATGAGTAGACATAGCACACATGCACTTATCCAATAATTACCAAAGAGACATGGTGATGAGAATCAGTGAATGGAAGAACAAAACTATTATTTAGATTTTGATCATTTGGAGGTATTGGTGACAGAAAGTGTTTTGATTTACCGGCTCACCGCACTTGCACTTCCTGTGTTCTGTTTTACCTTTTCACAATATTGCAAAATAATTTGCACGTTCGTGACCCTGTCTGTAAAAACCAGACTAAAGTCTCAAAATCAAAAGTTTGATTTCATATATAAATATTACTATGATTTCAATATTTGACATGTCATTACACAGTTAATATAATAGATATTAAGGTTATATTTTCACAGAATTTTCTTTGCATTATTTAGGATGATGTAGAAAACAGTAAATCACAAATAAATGACTTTAGCTGGGTTTTTACATGCAGGGTAACATCTTAATTTCTGTTCTTTCCTAATTGTATTTTTTTATTTTTTGAATATGTTAGATTGTATATGTATATAACTGTGTATGTAACACATAAATATAAATATATGTTTTTACTCCATAGCCATGAAGCCACTAATATTACTTTCCTTAAACAGGTCTGTGGACAACCTGGATTACCATGCCACGCACAGCACCAGGAAGTCCAGGTAGAGGAACTGATCTGTTACAAGAACAAGACAACTCAAAATGGATCCAGTCAAGGAGATATCTTGCACCATCTATTCCCGTCCATCCCTGTCCCATGCCACAATCAACAATCCTTTGGTTGGGTCTCATAGGTTTTGTATTGTTGAGAAGCGGATCAGGTGTGTTGGCAGGGGAGACATGGGGCATGGTGTCCATCTGCCCAATCCACTGTGTGTGTCGGAACCTATCGGAGTCTCTGAGCACACTATGTGTGAATAAAGGTCTTCTTTTTGTGCCACCAAATATTGATCGCCGCACTGTGGAGCTTCGTCTTGCTGACAATTACATCCTGGAAGTGGGAGGTACAGACTTTGCCAATATGACGGGACTGGTTGACTTGACACTGTCACGTAACACCATCCACGCTCTAAAACCATTAGCCTTCGCTGATCTGGAAAGTTTACGTTCGCTTCACCTGGACACCAATCGGCTCACCGTGGTGGGACCTCAGGATCTGACAGGTCTTGTTAACCTTCAACATCTGATCATCAACAACAACCAGCTCACTAATGTTTCTGCAGACGCTTTTGATGACTTCTTACTAACCTTAGAGGATCTGGACCTTTCCTACAACAACCTGCGCAGGGTTCCCTGGGAAGCCATTCAAAACATGGCTAGCCTACACACATTAAATCTGGACCACAACCTAATAGACCAGATTGCTGAGGGATCTTTTGGCGAGCTCTACAAACTCTCCCGACTAGATATGACCTCAAACAGACTACAGACTCTTCCTCCCGATCCTCTGTTTTCCAGATCCCAGATTGGGGTTGTCAGCCCAACACCGTACAATTCCATTACCAGCCTCAACTTTGGGGGAAATCCTCTGCACTGCAACTGTGAACTGTTGTGGCTGCGTCGACTGATCCGGGAAGACGACATGGAGACGTGTGCTACACCTGTTCATTTGGCGGGGCGTTACTTCTGGTCCATCCCAGAAGAAGAGTTCACCTGCGAGCCTCCGCTTATCACACGTAATACCAACAAATTGTGGGTGCTGGAGGGTCAAAGAGCAACACTGAAATGTAGAGCCATTGGTGACCCTGAGCCAGTCATTCACTGGGTGTCACCAGATGACCGTATAGTGGCCAACACCAGTCGCATTCGCTCGTACTACAACGGCACGCTGGATTTTTTAGTGACCCGTGCAAGAGATGATGGCACGTACACATGCATTGCCATCAATGCAGCAGGAGAATCCACAGCTATGGTGGATTTAAAGATCATCCCTCTGCCTCATCGAGGGAATGGCACAATATCTCTAATCAACCACAGAGACCCTGGATCTTCTGATATTAGTAGTGGTCGGGGAGGGGTTGAAGGAGCGGGGACTGCTGTGAGGAACATCACAGGGGAAACCACAGAAACTGGAGAAAACGAAAGCGGAGGTAACAGAGAAACAGAGAACTTAGTGGGAGTTTTGGGAGTGACATCCAATTCAGCCCAGATCCGCTGGAAAATGGGTAGATCTTCAACGTCTTTCATGGTTTGGATGTATCAGATCCAGTACAATAGCACAGCAGACGATGCACTTGTTTACAGGTAAGGATGTTTCATTTCTTGATCTCACAGTCCCTCTTATCCTGTTGTGGCAGCACAACCATGTTGACAAAAAAAAACAATAATTTCATCATTCAGAAGGAGCCCATGCATGTAAACATCACTAGTGCCCATGTTCACAGATTATAGGCCTTAGATATTGATAAAAGGATGAAAGCCAAAAGAAACAGACACTGCCCCAAAGCGGATGGAAGATTCAAGTTGAGCCACAAGGCTAAAAAAGATAAAGGCAGCTATTTATAGCCAAAGGAGGATGAGGAAAACAGAGCAGTGGAGTGAGAGGAAGACCAGCTGACTCTGGAGGAAACAGGATGGACCCTTTAAAAGAGCAAAACCTACACACTTGAGGATAGTGTCACAACGTATCGGGGAGAGTGAAATGGATCTAAATGCATGGAGAAAGGGCAGGACATAAGGGTAGAGCTGTGGGAGCTTATAGTCACTCCTGAGAATAGTGGAAGAAGTCACAGTGTAATATTCCTGAAAATTGTGAAGCTCCTTTATAAATAAGAGAGAAAGAAAGAAGGAAAGAAGGAAAGAAAGAGAGAGAGAGAGAGAGAGAGAGAGAGAGAGAGAGAGAGAGAGAGAGAGAGAGAGAGAGAGAGAGAGAGATGGGGTATGAGGTCAGCAGAGGAAGCAACGGTTGCTGTGTACTGACAGGAGCAGAAATGGATGAGTGGGAGGCCAGGCATCTTCATAATGGATCTGTTACTACAGCTATTTCCATCAACATGCAGGATTCTCTAAGTATAAAGAAAAGCAAGACAATCGGGGTCAGAAGATGACATACATTAATGCACAATTACAGCCCACCTCTGGCATTGCTAAACTGGTCTTAAGAAAAGATTACTTTTATTAAAATGTTCGCACATACAAAGAAATGTATTATAAGTACCAAATTAAGAACAAGTTAAGCTTATATGACGACATTTGTGGCATAACAAATGCAACATAAAATAATTTATTGTTTCTGGGTTTTTTAAAGCTAAAATTATGTTTACAATAATTTAAGCTAAAACTTACGTTAAAGCTGAGTAATGTTAAAATACATTTCGTTTTACAGGTATTACCATATAAAAATATCAAATTGAAGTGATATTTATATATACATATATATGTAAATATATATATTTAAAAAAATACATTACATTTATTATTTATTAAAAATTCTGGAATTCATTAAAAATTTCAGAAATTTGATGGAAGCAGCATACAAAAATGTCAAATTATGCCACAACTTACACTGAACCAGGAAAATTTCTTCAGTTCACATATAGTAAGTAAATGGTTCTGGTTACAATAACGTAAAAAAATCCATAAAAAATATCTACTGTACATCTGGCTGCAAAGCTTGTATCTTAAAATGTAAAACAGATCGATTGTAAGCACATTTCTGACTGCCCTAGAGAAAGAAAGCAGAGGATTTTGCTTAATTCATATTTAAAACCCATCAAAATAACATCACGTATATCTTCCTTCACAGCACATCATTAGGACAAATTTCCTGCATAGCTTAAAATTCACAATCACTCACAAGATTTAATATGCAGATAAGTATGCAAATGTCTTATTGATATGCAGTGACACACTGAGGAGAAGGAGAAGTATGTGAATGCGGTCTTAAATTACATGCAGTGCGGTACTTATTCAATAAGTCTACACGTCTTTTCACTGAAACTTGTACTCAAGGGAAGATACTGTGTGGCAAATAAATAAATAAATGATGATTCTTACAAAGGTTTCAATATAATAGCGCACACAGAGCATACTGAAAGCCGAGCAAAGGAGATTAGAAATTGTTCAAGGTCCTTCCTGCACTAACCGTCAATTACCTCTCAATGCTATGAATTAAGAGTCTCGAATCATGTGTAACCATCCAAAGCTTTTTCATTATAAGCATTTATGCCAAAGCAAATCCAGAGGACACAGCCAATGAAGTCCAATTATAAAGGGCCGTATAGACCCGGTTTCCACCAGAGATGGTAAAGACTAGTGTAAGCAGAAGTCCTTTTGACAACCCAGCTTTAATGTGTTAGTACTATGTTTTATTAAAAAATAATGCATTTAAATACGTGGGCCCACTGACCCATATTCCGCAATAAGCTATTTTTCAATTATTGAAACAAAAAGTACAGCAGCAAAAGTCAGCAAAAGAGAGGCCTCCAAAACACATCTCATCAAACAGGCCAGGCAGCATAGCACATTATATATAGAATTTATTATGCTATATAAAATGTACAAATAAAATAAAATATACCTCAGACCGCCTGATAAATTACACTGCGTAGTTGCATCATGTAAATATCGAAAGAACAAGACAATATTTGGCATATGAATACATAATGTCATCCGATGCATAAAAAAAGGTTCCTCAGCTGTCTGTGTTTTTCTCTTCCTCTCCTACATAAACATACTATGACTTTTTTTTTTAACCAGTTTCTTTTGGCTTGCTTATTTGTGTGGCTTGATGAAGATAAATTAGCACCTAAAAATGTGCAAGTGCATTTTAATATCTGCAATAGTGTAAGTCATGTGTCATGAGAAAAACAAAGAGTTGCATGTGCAATTTAAGACTTGCTAAACTGTACACCTGTTCATATATGGTCGAGAGGAGATGCTGGTGTGCCTGTTTCTTATAGTCAATCAAATCAGGGTTTTGTTAACAGACTGATCTGATTGGTTAAAGAACATGCCTGTCAGCTTTTAATTAATTCTGCATTGTTTCCTCTGCTATAACTGTATTCTTGACATTCAATGATATTGCTTTTATAAATATGAAAATTACATGTGAGTTTATAATGTATTATTTTACACTATTGTTGCCACTTTTGAGGTGTCACTTCATTATCTCCTAATATTTGTAAGTCGCTTTGGATAAAAGCGTCAGCTAAATGCCTAAATGTAAATGTTTACACATTTTAAATTAGCACATGCAAATCTATACAAATGTTTGTTTTTATGCATATCAACTCTTACGTCAACAACTAAAAGTAGTCTCTTTACCCTGTATTTCTCATTAGTTTTTTCTTTTTTCTGTTTGTCAGAATTCTGCCTCCAACCAGTAATAGTTTCCTGCTGAAAAACTTGGTGTCCGGAGCAGACTACAGCCTGTGCGTCTTGGCCATATTTGATGATGGCATCTCCTCACTGGCCACAACAAAGGTGTTGGGTTGCATCCAGTTCAGCACTAAAGAGGATTATCCAGAATGCCGTTCTCTGCACGCACACTTCCTGGGCGGCACACTGACAGTGATGGTGGGTGGCGTGGTGGTGGTAACCCTTCTGGTCTTCACCGTGGCCATGATGGTCCGCCATCGCGTCTGCGGCGAGTGCAGAGATGATGCCAACAGATCGGGCAAGTTTTTGCCAGCCAAAGGGGTGGATGTTTATGCTCAGACAAACGGAAACAACAGCATGATGATGGTGGCACTGCCAAACGGAGTCTTGGCCCAAAGATCAAAAATAACACAGGACAAACACAAATCTGGCCCCGCCCCCAAACCAAAACAGAGCCCGGAGCCTCACCGCGGTAGGGGTGAAGGGGCAGCAAGGGAAAAATGTTTTACACCGCTTACACCAGAAAATGAAAGATTGACTCTCTACTACTCACCAAGTAACACACTGCCCCTACCTACACACAAGGCTGTGAAACGAACTGGAAAGTTACGAAAGTCTCTGGAGAAAGATGGAGATGTGGATAGAGGGTTAGGACAGGATCTTGCATTGGCACAGGATGGAGAGGAGAAATCAGACTTGAGGAAGGCTTTGAAAACCAAGCGAAGCTGTTCTTTCGACGTGGGTGAAATCACCACCACCACGTGCTACGGCTATGCCAAACGTCTGAGCGTCATCTGGACCCGTCGTAGCCAGTCGGTGCACGGCATGCTCGTCCACTGCGCCTCCACCACCAGCACGTCCAGCGCGGGCAGCGAGCAGTACGGCCATGCCCTGACACACAACTATCTACATGCCTTTGCTTCCAACAACTCCTCAAACTCCAACTCGAACTCGACTTCAAACTCGAACAGTAGCATAACCGTCAATCCGAGGGACCTGGAGGAAAGCGTGGTGTAGTCTTGGGGTCATGTGGCGATGCACGTCACATTCAGGGTCAAAGACAAATGCAGTAACTCACGGGAAACAAACGAGAGACCACCAAGTCTGAAAATGAGATTAAGACAAATGATCAGGGGACAGCGGTGCTCCTGACACAAAAGATTGGCTATTATGTGATGACCGCCATTATTTTCAGCCGCAACAAGGCTTAAAATCAAATTAAGGGAAGACAAAGAATGACAAGTAGGATTTGAAGAAAAAGGCAATGCAAGGGCAGGTTTGTTTTTTATGAGGGAAAACATGGGGGATTACAACCTAAATCATGTGTTTCAACAAGATTAACTAAGCAATTAATAAATTGTTGAATAAATCAGCTGCAACTTTATACTCGAGCAACACCATTTGAATGTTAATGTGGAGTTGAAAAGGGTAAGTTTAACAAAAACAAATTCAAAACCCAAAGAGGGAGTCCATTCATTATCTGCTGCAAAATATGCTGCTGTGAAGCAGAACACACGTGGGATCTCTAACATGGAAAAAGTATAAATACGCTGTAAAATTGTTTTGGTGGTTATACTTTTTTAATTGATTATTGAAAAGATGATGGGAGGGGGAGTTATCTCAACATGTTGCCTACAAGTAAACAGAGGACTCATTTGTTCAAATGTCATTCAACAGTGGTCTCTGAATATTATTGTTCTTGTCTGATCAGCCTTTTTTCAACATCATAAAAAGAATAAAAAGCTGTTCTGTAAAACTGGTATTCTGTCTTGTGGAACGAGGCTGTAATGAAGCTCTAATCGACATCAATCTGATCTGATCGGTTAATTGCTTATGAGAGGCCAGTCCCTAAAGCTGTGTGGCACACACAATGCTTTGAACCCAAAACGCTTTGCAGTTGACTGGCACCATGGCATAAAGCACCTAAAAACCTGATTAAAATGTTAGATAGGATAATACGCTCTAATGTGCTAATATGACTCCATTACAGCAAATATTGCAGCTCTGCTCGCTCTGGTTAAGATTTAATTACCGATAACACGGCTTATCTGGAGGACCTCAGGTTTAAATGCATGTCATTTCGAGAAAAATTTCTTTACTTCTGCTGTGAGCTTGAGGTGCAAATGCAATTATGAGGGAGTCCAAGCCCACTGCAGAACGGTTTATATAACAGCCGACAGAAAAGTGCGAGATTGAGATGAAAGGAAGGAAGCTGGATGGAGGTGTGATGTGTGGACTAGAAAGTTGAGGGAAGGTGTACTAAGTGCATCAATATTCAACCTGGTGTGTCATGTATAGTGTGCCGTTTCAACGAACGACCATCTCAAATGTTCCCTGGAGCTCAGGTTATAGCTATGTGTAAATCGGTGCCAAACTATGAGATTATTCAGCTTTGTATATGCTCTATAAAATAATTGGTAATTGTTAGTTTGCACTATTGAAAACAAAATAATTTACAATTGAATTATTTATAAGTGATAAAATTTGACTAAGCAGTGCATCCTGGGATTGTCTTATTAATGCAACTCAGTGTCTTAAAATTTTGCTACATGAAGGTCCTTATTACAGTACATACAGTATGCGCATAAATTTACTTCAGGATTGCACACATGATGCTTTTAAAATGGTATTTCTGGTGTTTAATGACAAAGATATAAAAATATTTGCATGTATGAAGATCGATATACTGTTTTGTAACTAATTGTAGACTGTTGCTTATTGCATCTATGAAGCTCTCTATGAAGACATTTGTAACATATCTGCTTGGTATTCTATACTGAAATTCTCCCTCTCTACATTCCAATTAAAAACTGAAACAAAAAGATCTGGAATAAAAATAACTACAATCAGCAGGAAAATCACAACGCTAAGCAGGGTAAAAAAAATCCATGCTCTCATTTCAACAGACTCTTTTGTTGCAGAGTGCAATGTCCAAAATTTCAGGCATGCTTTTATTTCCAAAGCACCCCCCAGAGTACGCAAATGTCTTTACACAGTGTATGAAGAGCGTGCAACTTAGAGTTCAGAAAAGAGTGTGGGCAGCACACGGAGGGAGAGATCTGCTCCCTCTGACAGCCACAGGCAACACTCTGCCCCCTTTACCCAATTAAAACCTACTGATTGAGCACATCATGCATGCAGAAGGTGCAGTAGCAGTGATGCAGACAGAGGGTGTTCTGTCTCTTTCTCTCTCTCTCTCTCTCTCTCTCTGGCAATGATGACTTCACTGCAGCTGCATACACTGAGCCGAGAGAGAGAGAGAGAGAGAGAGAGAGAGAGAGAGAGAGAGAGAGAGAGAGAGAGAGAGAGAGAGAGAGAGAGAGAGAGAGAGAGAGAGAGAGAGAGAGAGAGAGAGAGAGAGAGAGAGAGAGAGAGAGAGAGAGAGAGAGAGAGAGAGAGAGAGAGAGAGAGAGAGAGAGAGAGAGAGAGAGAGAGAGAGAGAGAGAACCCAGCAGAACACAAAACGCAATCTAAGCAACTTCAGTCCTTTAAGCTTTATACTTAAACCTACTGAACCCTAAGCTTTCACCATAAAACACATGGCCGTAACATCTGCAGTGTACACTAAGGGACTGCTTTCTCTAATGGGTTCGAACACATGCAGACTAAGTTTGTAAATTGGCAGACAGTCGGATGAATATCACAACGGTCTCATATTCTACAATACTTACAAGTAAAGTGGGGTGTTAATGACTATTTGTACAAGATTAGATTTTTCTGCAAACTGTAATGTTTGCCTCCACATTGCCATCTCTGTTCAAAACATAAAATTGCATGTTGCTTTATATACTTATCTTTATGTGACAGAGTCTTTTACCCTGACAGAGTAATCAGGACTGTATTACTGGCTGTACATTATCGCGCTTATAACATGGCTTGCCACGAGTTAATTATTGGACACAAAATATTGATTTGGAATATTTTACCAGCTTATCTGTAACAAATACAAACATTCCATCAGGAAAAACGTTTCCCATCATCTTTAGACACGACTGTACACAAATTTCAAACAAGACGAATGCACAATTTGGTTTAATCATTTGTAATATAATCTCATATATGTTATTAATTATGCATATTTCTATATTTCTATGCCTTGGAATGTTGCGACCGACCACTCAGGATCAAGTATTCTTGATTACAAGATGTTGTAATCTTTAAACACACAGGCTGGAAAAAGTCAGGATCAATTACTAAAATAGTTGATCCCACTGGGATTAAAAACAATCTTTTAGTAATCATTACTCCACGTAAAACTAATCCTCTGAATAGAGCTTAAAATTATGACAAAGACCAAGTCACTGGAAATTCTCTGCTTGACAACAAAGAATTCATCTATAGATCATAAAGATGAATGTCAACTCTCACACAAGCGGACCGTCTTTATCCTTTTTTCTCATCTCCCTCCTGCTGTCTGCTCTCCTCAACACCAAGGACAAAGAGAACACTGTCAAGTGTACACTTTGACTTCCTCACCTCCCTCTACGCCTGTAGGTCATGATGTTCTCACTTTGTTTTCAATTTAAGCAGGGTGGGGAGATGTGATAGGGGGTCACCGCTTTTAAAAGTGCACCACCTCCGTGACTTTTTCACCAGCTCGTCTTATATCCCCCCTGCAGCAACGAATTACCCAGAAGCCTCTGCCTATTCTTCTTCATCTCTCACTTTTGACTCTTATCAAAATGCACACCCTTTCCCGTCGGGACAGGGCGAGTGCAGGAGTCTGACAGGAGCTTTTCTGTCGGAGGTTGGAGCTGTCAGCCCCTTCCGCACCTCGCCGGTACCCCCAGGGTGCATGTGCTCTCACGATTAGTAGCTTTCTCTTCATCAGTGGGAAGATTTCTTATTCACAACAGGTCTCGGCTGCCAGCGCCGCTAGCCAGGACTTTGAAAAGGCATTAAGTAATACCTCTAAGGTCGTGAGGTGCCGTGTTCCATTCATGTGGACCCTTTGTTCCTACAGCTTTGATTCTGTTCTCCTCTGAGCACCTTCTTTATTTTTAATGGCGTCGAGCGAGAGAGAACTAACAGCTTACAGATTTTCATATCCAAAGGGATATATGTACTCTCATCTAGTCGTGCAACAATGTCTAGTTCACATTTCCTAATGTGCCCTTTTGTATTTTAGTTAACACGGTGTTATCGGCTCCCTGTAATGTCTGTAACAATGTGTTTTAGATCCAATAAGAATAAAGAGGAACCTCATCTGTTAAACAAGAGTTAGTGGTTACCGTTCCACAGCATAACCTTTTATGAGGGTGCACTGCAAAAATCATTTCTTTATTTCTAACATTTTATACCAAAGTTTGTTTATTACAGCATTGTTTCTTCTAGTTTTAACCATAAACTTAACCAATAAAAAACAATTTGCCAACAGGCTAATGAAAATAAACTTTAATATCATACACAAAATTCCTTCAGGTCAATTTATCTTGTGCTAATAAACTTAATTCATTTAATATGTTACACAATGTTCCTTCAAGTTTTTATCTTGTGCTAATAAACTTACTTTGTTTAATATCTTACACAGTGTTCCTTCACGTAGAGTTAATAAACTTAATTTGCTTAATATCTTACACAATATTTTTTTCAATTACATTTATCTTGTGTTAATGGAATTCATTTATTTAATATCTTACACAATATTCCTTTAAGTGAATTTACCTTAAAACCAAAAGGCCAAAAAAGGATTAAGGGAATAATTTGCGGTGTATTTTCACATCCTTGTTACCATAGTAATTTCAAGGATGTAGGTAAAATAAGCAACAACCTTCAAATCCCTGAGGATTTTACTGAGGATTATGAGCAAAGACACCCTGATATCAGCAACAGCATCCTCACGAGACAACTTTAGCTGCATCTAGCTGGAGGCAAACAACGCTTTCTAACAAGAACACCTCTAGGCCGTCGGAAGGGCTTGTTTAGCAATAATGATGAGAGAAGACGACATCACATGATCTGGAATACAACACAGCTACACTAACTCACAATCACTGACATGAACACATTACAATAGGACCTCCAAAGCATTCCCTTCATCCATGTAAAGCTGGATATTGATCCAGCGGGAGTATACCAAGCAGATGATGGTCACATGCAGCTGTGGATATAGATCAGCTCCACTCGTCTGTGACCGGCAGGAGTCACATTGCAGTTAAATGACTACAGAGCCAAAGACTAATACAGTAACAAGGGCTGTCAAATTACCTCATTACCTTAGTGTGATTAATTAAGTAAAATATAATGAAATAAGAAATGAACACAATGAATCATCTCGTGGCATGTTTATAAGTGGCCGTGCCAAGATAAAGATGCCCGTCTGCATATGTACATGCAATAAACCAACGATTAATAAAATATTGCAGTTGGAAAACAAGAATGTGTTCTTTGTAAACTACCTTAAACAGATTGACAAACTCGACTGCTGTGGACTGTAAGTCACTGAAGGATATTAAGATATCTTTAATACTTCTTCAGCTAAAGTCAAATTTAGAAAAAGTGCATTTGTCATAATGTGCACTTTGTCATCTGTGAACTCTGAATTGCAAGAGATTCAGTCAAGAGATTTTATTAACCGACCAAAAATTCATCCATGGCATTTAATATTTTGACTTTCTTCAGTATTCCAGTCCACAATTTTTTTTTCATTAACTCCATTTTTTGGTTTTCCAGACAGGTCTTAGATTAAATAAAAAGTAGTCTATAGTTAAATTAGTCCTTAAGTTAAATTATAGCCTTAGAAAAAACATTACTAGTGTTTATTTTGAGACAAAACAATGACACATTGTGTCATTTTAAGATATTTCAGTGCAAGTCGTCTTCAGTTACGACAGCTCAAGCATGCAGTCTATATGTTATAAAATAAGTTACTTAGTTAATAATCTTCATAGCCTAAAAAAAATGAAATTTTATAAGGATTTTCACTGACTGCCCTAGTAACAATACAGAGTATTAATAATGCCAGGTAGATCTTCTTATGGATATGTTGTTTTATCTTTTTACCCATATATGGCTGCACTAGAAGTACAGCTGAAAAGACCATGACGACTGTGGAAGGACAAACACACTTCAGATTCAAGACCGCGCCTCTCCAGGGAGAACAGGATGGCATATTTGAGTTTGCGTCCTGATTCAATTTCACATATTTACTTAGAGCGAGATCTCTCTTCGTCTGCTTTTTTCTTTCTCCATACCTCCTCCCTCTCTCTAGGGCTCTTAATCTCTGTCAGCGTCCATCACTCTTCCTCCGCTGCCGTCACGGAGAGACAAACTCTCCGGCCTCGCATCTTCCTCACGCATTCTGCTCGTATTCAGTGCAGCCTCCAGGCTCCTGACACGGGCTCAACTTCCTGACAGTGATGAACATATCTGGATATAATATAAAAACAGCTCTCACCGAGAGCAGACACTACAAATAAAAACTGAACGAATGAGGAAAAGATCCAAATCTTTGCAGAAGAACTAAGTGTTCAGCGAACAGGACATCTTTTAGATCAGCAGGACAATGCTAAAAACATAATGAAACATTCAGGAGTTTATTTAATCGAGCTGAAGTGTAAGCACCAGGGATATAGCTTCCCCTCCGGTTGTTTTTACTTTTTACTTTAAAGAAAACTGCTGTCCTGCGGTTCCTAATTGAGCTTTCTTGCAAAAGAAATGGCCTGTGTCCTTAAACATCTGTCAAGAACACCATTTACAAGTAAGCGTTCAATAATGG
This sequence comes from Beaufortia kweichowensis, assembly GCA_019155185.1. Taxonomy (NCBI): domain Eukaryota; kingdom Metazoa; phylum Chordata; class Actinopteri; order Cypriniformes; family Gastromyzontidae; genus Beaufortia; species Beaufortia kweichowensis. The sequence goes on along the minus strand of CM032812.1, from coordinate 9,296,126 downwards.
CCAACAACGCAAATGCTGCCCAAGGTGGTACAAAGCGACGTTGTCAGAGCATGAATGTGTGTTCAAGAGTGTCAGAAACTACTTTAATAGGGTTAGCAGACTGTGCTCAGACTGCAAACCTTACTTAAGTGTACTAGACATACATTATTTAACCCACACAGTAAAAAAAAGTTTAAAGTCATTGGATCACATTTACATGCCTTTTACGTTTATAAAAAAAAACACAATGGTCAAAATGAAATGCTCATGCACGTCTGTGCATTTATGTCTGCCTGGCATTGTAGTAAATAAAAGATGTTGATGAAGAGGCTGAAATGTTAAGGGCAAAAAGGGAAACGGGTAGAAAGGCAAGAAGGAAAGTAATTAAAGAAAACAAATTTCCCTGTGCAACCTTTTCCAGAGGATAACTCAATCTTCTGCTTCATTTGTATGTTCTTTAACCTTCCTCTCACCTCAGAAGTGAATCAGTAAAACTCATTCTGCATATCTGGTTTGTATCTGGCAAACACAGCACACACCAGTAACCACATTTACATGCCGCTCTAGTCCACCGTCCTCGCACAACTACTAACATGAGTGTTAACAAGATAAAATATGACAAGCTTTCGTGTAATTCCGGTAAAAATTTGACTCGGTCTCTTTTGAACTCAACAGTCCGTAACTCCGGACACAATCGATTATGGCAAAACTCAAGCACAACTAGCCCAGCAAACATTTTGAAGCCGTTTTTAACAAAGCACTAATGTAACAATATATTACATTCCATCTTTATGCCAAGTTTAATAATAATGATAAATGGTGACAGTAGTTGTGTTGTTTTGTTGATGGGCTGGCGCAGTAAATGCACTGTTGCTATGGTTACTTCCTCCGGCATATATGACTTCTGCTCACGAGCATCTATTCATAACACTAACCTGTAATCTATTATTTTGGGGTTAATGAATCATAAACAAGTTTGAAATGGCTGTTGAAACTTAGTTATGTAAAACAAATACTTTTAATACCCCCTAATCTTTTGCTGAATTTTTGGGGGGTAAACTATCCCTTTAACATTTTGCCAATTTAAAAGCTGCAACTTTTGTTTCTATATCACTCTCTCTGTTAGAAATCTAAAATTGCAGGTTACTTTACATATCTTTACATAGGTTGAAGTCAAATCATGTTAAACATGGAAATTATCTAAGAAATTGGACCCAATTTTAAATAACAAATCTTTTTGTGAACACATGCAAATCTAAGTAGTTAAGGAGGCATGAGGCACAGATTTTTAGTCAATTTGCAAATTGTTCCTGATTTTACAGGTCATTTTTAAGCAAAAAAGTTACAGATTGCAGCATTAAGAGATATAAGATAAATTCTAAAGAGTTTTCTAATTTTTCCTGAAGAAGATTTGTAAATTCTGCCCCAGGTGAATCAGTCGCAGACAATAATTGAGCCACAAGTTGACTTTAATAGAAGCTAAATGGCAAATTGGCAATTAGCAGTTGTTTTTTCTTCATTGCTGATGCAGACCTTTAAAATGCACCAACAGCAAAGCCAAAGAGTCAGGTATCTACCTTAGAGAAAGGACGGCATAACCATGCTCCATTATTTGAACAGTTAATTAAATCTCGTGGTGGTGGTTCTAGATAAATTGGTTGTTTGAGGAAACCAGGAGAGGGGCAGTCTATCGCTGGCAGAGAGCAACAACGCCTGCGAGAGAGAGAGAGAGATAAAAAGATGAGTAAGAGAGCACATTAATGCAGTAAAGACGAAAGGCAGAAATTAATCAAATGTGGAAGGAAGAAGGGCCTGTAAATTAAGACAGCGGGAGAGGTTTGAACTTCACGCGTATCCTGGAGCGTCTTCATCAGTCTTCATTAAAAACAGGCGGACCGCAACACTGAACAAAGCTCTGGCCATGACGCCCAACAGCAAGAAATGATCCTTAGGATTCAGCATGATGCTTCCCTAGCCACTTTCTCTGTCACACCTGGGAATCAGGCCTATAGGGCATGGGGAATTTAGATGGTAGAGACCCAGGTGAGTACACAGTGAAACTGGATAAGAGAAAAGTCATCTTGAAAGGTATTTAACCTGTTAACTGACACCGCTCCACACGGGGAACACTTTATCTATTATTTTACTAACATTTACTAACATTTTATTTTATTAACACTATTTACTTTAATATTTCACAGTGAAATTCTCATCTACTTATGACAAACTATATATTGATGGCAAGGTTTAAGTTTAAAATTAGATTAAATAATTTGACAAAATTAAATAACAATAAACATATACTAAAAATTGTTTTTATGTTACTCATAAAACACCTAAAATAAAATAAAAGATATATATAAATATATCAAATTTTAAAAAATGTAGTTCGGATAGTGCATTTTCATGTGTATGCTCAGTATGTGCAGTGACAGTTAAGGTCTTTGAGTAATTTATTTTAATTATTTGTATATGAGGCAAGATGAGGAGGAGAATAGATGAAGAGAGGGAAAATATGCCGGTGCGGTCGAAAAACGATGCGGTGCATTAAAAGCTTTCCTGACAACCACACATCAAAGCTCAGCTGTGTTTGGATACATCTGTTCAATCTCACACCACTGTTTAATCACAAAACACACACACAAGCTGTGTTGCAAAAACTGGTGTGGTACATCACAGCAGACTAGCTGCATAACCATCACAGAAGCTCAACAAACACTCCAAAAGCACTATATATAGATTACATTATACATTATATGATTTTACACTGTATACACACAAAAGGACTGACCATCAAATGATTTCAAGAGTTCAATGATGGTAACATGTTTAGTTTGGTCAGAGCTAGACCAAATGCTAAAGTAATTTTTTGTGATTTTTCAGTTTTCTACATAAAATCATTCTACATAATGTAAAGAATATTCTGTACAAATTTAACATTGGTATCTTTATTATTTTCTAAGTGAGGTCATTTCAAATATTGAAATCATAGTAAAATAATAATAGGTGAAATCGAACTTTGATGCTCATTATCTCAGAGTTAGATTTTTAGACTTTAGCCTGGTTTTCACAGACAGGGTCACATATATATTTTAACAACAATTTATGAAAGTCTGAATCACTGAAATCAGCTTCTGAGAGTAGTAAAAGTCCACATTTTTCACAAACTTACAGTCAACTATTAGGGCTGCAAAGGTCAGCGAGTGATCGTTGGAAGATTTTCCACTCCTTTGCATGGAAATTTTCCACTCCTTTGCAATCAACTATAGACATCACATTCATAGTATCTTCCATGTTTACTCGCTGACACGCAGTCAACTCTAAAACTATGTTTTTAAAAGAAAGAGTTTCCTGCTCATAATTACAACTCGTAAATCATGACTCGAAAGCACATGTGATGCTACCTTATAACATGGCTAGCAAAAAACTATGCATCTTACAAACCAACAAATTGAATTCTTTTGCATCAGAAGCACATCTACCATCTTAAAAACCTGTATCCATAGACAGCTCACTATGCTTAAAAACCAACACAGTCCACACTGTATTTCAGCCAAGTAAAACTGTACACAGCTTTACAGCTTTCCCATTACAGCGGTCAAGAACAAAGACAAATTCTCTTAACAGCCTGTAAAACACATTTCTAAAGATACTTAGAGGAAAGCTCCTTCCCTAATGGTTTAGGTAAACACATTCATTTTATTCCTGCTGATTAAATGTAAACACTCCCTGACAACTTCTCCCTAAACCAGCACAGGGGTAAGCGGTGAGGTCTGCACCCTTCATCCAAGAGCAGCATTAGTGGCATTAGTCAAACTCTGATCACATTATGCTGATAAAATAGCAGTGTTACTAAGGGCTGATGTGACTCATCCAGTGCGTTCTGATTTCTGTGTGGGAGACGGATAAAAAGAGAAATGTTTTTAGCTCCGGCGGACTCAAGATCTGATCAGAGCCTCAGATGGCAGACTGCATGATGGGTGACAAGACCGAGAAGTGCCTGGTGCTTAGATGTGCTTCAAAGAAAACGGCACATTTAACAGCGGAAAAGGAAATCTATAGGTTCTGTCGTGTAAATAAACCATGCGTCTGATCGCTTGCTTTCTCTCCATCTTTCCAGGTTTACCTTGCACTTTAGTTTTTTTCTTATCACTTAAAACATAACTAAGCACATTACCATTAATTAAAGGCATAGCGCACCCAAAAATAAAACACAAAAGGAACACAAGAGGTTTTGTGTCAATGGGGGTGAATGATGTTTGGCTCCCAATGCCCTTCAAAATAAAGAAAATCATACAGGTTTGGAATAACAGTTTCATTTTTGCTTCTCTAAAGCATTACTTGACCGGTACATTATATTAACAACACATCACAAGGTTTAGTTTTATACCGGATCACCTTCAAAAGCACAAATGAAGCGATTTTCAAAGGGCTCTGGTGATGAGAGCTGTGCTGCTCCCGGGTGTTTTCAGTCTTACCTTGACCCCGCGGACACGGAACTCTGCTAATGCTCTGCTCATTTTGGCAGCGGCAGCTGGCAGGTCTTTTCCGCTGGCGATCACTTTAACCAGTAGAGAGTCATAATGAGGGGAAATGACAGCACCCTGGAAGGCAGAAGCGCTGTCCAGCCTGATTCCCATTCCCTCTCCACTGCGGAAGACCTGCCAAGAGAAAAGATGAAGATGGCCTGAATACAGATCACACTCATTATGGTTAATGTGTTTTATTGACTTTCAGTGAATCTAATTAGCAAAATTAGATATTAAAAGGATTTATTAAAGATTTGAAAATCTTTTTTGTCCATTCCTCTCAAGAATCATGGGGTAAAAGGGTGTTAGAAACAAGTAACAAAGACAATAAAATATCGAAGAATACACAATAAGGGACAAACAAGAAAAAATAAAAAAAATACACAATACGCAATAAAAAGTCAATATAGAGTATAAATAATATGCAATAAAAAAACTATAAAAAAATTTGAATGTGTCACTTGCCTAAAATAATTAAAAACAAGCTTTTGAAAAGTCAAAATCTAAACTAAAATAAAAAATACAGTTCTCTCTCTGAGGCACATCCAAATGTACTAAACAAACAAAAAAAGGTTTGGACATGTTTATTGCTTTATGAACAAGTTGGACAAATTCCATGTAGGCATCTCACAGACGAACTGGTCAAATTGCCTGTTCAATTCGTTCACATACAGCGTGATCTCTGTATATTTTATAAATGGTGTCAATGCAGTGTAAGAGGTGCCATTGAACAATTTAGTAAAACAGCTCTTTAATGGTGAGACAAAAGAGGCAGCCCTCTGCAGTTTACCTACACAAAAGGTTAAAAATAGCAACAATTCTCAGGAAGCTGCCCCTTGAACTCCAAAAACATCCATCCTGCAAAAACAGAGCAACCGTCGTTGACACATCATCTCAGAGGCGCGTGCAGGCAAACAGAACAAATTGAGGTAAAAGCCCTGACACGCACACAAAAACACTCACGCCGAAGCCAACTGGAAGCCATTTACTGTTGCAATTGTGCTCCATCTCAGCCTCTGGCATCCACATTACAATCATCAGCACAGTAATGCTGATTTGTGCACAGAGACCCAGGCAACAAGAGAGATATTGTAAAGGCGGGGTGTTATACAGAGGAATATAATGATAGAAAAAAACAAACAGAAATGGGAAAAAGCAGGGGCCTTTGCTTCATTACCGCTGTGCTCTGGGTATCTCCTAAGATTCCTCGACATTGATCGCATCACTATTTACAACGTAAAACATGCTAATGAACAGCAAAATCGACCGAGAGTTTACAAGCTTCGTCATGGAAATCCAACAGAGTAATTTCATTTCGCTTAGATTGAGTGAAAATTTGATTTGATGCTGTTAATGGCCTCAGCCACCCGGAGAGAAGATGCCATTCTGCCACCATTTACACTTCAATGCTTGTGTTTGGAGAACGAATGCAAATAATGTTTGTTATTGAGATTTGTCATGAACTGTTGTTAATTTTAATTACAGTTTGAAAAAATAATATCCATTGATCATCCATTGAAGCCAGTTTTAATTACAGGGTTGACAGCTTACAGTTTTAACACAATAACTATACTGCACGTGCATAAATGCAGTAACTTGTTTTTCTGACGTTGCCTGTTTATATATTAAATAAATAAATAAAAAAACATCTGCTTGTGTTAAACATAAGTTAAACCTTATGAGGTATAAAAATTCGACTAAATAACATCTCATTATTTTTATTAAAAACAATGACACGTTTTATTCCCCGTCTCAAGAATCACTGCATCATATCTCTATCCGACGAGCTCCATGCTGATCCGTCCAGCCTGGCTTAGACATGCAAAAGCAAAACGAGACCGGACAACCTTAACAGCGATCCGAAGCTTTTCATCATCGGATAGATGCTTCAGGACAGGATTTCTGTGGAAGCGCTACTGATCTGGGTCACAGCAAGACTTCTGGAGGAAGTGAGTCTCACGAAGACATCAGAAGAGGAAGCAGAGACGGCCAGCGCTCTGCATGGGTCAGGTTTATTCTCTCTCTCCTCATCTTTCTCACTGTTTTTCGTGCCGGTTGTAATTAAAAAGCTCTGTAGCGAGGCTGAAATTGTATGACGCTCGACTTACTCACCCAGGGGCTTTGAGTCTCCAAATGAGAGCTTAAGTACAATTACAGACCTTTACCTGTCATGCTGAGAGCAGAGGGTTTTATTAGAGTTGAGTTGCTTTCTAAAAAAACAATGAAGACATTGAGAGGGGAGAGAGAGAGAGAGAGAGAGAGAGAGAGAGAGAGAGAGAGAGAGAGAGAGAGAGAGAGAGAGAGAGAGAGAGAGAGAGAGAGAGAGAGAGAGAGAGAGAGAGAGAGAGAGAGAGAGAGAGAGAGAGAGAGAGAGAGAGAGAGAGAGAGAGAGAGAGAGAGAGAGAGAAATAGGTAAAGTAGGCTGTCTCAGGTGGCAGGATAAATGTGGTAATAGATGGAAAGATATCCCACAGTTTCTGAGCTCCTAGCGACTCTGCATGCTGTAACAGGCAGAAAAGCATCACAGCAACCCAGCAGAGAGATGAGCGAGAAACATTCACCCGATTGTTTTATCTCGGAGGGAACGTGAAATGTGATGCGTGGAGGCTCGGGTCTTAGAGAATGTCAACGGAATCGCAGTCATTCCTTTTTAAAATGGACCCAATTTCGCTCGAAAGGTTGTCTTATCTACACATGGATATGTGATAAGTGGTTTGGAGCTGCACATCTCAAAATCTTTTGGCTAGCGGGGATGAACTAGAAATTAAACACAACCTAACACAACCATGCTAAAGGCAACACAAATAAAGTTAGTTCATTGACAAATTGTTAAATGTGATATAATTTGTGGGTCACTTTGGAGAAAAGCGTCTGCTAAACGAATACATTTAGATGTAAATCTACACAACAAACATTACAATTTCAGCAGCTGAAAGAGTTTTACAGCAACTGGAGCTCAATAAACACTTACACAAAGGTATCTATGTAAGTTGAATTTGAAGAAATGTAATATTTAATAACTTGCTAAATAATGTGATATACAGTACGCAATACCACAATGCTTTAAGGTTGTAAAATAAACATTAACATTAAAATACATTTAAAACTATCAACATCATTTTACAGCAAATGTTTAATTATACATAACTTTTGAAAGTTTTACTACTACAAACTATATTGAAATATATGATATAATTTCCACATATTGTAAAGTCCTAGTAAGTGCTGTAGAAAAGTTCTTACACTCCTAATGTTCAGTCTATTCCTGCCGGCTAGTATAACTGCTGAAGTTGAGAATGACTCTGAATGGCAGACCGTAGAGAAGCGCTGAGACAAGTCTACAAGACATAAAGAAAGGTCACATGTTGGCTGGAGAGACAGAAATCTATAAGGGTAAATGCAGAGAGCTGCAGAGGTGCACCTGTGTGCAGTGACATTTTCTACATGATGGTAATGCCGCGGGCTCCGTTCATCATCTCAGGTGTGCGTGTGTATATATATTCACTCGGGGGATCGAACCAATCAAAGGTGTGAGGTGTCAGGATCTGGAGCATCGTGGGAGACGCGCACGCAGGCATATAAATAAACCGGGCAGAATTTGCGCAGTGAGCCGTGCGACTTACAGCGACTGAGCAAACTCAAAATGGCCACTTGCCAATCTGGTCGTCTCCTGCCCACCTCCTCTTTCCCTCGTGTTTGTACAGCATCTCTTCACTGTTAAGTAGGTCACATCACCTCCCCCTGTTTCCCCAGCAGCTTTAGATCTGTTTACCCTGAGTCTATGTTAGCATCTTCATTCTGCTGTACTTAACCTGACCATGTCTGTCTCGCGATCTGATCAGCATCTCAATGCAGGCAAACACGAATTGTGGCAAAGCGGCCTGGTGGAAAAATATGAATCGGCAACTGTGCACAACAGCTCATTAACTTCATCCTTACTTTCCTTCAAACAAACTATTCATCCCACTAATAAAAACCTACAAAATACAAATCAATAAACCTGTTTTTTTACAGGTTTGCCCAAACAAACAAAAATTCTGATATAATTTTATCGGAATTAAAAAGCACTTGACTACTGTTTTACATGCCCCAGCAAGACACTTACGTAGGCTTCTCGTACAGAGTAATAAACAAATTATTTTAAGGTTAAATTTGTCTCTTACACTGCATGAAAAACACAATATATAAAAATATAATGTGCATTTAACTTGTTTTTTAAAAGTCTGCATAATTGTATTTACACTGTAATCACAGATAACAGAAAACAATGAATCACTCACTCCACACACATCATACTGCAGAGTGGATTACTATTATTAATTTGCATGCACAACAAAACAAAAAGATAATGTGAACTGATGGACATGACACAGCAGCAGTATAAAGATGCTGTAGGGACATTTGACAGTCAATCCGATGTCTTGTGATGTGACAGAAAAGTTTTCCGAACACCACTTCATCCTATAATCGCCGAACAGCTTCCCTATCATTTATGTCATGGTTAAATGTTTGCAGGGTGTTTATGATTTTTAATCTCCATCACTAATAACATGTTTGTAGACATTTACACATTTTACACATTTACACAAGACAAAAAAGATATTTTGAATAATGTTGTTCACTAAACAACATTGTCCCTCATTGAGTTCCATTGAGTTCTGTTGTTCTGTCGATCTCGCTAGCCAGTTTTCCCCCAACTAAGGGCCAAGAAGAAAGACAGTTCTTTGACAAGTCCAAAAGGAGCGTGTGCAAGCTTTATCGCACTGAAAAATACATCATACGATCTTGTCTGCCATCATCTGTAAGCGCTCTCAGGCTCTCTGGTGGAGGGAAGCACAGAGAACTGAACGGGTCACGACCTTCAGTGCCTCCAAGGAAAGACTAAAGAGCGTTTGCTCAGAGCAGTTTCACACCGTACAGGAGAAGTCTGCCCCGCTTCCATTACGGGGCTCCATTTTCTTCTGAGCCAGAGGATTAGCTGGATTTGATGTCATAAAGAACAGCAAAGTATTAAAAAATGGCTGTCGGAGCCTGTGGCCGCGTGGACAGCGCTCCAGACACATATACAGCGCAACTGCGCATGGCAACGCAAGTTCAAATCCCGGCTCTGGCGTCCTTTCCAAGCCCGCTACCCTCTCTCTCCTCCCAGTTCACTTCCTGTCTTTCTACACTTTCCTGTCTAAAAAAAAAATGATAAAAAGGCAGGAAAAAAAAGAAGAAAAAAAAGTAGTAAAAAATGGCTGTGATTTCTGCTATTGTGGGTGAGGTTGCGGATCACCCACACAAAGCCGAGGACAGAGTTTACAAGTTTACAATTTCCTAAAAGAATAAATAATAGGGACAATCCATTCAGGAGCTTTCGTAAAAGTGATGCAAAAACAAATCATTGTTTCATTTGTGTTCATTAAAAAAAAACTGCAACAGTAAGAAATATTGATTCTAATAAATTAATAATGTTTATTCCTGCAAATATGGTTAGGAGTAAAAAATACAATTAGCAGGGTTTCAACTACATATCTCATTGTCTTAACATATTTAATAAATCTTTTACACAATTTCAAACCAAAAACAGAAAACTTTTAGGGTTGTTAATTTACATTAAAATAGTTTTAAACTTTTTTTAAAGTAAAACTGTTTTAAAAGTTGTATCTGGTAACATTAGATAACGCCCTATGAATTAACATGAACAATTGTGTTAACAGTAATGCATTTACTAATGTATTGTAAAGTGTTACCAATAATATAAAGTATTTCTATGGACTCTATGGATCGCTGAATGTAGTTTTTGCTCATGCAGAATCACGTCTTTACCAACTTACTCTGCAGTGTGAAGCTGCCTTAATAGAAATGTCTTTAGCAAAATTTAAGACCTCATTGAACAACACTTAAGACTTTTTCCTATGCCATTTAAGATATTTAAGACTTTGAAAAGCTTTTTATTTGTGAATTTGGGAAACTTTTAAGCAGTTTAATGCTTTTTAAAGATCTGCTGGACAATTTCAGACAGTTTATTTTAATCAACACATAAAATTCTGTTTAATAAGAATAAGTGATGTGCTAGTTATGTGTTTGTTTAAAGCAGGTTTTTATAGCTGTCAATGGGCTTTTTCCATGTGATTGGTTTAACCTCACCACACATAAACATACACTCACAAACAAGTGTCTGGCATCTCTATCCACAACAAAAACCAGCTCTTGATTCTTCCAAGCTGTCACAGATTGAACAAATCACAGCGACATGGCAACGACCCAAACCAGCTGTGGCTGCCGCCGAGCAATTACAGCAACATGGGAAGTCACCGTCCATTCTTTCCTCTATTATCCCTCCATCACATCAGTGTACAGAGATCGACAGCAGCACTAGCAGCTCCTTAACAGTATCATGAGTACATTTACACATGTCAAAAAATAAAGACCTGTCACAACAGTATATACCTTCATACAGTCCTAACAAGTATAACAAAAGATGAGCAATTTTACATGAAACACCAATAGCTTTTGACCAGCTATTTGCATTCACAGCAGGCAGACAAACATCTTGCTGGTAAAAACAAACTAGTCTATTTGTTCAAGTCCCTAACCTTAAACTGGGAAACAGTAATAGTGGTGCTTGCTACAGCAAACAACACTAATTAGCCTAATTAAGAACAAGCAAAACACAAACAAAACGAGGGCAGAAGAAGTGTGGAGGAGGAAGAAAAATGGAAATGGAGAAAGGAAGCATGCAGAAATAAGGGTTAAGAATCTGATCTCTGGAGGCAGAAGCAGAACACTAATGGTGTGGTCACTGTTAATGTAAAGTCATTAAAGCTGTGTGTGTGCGTGTGTGCGTGTGTGCGTGCGTGCGTGCGTGTGCGAGAGAGAGAGAGAGAGAGAGAGAGAGAGAGAGAGAGAGAGAGAGAGAGAGAGAGAGAGAGAGAGAGAGAGAGAGACCCATACATTAGAATAGCCAGAGAATACAGAAGAAGATTAAACTTCATATATATATTCTGTGCATGTCCAAATTCTGTGTGTCATTCGGCCAAGCACATATTACCCTGCAGCTTCCCTCATGAAAACAGTCTTTAACATCCAGGCGGAACTGGAATACAAAAGGAAATCGAAGACAGAAGCAAATCCAGCTGTCAGGATGATGTAAAATTGCAAATACTAAAACAAAGATATGCAGAGACATACTCACAGAGAACACAGATGTTACACAACAGAATGGAGCAAAGATTGAGGGAAAAAAAGAAACGACTCAGACTGAACACCAGACAGAAAGAAAGCAAAATAAAATTGAATATTAAAAAAGCACACACAGCACAGAGACAAGAGGTGAGAGAAATGAGTAATAGAAAAAAAATCAAGGGGGGAGACGGAGAAAGTAAAGTAAGAGAAACCTTGGAATGTGGCAGAATAAAAGATTCAATTCCCTCCACAAATGGACTGTGATTTCAGAGCATATTTTATAAGGAATAAAATGGCAATCATAGTTAAAGTCCAGCTCTGTCTATTGGGCCTTCTGCCAGAAAAAGAGGAAGATGTTCATTTTACCACAACCCCGTAAATGGAAAATTTTCAATTTCATTTCAGGGGCCAGACTGAAATATACTGTTTCAGCGAGGTGACATAACGCTGGACCCACCAAAATGGAGGTCTCCACAAAACGCATTACCGAAGGATACAAAATATCCGCTGTATGACAGGCTGCCCAGCCAACGTAATGTGCAGAGATGCTCTGGACTATACGGGGAAACAGATGAAGACGTATAGAGAATTTTAAGAAGCTCTTAAAAAGACTGCAGATGAGATTCACTTGTGCTTGGCTAAAAATACATTTCCCTGACATAGATAATGCTCAGAAACATCCCAAACTAATAAGCGAGACTGAATTTATGATCAATAGAGAGCGCAGACGTCTAAAAGAGAGGCAAGAACAAGGTAATTTATGGAGTAACGATGAGGGATTTAATATTTAAAGCTTTACAAGAACTGCAAACTTCTACTGCATGCATCTATTTAGATAAATAACATTCACTCCTCATTATGTTCTCGGATGATCAAAGCTTCTCAAATTAGTCTTTCAAAATAAGTGAAAATTGTGCTCGAATGGCTTCTGTAAGAAATTTCACATTCCACACGTGTGATTTTAAAACCACTATAAAGGCAATCTTTTTTTCTTCTTCACCTTTAAAGAGCAAGAAAACTAGCCAAGATAATGACAGCTTTAAATAATGTTTGTCTGGTCAAATGTTGTCAATAAGCGCTCAAAATAACCCAATTAGTTAGTCCTACTGAGAAAATCACGGCTTTCAAAGATGCTGGAAGATGAAACGCAGCGTGTCGACCACATGTATCACTGAACCCCAGTTACACCTGTTAAACCCATAGCTGCATTACGTCACATATGAACAGACCTTTTTAATTTCTAATACGAACACTGATGCAGTATAAATGTTAAATCTAAATATGTGACAAAGTTAAAAATTTAAAACTTCAAGACTAGAATTTTTACACTTTCTTTGTCAAAATATAATAAATTGATATAAATCTGAAATGACCTTTCAGCTGATGTCATCAAGTTTTTTTTATTTCAATTTTAACTGGATCCAAAAAATGAATTAATAAATAAATACATTTTTTGCTATTTTTATATATCAGACAATTAGTTCTCATTAGCGCCCCCACAAAAAAAAAATCAATTTAACAAATTATCATTAAATATTAAATCCTGGCCATTGAGACTGACACCCTAAGTGGTTTGCAATAAGTAAAAACTGCTACATTAAAAAATAAATAAACTTCTATACCTTATATATTAAGATTTTTGCTATTTTTTTATGTCAGACAATTAGTTCTCATTAGTGCCCCCACAAAAAAACATTTTAACAAATTACCATTTCAGATTTTTTATTTGTCTCTTAATAACTGGAAATTAAACAGCTATAATGAAATCCCATGACGAGCACGAATTCATAAATCCACTTTTGGAAAATAACGACATATGGTAATTCCAACAGATGCTTCCAAAGTGCCACAAATCAATCTTGCAATTTTAACAAAATCTTATCTATATTCAGGCAGCAAGAAAGTTAACAAGCCTTACAAAAGCTTCACCTACTGCACATAAGATGTAGTAACACTGTACCAATTCCCCCCAAACTCTTATCCACAGGCCTGAGGCCAACACATAACTGTTGAGCCTTAAGGCATTTTATATCTCCTGATAAAGATAACACGTCACGACTCATTGTAGAAGGCCAAATGCAGCTTTCAGACAGCAGCCACACGCAGTATTAAACTTACAACTACAGGAATAAATCTCAAAGCCATTTTATAAGCCATCGATAAGCAATTTTTATTCACAGAAGACAGCAGTTTCTTATTGGTATGGATGGGAAGAACCCCTTGACATAAAAGAGACAAAGTACTGAAGAGATTGTTTGAGGGAACTCAAGGGTGCGAGTGTTGTGTTGGAGGTCAAACTAGTATAATTAACAAGTCTCACAAGCATCTATAGCCGGAGACGTGCTGCAGGCTAACCAGCACGTGGGTCTGCAAATGCTGTGTGTGTGTTGCATTTCATTTTGTGTGGGATTTAGGTGTGTTACACTGGCTAGTGTCCTCACAGTCCTGCAGGGACTTCAGTGCCCCATTAACCATTCACTGTTGACAAGAGCGAAAGAGGAGAAACTCTCAAAGAAACAGCAGTTTTTACTTACAGTCAGTCTCAATGGCCAGGATTTAACATTTAAACGTACGTCCCACAGTCAGCTCTTACGCATTCAGCAGGTTCTCATGCTCGTACACCACATATTTTCTCACACAGAGCCATGATCACTACTGAGGTCCCTGTGATGTGTAATAAAAGTGATAAAGTAACTGTAAGTATTGTACAATGCCTTAAAAAACTGATCTCATCTGGTCTGCCTCAGTCTGCAGTCTAACAGTGCTCATCAATGTCAAAATGATTGAGGTGATGATAAAGAGTTATTTGATGTGTTTGGCATAAGAACCAATAGTGGTTAGTAAATTTTGACAGTTATTTATAATTTCCTATGCTTTTACTTGTCAGTGCCGGTTATAAAGGTGAGTCTGGGTAACTGTTTGTAATGTTTGATCTCTTTATAGCACTTTAAAATAAAGCATTCTGCCAAGACTCGTTTTGTTTTCATCGCCGATTCGTGGATATGGCCTGCTCTGTGCTATCAGGTCTCGAATTATATGCCATTTATCATATGGGAAACAGTCCTGTATTACAATGCAGTGGGAGGAACACTTCAGATTTTAGGGCATGTGCCCGAGCAGAACACTTGAGGAGAAACTGAAGTGCAGGATGATGTCATCAAAATTCTAAATTTATTTTGGTGCACATATGAAACTCTGTTTTGAAGGCTTATAGTAAACTTAAGGCTAACACGCATACGAAAAACCACAAAACTTTAATTCTGATTTCATGAGGACTTTAAAGGAGAAAAAGCAAACAGCTAAGCTATTTGGCAACTGATAAATCCCACACAAAAATCTGATATACTAAAATATATTTAAAACACACAATATCCAGTGATGCAAACTACTATTTTGTAAAACTGAAATGTGAATAAAACTTTCCATGTTGTCAGTAAACCTAATTAAATTTTGTTAACAATACAATTATTCTGATGCAAGTTTTTTAACAACCACCCCAAACTCTAAAGTTGAAAAAAGTTGGGGTGATTGCATCTCATCAATCTCAAACAAAAATCAAATCAAAAAATCCCAATCAATGCTCAAAACTCCAGTTGGCAGCCCAGTCCACGGCGGTCATGCTGTCTAAAGACTGCTTGAAAACTTGGATGTGCTTAATTAGGTCAATTAATAAAAGCATTTGGGAGGATGTGGCACATTCTATCTACGTAAGGACAGTTCAGATGAATCGATTTGACTCATAGGAATTGGGCTGTGTAGTTTACACACGGCAGATAGACGATCTTATCGAACACAGAGCTTATTATCTAGAGAGAAATTCTGCAAACCTTTTGCTATTATCTGGATTTTGAGATGAATGGATACAACAACATGATTTTATCACAACCCAAAATATTTAAGTTATGAATAAAAGACAACCTACATAAATAAATAAAAACAGGCTCATAAAGATTTTTGCTGGGATGAATATTTATTATACTGAAAGTTTATTATCTATTTAAATTCTCGGTCACTAATCAATTTGAAACAATGTTAAATCTTTGTACACGAGGTAAGATGATCTATTCTTCTATTAAAGCACACAGACGCTCTTTGGAACATTGTGAATTCATGCCGGTTTAACATGAATAATCAGGTTTTGTGCAAAGTCTGCTCAAGTGCATGCTGCTATTAAAACCAAAGAAAAAAATATTTAATAAAAAAAATTTAAAAGCAAGATTTCTGGACCCCCATGTAAGAATTCTGTAACAATTGTGACATGTCCTGAGACAACAAGATCACCTCAATATCATCACATATAAATGTTTGGTGTTGGTAATGAGCGTTTCAGCGCATTAAACACTGTGCAAGAATTCCCTCTGAACATTCACTCAGTCTTTAGCAGGACGGCTGTGGTCTACAGAAATCCCTTTGAAACCATTTCCAGTCCTATGAGCTTTAAGTATTCCTCTAGGGTCCTCTATAATCACCGATCAAAACACCTGGCTCACATGATCCTCTTTTCAAAAGATGCAAACCTACAAAAGCAATAATTCCTAACCAGGGTTACATTCAGTAACTTGTCAAATTTGGACAACTACATCAGACACAACAGATGCAAAATCAGTCTAGCATATTTCTTCAGGGAGTGACAGAGAGCACGTCTTCAAATGTGCCTATGCTCCACTCCACGCACGGTCATTCCTGTGGGAGTTCTGCCACCTCTCCAATAATGTTTGTAAATGGCCTGCGGATGTGGATGTTTTCAGAATACCGAATACCGCAGCAGTAACACCCAGTCCCCAGGCGTCTCCGTGCACACGTGTCTGAAAATGACAGTCTGGTAATGTGACTCGTGACGGAGCTGCATTGTGTCAAATCACACGGCGGAGATCTTGCATTTCTGAATAAACCAGGACTTATATAGAGCTCTGGCAAGGGAACGCAAGCATCGGTATCATCACTTAATCGTACCTCGGCTGGAGGACAACAAAAAAACACCTCTTCATCAGTTACGATCTACAAAAGAGAAGCATGTCAGGTAAACGAAAGGAGACATGTCTCGTACCGGCCATCTGGAGCAGAGAATGATATTTTCTCATCCCCTCTCTAATAAAGGGAAGATGTGTGATGCAGGATGGTGTGTGTGTTATTGTCAAGATGAAAGATGAAAAGCTTGTGGTCATGGAGATCTGCTCCAGAGATGCCCATGGAGTCACAGATGGACATATGCTTACACAGACCTAACCTGGCATGAAGCGTTCCAAGAATTTTTTCATCATTTGTTTTCTTTAATTGGAAGCCTCAAAAAAGCTGTGTCCAGATGTCTCTCTGTGACCTTTTAAAAGCAAGTTATGTTTTAGTCTTGGCAAGCAGCCTCTCTCAAAATGAGCAAGACAGTATACAGTACTGTAATATCAACCTGAGGTCAGACTGAGGCCGGTAAGAGAGGGAATAAAAAGCAAAGCATTGGTTTACATAAACGGAGAGCATTTGTAATCTGCATTGCACACAAATAGGTACACTTTGGACATGAAAAGTAAATGGTGATTTTGGCTTGTGAAATCATACAACAATTCAAAATAACAACAACTAGCCAATAAATCATTCCATTTTCTCAAATTTACAAAGTGTTACAGTGAAAAAAGTATAATAATAATAATGGTTAAAAATGTATTCATAAAGCTCAAACATTTAGTACTGCCAGAAAATGGACCAATCATTTATACGTCTTACATATTATAACTACATTTGGTCTATTTAACTTTAAAAATTATTCACAATTTAATAATTGGGTTGCAAAATATGACCATGCCTGTGAAGACCCAGCTAAAGTCATTTTTTGTGATTTACTATTTTCTACATAATGTAAAAAACATTCTGTGAAAATATAACCTTGATATCTTTAATATTGACTGAGTAATGACATGTCAAATATTAAAATCAATCTTTAGGAAGCCAATATTCAATATGGTTTAATAACGTACTGCATCTTAAAATGTAATCTATCATTTACAGCAATAAACACACAATACCTATTTTTGCCATGACTACATTGACGTTTCTAACCTCATAATTAGATTTAGAGACTTTAGCTGGACTTTACAAATGGGGTCACAAATATAAAAACCTATATTTTCTGAAGGTTAAAGCGCTAACCATTTATTAAATAGAGAAACAAGAAAACAATGGACGCAATCGTCCTAGGCTGTATTTTTTATTCTATAAAAGCAAAGTGAGAATTAAATAAATGACCAGCCAGCATTTAAATTCCAGCAGAAGCAAAGGCAAAGGGGAACATCGATAACTTCCATTGCACATCTAAAATCTATATATCAGATGAGAAAGCAAACGGATGCCGTTCTTCATCTCCTGAATTATGGACTCCCATTTTCTCCACAGCAGTATTTACCATCAGCACATTCAACAACATAATTATGTTTATTATGATGATAACGCAAATCACTCGATCCTCCTCATCAGCATTATGTTCTCTCAGTGTGCCAGCAAGAGCCGACGGGATAATGAACCAACACTTGCTCACACACACACACACACACGCACGCGACATGAGGGCAGATCAAGTACCGCCACCATCCAAAGCAGCTTGTAATTCTTTCACAGCCACGTTTCAAGTCTACATCTTAAACTACGTATAAATCACTCAAGCCTCATATCTGAAGTATTAAAGGGAAGATGAGACAATAATCGACCATATAGAGAGCATATTTCTCCGATGCGTCATGTTATGCAAAATGCTTCTCTCTCCCTTGCTCTCATTTGATTACAGATAGCGCCCTTCAGACAACAGCCATATTTTTTCTAGCCTGCAGAAACAAAAACACAGAAGAGCTCTCAGTGCCTTTTCTCTGCACGCTCTCATCCCAGCACTTCACTTCCCCATTATGCACTCATTTTTCCCCGCAAAACAAGAACCCGGCCGAACCGCTCCATCCGCCCTCCTCCGCCTCTGAAGCACGACATCAGACGTGTCAGAGACTCAGGAGAAACTTCCAAGCAGACGAGAGCAGCAGAGTTTCTTTTCACCTGCGGCCTTATTTTCACATCAGTCACCGCTGCTCGCAAACACAGGAGAGTTCATGTTGACATGCTGAACAGGAAACACAAAATCTAACATGAGTATACTTCCACAGCTGCATCTTTCTCCATCTCTGCTTCGTTTTTAATTGCCAAGCTCAGATCCCAACACAGCAATATGTTTACCTGAGATTACCAAATAAACGTTTTCTATTGAGAAGAATTAAAGGTTATTTTTACTGGCATTCAAACTCTAATTCATCTAGGTTAAACTATACAGTAGTTGCTGTTTAAAGAGATAGTTCACCCAAAAATATCTTTTATTATTTATGAAAGATTCATCGCTTTCTTCTGGAGAACACAAAAGATATTTTGAAGAACGTTGATAACCAAACAAAATGGTCATGGTTTTCATGGATTTCTATTGTATGGTCACAAACCACTGAGACATTTCTTAAAATATCTTCTTTTGTGTTTCACAAAATAAACAGAATAAATATTAAAAAGATGAATGAAAAAATATATTTTTGTTGGGTAAACTATACCTTTAAAGAGAAACATTAATGCAATGTAACTTTACACTGACATTTTAAATCATACCTGACTTTTTATTTGTGCTATTCAAGCAATTTTGTAACCATGTAATCCTGTATATTACCACAAGCATAATAATAATTTAGTTACACTCCATGTGGTTCTTGGAAATCAAACCCATGATACTGGCATAGCTTGTGCCATGTTTTACAAGTTAAGCTGGATAGTCGAGAAATTCTCCTTCCAAAGCCAGATTTATTTGGCGCTTGCCGAGTGTTCATTTTGGACCCTGGTTCAGTCTCTTTCACAACCATCTGTCTACACTCGGGGCCTATTTACTGGTTCACGGATACCCACAATGCCCCACTAGATCCAACTTAAAGTTGCAGCTCTTTTCTCCTGGATCAGTGAAGTTCACTCAAGATCTCATGCCCTTTTTCTATCTTTCTCTATTTTTCCTTCTGTTATGGGACTTCAATCACTCACTGGCGCTCTTTTAAGGTCTGACAGAAGTACCCAGATGAGCAGGCCAGGGGAATCTATGCACAATAACAAAGTTCTTCCTCCACAACCCATCCTCATCTTAGCATCTGCATGACTCCACATTCCTCTTAAGTGGAAACATTTTTACAACATCACAGGATGACTACGTCAATCTTTGAAGTTAGGCATAAGGTAATGGTAGAAACATGCTTATCAGAGAGATCCAGCTGTCTTTTTTGATACAGCCAAGACCCTGTGGCTAGGTGTGAGAACAAAGATTTGGCCCAGACGGTGCACTTGGATGGCTCTGGATGATAACTTTTCAGTATCGGTGTGTCTAGCCAATGAGTTAGCGGGGTGTGGTGTAACTGGATGATTATATCATGAGGCCTGAGGGGTCGACTGGCCTCTCTTTATATAAACACACACACACACACATCACATCTGTAAGCTCCTGATCAGATCATATATATATACACACACAGACTGTGAGGTGTTTGGACAGATGTACGGCTTGAACGTCACTGGCCGCTGAGAGCTGATATCAATATTTGTTCAATTATTCATCCACAAACAAATCATCTCCATCCAGCCTCAGAGGAACAGCTTCCTTTCCTATCCAGCATCTCAGACAATTTTACACCTCCTCCATATCACCACATACAGACCTACACTTACAAAGAAAACAAAGACACAGGTTGATGATGTACGTGTGTGTGTCTTTGGACTCTTTGCGGTCAGAGAGCCAATTAAAGGGATAGTTCACCCAAAAAACTAAAAAGTTGTGAAAAGTCGTGAAACCTGCATGACTTTCTTTCTTCTGCAGAATACAAAAGATGATATTTTGAAGAATGTTGGTTACCAAACACTGGCCCTCATTGATTTATATTGTATGGACACAAAACCTCTAAAATATTTCTTAAAATATCTTCTTTTGGCTTCTACAGAAGAGTCATATACAGGTTTTAAACAACATGAAGGTGATTAAATGCTAAGAAATTTTTAGGTGAACTATTCCATCCTAACAGAAATGTCACTTGCACTTTCAGTTCAGTCTTGTGTTGTTATTAAATCTAACACACATTATTCAATAACACTTTACATTGATTTCTGGAAAACACAATTTTATCAACAAAAACAAAGTAACACTACAGTTATAATAGCAAAAAACTGCATACAACACATTTTGCACATAATGTCCTGGAATTATGTGGCATCCAAAATAAATGAAGACCTTGTTATATCTGATCATCTTCAAAAGTTTGTCTAGAATTTGTAAAATCATACTCTTGACATTTTATCATCCAACTTCTTGAGGTCTCAACCTGGAAAGCCTTTTAACTGCACTGAAGAAACTTATATCTATGCTGGACTCTAATTTTAAAAATATATTAAAAATGTAGTTTTATAATTAAAGAAATTAGTATGTGCACTTATATTTTTGTCTACAAATGTAATTTCAAACATTGAAATATACACCTTCAGATTAAAAGATTTTTAAGATCTTGAAAAACATTTTTGCCAATTGTGTCTAAACTTTGACTGGTACTGTAGAGGTCTAAATGAAAAAAAGTTCACATTAAAAAGTTGCTGAATGGGACAAAGCGTGAGTTTGTACATTGAGTGTTACCCTACCTCCAGTCTTCCTGTATCGGGCTGAAAGCCACGTGCTGGATCCTCAGTGGTCACACGGCACTGGATGGCAGAGCCATTGATCCGGATCTTGTCCTGTTTCAAGCCCAGCTCATGCAGACTGCGACCTTCACACACTTTCAGCTGAGCGTGTACCAGATCCACGCTGGACATGAAAAAGAAAGAGACATCAGTTATATAGTATTAGCTAAACATCAAAAACACACCCTGCCACTGCCTACACATCCAGAAAGATTATAACCAACACTGACATGGTGATGATTTGGAGATCACTGAAGTGTCTGGCCCTTCACTCACAAACACACGTGAATCTCGCTCGCTTGACACCTGGCAGGTGCAACGAGCCAGGGCAACATTTACACGTAGGAACCAAAAGCATAAGATGTCTGCTTGCTCCAATAACTTCTATTATACAGGCTTGACAACTAACAATCCAGAACACCGCAATCAGTTGACAAGAAGCAAGACAGGGCAGCGGGGGATAGTGACTCACCCAGTGACATGCAAGCAATTCGCCCTGAAAATGGCTGTGCTATAAGATAGAAGAAGCTCCCAGAATGCAGAAAATAAGATTCATGGCCAACATCAATTGGCCGATTCACTCCGGCCTCAATGGCTTTACAATTAAATCACTGGCTGAGCTCAATTGAATGAACCTTCTTTTTCCAGGGGTGATTGGCCACATTTGGCTGAATCTGCCAATCTTATTGAATAAGTGCTTTCCCCAGCGTAAAGTTAGATTTATTAAGAGCCTTATAAATCACGCTGATATATTTACTCAGCCTGGATTCACTGAATCCACTGGCGTCTCATCCTCACATACCTGTTCATCAGGTCAATTTTTTTCTTAGGTGGTGAACCCAGGGAAGTGACGCACATACCAGTGCATGCAATCCCATTATCACCGCAAACCCGCGGCCTTTGTTTGCAATCAATGCTGGCGAGGAAGAGAAGTGCTACGAGGTGTTTATTTTGCATTACTCATGCAGAAATGGTAAGAATTTGACAAGAGAAAGGCTTTCGACAGCTTCAAGGCTAAAACTTTCATACTTTCTGATAAATGAATAGGCAAACCGCAAGCGCTGGGATGTATGCGTGTGTGCACGAGATGGATGGCAAGACAAAAACTGTGAATGCACCCCTGTGGGGCCGGAAACCGCTTTTTAACCAATAACAGAAGAGGAAGCTGTACAGTATTTGCTTTCATGCTGCGCATCAATAATTTAGACTGCAAAATGTCTGTCTTTTTATCTCCAGCAAGGAGGTGTTTGGAATATGTAGTTTATCTCACTGACAGGCATTTATAAATACATAACCACACACACACTCGCTATACGTTTGATAATACTATGGCAATATATTCATATACAAATACGCACACAATGGCAACAGCAATATGTTTGCACAGCTCAAAACATTATCAGGCTATGTCTCATTCATTTTTTAACAGTGGTACAAACAGGCTCTGAATATTGCACGCATATGTCTTTATGACATGGCTGTATAGTGTGATAAAATCACACACACACACACACACAGGTCACATTAACGGGAGGCAGAAATAATTACATCCCCTGAAACATCAAAATCCGCTTAATGGATTATGTCTATTATTTTCCCACCGTAAATACAAGCTGGGGATCAATGTGCTATTGTTAAAATGACATCACATCCCTTTTCTATTTAGTGTAGAAGTAGTCTGATGGTTTTAGATCAAGGCTGTAAACAGGTGGTGCACAAAGTTTAATCTAAATTAGAGACAATTAGGCAAATAGGCTACGATTAACTAAAATTGCTAGAGATTAATTCCACATTAAACAGCTTTAATAACATAATTGGTAATATTATATTTAAAATCTATAATACAACAAATGTACATTTGTTTCAGCAACCTTTTCAGTTTGAAATTAGAGATGATTATGAGAACGTTCCTGATCTAAAAAATATGTAACTATCTACAAAATGTTTTTCATTATTAAAAACCAAGTCTCATGTACCCAGTGCTCACTTACTGTTCTAGATTTGTTACCAAAGCAGTGTTTACCACAAGTTATCCAACATCTGAATAAACATTTCTGAAAATCTGCTGTCCCTCCCTGTGCAAAACTTGTGTTCAAGCATTACCAGAAAGTTAAATAAAACTTTGGAAATAAATTTCCAAACTTCCTGATTTAAAAAGTTGGTGTGACTTATTTATAGTGGTGGAGACATGTAAAATAAAATAAATATGATGTGAAAATAAAAATGATGTCCAACCTTATTAAGTACTTGACAGTGTCTCTCCCATGATATATAAGTGCCAATATATCCTACTTTAATCTTACGCAATATAAAATGTGATATACACAAGAATGACATGTTCTTGGATCAACATCTTTGGTGGTTGTAAAACAACTGCTACCAACATCAGATTTTAGGGATCCCAGTCTGATCAACCAATCATTTCCCTGTGACATTATACTGGTCAATACATATCCACGCCTACCTGGAAACATAAATCGCAAACAGGGATTGTAACAGAAAGGTTACAATAAACTACATCACACGCACGCACGCACAAGCTACCCCCAAACTGCCATCATCATCCACCACCCCTTCAACATCCAGAGAGCAGAGTTTCCTCAGCATACAGTCAGACAGATGAGATGGAAACAGACAGCAAAAACAATGGAGTAGAGAGAAAGGAGGACATCATAACAGAGCCGACTGTGGAGCCCAGCGCAGACGGTGGTGATGGGAGCTGCGCTGTGGGGGAGTGGGAGAGCCATGTTAATATATTCAATCTGATTCTCTATTCCATTTTAATTGCCAAAGCCAGACAGCAGCATATGCAGAAATGATGTGGGAGTATAGTGATCCCAGTCAGTCATACAACACAACACCGAGCCCTTGAGTGACACTCCGTTTTGTGTGATCGAAAGGGTGTGTGTGCGTCTTCTCCCAGAATGTTTAATTCCTGCCAATGCCTCTATATAAGCTCAAAATTTAAAGAAATCTTTATAATCAAATATTTTTAAACTGCAGGAATGTTAAAACTGTTTCTATTGAGTCTTACACATATTAGTGTACATGTATTACATATTGTGCATTGTACTTTTAATAAGAATAACATTGAATTATCAAAATAATTGAAATACATTTCTTATTAATAAATTATAAATGATTATATATATATATAAAAATAAATGCAAAATATTTTCAAAAGCGCATAAATTACTGCTATTTTACATTGCTGTTATTTTTGCAATGTTACAGACATTCATCTAGTTTTGACTAATGAAATCTCCACAAAATGTTTATCAGCATGTACAGGAACAACATCCGGCCATGCACATTAGCAGCTTAGAGAGAACATTGTCCCTCACCATTTTATCTTTGGTCATAAATGTGTGCAGGTGTCGTGTCTAAGCCGCAATGTTTAAACAGCATCATTAAACACGACCGGTTTACATAGCTCTTACACAGCCGATCTGCCGATAGTTACCTGCTGCTAGGAAAATGCACATGTACACACTTGGAGAACAATGCAGATCATGTCTCCAGCATCACAAGCATTTGTTTACGTAAGATCCAAAATCAGAATAGAAGGAGTCTTTAGACATCAATACAACAACTCATCAACAAACAATTTATGTTGACAGTAAACACTGCTCCATTATCTAATACACAACCAACACCCAACCCACAATAGAATCAAATTCCCTGTTGAAGAAAAAAGGTAATGGCAGTGTGTGGGTGACCCAAGCTCAACGTTCAACTCAAATAACTTCATATCAACGTTAATCAGTTTCTCTCTTCCTACGCTTTTAACCTCAAATTCATATTTGACCTTTAATTACCAATTCTTCTCCCCGGCTAACTTTTCATCACAAAACTTTTAGCATCTCGCACACCCCATAATGATCCGTACCATTAGTCGCCTGTCCATTAAAAGACCAATCAATATGCTTGCAGAAAACACACTACAACAATATACTAATGCCCCGGTCGGTTCCCCTGTTAGGTGAGAAAGGTTTATCCGGCTCATTCATCTTGCTCTTTCTTTTTCTTATTCTCCATCATTTTGCTTTTGCAAACCCTTTAATGCCCTTGTCCAATCGCTTGCCAGAAAAAAACAGACCAATACAAATGAGCAGCTGCAATTTAGCGACAACCCAAAGTAATTAGAAAGCCATTACCAGGGTCACCCAGAGAGTGCAGCCATACGCGGCGACACAAAAACAATCTCTCGAATACGTGCGACAAACAAACATGAATACAGAATGAGTATTAGAAGTCAATGCGCAACTCCACAGCTGTGAGGGGTGGAAATAGATTGTGTGCGAGTGACTGAAGCACTCAAATCAACTCCTTGCCAACATTTGCAGGCTATTGTGCAGTGTTGTGATGTCACAGGCGAAAGATTGGGAGACACATGCACTACGTGCTCAACAGTATGTGGGGAACACGAATGCCACGCCTGTATTGGCTTGTTAAGAATGTTATTTCAAAACTATGAACAATTCAGACACATGAGCAACACTGAAGTCACGCATTAATGTTGGGAGGTATTCAATCCAATTCATCCCAAAGATGTTCAGTGGGGTTCAGGACTGGTATTTGTGCAGGACTTAGTAAACCATTTCTGCTTCATTTTGGAGGATTGGTAATGCTGAAAAAGACCCTCCACAATGATGAAAGACAGTACTATAGTTCCCATATATTCTGGGCACTTACTGCCTGTTTTTCTTTGTTATTTGCTCAAATTATGTATCAAAAACACAATTCGTTCATTAAGTAAACTATATGCTGGCACAATAACATATTGTTTATAATTTGAAATA
This sequence comes from Beaufortia kweichowensis, assembly GCA_019155185.1. Lineage (NCBI taxonomy): Eukaryota > Metazoa > Chordata > Actinopteri > Cypriniformes > Gastromyzontidae > Beaufortia > Beaufortia kweichowensis. The sequence continues at coordinate 9,269,938 of CM032812.1, read as the reverse complement.
GATGAAAAACAAAAGGTTTTTAAGACCATGATTTTAGTCCATGCATTTCTGACCCTAAACTTTTGACCGGGGAACGTCTCCATCAGAGAGCCAGAAGGTGAAAATGATTCTTCGCTCAAAAATGCAGTGTTGCCATGTTTTACACCTTTCCTGTCAGTGCTTGGTATGGTGCTAAAATCCGGCTCATGAATCTCACTCGTAAGATTCATCCGATGAGATCAGTCAGATTCTCAGTAATGAATGCTGAGGGCACGCAAGGTTTACACACAGCACATTTCAACGTTCAACATCTCCACTTTGTGAGATTGTGTGGTCTGTAACTTCCTACTTGAGTTGTTATTTCTTCTACAGTAGATGTTTGCACTTCAAAATTACATAACAGTTGACCTGGGAATGTCTCGCACCCTTTAGCATGTAACTATAGACTAAGAGAATACAGACAACATACAACACAAATTATAGTGCTTTATAGTATTGATGTATAGTAATGATAAGTGAATAAATGAACTAAAAAAATAATGATGAGTAAATGGCAATAATTTTCATTATACTAGTGTTTACTACCGTGTTTACTCTCAAAAAAGCCTCTTGAATTTTTCAACGATTTCACGCCATTATCTTCCTAAACCTGCAAATAAATCAACTAGTTATTGTGCTGATAAAATCCCACACACCCGTTTCTCACACAAAGCCAGCCAATCAGATTAAAGTGTGTGGTTTTGAAAACGCTCATGCCACCAGACAGAAATGGATCGGTACAAACCACCAACATTTCACCTCCCGCAATGACAGAGTCACCGCGGTCAGCTGTCTTATTACAGCTTTAGGACTTTACGACCCGAAGGGAAGAACAAAAGATGAAGGAGATATCGAATTATGAAAACATGATGGGTAATTATGGGCAGCTGGCATATTTTATTACCTTGCCAGTGGCATGGAGCGACGGAGTGGCAGAGGGTAATTGATCTTAATTACTCTGCCCAGCTGAAGGTCAAATCAGCCGAGAATGAATCTGGAGGAAGGAGAAAGACCAGCTGCATACAAACACACAGATGAACATGAAGGTCTCTGCGCATCAAGTTTAACAATACACATAACAGCGATTACAGACACGGTAATTGGCAGAAAGGGTCAAAAGCAACAAGGTCGTTACTGCGCATCCTTTTCTTGAAGCGTGCATCTTGCTTTTCACAACAATTTGCACCATTTCCTATTCACACCAGCGCAACACAAAAAAGCACTTTGATCATTTGCACACTTTCACAAAACCTAGCTTACTACGCAGATTTTACTCGATTAAAAGCAAAACACAGCTATTGCAGAAGGTTTAATGCAGTGATGTGACAGCATCACCATTTTGACAGCGTGACCATTTTGTCAGCAACCGTTTGTGTGTCACTTTTCGCACTGCATGTTCGGTAATGTTATGAGTCTAATTTGTGATATAAATTCACAGAATAAAGAAGGTCAAAACGTATCAAACCCTTCAGATCTGATCATATGGAAGTGTTGTATACAAAAATGTGACCCTGTCTGTGAAATCCTGGCTAAAATCTCAAAATCTTCCTATGGGATAACAAGCATCAAAGTAGTCATGGCCAAAAAAAAAGACAAAAATAGGTCATGTGTATTTCAGATACAGCAGTAAAATATTCATTTATAATACTAATGATTTTAAATACTAAAATTAATAATTTCATTGTCAATACGTTTTTGCACAAAACAATACTAGAAGTTGGCTTACTAAACACCGATTTCAACCTTTGACATTATCTTAGTCAATATTAAAGATATTAAGGTTATATTTTTACCCAATGTTTTTTACATTATGCAGAAAATAAATTTTTATGTAGAAAACAGTCAGTCACTTTAAAAAACACTTTAACTGAGTTTTCAGAGACAGGCTGTAAAACTATATGTACCAACATATTAAACATAATAAAAACTGATTTTAAAAATGTTTTTGCCATTAATAACTTGGACCAAACAATGAAAGGAAATTCAAATGGGAAAATACGGTTTGGGTGATAATTTTGGAAAAGGATGGCTAATTTGAAAGTCTGTACTACACTATTGTTTTACTCATTTTACTATTATTTTAAAATAAAAAATAAAAAAAACGAGTATCTGACCCAGAACTTTCAAAACTTTACCCTGAACTAGGAAACTTCACATATACTGTGGTATACCTGAACTGTCATTCCCAATGCTGCTGTCATTACCCATCAAACATTACACACACGTTAGAAAACAACTTACTTTCCAAATAAAATGCCATTAATGGTCAAGTTTCAGATTTGGGTATGAAGACTTGATCCTCGACCATGTAAAGGCCAGTATGTTAGAAGAGCAGGTGGGGTGTCAAGTGACTCAGTATGAGAAACAGAAGGTGGCTGCTTGTGAAAGTCTTGGCAAACAAGCCGCACTGCTGGCTGGAGGGCTAAAAATCACGTTCATTACAGTCATATGTGCTTTCAAAGCTTCTCGCTCACAGCTGGGTTGCCATGCAATGCCAATTGCGATCTGACAGCTTCAATTTCATGCGATGACATGGACATTTATAATGAATGGGGCTCTGGTACGTTGACACAGGCCGTTATGCTCTACGGGCTTGCTGAACCTATAGCTGCAGACTGTGAAAATTACCCAAAAAGGTCAGAATCATGTGTATTCATCTAAGTGTGCGTGTACATACTTCAAACTTGAACATTTTAATTAATCCGTTGAGCTTTTCATAATCAAATGGTTTTCCTATTTGTTTTGCTTCTACATATGAAGTTAAACCTTTCTCTTGCCTTTTTGCCTCTAGGTTTAAAAAAAAAAAATCACTTAATTCCACTCTCCAAAACCCAGTTCTAACAGTGTTTTTTTCTGAGGAAAATGAGGAGGGATTTGTTTGAGATACAAGCCCGCTGAGAATCTTACAGGTTTCAAAGGGTCTAAGATGATGATGTCTCCTGCTTATTATCATGAGACTTTTTTCACACTGACATTTTAACAGGCTGAGTACAATACAGATTTTGAGTGTTAATTAGTGTTATGAGGCTTTCTGAACATCGCCCCACAGTTACGCAGGATTAATAGCATTTGGCCACAGTAAAATGTCCTAATAAATGTCAACGAATATTCAGCTGACTCATTATTTAACAGACCAAAATCTTCCCGGAATCTAAATGTCAGATAGTCAGCTGGTCAAAAAAAGGAGGAATTATGTGATTTGATAAACACTCAGGCTTGTGTAACAAGTACTTGTGAGGCTTTGAGATTTCAAGAACTCTACAGCAGGAAATTGAAAGCAGAAGGTGTTTTAGTATAAAAAAAATTCAGCTGAAATGGTAAGGTCAAAATACAAAGTTTTTTCTTTGGTTTTAGGTTTTTAATTTATCATAATTTCTGGAAACTAAACAGCTCTAAATGTAACTTCATGACTCTAAAGTATAGATTCATAAACACGCTTTAATAACAACTGCTAAAAGTATTGCTGATTTTAATATTTCAGCCATTCCAATTGCTGCATCAATGAATATCACAAATGCAATTTTAACAAAACCTCATCTTAATCAGCCATAATTTTACATATAACATTCTACAAAAATTTACTTTTTAATGTAAAAAAAAGTTTGAAACCCCTCCAACTCAAAACTTTCTAGTGACTTTTCCAGTTGCATCTTAATTTTTCAACTGGCTCTATTGTAAATTTAAGGAACATACTGTTGCCACAATTAAAAATTGACTGTTTCATCTAAAATTTTCATTTGGCACAACTATTTAGACAGGAGTAGAAAATGTAAGTTATTTACAGTGTAGCAGCCCAACAAAACAAGGGACATTTCTGTCAACTGGCCCGAAACTCTCTCATTAGGACACCAAGCAATCCTTATTCTTGAACCCTGTTTTTGTGTGAAGGTCTGTCTGTATCCATGACAGAGACAGAAAGAAAGAAAAGGAGAGAGAGTGATTGAGAAAAAGAGAGAGCGAGAAAAACAGTAAGACTCACTCTGTGACTTCCTCTGTAACGGTGTGTTCCACCTGCAGTCTGGAGTTGACCTCGATGAAGTAATGTTTACCGTGTTTATCCACCAGGAACTCCACCGTGCCTGCGTTCTCATAACCAACCTATCGAAAAGAGATGGAATGGATTGAGTTATGACCTCTACACACTGTTCAGAGCTTCAAAGGCACGACTAAATGGCCAAACAATTCAATCTGTGAACCTAAACAGCATGTGAGGCGGCAAATCAAATCGAAACTTGACTTAAAAATAAAAACCATTCATTTATAAAAATAAAAAAATAATGGTCTTAACAATAACAATAAACATAAAAATAAGTGCATTTGGGGGAAACAAGTATGATTTGTTTAAGGTAGGGTTATTGCAAAGGCAACATGTTGTCCGTTACTAGGTCACATCCTGACACAAATACACACGTGCACATCCATAACCGACACATACAGCCCAACGGGGTTCCCATAATCCCGTCCCCAAATTTCACAGAAGTATGATCCAATTCGTCCTAAGCCCTCTCTGCCAACTGAAACACACACACACCGAACGTATAGTGCTCAGCGACTTAAGCATCCTTAAAAACTGGCTGCCAACACATACTGAGATCAAACAAGCAACCCTTCAAATTCCTAGCTGATATTCGCACTCCTGCTAAGAAATCTCGCAGGCCCTGCAAGAACACGCAAAGACAGCGCGGCGAGACACCCGTCACGCGGCTCTCTCGCACATGCTAAAATACAACGAGCAGATTAAAACTACTACACCATCACAAACAAAAAGATGAAAGTAAGACTCAAAGCTCAGAGTGTCCACGTGAAGAAAGGTACCGACAGGTAATTAAATGAGAGAAAGAGAGAGACGGAGAAAGAGGACAGATGGCATTCCACTGAGAGAACTAAAGAGGGTGAGAGAGAATAAAGGAGAGAAATTAGTAATCATGAGTTTCACAGCTTGATACAATTTCTAATTACTTCACAGCCGACATACTATGAATGTCGACAATATAATGGTGATGCACCTCCATAATGAAATAAAAATGCATGAACATATCTTTCTTTAATAAGAAATTTATATTTTATAAATTAATCCTTTCGACAAGTTTACCTATTTACTACAGACACACTGACTTAAGATCAAGAAAATGTGTACCTATTTTACAAGGTGACTAATTTGTATGAAATTTAAACAATTTAATTCGTTTTAGTTTTAGTACGATCTCACCTCAGTGACGTTAGAGGTGGAGCTTTATTATTGCTTTTTTCTAATAACCGTGTGATTCACATCATATGATTTATACATTTGTATGAGTTACCAATTTCTTAAAAATACTTATCGATTCCCTTGAGATCAGGATAGCCTGCTTCCCACTTATTCCGACATTGTGGCGTGTTTATCTTATAAATATGATGTTTCTGTCATGCATGAATGCACTAAAAGTTCTCATACGACATCAATTTGAAATGTAGCACATATGGATGTCATTTAACTTTCATGTAATTGAAAAAAAGAAAACATGGGTTGTAGATTTTCTTTTTCTTTCTTTTTTGAAAGTAAACTGTTCTTATTTCACATTTGAGAAATTTTAACCAAAGTTGCATTCTTGCTTGAAGGACAGAAAAGCAGAAGTACAGTGAGAAAGCAGATATTTTGACAGGCACAGAATAGATGCAAACAATGTTATGTAAATAGCGGCAATTTATGTTCACAATCAACCTCAGCAGCATGGGTTGTTTTGCACACAATCTGGAGAGTTATAACAGTAAATGTTGACTGTGGGTCTGAAACCACATCAAGGCTGCGATCCCCAACCTGTGCTTCAGGCGCTCGGGGTAGAGCAGCTGTCTCCATGGCAACAGCAGCCATAAAACAAAAAAGAAAAAGATGGGAGATGTTTTTGTCATGTAAATTTCTCATCCTGAAATCTGACCGACCGAATAAAAAAGCTCTACCGGTAGCCACATCAATTTAAGTAGCGCCCCAAGAATAACAGGTCAACAAAATGTGTGTAACATAATTGGTTCACAGAATTTTTTCTTCGTTATACGTGTTGTTCCATGACAGCATGGTTACTCGTTTAATAGGCGACCAACAAAGAAAACACAAATTACAAGGCTTTCTGTCATGGGGTCAGCATTGACAACTAAATGGAAAAAAAAAATGGACTATTGTGAGGAAATCTGCACTGGCAAACATCATCACTTTAAGCCAGAAGCATTAAGAGCTACTGCAAATAGACACAAAGAAAGAAATTCAGTATAGGAAAATACAAAAGCAGCATGAAATGGCGATTGGCTTTGAAGGTCAGGGAGAACAAAAACACATCTGTCTGTTTCTATTAACAAGGACATGGTTGAAACATCTCATAACTCACAAACATGCAGTTCATATTCTCAATGGCTAGTGCTGCAAACAGTATTGAACTTCTGCTAAAGGTCAGTTCAAATCAAATCACGTTTGTCCCAACGTGAAGAATAAGAAACATTACCACACACTGGAATTTCCATCACACGCTGGCAAGATGACACTGTTTCTTTTAACAGAGTTAGTGTGAAACATCTGCCACGCGTCAAAAATAGATTAATCAAGTAAAGGACAATTTACCCAAAAATGGAAATGAAAAACTATGATCCAGAGTAGTTTTAGATTTTAAAATGGTCATGGTAACTCAATATGGACAAGAAAAGGCACAAAGTTTCGCCAAAACATTGAATATTGTCTTACACAGCAAAAAAAATAGATTTTGGAGAAACTAAAGACAGTATTTTTATTTGTGGATGAACTGGCCCTTAAAAAAAGCTTCAAGAGGGAACATGTCAAAAGCTCAAGTGAGGTTTTAATGCTTGCACTGAGAAATCTGCAAGCCTGACCATCTTCTCCATTTCCCTCGTCCATATGATAGAACAGATGAAGGAAAGATCACTCTTTTCCACCCTCACTACTTGCATATAAACACAATAAATCTTATATCTCATGCTCAATTTATTGCTGCAGCACATACAGCCTCTCTACATTTTTAACAATATCAATTCAAACTTTATCATATAAACAACCAGTCACTAAAAAGCTGATTTAACAAAACTAATAAAAATGGTTTAACAAATAATATTTTCATAATAAGTAATGACTAATTTAATTATATACTCAGGGAAATAATTGAGTAAATGATTTATCAGACTAATTCAAACCAATACCAAGTTTTGAGAGAAAGTAATTTATTGAATGAGCTCATATGACATTTGCTCATGAATCAGACTATACCGGTTGTCATAAATGTTCATTTGTCACACAATGTCACACAATCTGCGTAATCTTATGCATATAAGATTTCAGTCTCACAACTGGGGTAAAATATATTTACTCTGCATTGACACTTAATAGCAGTGCACAATACACACACAGACACACAAATGCAAATACATATATATATGTGACCCTGTCTGTGAAAACCAGACTAAAGTCTAAAGATTTAATTCTGAGATAACGAGCATCACAGTTTGAATTCACCTATTCATCTTTGACATAATCTTACTCGGTCAATAAAGATATCAAGGTTAATCAGGGTTATATTTTCACAAATGTTCTTTACATTATGTAGAAAAAAGTAAATCACAAAAAACGATTTTAGCTGAGACTTGACAGGCAGGGTCACATATTGACCAGAATTCTGCAAAACCAACAGCGAAGAACAAAAAGTCAGGTGACTGCCGCTGTATTTTATGTGTAAGCGTGTGTATGCGTGTTGAATTCGAAGTCTAAGAGAAAACAGAGGGTGAATGAAGGTTTTCTATGTGACAATCTTCCAGCTTCTCAAAAATGTTTTATGAATTCTTGGACGTATTTAAAAATAATTGAATATCTTCAACATTACTTGGAATCATCCCACAAGTGCAAGAACTTTCATGACTAGTCAGTAGCTTTATAAATAATGTGTAGTAAATGTCATGTTTGTGATTCATCGCGCAAACTCTGCGAGGCAGCCGTGTAATGCCAAACATAGTGTGTGATGTGTGTTTGCACATGCTCACACAAAACACAATTCAATACACTGCAAAAATGCTGCCAAAGCATGAAATGAATTTCCAGTTAAAAGGATAAAACAAACAAACCAATGCGAGTCTCACAAAGCAATCTCTAGTGTTGCCAAGGTAGCACGTTAAAAAGATGTTTACTGACAGTCGTGTTGTATTTCCAGTCTGGTGTTCTGCTATGATCACACTGTTGCTATTCTGTTCCTTAAACAGCATCAGCTACAAAACTGCTACAAAAAAAGTCACTAAACTGGTTTCCTCTCTGCACATAACACACCTAAACAGGACTGTGAAATGTCAGTTTTGAAATAATAGGATAACTACAGGAAAATAAAGCACTCAGGTATTGTGTATTGCACTCTTGCGTTGTATTATCAACATAATTCATCATATTTTAGCTGCGGGAACAGTTTGCTGATTATGATTGATGTATATTGACAGTCTTCAAATCAGCCTCATTTCTGCAGTCACAATGTGGGTTACATTCTGCTGCAAGCGAACTAAATGTATTGTATCGTCACTGAACTGATGGTTTCCACTTTAGTCATTTTACGATTTATTTAGTTAAATTGAAAAAGTAAAATTGAATATTTGATTCTAGATTGTTTTGGCTGAAAAAATGTTGATGTGTTGCTGACTATATCCATGATGGATGGTTTCATGATTTACCTAGTGACAGTAATTAATCCTTCCTCAGGCTTTAATAAAACCCTTTCTGAGTTTGGGACTATTTTAGACTCCACTGAACAGTAGCGACGCACTTATCGATCGGCTACAGATTGGTATCGGATGATACTCACATTCTGGGATTTGATTGGTCTCGCCGCCGATCTCATTAACAGATCACAATTGTATAACTTAAAACACATGACGATGTACATGATGACATGACGCTTCAGTGCTGCAGTCACCATAGGGAAATATAATATAACCAAAGCAACAAACCGCTTGAAACATTGACCGATCATGATGACAAGAAATCGGTGAACAGTGAGAAGGTCCTTTTAGACAAGCAATTTGTCTGTCCATGCTGATTGCAAAGCTGCTGTGCCAATCAGAACATATTTAATGTTTAATCTACAGTTATGAGAAGTGGGATCTGGGGCAAATCAAATGACGGAGTGGGCGGAGCTACCGGGCCGAGAAACCAAATGGATTGACAGAACATTGCTGCTCTTGCCATTGCTGTTTAGGACGATTCAGATTAACATGGATGAGATTTTTTTCATCACTTGGACAAGCCAACCAATCAGACTGCAGATTGTAATTTTGGTGTGTCATATGCATCAGAGAGTCAGAAGACTGTAAGAGTTCCATGAACATGACTATGGTATTGTCACAACCACCTGAAAAAACACTTACAGACAAAATAAAAAACAATCCCACACATACATGTGTGTCTTTAGGGGCATTTGAGGGATTTACGGTGATCGATAAAAATAACAGATTGCTGTAGAGACATATAAAAGATTTGTTATTCTTCTAAGGCAGCTGTTGATGCGTTTCAGTAACAGCTTGTCTGTATCGGCAAAAACAAGACCACTTGTTTTGTTACATGGATGAATGCAGAGGTTTGATTATGGCTGTTATCAAGCTCCAATAGCACAACAGCACTACCTGCTGGAATACTTAGTCTACTACAGCATTCCTTTAATACTTTATAAATACGGTTATGTTTTTATGATTTCTAAATCTCAATGGGCTCAATCACAGCACATCTCTCACCCTCTTGTTCCTGTTTTTTACCTCGAGAAACATTTTCATTCTCTCCTCATTCTCTAAAGCCAAAGGAGTAATTGCGTTTCAGCATTCACATCAGGTCCATCTGAAGACCATGACATAGTCTTACAATAAGAATGTTAAATAGCCAATCAGGATGCTTTATGTGTCAGGCATTTACCCTATAGGTATCCCTCTTTTTCTACACATGAAGAACTTCCAAATGCCCTTTAAAAGGAGTGAAGTAATGCATGCAAATGAAATGCTTGACAGTCTAGAGGCATATTAACTTTCATCATAAACTGATATACAGACTACATGTGAATCTGGTGGGACATGAGTCCAGTAACAGCGAGTAAACAGGATTTTCATTTTTGTGACTATTTCTTTAGTCTACAAGAACAGCATCACTCCCGACGATTACTACAGAAAACAATATGATTCATACATATACTTGACATATATTTCAATATGTCAAGATTTTTGTGTTGTTTTTCAACCTTAAAAAACCCTTCATGTGATCGTAATGAACAAAAAACATAATTTCACCAAACAGGCAAATTTGCTTCATCTAAAGGTGAGAAGTTTGCATCTCTTCAAATTCATATTCAAATGTCATATTGCTCCAAACACACATTTTAAACTAGCTGGTCTAATCAGCCCATAGACCTCCATTGTAAATGCATTTAAGCGAAGTGCCTGAAGTTATGTGGTAACTGACAGCATGCCTACAATAAAATGCCTTAAAAACTCAAAACATAAGCAATGGTTATCCCCCAGTTTTGAATGCAAAAAGTGATTCGCTATTTAACATTCACATACTGTTTGTAAATAAGCCAATGCTGCCGTCTGTCAGATGTGTTCATTTGTACCTGTCGGGCAAGGTTAACGGAGTCAGCGGTCAGGCGGTCTCTGAGGTGCGGGTCGAGCTGCGTGGCTGGGGCGATCTCCACCACCTTCTGGTGTCTCCTCTGGATAGAGCAGTCCCTCTCGTACAAGTGAATGACATTGCCGTATTTATCGCCTAAACACAAAGGACCAATCAACTCATTGAGCTTTACACAAAAGTCCTAAAACCATCTGGTGCTGTAAACAAACCCATCTGGTAGCATTTCTCCAAAATATAATAAACAATCACATAACTTTTTAATAAACACTATGCAAATAAGCAGGCAATAGAGCACTGCAGCGTTCTGTTTGCTGTCTAGAACAGTGTTTTATGCAAATATGCTTCAATTAACTGCCAGACAATGTATTTATTTTCCACAAAAATGTAATTTGCTGCTGGAGATTTTTGGAGTGCTTCTGGGTCCCATTCACTAATAAGTGCCAGCAAGTGTTGCATGCATGTTCTCAAACAAACTTTCATAAAAGCTGTGTACCCAAGTTCTTATCACTTCCTTATGTAGATTAATCAACATTAGAACAGTGTATGCCCATATAAGGGTATGCCTCCACATAACTTCATTTGTAAAGCTGTTCATCACTGCAAATACAAGATGTTTCTCATGATCTTAAAAATCTTTTAATTTAAATTTGTATATTTTATTGTTTTTTTTGTTTTTTGTATACAAAAATATAATTGTGCCAACATATTAATATTTTTAATTAGGCAACTAAAATTTTACTTTAAAACACATTCCGCATATCCACTGTTATGCAAAAATTCTCCTAGACCGAATTTTTTAATTTTTTATATTGAATAAGAAAATATGTTACTATGGCCACCCAGAGTCTGAAACAACTGTGTACATGCAATTTGAATTCTTAATTTGATAAATTATTATTTATGTAGCTTTATGTAATATTGTATAGTAATATTGGAATTCATGACCAGAGACTAACCCAACACAAACCACAAAATGGTGGAAGTCACTTACCCAGGATCTGCACTTCGATATGTCTGGGTTTCTCTATGAACTTCTCCACAAACAGAGCTCCATTGCCAAAAGCTGCCAGAGCCTCAGAATACGCCCGCTGATAGTTCTCCTCCAGCTCCTGATAACACACCCGACCACAAGGTCACCCAGTGCAAATACAACTACACCTCTTTATAGTAACAATGAATGAACAGCAAACAAATCTGAAGTGCAGTAATCTTTAGCCTTGAGATCAACAGAAGCAAGGGCTCTACACATGTTCAAATACCTCCAAGCTTTAAACTGTTTTAAAGCTCAAGACTTAAGTATGGCCTTTAGGTAGGAATTAAACACAGAAGTTTAAACACATTGTTCTTTGTATAATCTTACCTCATACTCCCGAACTACACGCATTCCACGACCGCCACCTCCGTATGCTGCTTTGAAGATAATGGGGAAGCCGTAGGTATTAGAGAACTCCTGAGCCTCCTGCAAAGACGAGATGGGAGAGTTTGTTCCGGGTACCACCGGCACACCTGCAGAGAGAACACAGAGGGAAAGAGAGGACAGACAAATTAATCTTAAAAGCGAAAGAGATTATGTTTATACCGCAAAGCAAGGGCTAATAGACTCATACTAAACTTTTTGAAGCTGCAATATTTTCAGGATAACATGGCAGCATTTAATAGTATAATAAGAATAATCATTTTTGTTCAACTGAAGAAGGGAATTCTTAAACATCTGGGATGGCACGTGGGATAGTAAAATTCAATTATTAAAGAATTTTCACATTTAAGTGTAAGAACAGCCTTATGATTGATGCTTTACCCGCACTAATGGCAATGGCACGGGCCTCGACTTTATCTCCCATCTTGCGCACCACTTCCGGGGTGGGGCCGATGAAACGCACTCCGGCATCACAACAAGCCTGGGCAAAATCTGCTCTTTCTGAAAGGAAGCCGTAGCCTGGGTGAATGGCATCCACGTCATTCTCCTGCCGGGCAAAGATTGCAAAATATTACCGTTCGGGGCAATTATTATTGTATTTCAATGTTGTTCCTGTATCTCAGTTGGTAGAGCATTGCACTAGCAACCCAAAGGTCATAAAAGCATCTGCCAAATGCATTGCATGTAAATGTAAATCTCTAAACAGTTTTGACATCATCACCTCATTCATTATTTACAAGGCCAATAGATCACATAAAAGTGCTTTATTTAATTTGGATTTATGCACTTAGCAGATGCTTTTACTCAAGTGTTTTATAGCACATAAATCAGTGTTTCTGTGGCATTCAAAGCTGTGATCTTGGTGTTGTGAGCAACTTGTTCTACTAGCTACAAGATCTCTGTATTTTACTCTTCTGAGCCACAGCTGCAATTACATTTCTTTCACTGAGCAGCTAAACGACAGTGGTGGCTTTCCTCCAAGCCATCAGAAACTGAAATGCTTTGTTGTTTCCTTGTTTTCTGACCCGTACCGAAGGTTAACAGATGCATTTCTCTAGGGCAAGTCATGACAAGGCATAAGGAATGTTTCACAGGCACTTAACACAACACTGGGCCATTTAACACACGATAGGCCTAGCGTTAAATGTAAAAAGCAGTTGAAGCAATTGATTCATTTACAGTTTGACCCATTGATTGACTGATCGGTTGTCTATTGATTGTTATTAAAGGTATTTCATTGGTTAATTAAATGTGTTTTTTAAATGTGGTTGCCTGCTGAGAATCTCTCATTGGCAGCGGTTTCTAAACCATTTGTCAGAAGGTGTAATTATGTGCAATTATCATACTTTACAGAATTGTTTGCACGCTATCTGTCCAATGTGTGTATCTTACAGGTCATGGGATCCTAATCTGCTACTGTGGTGTATTACTAAACAAATACTTGAAATAAAAGCCTCAGGTGAGGATCACAAGATCACACTGCAGCCTTTGAACTCATACACTGTATGAACGCAAACACTAAAAACTAAGCCAAACAAACATTTATAGCCCAGACTATTTCGATATGCAGAAGATTTGTCCTTTAGCACCTAAGGACAACCTGTATGCAGAGAGTCCTAACCTTGGCCACTTTGATGATGTCTGGTATATGAAGGTAGGCCGCTACAGGTGGCAAGCCTTTTCCTATTAGGTAAGCCTCATCTGCTTTCTGTCTGTGCATCTGGCCTGTGTCCTGCTCGGAGTAGACGGCAACTGTACGGATACCCAGCTCTGTGCATGCCCGAAACACCCGAATGGCAATCTCACCTGCAGGGACACATATTTACAACTGATTAATAATTTGTATACAATTCATCAAGACTAAACTTAGGAAAAAATTCAATTCAAATATATCTATATCTATTTTTATTATTGTGCATAGTTGCAAAGTAGCTTTAGAGTAAATACATATTACATTAGACAATGTAGGAAATACAACAAATTACAAAATACATCTATAATTGAATCTATTTCATTAGCAAAAAAATTGTGACAACATTTAACTATTGTCTGAAATAAAAACTTTCACAAGCATGTGCACAACTAAAAAATATAATAAAATGGTGGGGAGGATATAATATATACTCCACAGCATGCAGTTTGCATGTGCTTCATTCTTTATAGTCAATGTCTCACCTCTGTTGGCTACCATGACCTTTTTGATGGGTCTGTACTCCACTGTCTGAGGTGCAGTGTGGGCAGAGCGGGTCAAACACCACACCCTCCTGATGGCCAACAGGCCCAGGGCTGAGCGCTTTCCTCCCACCTGTAGCAGCATCTATAGAGAAAGAGAGCAAAAGATCTGTAATAGTGGTATCTATTGAGCATTATCTGCATTTCTTGTAGATCAGATAGCCCTGTAACTAAGCAGCTGGTCTGTGTTTAAGAAATAAACTAAGCTACTACTCTTTATTGATAAAGGCTCATTCACACAGAAAGGAAATGAATGACTGGAGAGATTGCAGAGTATCTGTGCTGTCGGTCACTAGTAAATGTTGAAACTGAAACAGCTGTATCCAGTTATATCAGGTGTCTCATTTGCATAAAATTGTCACCAGAATTTACTGGAGTTTAATGGGATTAATTATATAGGATGATGCACATAATAAAGTTACTATTTTTATTTAATACGTTCATTGAATAACAGCTGTCTTACTGTGCATTATTTCTTACATAACAATACCCATCATTCAAACTAAAGATTAAGGACTAATATGCAAACATATAGCAAAAGTGATGTCAAAACAAAGTATGGGACAAAGAAAAGACTGTAAGAGAAAATATCTGACTCTTGATTAAAGATGGCTACATGTCAAGCATATAGTAACACATGAACTGGGTCAAGTGACCCAACAAGAATCTGATCAGATTGCAGTGACCTGTGGAAACAGCTAGAATAACACCTAAAACAACAGCAGAACTCAGTGGGAGAACAGTAAAAAATCAGAGAGAGAGAGACATATAAATGCTACAAACCACATAAAGCTTCAGGGCTCTATGAGGAAAACTGAAGTATGAAGTTATTGAGTTATGAGTATGAATTATTAAAACATAAGCATGTTTTAAAAAGTGATTTCCAGACAAAGAGGAATTGATACTGCAGACATGCAGGTGCCCTATAATCATGTCACCTACATTTTGCTGAAATCAAATACAGTTCTGTGCAAAGATCCACTGCCACAGCAGGCCAAGCTTACAAACACCACAAAAAACCCCAAAAAGAAATATTAACCTTACAGTAAAAACATACAAGAAATTTACATTTGGTGGTTGTTTTTTAAAACATTGCATTAAAGCATTTTATTAAATCATGCATTAGGATTCAAACCCATAACTTGCCACTGGATGTCAATTTTGTCTATTTTAATTTGGTCACATCTAAAAGAAAACATCTGTTCAAAACCAGTTACATAAGTGAATATTGCAAAAGTCATGCTCAAAGGTCTCGAAACTTCAAAAGCTAGAAATCTGCAAAGCATATAGACCTTCGGTTACAAGGCCAAAGAAAAATAAATGATGTCCATTCATAATAAAACTGTAGCAAAACAACACAACACTTCCTTATAAAACTAATGCTGATTTCTGATTGCAGGATATTAAAAGGCGTCATATTTCACTACGGCTATTCTTTGGTTACTGAAAGGTTTGTCTGTTCCCTTACTTTGTGTACTCCTCCTAAAAAGGAATGTTCCACTGCCAAAACAAAAACAATACCGTGACTGTGCCCTGACTGTGAGACACAACGTGAGACTGACACATGAGCTAAGAGAAGGAGAGTAAATCTGAAGCTTCTGTTAACAATACAGGCACATTTGTGGGACGTTACAGGACTGTACAGAGAGTGATGTAATAGGTGGTATTCTGCATGTGTACTCATGTATGTAAAACAGGGGGGTTAAACGGTGCAATTTGGTAGCATAATTATCATATGTTTCTAATTAGTAACTGGAGGTGGGATATTTAGTAAACCAGTAAAAAAAAGTTTGCATTGTTTTCAGAACACTAAGCTATTTATCTTGTTTATTTATATTAGAAAATCACCTCAAAACAAGCAAATGTTGTTGTCCCTAGACCTTTTTCAACTGCTAAATCTGTCTTGCTCATTACAGTGGGAAACAAAGCTGGAAAAAATCCGTCTATTCACATATTGCAGGCCAATCCAAAAATCTAATGCTTCTTTTTGGATAATTCCAATCCCAAAATGCATCACAAACCATGTTTTCACAATTAAATAAACATGTGAAGGTTTCTGGTCAGTATAAAATATTTTTTTAAAAGGTCTTGCCACTTTTAGCAGCTCTGGTTGCCAGCATGCAGCTGATGATGACTCAGACAGACCCCATAGTTGAAGAGTCATCATGTTTCTAAGGATATTCATAAGTGTCATATTATCTGACACCTGCTGCTTTTCATAAGGCATACTCAGTGTTTCATAACGGTGTATATATAACAAATAAATCTCAGTCAGGAGTGAATCTTTGGCTTTGTTAACAGATCTAAATAAAACAATACTTTACAACTTCAACTGCTGATATTAGATATTAGTTATTAAATTAGCATTTATATTTTCCTGCTTTTCATTATGTTTATTCTGCTGTAAAGCTGCTTTGAAACAGTGCTACACAAATAAACTTGAACTTGAACTTCAGACAGTTATATTGCAGCCATAACAACATAGTTGTAATTAAATGTATATAAAATGATATGTACCTTTCAACTCATATGAGGTCATAAAACTATAAGTCATAATAACTATATAATTCTTACATGTTTAATTGCATTTGCAATAAAGCATGTCACACATAAGAACACTGTAAATGCTTGAAATTGTATTTGTACTGCCTAGTTACACTACGGTTTAGGCATAAGCATTACAAGCTGTGTCTTGAGTGAATGCAACCATTTAAAGAGTACAACAAGGCTTTCTTAACAGGCATGTTTGAACACTGTTTTAGGTCTCACAAAACAGGAATTTCCTTCATTAACAGACAACACTACATGCTAACAGGTATGCATTAAGGTCCTAGCCTTAAAGCACTACAGCCGCAAATCCCTTTCAGAAAAATGTCAAGTATGTGATCTTAACTTTAAAATGTGCATGTCTTCAAGAATGATACATCAACTAGTTTAACTAGTAGACAACTGGCTCAAAGTAAAATGACTACCTTCACAGCATTTTGGGCACCTTCACAGCACCTATCCAGTTTTGAGATACTTGGCCACCAACACACTTGGAGTGGATAGATGGAGAGTAAATGAATTCAATGGACAGCTGCCAACGTGAACATGAACTTGCTGCGCAATGAATGACCAGTTTTTTCCTTGACAATTGAATCGCATGTGCTACCATTATAGCTTTTACGAGTGTTTGGTTGTATGGGGCTAAATAGTTTATAGGTCAATCGGGTGAGCAAAATCCATACTTTTGGCGACCAATTCATTCATTTGGCACATGGGCTAGCAAGCACGAGAGGACGCATGCTGCACGACTTTAAAAACACAGATTTTCCTCCTTTCATTGTGCATTGATGTTTAGTTAATTACGAGCACTGGCTGTCGGTTTATTAGTATTATGCACTTATTATCAACACTTCGTGCATGTCCATTAGAGCTAGTGATAGGGAAGCAACTTATTTCCTTTTCAGATATGACACATATTATTTAAGCGACATGTTGACACACAGCTTGCGAGAACAGTATTGGTTGTGTAAATACGCACATCTACCTAAATAACACTCAAATTTACAAATACAGTCTTACCTTCTTGTCTCACGATAGTTACGGTCTGGTGTCCAATCCTGTTTCTCGAAAAAACGCCAGGCGTGCAATACGTAACTTTCTGTGAATGCTAAACGTACGCCGCAAGCGTAGATACGCAGTAAAGTAACGCGATGCGCCAGGCAGGAATTTACTTATTTAGATAAACATACAGTTCGTTTTAGCGGGGTACTTGATGGATCCGGATTACTGGACACGTTAAAATATCAACTAATGTGCTTCAAGCGTATAAACGCAATTGAATTGCTGTTACTTAAAATTGGTCTTGACTCTATCGTGTTTACACCTTTTTCACTTTTTGGTCCGTATCAGTTTTATGGAATCAATAATCCACCCATCTGTGAACTGACAAGCTATTGGCGTATGTTCGGAAACTGACATCCTCCCCATTTTATCTGTCATTGATGTGATTGGTTGTCGTTCAAATTAGTGGCACACTTATTCGTTCTGTCTGGTGTCAATCAACAGCAGTTCCATACGTGCACGGCTATTGGTTAACTGTGGAAAGCATCATAGAGTGCCTGGGGGATGTAGTTTTTGTTGGCGGGACAAGCTACACAATTACTGCCCATTTCCATGTATGGACACCGCCATTACTCTCACTGTGCTGCTTTCTAATTTTACACATTCTACATTTGTCAAAACATCCGCAAATTTGTTATATCTTTGAATTATACACTACCTTTTATATTTATTTGTAAGTACTGTTATGTTATGATATGTACTAAAATATTATGAGTTTTGTTTTAAACAATATCAAGATGTGACTGAAATGACAAATGTAAAATCAACACACCATAAAATTCAGTAAATGCACTTGCTGCCCTTCTTAAACAACATTTTTAATAATAAACCCATGCAGGTTTACAGTAATATAGGCAACATTTTGAACAAAAAGCAGAAAATAATTTTTAGAAACATGTCCAAGACATTTATTTAGCAAGAAAACCAAGAGTTTTGCAATGGAATGCATAACCTTTCATTTTTTCCTATATTACCTTATGGCCGGAAGAAGAGAGAGGAAAAATAACCAGACAGTAAACTTAGATGCCAGGAAAAAAATGAACCAAAAACAGAACACAGGTCATAAAAAGAAAACACAACAGTAGAACAAATTAAGAAATGGGGCAGATGATGTAATACTACCACCACGTGTGATTCTACCATTAAGCGCTGTTTGTTTAACCCTGGTCTATTTAATTACTTTAAAAAACTGATGTCATTCAAAGCGTCAGACATTGCTGCAAAAATAGATTAACACACTGTAAGTGGATGACTATTACACACTACCCTAACTGCCACTGCATGGACCACAACTATAGGACCATGGAAAAATGTGTCACTGTTTCTATGAGAAATGAGTCTAGAATAAAAAAAATGCAGGTGCTTTTGATGTATACAAATACACATATCAAACTGCCTGCAAAAAGAATCATCACACAGCTTAAATATGATTGTTTTCCCTAGACAGAAATGGTCCACTGATGTGTTAGGACATCAAGTGCAGCATCAAAATGTAAGACCATATATAAACTCATTCACATCTTCGGTAAAAATCCACACCGACAGAGCTCAAACCAAACATAAAACCTCTCTACATCAGTCTTGAATAAATTGTGACATTTGTTTTGGGGTTGTAAAATTAGTCAAGAAATGTCAAGCTGGAAGGAAGTTTAAACACTTTTCTCCTACTATAGAAAGGTGGAAAACTAATGACAAATAATTGGTCCCCAATTAACCATATCCAAATTATTCGATGCAGGTGTATTCTTTTCGTACACATTAGTTATGCAGTCCCTAAAGAACAAGCCCTATACCAAAACGTAAACTTTACTGTGTGGCTCCACTTAAATCCCACTACAAGCACTCGCTCAGACACACAGATCTACATTTACAACACAATCACACTATGACATGGAAGTTTGAGCCATTTTGTTATATAAAGCCCCTGATTATCCATGAATGGTTATTCACCATACAGTTCTAAGACCACTGAGCAGAGGTTGCATGAGAAACATGCAGTTAAAGGAGAACTAGCAAGTTAGGAAAAAGGCAAGCTGGGACCAAACAAAAATAACACAGAAACATGCCAAACATAAATTAAGCATGCATTGCTCTTGTCCATATAGTATGTCACAATTTTTAAAATATTGATACATGTGTTACACTGTTGTTATCATCACCGTCATATATGCAAGATTTGAACTCTGATGTGCATGTAAATATTTTCTTAAAAAAGAAAAACAAGAAAAATGTTGGGTAAAATTTAAGGGAGATGCTGTCAATCATATAAAAAACAAACAGAGCAGTAGATTGAACAAACTAAGGGAAAGTAGAGGAAAGCAAAACCTAATAAGATCAGGTATAAGATAAGTGTATAAGAATGGTTGTGAATGCTTGTTGAAGGTTGACAGTGAGGGTGCTGCCCACTGTTTGGTCTGGTGTGCTTCTTTTGGTTTCCAGTTTTACTTTGCTGTCATCATCTGGACAAACTCTGTGGTGGGAAAAAAGAAACTGATAAGGATTGGGTAATACCTCATTTCTTTTTGTTACTAAAAAATCCTTTGTGTTTTTCTAAATCTGCTGAACCATTATCCTCCCTTTCATTAAGACCCTTGTATATATATAATCATATAAACAACCATCAAATTACCATTCAAGACAATAACATTGTTAAGTGGAAATACCTTCATAGTTGACCTGGCCATCCCCATCAATATCAGCCTCTCGAATCATCTCATCCACTTCCTCATCTGTGAGCTTCTCCCCCAGATTTGTCATGACATGACGCAGCTCTGCTGCACTGATATAACCATTTCCATCCTGTAAAGCATTAGTCACTGGGTAAGGAATGGCCTTTTTATACATTTTATATGCCATAAATAAATACATGCCATACTTTTAAAAGCCAAATAGAGGGGTTAATGTATTGGTGAACGTAATTATGTAGGTGAAAAACCTTTTGTACCTTGTCAAAAACTCTGAATGCTTCTCTGATCTCCTCTTCGCTATCTGTGTCCTTCATTTTCCTGGCCATCATAGTAAGGAACTCGGGGAAATCAATCGTTCCATTGCCTGAATGGAAAATTTTATTATTTAGATGAAGAAACTCAACAATAGATGTAGCATTTCTGAATGTGGAAGATGTGTTAAGTTACCATCAGCATCAACTTCATTTATCATATCTTGCAACTCTGCCTCTGTAGGGTTCTGGCCCAGAGACCGCATAACAGTCCCCAACTCTTTAGTAGTGATTGTGCCATCACCGTCTTTATCGAACAGTGAGAAAGCCTCCTTGAATTCTAAAAGAGAGAATAGTTGTTTTTAATAAATTAACCACACATATATAAACCTATTAATTTTACCTTGTTAATGAGAGAAACAGGCTCATATAACATACCAGCAATCTGCTCTTCTGTTAGCTGATCGGCCTGTAGGTTTAGAGGGGGGTGGTCACAAAAAGAAAAGACAAACAGCAATTATTATATTATAGGTTATTTTACAGATTTTTTATGGTTTTATATCAGTCTGAAGTAAGTCAATTAGATTTTTATTTACTTTGTTTTTAATTAAATTAAACGTAAAAATGTCTGATAGCTGGTATTTTACAAGTTTGATGATGTCATTCTTAACTACAACGCCCCATTTAAAGACTCTCTCTCAATTAGCAAATTACGCAGCCCAATCAGTCAAACATTTTCCTTCCGACATGGTGTCGTCTATATTTGTATATGGACTGCTTTGAACAACGTGTGTTACAGTACGTAATAGGCCAATTGAAATGGCTAGTTAGTGCGCATGTTGTGGATAAATATATTCACGTCACTATGCGTTACTAGAGATTATTTTGCACAACAGATTTGGGGTCACTGTGTTCTGTAACGTAAACGAGCGCGATCTGCATCAACTGTGCGATGGTTTTCACGCCGCTGACTACTGACGCCGACATGAGGCAAGCTAGCAACAGGGATGTGCTAGTATAGCGCATTTTACGCCATAAAACCTCACGCTCACTAAATTGATGGAAACCACAGAAAAAATGTCAAACAAAACGTCGACAAATTAAACATTCATTATTCAACTATTTATTTGGAAATAAAAAACCCTAGAGTAACACGTTTAGCACGAGAACTCGCGCCCCGTTTTAACAGACTGACGGTTAGCTCGCAAAAAGCTAAGCTAACACTGGCCCATTCACACCTATCGGTTTACCGCGAACGCTAAGCCGTTTTGTGTGGCTAGGTAACACTACACCAAATAAGAAAAACCATTGTAAATGTTCACTTACCATTGTATTTAAGAGCGAAATAAGTTAGGTTTATATGAAATGAACAACCAAAGGGTTTGCTTTCCTCCAGTGCGATAATCAAGCACCTCTTCCACTATCTGCTTCTGCTGCTGTGCGCCCAAATTTCAGTATCAATACGCCTCGCTGTTCGGTCAAAAGTGGGACGTCGCACTCCTTGACAACAAAGCTGTTACTATGGTCTTCCTACGCCAAGTAGCTAAAACGAATGGACTAGAAACCGCACGGCTAAAACGGTCCTTTCTCGTATGTATTTAAAAGATTTTGCTTATCTTTCGTAATTGTTTTATTTTGAATTTAAAGATTTAGAAATCATAGCATACAACGGTGGTTTCAAGTTTGAATGGATGGTCCGGGGTGTTTATATATAGAAGTCTGATGGCACTCGTCAGCTGACCTGAGAAATGTCCTCTGATTGGTTTTCAGCCACCTGCAATGCGTCAGGGAGTCCTCGAAGAGAGCAGCTCTTAAAGAGACAGAAGCAGCCAGAAAGTTAAAAGTGTATGAAGGGCTAATAAGCCCAATATGTCTGGCATTACAATTGTATTTAAGTATATTCTGGTGTAATAAATGCACTAGTGAATAGTCAAGTTTTTAAATAAAAAATACCCTAAGATTAAACCATGGTGCATACTAGTCTGAGTGTGGAGGTTCTTGGTCAGGTTTATCGTCCCAAAAGACTAATTGACCTAAAAAGTTTGAGTTGTGGTAAGTTACAGGACATGAGCATAAAAACTTTATCAGCAGAATCTTAAATGGAATATAAGTACTATTCCTTTTATTATTTTTATTATGTGTATTTCAAGATGTATGCTTGTAAAGATGTATTAGGTTTTACTTAATCTCTTATATACTGCTATACATGAACTTATATGTGATTTCTGTTTAAACTTTCCAGTAATTTGCAGCCATCACTCTTTAAGCACTAAACCTATTTTTCAGCTAGTGTTCATGAATCTGTAATGGGTTAAAATAGCCAGGTGAGACAGTGTGCTCCATATGCATAATGAATTGTACTAAATAAAGAACCCATCAGTTGAGACACACGATATCATGCTTTGCTGGAGACAATGAGAGCTGCTCCATTTTATGGTGGCAGGTTTTAATAATGTATGCCACGTCTCAGTTACTTCTTATTATGTCAACGACACTTATGAAAATACAGAAGGGAACCCCTCTAATACAATGACAAACACCAATGCTGAACTGCTCCACTTAGTTTATTGTCCACAGCTTTCATTTTCATGCATCTTTTCTTAGTACACAGAGAAAACAGCAAGCAGTTAAACCATGTTTTGTGCAGAATGAACATTTGCACAAACACCAAATCTTAAAACTAAAAAAGTAAAAGATTAAGAATGAAAGTCATTTTCCTATGGAATATATCCAAAGGAAAAGTTAAACTAATCTTGAAAGTTAAATTTAGTAGTCATGCAGTGCACATACAAGTATAACCTGATGCTGTAAGTCAGTGTCTTTTCATTTCTAAAACTTTTTTCTAAATAAATGCAATCACAGTAAATGCATCCTTACAACTTGTCTTTAAGATGTATATGGGAACTTAAGCAATACACCCTGATTTGGCTCCAACTTTAATTCTGCCAGATTAAGCATTTCATCAGCAGGTGGATTTTCCATAGTATTAAACACTACTGCAGCTTGCTTGGGAAGCTCATCATGCTTTAGGTGAAGAGTGACCGGGTTCTCGTCCCAGTTGAGTGCAATAAGGTAGCGCTCATTTTGATCCCACATACGTGCATAGGCCAATGCAGAAGTTGAGTTGAACAAAGGCAGGTACTCTCCATGCAGCAGGGAGCGCTCCTTCATTCTTTTTTGACTCACGTCCTTGAAGAACGTATAGCACGAGCTCATTATCTGTAAACCATAACATAACATACAGTGAAAATGAGCCTCAAACTGCTGTTACAAAACATACAAGCCATATGATTAAATGGTGAGATTCAGCACTTGGTGAGACGTTTCTTACCTCTGAAGTCTCGTTTGTATCTTTCTGCCACACCATCAATGGGGATTTGTTGGACTATATGCAAAGACACAATATTTTAGGATCCACTTGTTAAAATAATTAGATCATTGTGCATAAAAAAAACAGCTTACCGGTTCATCTTCCAGTCCAATTTCATCCCCATAGTTAAACAGTGGTGTACCAGGCAGGGTAAGCAGCAACAGTTGGTTCAGCTTGACATGGGCTTTGCCCATTAGTGAAGCCAAATGTCCACTAACACGTTCACCAATGTTCCAAGCCAGGCTAGTCTGATTGTAAGTAGAATACAACTGATCAACAGTCTGGGCGATTTCCAGAGCAGATTTCGACTTTAGAGCACCAGACAGAATCAGGTCCACACCAGTGCGGTTTAACACATCAGCTATGTCTTTAGGGGAGGTCTGGTCAGTCACACCAATTAAGACCCTAGTAGAAGGGAAATACATCATTTAGAGTCATACATAACCAATTTAATCGAACTCAGATGCTACAAATTGTCACAAGGTGGCTTTATTTACACAAGTTTAATGTACAAATCCAATAAATTTGGTTTAATAAAAATTTGAGAATATAAATTAAAGGACATCAAATGCTTACGGTTTCTTTTCTCCTTCAGTGTGATTGTGGATAATGACATTAATATCATTCCAACTGGATGCCGCTGCAGTGGAGATCACATCAACGCCGTAAAAGAGAAATCCATCCACACCAGTTTTTAACCAGTGGATTAGAGCAGACTACAAGACAATAAAAATACACAAGTTAAGTTATAATATAAAGCCAAGAAACCAGTCCAATCTCTGACCAACTCGTGACAGTAACGCTCATACCTTCACTTGAACCGCCACATCATTGATACTCTTGCTGAACCAGGGATTTACACCTTTATAGTTAGGGGTCAGGTCCAAAACCACAGAGATACCTAAGGGGGAAAACCAGGATGCATAGCATTGATCAATGACAAAAAGTGTGGCTGTTAACATTTCATTGAAAAGATAAGTAAACCAAACTATTGTGTCCTCCAGTTTAGACCCATCAGGATGCATTATATAGTGAATACTTAAGAATGAAAAGTGCTCACCCCTTCTGTGTGCTTCATTAATGACTTTTTGTAAACTGTCCAAAGTACCAGCTTCTTGGGAAATCTCATCCAATACTAGCTTTTCAGGTTCATCAGCTTCTGACACATGGAGAGGGCCTATGACCAAACCCTTCACCTTCAACTGATCCATATCACCAACCTTTTCAGCCAGACCTAAGAACAACCAGTCACAGACAGTAAAATACACAACCATTTCTTAAAGAATAGGAAACTCAAAATAAACACTAAAACTATGTAACTGAGGTGTTTCAGATATTGATTTTCCATCTACATATCTTTAACGATTCAAAGATTCACCATAAAACTAGCCCCGCTTTCCTACAAGATCAGTTTTGGTTGCTTTAATGTTGGAAATAGGAGTTCCCTACCTTCAAGGTTTGAAGACTTCGTGAAAGCTTTAATATCTCCAATCTGGTACAGAGGGCCAGAGTTCCACCAGTTCATTTCAGGAATAGGCTTGCATCGAGGTGCCTGTACAATGATGGCAATGGCACCAGCCAGCATGCCAATCCAACCAAGCCAGAACAGAATCAGAAGTGCCCAACGAACTTTAACCCACCTATTAAAGAAAAGGAAGTGCATTTAGCAATTCCAATCACACGAAGATACTAAAATGGTTAAACTAAGGATGTTTTCATACCCTGGTGTTCCAGCCACTTTTAACAGTTCCTCTTTGGATAAACCAGTGAACTTGGACTCTTCTTCGGGAATCTTCACTTTGACGATTCCATTCTTCTCGGTTAAGGGTGAGATGGCATCGTTATTCACAACCTCTCCCGCTGTCATTGGCTGCTTCTCCTGGTCCACCTCATTTAGCTCAACATCTTTCATGTCCACTTCGGTATTGTTGCTCATTTTGGCGATTTATGTCGCACTTCTGTCTTCCTGGAAACTAAACGGTAGAGCGCATTAGTAGGCTACATCACTGTCGTCAAGGCAGACGCGCATGCGCAGCGCAAAACACGCGGCCAGGCAAGAAACGTCTACGTTGCATCACCTAACCGTTAACACTACAATGGTGATCAAAACTTGGAGTGACAGTTTGTATGGATAAATCGAGTGACACAAATACACCAAAAACGTTTTGTCCCACTAGCTAAAATACTTGGGTGGGGGAAGTTAATCCAGATTAAACTTGCAGTGCCCGTAGACGCAACATCAAAACGCCGGTCAGAACTGTCATAATCATCGCATCCAATTAAAAGATCAGAATTATTATATATTTGAACCAAAATGAAACTTTAAACAATAAACATACGCAATTTTGCTTCGTTATAAACTGCAGAATTGTCACATGACCTTTAATATGGATGAATAAGCAGTACAGTGACACTCAGAAAACCGGATTGGTCCAGTTCTGTCAGCGGTCTATTTACTGAATCATTCAGACTCTTTTAACCATACAAAGTTACGTAAAAACTGATGTCTAAATTTAAGCACGATATCAACAAATGAAACAAAGAGTACGAATTAAGCGTATCTTCTTAAGTCACAAATATCGAGGACAGTGAACATTTAACACAAAGTAAAAAATCATTAAAATAAGACCAACCTTAACAAGTACACTGAAATACAGGATAAATCTTGGTTTTGATTAACGTAAAATGACGTAAAATTTCTCTCGTTCTTGTCGGTATTTCACGTCGTGTCAGTGATGCGCCGAGCTTTTATACGCCAAAGACGGTCTGAGTCGCATACTAAATTATCTCCGCCCACATTTAAGGAGGTACCGCACCACAAGCGAGTTTATGCATCTGAAATAAAGTAGGCTATTTTGACACTACATACTGAATTAAATAAAGTACATGCTTTTTAACTCTTTAAAAACAGTACGTCCTAATATAGTTAACATGTGACATTGTAACATTTTTAACCTATTACATGAACTAGCAACTGCGAAAGTAGGTTTGCTTGGTACGTATATCACCTACACTTGAAAAGAGTCACTTAAAAAAAAGAGTCACCCAGCTGGCAGTTTTCTGTTTTTTCTCTTTAATTTATTAACTTGTTGAATTTAGCAGCTCCTCAGCTATAGATAGAATACAATAGATAGCTATAGATACAGCTGGGATAGAAAAGTGTCCTTGCATACTTTAAAACCTGGGCAGAAGCAGTAGACTATCCAAGTAAACATTGTATTTCTCGCATACTATGTTTCGCATACTGATTTTTGCATACTATTAAGTATGCGTCTCGGCAGCACATCGAATGTCTCCAAGTTCAGCAGTCAGTGCATTGTTGCCTACAAGATGTTTATTTCTGGAATTCACTTTCTATATAAATCTTTTAAATTAACAATAAATATTCGATCAAGGGTGTGTTGGCCTCCACTCACTCTTATGAAAAGCTAAAGATCCAGTTTTATGGCATATAAGAGGATCCACCTTAAAAGAACGACATAATTCCTTGATCCATCCTCCTTCCTGTTGTTTTTGTACTGTAAAAGACCTCCATAAACAAGTTGGGGGATTTGAGGGTATTGGGTTTCTCTTCTGAAAAGAACTTGATAAACAGCACGACACACATAAGAGTACTGTAAATAGCAAGTATAATATATGTTTTTATTTTAAATATAAGTATATTGTCAGCCACTGAATAAAAATATTCAGAAAAACACTGAATTCAAAAGTTTAAGATCTTCAGTTTAGGCTAATATACTAGAAAACAAAAGGGTCTCTTTGAGCTTAAACCTAATTATGTATTCTGGTAGTACATGTAGCTAAACCTGATTAAACGCAGTTCAATGGCTCCTTTGTTTGTATTTACAAAGAAAATGTCTTGGAGTAAAAAATTAGAGTAATTCATTAGAATTTGATGAGGAAATGAATAGCTGAATAAAGTTCCAGTTCATTTGGTGATATATGAGGTCAGAACAATAAAATAATCAAAAAACATCTTATAAAAATACTTAGATAAGAATACTAAACTGAACTTGGACTTGAGCTCCTGATGAGTTCTAAAAACAAATCTGAGGGTCTGGATTGTGATCCAACAGCAGGGCTGTATACAACCATTCACATGGAGGGGGAGCTACATCCTGTCTAAGCTTTTCATTGTTTGTCAAGCGGCATGGGGTTTTTGAAGTCCAGTTCCTAAAATATTAAATTCGGTCCTTGTATTGAACTTGTATTTTTGATAGCATCCTACTACTATCAGTGTATCATAAGCACATATTTGCTTTAATCTTACATATAATAATTTAAATTCAATTTATAGATTACTAAAAAATAATAAACACTTTGTGAATTCCACAAAATTCAGAAACATAAGTGATCATAACATGGTAAATGTTAGATCACAGCATGCTGAACAGAGCTCCTCCCTTTAGTCTCAAATATCATGTAAACACATAAGAGCACATTGTGTCCTATGCGTGCAGTATAAGAACACTTGATTTTGACCACTGCATAAAGCCTTACAAGTTAGAACAACTTTAGCTTTTTTTGTGAACTGTAGTTGCCTTTCATGAAAAATGCGTCATCTTGTCTTTCCTTAGTATGTGCTAATGAAATCAATGAAGATGTGAAAGAGGAATCAAACCTGTAAAAAGTCTTTGATCATCTGTTTAGTAATCATCCTGGAGTGAAAAGTCAATCAACAAGTTTTTGAGGCAACAGAGAAGCGGAATGTAAAAAGATAAATCAGTAAATGAAACAATCATTTAAGTCAACAAAACTTAATTCAAGTGGCTGAATTCTTTTGCTAGTAAAACCCTGGAACCAATGACTGGAATCAGGAAGGAGCTTGATTATCTTGTTTGTCACAAGAAAAATCTATGATACAGTATTCACCCAAATGCTTTGCAAAAATACCTCATTATGTTATTATTCACATAATTATAGGAGAACTATAAATTACATACTTACACGCTTAAGAAAGAATGAAGTCTGAGCATGTTTCGGGTGGATCCTTAAACATAGCTACCTAAGAAAAACAGGTCCAAACATCCTTTTTCTTTGGGATCTTTCTGTTATTGTGTGATACAGTTTTGTGATCATAACTGGTCATAGCTGTTAAAATCTATCTACTCTATTTATGTTTTTCGATTTATTGGAATTATTTTTAAATCCTTTGTTGGCAAGTAATGAACTCTTTTAACATTTCTGTAGTAACAAAGCAGAGATGCAAATTTCTATTCATTGACTTCATAAATATAAATAGTTATACATTTGTTTTCTGTCATACACAACAGAAGATATTTTGAGAAACGTCTCAGTGGTTTTGTGTTCATACAATATTCTTTTAAAAATATTTTATGTGTTCTATAGAAGAAAGCAAATCATACAGATTTGAAATTAAATGAGGGTGAATAAATGATGAAAGAGTATTTATTTGTGTGTGAACTATCCCTTAATCTATAACAGTTAACAGCTATGATCCACTTTTACTGTGATATTCTATCAGACATTTTTAACATTTCAAATAAACTTTTTTATTCTGTACATATGGATGTCAACGTTTTGTGTGAGAGCTCTTTCTGTTTTTTGTAAACTTCAAAGACAGAGGCGCTAGGGGTCAGTGTAACTTTGAGCGCCGAGTCTTTGGAGCGGAAGTGACGTTGTTATTTCTAAAGGCGGGATCAGGAAGCAGCGCTGCTACGTGTGAGTTATTTTTGGGCGCGCTGTGAGTGTGTGAGAAGCGCGGCGTCTGTGGATGAGAACTGAAATCATTTAATGATAAAAGTCAGGGTATGTTAAAATCTACAGTATAATCCTAAACTTGTTCATAATCTATAAATCTCCCATACAAAGTTGTTTGCTACTGATGTTATCGTTAAGTGAATGGCTAATAATGGCGCGTGCAAGCAGCCGTTGTTTCACGCTGAACAAGTGAATTATCGGTTGATTTATCTCGTTGTAAAGATTTAATAGTTACCCTTTTCCTCTACATCACAATAAGTTATTGGGGTTTTTGGTCAGGTGGTGTTAAAATGCAACACAACGAGAGTTTTAAAAGTGCACGTTGTCTCTGTTTGCTTTATATTATGGTAAATTTATATTACAACTAAACCTTTAAAATGCATTAAATCTAGTGTCGTTTCTAAACACGTATACATTTAATTTTGTTGAATATGTATACTATTAGTGTTGTTGTACCCAGGAGAGCTTTAACTATGTCTTTTTATGTTTGTTTGTTTGTTTATTTGTTCCTGAAGTAATTGAAGAAAGACGATTTGCCAGATTATCACAACCCTCTTAACACGAAGCAACAATGTCTTCGACTTCGCAAAAACACAAGGACTTCGTCGCAGAGCCCATGGGGGAGAAGTCTGTGATGGCCCTTGCTGGAATAGGTGAAGTTCTTGGAAAGAGATTGGAAGAGAAAGGCTTTGTCAAGGTAAATGTATTAAATTGCTCCATGTTGACTTTCATTTTTGGCTGAAATGGTGAAACAATGAAAGTGAAACTGTATTTGATTTGTTTTCTTTCACTTTCATTTTTCCAATAGGCATATGTTGTTCTAGGACAGTTCCTGGTACTAAGGAAAGATGAGGAGTTGTTTCGGGAATGGTTGAAGGATACATGCGGTGCAAATACCAAACAGCAGGGCGACTGTTACAGCTGCCTGCGAGAGTGGTGTGACTCTTTCCTGTAGTCGGCTGTCTTGTCATTTGTATTTTCATTTTGTCATTTTTTTTTCTCCTCTCCTGGTATGTTAAATTAATTTACCTCACTTCATCAATGTGCGTGTTTGGACATTATTTGGAAGCACCAGTACTAAAATTTAGCCCAGAACTGTACAATGCAATATCACTCAAGTTTTTTTTAGATGGGGACACTTGTTAACAGCTTTGCACACTGGATGTTTATTTACAGGGGTTTTGTTTTTGAAATAGGATTGTTCCATATGTAAGCATTGACAATTTGTCTCATGTATATGAATTCAAAGGCTGTAAATATCTGCATACACCAGAAGTGTAATCACCAAGATAATCACCTTCGTAGTAACCCTGATGCTTCACAGATACAATTTACACCAGTCTCTTCCCGTTTATTGTTATGATGTTTGAAGGTTTTAATCTAAATTGTGTCACAGTGCTAATGTGCTTTTAAAGGTTTATGACATGTCAGCTATTCACCATTCAAATATAAATTAGCATGCATAATGGTATCATTTTCATATGATTGTATACCTCCATCCTCAAATTGTCTTTCAGTAAATTAAAATGCCTCAATAAAACTATGGATCTGTTTTAACTGTGTAGCTGAAATGTCCATGATTCATTCTCCATATTGTCAATGTTTAGCTGATGTGATGCTTTGCATTTGCTGTCATCAGATTTTTAAGGTGCCTTAAGGATGGTCTGTAAGAAACACTGATGAATATATACTGTAGCCTTTAAATATCTTTTGTATCACATTTTTGATCTGTTCCTCTGTTTTACATTTAAGTTTTTGTTTGGAATAAAATACAGTTAGTCTTATAAATGATAGGGTTTGATGTGTGGTAATGCAAAGAATGTAAAAATCAATAATGCATCTTAAAATCACTGGTTCTGATAGGACAAGCTGTTGTGTTAAAATCATACTTTTAGTTGTTTTTCTCTGTTAATAAACAACACTTAATTTTTGTTTAAAATTTTTTATTCATTCCATCATTGAATGTGGTCTACAGTATTTAATTCATCACTTGGGACCACAAAATGCTTTTAACTTAGTTTTTCCTTCTTGCCCTTGATATGAACAACCAAACTTATAGAGACTAAAATAAATACCACCGTTATAACTGATTAGAAATAAACTTCTCCTGTAGACCGCTTTAGGGGGCCTATTTACAGATTGTGTTTGTGGGTAGGTATTAGTAGTCTCACTTTCTTACAATGATCTAAACTTTACATGCTTTATCAGTCAACCAGAAGTGTTTACCAGCATACATGGCCACCTCAAACAAAACATTTAAAAAATCAAAATATACATACAGAGTTTTAAGTCACCAAAGTATGCTATGTGTAGAACTCCATAACATAATGAAATGTTTTTTGAGTATAATAAAATTCGAAATAATTGAAATATCCAGACCCACACCTATTTCCTTTTGAGTGATTAAAAAATAGTGTGCTTGCATATGTGTGTGTGTTATTCTAACTGATCAGTTTACATCAAACCTATTTTTCAATTTTCTAATCAACAACAAGGTTTCCCATAAAACAGGAGAATAACAATATCCTCTAAAACATGATTTCATACATATTTGTCCCTAGCACTTGTCAACTGATGAAATTTACAAACAACTCTTAATCTTAATTTTGGATGTATTATGTCGTGTTGTCAAGTGTTGTGTTGTGATGTGCATACACAAATCATTATCATCTAAATTAGCCTAATTCTGCTCTTCCTGTTTTCTGCTCAGAGGAGAGCGCAAAATAACTTTTTCTCCCTGAAGGGGTTTTCTGAGGTGGGCACAGGGGTGATGAGAGGGTCCTCACATGCATGGGCATCACAGTAGGCCATCAAGTCTGCCGCTGCCTTAGAAACCTGAGAATGCAGGATAGAATATCAGTGCGCAGATTAAAAGCGTTTGGCTATAGGATGACGATTGATTTTGAGGAAGCTAAGCTTCATCTTTCCACAGACGAGTTAAGAATGTGCCTGCTAAGAAATTTGTGTATAGACACAATGTTGCATAAAGGTGGGACTAAATCAGCTTTTGTGCACATGAAATGCAGCAAGTTGTCAAAAGGGTGTACATTGCATTTTCTATTTTGTTATATTACTGTATATTTCATAACAATATTTATGTAATTGTCATTGCTGGGTAAATGCATTTATGCCATCATCTCTAACCAGAATTAAACATTGTGATGCATCTTTTGTGTAAAGATGCAATGTAAAAATGGCTTTATCTTATTGAAGTCAAGTCAAAATCTATCATATGAGATTTGTTGCAATGACTAGCTTTACAGTACACAAATACAATGCTTTGTCCTTGACACATTTATTTGCAATGTAAAATATTTCTTTTAGACTCTCAGCTGAAACAGCATTTTAGGATTTTTCCTTGTAATTTTTCCTATAATTACTTTCTAAGTGCAAAATGTAAATCTAAAATGCAAAGTGAAGGTTGATGCATTCAGGCTTTAAAGCTGTTGAATGCTTCGTACTTGTAGGACATATTTTAGCAGGGGGATTGTAGAATTAGGGCATACCTATTAACCTGGATACAGATCTTTAATCACATTTGATACAAATTAGTCTGCTGGCTACAGGCTGATATAATAAGATTTATAGAAAAAGAGAATTATCATTGATCTGATTCTTGCTTGCCAGATTTTTCTGTTGTTTTCAGACCAGAACTCTCACCTTGATACGACAAAAA
The DNA here is from genome assembly GCA_019155185.1 of Beaufortia kweichowensis. NCBI lineage: Eukaryota > Metazoa > Chordata > Actinopteri > Cypriniformes > Gastromyzontidae > Beaufortia > Beaufortia kweichowensis. Next base: position 9,236,333 of record CM032812.1, on the reverse strand, counting down.
CTGGCTTCAATCTTCAGCTGTTCCACCAGCTTTCTGGCCTGCCCGACACTCATGGTGCTGTTCACAGGGGTGTCTCCTTTCATCCTACCACACACACACAAACAATCCCGCATAAATTGTGTGTAACACACATGACATTCAAAAGCTCATTTAAACACATCTGTTCATTTTGCTTGAGAAGTGTTAGCAGAATAATAGGGATGCACTGACTTTATTTTGACCAATTCCAAGTTTAACAAATTACTATTTGCTAATTTTGATTCCGATATTTGTCACTTACAGTGCTGCCAGTCTATTTCATTTATTGTCCAACACATATTGTAGAATGCTAGTTGTTTACAGATTTTATTGATTTATTTTTAATGATACTGATGCTGATTTTTTATCAAAATACTTCTTCACTACTACTGTGAGTGAAGATGTGTGTTTTGAGTGATCACTCTAGACCTTGTCAGAGAGCATTGCTGACAAATTACATTTAGTACAGATATGATTTTTTTACATTGTACAACTCAATGCATTCATACAGTTAATAAACTTCTCATGCTATAGCCAATATATAGCCGATAAATATTGAATCTCAATATATAGCCGATAAATATTGAATCTCTAAATAAATCAAGTCCCTGCCATTAAACTATTCCTGACTGATGATGATTAATGACAATTTTAACATATTGTTTTAATGAATAAACTGTGTACAGATTATAGCAGACATCTCAAGTGGAACCCTTTCATTCTGAAGCTCCTCCTGTGATACAGAAGTCTCATAGCCTTTGCTTTACTTCCTGTCTTTCCGACTTCGGTATCTTTTACTACTGCTTTGCTAAAAGGATCTGCCCTAGAAAACCCAAACCCTCACCTTGGATAATCATCTATTGAGTTCACTGTGATTTTATTAATTTCTAATAATTATTTAACATCAGTGTACAGAGAAATTTATTATAATGCAAACACATTAATTTACATGCCCAACATATCCTATTAGTAGTCCTATTTAAACGACATTTGAACCATTTTATTAGAGTATGCTGACCACATTTTGCACTGTAAAATCTGCTTACAGGCAAAACCAATCATCACATGCTAGTTCAAACTATTTGTAGGAACAGCACACAAAAATGAACAGTTTTGATCATAATCTATAAAATGTAAACATTTTAGAGAGCTAAAGATATGGGCATTACGTATTGCCTGCGGGCTAGAAAAACTAGGCCAGATACATAAATGACAAACACAGCTGCTCAAACAGATACAATAATTTAAAAATAAACTAAATCCCTATATATGTATTAAATCACCAATATGTCTAAATCAACCAAACACAACATGTTAATATAAAAAACAATGCATTTGATATAATAAAGCAAAAAGAGGGTGAATGGAGCAAGCAGAAAAAGACTACAGTGCTAAATTGATCTATTCCTGTTATTCTTGGCTTTTATTTAACCCCATCTCCTTTTTAATCCCTCCACCCTCTTTCTTACCCTTGCTGTATTCCTCTTGTGGTGATATCTCTCCCCCTTCTCTTCTTCTTTCCTTATTCCTTCTCTCTCTATCTGTGTGTGTTGTTGCTTTCAGTGCAGCCGGACCGCACCCTCATAGACAGTGTGGATGCTACCCAGTTCTGTACAATCCAATGCACTGCAATTCTGCTACAATGCACACAAGTCTCTTGGTACATACATAAAACACCCCTCTGCAGTGAGTGGAACGTGCCAACCGGGAGGGGGGATCTACTGGAATTGATCATTTTGTGGGTTGGCTCATACTATCTTTGCAGCATTGTGGGGGTGAAGGGGCAAGGTAAATGCATTGATGAAATGCATGATTTATTCGAAACAACAATATCACAAGATAGATTTGTATTGTGAGTATTCATGATTTAGCATTTGATAATAATATATATTATTTTGGTTAAGGATTGTGTTGTCTTGCTGGGCCTTTCCTCATGCTGCTCTGTTACCATGGGAACTGCTGCAGTCTCAGCCTCTTTGCCTTGTAGTGTGGCACCATTTTGACTCAGTGGTCTCTTCCAGCTTGGTTAGGATGTTATAACCCCTCCACCTTTCTACATCAACCCCCACCCTCCCACTGCATCCATTCTCATGTTACATTCACACTGTTGCAAATCTGCCCCCTAGTTTCCTCCTGAGAAATGAGAATTCAGTGTTGCCTGTAATAGTAGCCTGTAATTACCAGGAAATGTAAAAATTACAATGATTTAAAATACTTTTTTTGGTAAGCATCCTACGTAATGTAAAGAACATATTGTAAAAATATAACCGTGATATCTATTGACTAAGTATAAGACATGTAAAAGATTGAAATTACAGTGATATTTATAGGTGAAATCAAACTTTGATGCTCGTTATATTAATAATCTGATTTTGAGACTTAGCCTGGTTTCACAGACAGAGTTGTATATTATTTAAAAAATCCATGTAAAAATAGTGAAAACAATATTTTGAAAAATCTGATATATATTGTATAATTTATAACAATACTACCGAATAACAACATGGATTAAAAACATAGCGCTACAAGTCTAAATTCAAAAACGCATATGAATGAACAATTTGTGCCTCTTCGAATGCCGTACGTGTGTTGCTATTGCACCGGAAGAGGCGCGACTGAAGAAGAACGCTGTTGTTATTCACAGATCTATATGTAATCTGTGACAAACGTCAGCTTCTGATTTTGAGGTTTAAGGATGATTTAAACATCTGATTTGCCCAGAAATGCGTAAATGAACGCATAACTGAAAGGAAGAGAGGAGCGGTTGTCTGTGCAATAGAGCTTTTTCATCAGTTTGTTTTTCAAACATATATATTTATTTGTCCATGGCGTATTTCATAACTGAAGGTGAGTGGCCAACTCTATCGCCAATAAATAATGTTGAGTACAACTGATATAGACAGCAGGGTAACAAATGCGAAACAGAGAGAAAATGCAGTTAATTACGTTTTTAATGTACAGGCTAAAATGTACTTATTGTACTGTACTGTCTTATTCTGTTTTGTTTTATTGTATTATATTGTTATTTCGCTTCTGATGTGTGTATGGTTTGAATATTGTTTCTATGATAACATTTATTGTCCTATCTGAAATTAAAGTTTATCATGTGTGTCATTATAATTACTTTGCAATTATAATGTAATTAACATGCCAAAGTCTTGTGTGTAAATATTGTTTACGCGTCATGTTTTTCTCGTTTCTGTATACAGGCCACTGTATGAATACGCCAACATTAACAGATGGACTGTCAGAGAATATACCGGCACATCATATGTTTAGCCATAGAGCTAGGTCTAAATAGAACTAGATCAAAAGTAAACCTTTTGAATTTACCTTAATTTACCTTTAAATTAGCCATCATGGTCTTATGTATACTAGGTGATGCAGACTAGATTCATAAGCAGATGGTCAGGGGTTGTGTGAGTTAGGTTGTATGAATGAAGAGGAGCATCACAGCCCTGAAGTAAAAGGGCTGAGTGGCAGACACGGTACAGACATCAAAAGATTTCCGTCTGGAAGTGACGGTGAAGGTTTGCCATCTATGGGGGCAGCAATGGGACCGTTGCTGGTTTGGCTCCAGGACGTGGCAGCGGTGACCCTGCTGAGGGCTCGCAGGACTCTACTAAGGGCTGCCATCCTGTTCTGTGTGCTGATGCTTCTCCTCTGGATCTCCATCTTTCTCTATGGCAGCTTCTACTATTCCTACATGCCTACAGTCAGCTTTGCCACACCAGTACATTTATACTACAGGTACAGACACATCAGTGCTGATCGGGAGCATTCCTGTCTTGTTGTGACTGCCCTGTTTGCGCACGACTGAGTTGGTCATTAGTCTGGTCCAATGAGCAAATACAGATGGAGTTATTACTAGAGTCGTTATGGCATATGAAGCAGATAAATTAAAACTTGCCCCTGCTGCCTGTTGCATTGTGGTTGATTCTTTTTTTTCTCTCTTTCAGAACAGACTGTGATTCATCTGATTCAGTCCTGTGTTCTTTTCCCACGGCTAACTTATCACTGTTGAAGAACGGCAGAGACCAGGTAGATGATCACAATCCTGTTTAAACTGGTATGGGTAAAGAGAAATATACAGTGACCACAAAAAGTGTTTAGATAATTAATGCCACAAATCAAATGTTTTGTTATTTAATGCAATAATATTTGTGCCTTAAAAGTGTAACATGGCTATTAAAGATTACTAAAACTATTAAAACATTTCTGTTAATTGAAATCAAATAAAATATAGCCCTAACTATTATTTGAAAATCTTCAAATGAATAAAAAATTGCTATAAACTGAAATAACTTTAAGTTGAGGGACTAAAATAAATAAAAAAACTAAACAAATTAATAAATTAATTCTACATAGCAATATTAAAATAAATAATAACATTATCAAAAGCAAAGAATAAAATTGCTGAAAAGTGAACTAAAAAGTTAAAATATAAAATAAAAGCTAATTCAAAAGGAATTAAAGTATAGAAAAACTAAAAACAAAACTATAACTCTAAAACTATAACTCTGTACTATTACACACCTGTGGCATTACAAAGAATTGGAATGACATGCTCATTCTGCCATTTCTACATGTTCCTATTGAATCTCCTGATTATTCTAGCAATGAACAAACATTCAAGCCCAAAATTATGGACAGGAGGAATTTGAGGGGGACAAAAAATGACTCTTTGACACTTTAATAAATACTAGCTTATATAGTTAAGATTGATTTTTTTTGTTAAATTTAGTTTTTCTCTGTATGATAGGTGATGATGGCTGGTCAAGCCTACAGAATCTCTCTAGAGCTGAATATGCCTGAATCTCCTGTTAATGAACAGCTTGGAATGTTCATGGTCAAAATAACCTGCTATACCAGAGATGGGATAGTTATCACCTCTGTTGCCCGCTCAGTGAGTAAAGAAAATTCATGCATTTCATATGTTTGTTATGTAGATGTCGATGAAATGACCGATTTGGAGCACTTTAAAGGTGTGGTATTGGACACACCTAACAAAGCTCTGGAATGTGTTCTCTTTCCTTATGCCATTATAAACAGAGGTGCTTTTTTATAGAGGCTATTGTTTATGCTATAGAACACACATCCGACCTATTATATTTTTACATTATGATTTAACTCATATAAGGACCCATTTATTTATTCTTCCACACCAGACGATGCTGCACTACCGTTCTAACCTGCTGCAGACCCTGAGCACGCTGCTGTTCTCTCCACTTCTGCTCACAGGTGTGTCTGAGCAGAAACAACTCATTGAGGTGGAGCTCTTTCCAGACTTCAGATCAGACACTGTGAGTTACCTCTTTAATATTTGTCAAGAATGACCACATTAAATTGCATCATTATGAGTAAAAGATTTTTAGTTTTGAGTCTTACTCCTTTTGTGATATACTCCACTTATATAACAAATGACTTTGATATGTCCACAGTACCAGCCTGCCATCGGTGCTGTGATCGAGATTCAGTCCCGCAGGGTCCAGATTTACTCTGCCCAGCTCAGAATTCATGCCTACTTCACTGGCATTAGGTATATACCATTGTCTGGTTTTATCGGTTTATTTGATTACAGCCTTAATCTTCTTTAGTACTAAACATATGTTAATTCAGTTATAATTAATGTAGTTGTAGAACTTCCTGTAACTATCTTTTGTGCCATAACAGATACATCCTGTATAATTTCCCTGTGACATCAGCAGTGGTAGGAGTGGCCAGCAACCTTACCTTCCTTAGTGTAATTGTCCTCTTCGGTTACCTGCAGTTTATCTGGGGAGGACTTTACCCCCCAGAGCAGGTCAGAGTTAGGGTAAGACCAACAATCTGTCTTGTATTCCACGTCTGTCAGTGTTTTCGTTCCAGATGTCTGCTTATGTCTCATTTTTGCATGTAGGTAATGTTGGGAGACTCTACACGTCTTCAGCAGAGAAGGGAAGAGGCACGTAAACGCTTGCACTTGTCTCCCAGCACGCCCAGTAAGCACGTAGTTCAAACACATATACATCATCAGACCAACAAAACACATTAGTCGCTAATGCACCGTCCTTTGAATGTCCTCTAGATATGACGTATGGGAGAGACAGCGGTGAGCTGTCTGACCCTCCAGAGCAAGTCAAAAAAGCAGAAAGCATTCGAAAGAAAGGTAAATAATAGACTAATTTATCCATTCAAAATATACATTTTCAGTTATACATTGTATCACTGTGTGTTTGTGTAGGTGAGCTTGAGACTCCTGGTGTAATCGGTACAGATGACTTAAACCAAATGCAAGAGGATGAAGCTGGTAAAAATATCACTTTTCTTCCTGATGTTAAAAACCAGCCACAAGATATATAACCAAGACATGTTTTTCCTCTCTGACACTTTCAGCTCAGGACCACTCAACAGATGAGACACCTATTTTCCTTGAGGCTCCTCATATTGCAGAGACCGAGTTAAGTGAGGAAGACCCAGATCAAGAGCTTAGGGCAGCAGGAGTCCAAAATGAGACTCGAGAAGAAGAGACAGCCCAGCCACAGTCCTCAGACAACAGCCTTAGGCAAAGGCTTGGGCCCTGGATGAGACTCTGAGCAACGTGACCAAGCTCTAATGTGACCACATACGCACATGCATTCTGTTAGAGCGGCTCATGCCACTCATAGCTAGCACATTAATTGCCTGAAGTGTATATCTGAGACATTCCTGTTGCAATGCAGCATGTATTACCGTATGAGCTGTTGCAAGCAATGTTGCATTTACAGCATTTGGAAACCATTTTACCTCATTGAGCTGATGCAAAGCTCAATAAGAGAATTTCCTGCTCTGCTGCTGTTGATTTTCTTCTTACGTGAGTCACTGTAGAGATCTGTAATGCTTGGCAGAATTCATACGCTTCACCTTAGTCTCAGATGAAAACCACACAGGATCTGCACAGATGTCAATGCTTTAAAATGTACAGTACTGAAGTTTATGGTTGTGTGGCATTATCTGTTTTGCATGTAAAGTAGTCTTGTAAATTACATGTGTGTCTGTAAAAATGTATCACTGTTTTATTTAATTTGTTTCTTGTCATTCCTCAGTGTTATGGTGTCTGCGATTATTAACAAATTGTTCCACATCTGGGGGTAGCAAATAAATATTTATATTCTCACATTACAGTAAAGAGTCTAAATGCAGTTTATTAGTTCCAGTTCTGTTACATTTTACTGCAGACGTATAAAGTACATTGGAGTTTAGTGGGAAAAATAAGTTGGTTAAAACTACTAGATAATGGAAAATATTTATGCAATGATATTACATAATATAATTTGAATATTTATTTTGTCACCAAAGACTTACTACTATAATACCAATATTATATAACTAATACCAAATTGTATTTAATTGAGTGTTTTTCATGTTTCACTAATAAATAACACGAGAAAAAGCTTGTTTTGGTCTTTCATAATAGAGCATACTCAGTAGGTGTGTTAGACTTACGTTTAACATTTAACATCAATACACAAATAAAGAGATCACATGTTTAAAATATAACGTTTTTTATACAATACACAAAAATGTTTCAGCAGCATGTCAGTGTTATCATTATAAAGTGGAACATGCAGACCAATCAATATGACATCAAAGTTTCGCGAGACTACAGCTTTCGAATAGGTCTCGCGGTACTCTGGTATCATACACCGATCTGTCTGGGAAGCGCCACATACTTTCAAACGCTAGGCGGCGATGTTGACGTTTTAAAATACACGTTCCGCTCCGCATGCGCATTCAAGCGTAATTTGTTGTGACAAAACCTTGGAAACAAAGCACCAGTGTTCCAGTCGCGCAGTCTTATGAAAACATTCATCTTAATTTCTTTTGGTTTGGTTTTATGCGCAAGAAGAAAAACAACAACTGAAATCCAGTAGTTTAAACTCTAAGCAGCCGACACAGGCTTCTAAAAAGATGGCGACAGCAGACGACTCTCGCTATTATAGTGGTGAGTTTAGGTCGTTAATTTGGTTTCAAATCTAACATTAGTATTCATAATTTATTAATTATCCACAATCTTAGTCGAAATCGAAGATAGTTTTCTTGATACATGCATTCTGTAGTCGTGTAACGCGACACAAGTCGCATCTAGCCAGTTAGCTTGTGTTTGTGATAGTGTGCCTTGTTTTTGTTATGTGGTTCTGTACTGATAGTTTTCCGTAAACGGTTAATAAACGTAATATCAGCGTATTGTTAAGGTTTTCGTTTAGTATTTAATGAAGATATTTTGTAAAAGTGTGTAGAAAGTAAATTAAATAGCAACTGGATAAACGGGCCACATGGCGCGATAATATGAGTTGAGGTCATGATGGACAGCTGTTGTCCAATTTTATATTTCATTTTATAAAGCAGGATCAGTCAATGTGAACGTATTTGGTTGTTTAATAGTTTATCCTCCATAGCACAACACGTCTGATCATCACTACTGATGACCATTAGTCCAGACATAAAAAATATAAGTTATCTAATAAAATAATTGAAATATACATGCAATATGGATGTGACAAAAACTAAAATAAAATGCTTTAAAAACTTCATATGGGTATTTAAACCACCAAATATTGATGTCTGAGCTATCAGTATGTTGAAAATCTTTAATCTCACTTGCCTTTTTTTTTCAGAACACGATGACCGTGTTGGAGGACCAAAGCATCGTAACCGAAAAGGCAGAGGTCCTTTCAGAGCACCCATGTACAGTGATCCGATGTCCAGACCGAAGCATCGTGGTGGTCATGGTGGGGGTGGAGGGCCTGGTCCTGGTCCTAGATCAAGATTACATGATGATGATGGAGATGTATCCATGGAGGATGGATCACAAGACGGCTCCCAGCGCAGATTGTAAGCACTTGCAATCGATGCAAGATAAATACTTTATGTAACCGTTGGTGTAAGTATCACGTTTGTAACTCATATTTCTTTCAGTAATCCCTACGGCCGGCCGCAGAATCGTCGTGATGAACGCAATCGCAAAGGAGGAAGAGGTGGAGAGAATGGGGGTCACAGAAGTCATGGACCCAGAGGTGGAGGAGGAGGTGGTGGTAGTAGTGATGGAAACCGCAAGAACTGGTTTAAAATGACTGTAAGTACATTAGAAATTACAAGTTATACTTTAATGGATAATGACTTAAATGGCTTATTATGTTGTATAAGCGAGTTAGTAAGTCTTAATTGTCATGACACCAGATTCCATTCGGAAAGAAATATGAGAAAGAATGGCTTCTGTCTTCACTTCAGAACATCTGTTCAATGCCGTTCCATGCTGTTCATGTAAGTAACTCAGTTGAGTAAAAGGCATTTAAAATATATTTAATTATTTTAGTGTACTAGTAAAAATGCTTTAGTGAAGTTTCTTCAAGACTTTCCTAAACTTTTGTTTTTTCTGTTATAGTATCATACGGAAGGCAACAAGGCCCAGTTTTACATAGAAGATGCCACAACTGCTAACGCTTTGGCGAAAGTGTCACGGAAAATAACAGACAAAGATGGATATAAGGTAAAACATGTCCACAACACACCTAATACATTATAAATATTGAAACGTGGCTAAAGGTATATTCTCCAGTCATGTTCATGGAGTGTGTGAGCTTGGCAGTATTAGATTGCATGTTAGAAAACATTTTTTTTGTGTAGATTACCGTGTTTGAATATTTACGGTTTTGTGATTTAATCCTAATATCTTGGATGGCTAGGTTACCGTTATTATGAACGGCTGCCCACCACCCACTTTGATCCACAATGATCTGAAGCCTGATGATCTGGAACACTTAAAGGTACGTTATGATTTCTAAAGGAAGCTTGGAGCTCATCAGGATGTTATTAGATGCAGATTTCCTTGTTAAATCAAGTCTAGTGTTAGCTGTAGATGTTACTGTTTATTGTCACACATGTAAGTGACTTACTTTCTATTATTCATAAGCAATGCATGGCCAAGCGTTTTGATGGATCTCAGCAGGCCCTTGATCTGAACAACATTAGAGTTGATCCAGGTGAAATTCATACAGTTTCTTTTTTACCAAAAACACTTGTTTAATTTGGTTTTCTGAAGGGCTATTGCTCATAATGTTGTCCCTTTATTGTGACTTCCGGCAGATTTGGTTTCTCAAAATATTGAGGTCACCTTGAATAGAAAGAACTCAATGGTGGGGATCATCAAAATCATTGAAGAGAACATTCCAGAGGTATAAAAAAGCAAAATTTGCATGATTACCCACATTATTTTAAAGTTGGCAGATATGAACATGAATTTCTAAATCTGTAAAGGCAATTTAAAAAAAGCGTTTCTTCTGTCCACAGCTGGTTTGTTTGAACTTGAGCAACAACAGAATATTCAGACTGGATGACTTGGCTGATATTGTCAACAAAGTACCCAATCTGAAGATACTCAATCTCTCACACAATGAGGTATATTGGGCTCACAGCTAGATTTTCCTAGAAGTCTTTATTTTCTCAAGTCAAATACTCATCAATGTTTTCTTTCCTATGTTTCGTAGCTGAAGACAGAGCGAGAGCTTGATAAACTTAAGGGTCTGAAGCTGGTGGAACTGTCGTTGGTGGGGAATCCTTTGTGTAGCCACTTCAAGGATCAGGCAGACTATTTCAGGTCAGTGTTCTGTGCTTTATCATATGTTTACTACAATTTGTCATAAACATACTTGACACAAATGCAGATGTTTTGCTTAGTTGAAATAGATGCATTGTGTCTTATGATAGTAAACCTCTGTACTCTAGAAGGAAAGATCTTTCTTCAAATAAGCGTGCTGTTGTTCTGCCAACAATACACATTTAACTGATATGCGTAGCAAAGTTACCATTCAAACATTAATTGAACATGACCAAGCAAATGTTTATGCAAAATACAGTGTTGAGAATGCACACTTACATTGTGTCCTAACTGATCGTGGAAGTCGGCAACACATGAGAAAAAGGGCCAAAGACACAGCAGCAAAGTATTTTTCTATGTCCTGTAAAGTTTTTGCCCATTCATTAGGTTTGCTTGTGAGGATCCTTAAGAGGTGTGAAACATACACCAAAAAATGTAATGATTTTAGAAGAACAAGCCATGGACATATATAAAACATATTAACATGACATTTGTAAGAAGACTTGTAGTAAAATGTATCCCCAATTTTGTCATTCTGATATGAAGTTTCTGTTGGTGTAGCTAAACCTGGTGTGAGGAACAGGATTAATTTTAATGTATCTGAACAATTTAAGTTCATAATAGTATGGATAGATGGATGGATGAAATTAAGTCCCACGCTGTTATTTCCTGTCGATTGGTTTCAATTGGACGTTTGTCACATTAGGAGAGTTACATTTAATGGTCTGTATTTTACAAAATGTAATCTAAAATTATCCGTTACGAATAGTTTGTTCCTATGTGTTTTAACACACTTGCTTTGCTTTTTTTCTTGCGGTTAACTCTTGCTGTTTTTAATGTGAGCAATGTTGATCTTGTAGCACTTTGTACAGAATGCAATGCATCAGCATGTTTTAGAAGGGAAAGATTTTGGCATATAAACCTAAATTAGCTCATATTTTATTTTACTACATTAAAGATGCAGCTTTAACACATGTGACCTCCCAGAATGCCCATGGATAAGTTGACAGTGAAGGAAAGAACATACCTCTGAAAATGATGCACTCTTTAAGTACATATGTACTCCAGCTTTCAAAAATGCTGGCCCCCTCTTCCCTCCACCCTCCCTGCAATATCTGACACCCGGAGCACCGCTGCTGATTGGTCAGTCAGAGGCTGGTTAGTCAAAGACGGGTAAGATCCCACCTTTGAACTTTGGGACAACCTAAGGCAGGCACAGCCGCAGAACTGACCACAGCAAGCATGTTGGAGATGAAGATCACAGCCAAGAAGAAGAAAAGATGGTACGTTTGTGAGGAGATGTCTTGGGTGGAGAAGGAGAGGGAAGGTTTTTAAGAAACCTTGAGCCGGGCATTGCTCAGCAACATGTGCTTTGGTGCATGATGCAATATGTAATGAGTAATCAGAGAGCAGATTATGAAATTCTCTCTCTTTCTAAACAAGATGGAGGATAGTTGGTCACAGTGTGGCCATTTTCATGATCCTCATCCTAGAGTGCTTGGGAGGTAAACATCAGCTCATCAATTCAACAAAAAAAGAAAATTCTATCATACTGATGGAGGATCACAGAAAACAGATTTTGGAATGATAATTGAATATATGCTTAAACAAAGTAGATGAGAAATAGGAATCAAAAACTGTGAAAAGATGTCTGGGTTCAATAAAACAGCAAATCACTTGCTTGAATAATTGCCCTGCTGTTCTTAAATTTAATAGTAGGGTCCAGATTAAATAGGGACTATAACCCATACACCTTTCTAGCTCTTATTCATTTCTATATTCTGTACAGAGATGCTCGAGGCTCAACATTTGCTTTTTGTTTTCTAGTCTTGCATTGGTTAACTTCTGTCACTATCTGTCATTACTTGTCACTCTTCCGGTCTGTTCTGTTGCTGTTTACTTCGTTCTCCATGGTTGATCATATTGATTTACACTATGATAGTTTCTCATTTTTCCCAGTGGACCATAGAGTTCATCTTTTAGTTTCGCACAGGTCAGCAAAAGCTCATATGACATTCACGGTTGTTTATCATTTATGTCTTTGTAGCTCGTCGTACAGTCATGTTTTCCTCTAGTAAATATCATCTTGTTTGAACAATGTTCAAGTTCAGTTTAGCTTGCTAACATCTCTGGATCTGTAGTGGATCTGCGACGCATAAACACACACACAAAACCCCATTTTGGGGTTATCACCAAATCCCAAACCCCACAGTACACTCCCCAAATGCCTGAAAATACTGACTGATTGTTGGTGTGAGTGCAAACCTCTACCCCTCACAAAACCACCCCCAGCTCCCCCCATCCTTTGCCAGCCTGCTCGTGTCAGTGTTTCGGCCTGTAGGGGGGACCAGTGGTGAGTATTGAGGACGGGTGAGTATCATGTGCCTGGGACTGGGTGGGAGTTGAAACAACAGGAATTCTGTAATTTATTTGTTTATTTCAAACCATTTCCCTGGTCAAGCTTCAAGGAGAGAAAAAATAAAAGTGGTCCATATGACCACTGTGGAAGTCTCTGGTTTGTATAAAGTATTGACTAAAGTTTAAGTTACAAATACAGATTTCTGAACATCATATGGGTTTTGATGGCTTGTTTTTATCTTACAAATACATGTTCAGTTTTTCCCTGTTTGAAATGACAGTGAAACAATTGTCGGTGTTCATATTAATGTAAACATGGTTATCAACCTTTAAAGTTTGCAGAAAATTAATTAACAGGCCTGTGTTGTCAAACTGCTAATGTCTCAGGTCACTCAACCTTGATCAGTAATCTGTAAGTAGAAACTTTTTATAGGCTGTTCTGATCAAATCAATTTTCATCATTTGTCCTCACTTAAAATGGCCCAGCTCACATGAATGTTGGTGTGGGATGTGATAACGTATCCCTGAGGTTGTGTGTGTAGATTGTACTAACATTGTCTCTCTTGTGTTCTGTCTTTGTGATTGTTGGACAGTGCCATTCGGGAACGATTCCCCAAGCTGCTCAAACTGGTAGGAAACGCATTGCGTTTATCTGTTTAACGTTATTTCAGCAGTGTGGTGATCATAGTAGATGCAGAGGTAAAATATACGTTGTTTAATTGACTTGTTCTCTCAATCATAGGATGGACATGATCTTCCACCCCCTATCGGTTTCGACTTGGAAGTCGCTCCTGCAACTCTACCACCATGCAAGGTTCTTAAAATCTTAAGATTCATATTAAATACTTTCTGAGATCGTTTGCTTTGAACTCATCCGATCTTTGATTTACTTTGAACACAGCCTAGTTACTTCAACTCGGAGGAAATAAAGAACATCATCCTTTGCTTCCTGCAACAGTACGTGCTCTTCAGCTCCTAAACAGTTTTGTAACGGTGTTTAGATGCAACATTCTCATGTTATCTGCTGTGTCTTTCAGGTATTACAGCATTTACGACTCGGGAGACAGACAGTCGCTGCTCGACGCATACCACGACGGGGCAACTTTTTCCCTCAGCATTCCCTTCTCAGTGCAGAACCCTTCAAAGTACAGTATAACTACTTGGACAGTATTTTACGCAGATGCCTAAATCAGAACTAGGGCCAATTTGACTTCAGCTCTTTCCTTTTGTGTGCAGGAGCAGTTTAGGGGAGTATCATAAAGACAGCCGCAACATCAAGCGCCTGAAAGACCCCTGTACGTTAGTTTCGAGTTTTTTAAAATAATTTTGCATTTACTATTACAGTTTCTTTGGTCTATGGGTTATTCCTCATCTCCTTTGCCGTTTTGTCTTTCAGCTACACGGTTTCGTTTGCTAAAGCACACGCGATTAAATGTGGTGGCTTTCCTAAACGAACTCCCCAAAACCCAGCATGACATTGCCTCCTTTAACGTGGATGTCAACACCTACACAGTGAGTAGAGCTTTATTATTAAGCTTCTGGCCTTAGAAATAAAATCATCGCATTAAATCTGCATCTGTTTTTTTGCAGGCTACACTATTGGCATTTACTGTTAGTGGAGTTTTCAAAGAAAGTGAGTTCTTCTATGATTCACACCCATTCTGAACCTTTATCTTAATGCTAAACTTGTTGTTGACTTTTTTCTTCTGTTTCTCCTCTTAAGTGGACGGCAAATCTCGAGACTCTTTCAGAGCGTTCTCTCGGGTGTTGATTGCTGTACCTGCTGGAAACGCAGGGTAAGAAATATATTTTGTACCAATAGCTGTGCAAAAGGGAGCATCTTTGGTTCTATATATGTGTAACCTATTTTCAATCTTTCAGTTTGTGCATCGTGAACGATGAGTTGTTCGTAAGGAACGCCACTACAGAAGAAATTCGTCGTGCATTTGTTGCTCCGGCTCCCACGCCGTCCAGCAGTCCTGTACCCACTTTGTCTGCTCCCCAACAGGAAATGCTTGCTGCCTTCTCACTAAAGTCTGGCATGAATCTCGAATGGTCTCAGAAGTAAGCACTACATTTAATACTTTAAGCTTCTATGGTTGAAGATTGTGGTTAAAATTGTCTTTTATGGCTTTGTATTATAAATATTGGATTGCAGGACTTTGATGTTTTTTGTCATTTTTGTCATTTCAGGTGCTTACAAGACAACGAATGGGATTTTGACAGAGCTGCTCAGATCTTCACTGGGCTTAAGGTACTTAAGCATTTCATTCTTAATAAGGTTCATCTACTTAAGTACATCTACTTAATTCAGACTTTATAAAGGTGAAGCCAAGGATTATGAGTCATGCATTCATGTTGTTTTTTCTTTTACAGGCCCAAGGGAAAATCCCAGATGTTGCTTTTGTGAAATGAATAAAAGAACGATTGTTGGAGTTTTAAATGTATTGTCATGTTCACCAATATGACTAGTAAAAGTACTTGCTCATTGCATTTTTGTTGTTGTTCTAGTCTGCCTGTTTGATTTTATAAATTCCGTTGGAAGAGTAAATTAGACTGTGACTGACTGTGGTTGCTGCTGAGAGAAATAAAGATTTTGTTCAATTTGATGTTTTTTCTCAAAAAACCTTTCATACTTTTCAAACAGCTTTCATATGATTTTACTCTGTTGCACCTTCATATTATTGATAATCTTAAAAAAATTTGTGCTCAAAAATCACACTAGATTGAACTCGGCCATTTGATGAACTTTATTGCAGATAGAACAACCACAATGTTCAATTATGGTTACAGTACAGTAAGATTTGTGCATTAAACACTCACTTGTGCATATACATTTCACCCCCCCAAATATGAAGCACTTGACTTTTCCAATTAAGTTACTTCATTGAAATTTCCGTATAATGGCACAGTGTGATATACAGTATAATGAAATCTACTACACTGGATTTAAATGATATTTGGCCTGTGAGAAACAGGGTAGCGACTGTAACACACAAATTGGTTTTACACCTAAATCTCAGACAAGAAATTTGCGGCCAAGCTGCAGCTCAAGCCCGTCCCATCAGGCTCCACGTTGAGCTTTTTGACCACACAGTTTTCAACCAGCATGGCATACCTTAACACAGAAATAAAAATTAGGACCATTGTACTGGCAATTGATGATTTTTACTTCTGAAATATAGGAGTTGGCTAAATTATATATTTATCTGAATAAAGCATATATATGCAGTGTTCTGTAAGAATCGCATGTGGGTAGTTGTGTAAGAATATGACAAGACAATAATTATGATTTACGTGATCAAATGTTTTAATATAAGAAAAAAACAGCTCACCTTTTAGACCTCAAATGCCCAAACACATTCATGAGTCCACATGAGCTTTGCTCACTATCTAGAGCGAGATCCACTGCCTAAAGAAAATTGACATAAATCCCAAATTAGTCCAAAAGCAGCAATCTTTTTAAATACAGTTATGAAGTACTATAATCTTATTTAACTGTAGTCAAATCTACTGTAAATTGCATTGAGGATTATAATCTTGTGGAACCAGATTTTACATATTTTATAAGCAGTTATGGGAGCAGCACATGGGTGTGCCATTTAAAGCAGGACCTAAAACTGGTTTGGTGCTTCAAACTCGGGACTGATAATGAGAAGAAAAGGATTGATAATGTCACCTGAGTGAAAGCTCCACAGGGATCAGCCAACATCCGCACCTACAAGAAATGGACCACAATGACTAAATTAACTATAAAACAGTCTGGCATTATCTGTCAATTCAACAAATCCTTAAAGTAATGGTGAACTTTAGCAAAAATCAGGCTTAATTACTGGTAGTTTTCTTACCTTGCCATGTGCTCCATGTTGAGCTCCCCATGCAGACATAACAAACACATCATTGACAGACACACAGGCAATTTCCTGAATACCTCTGGCCCTAAACATATCAGCCATCTGGATAAAGCCTGGGAGATGAGCCTGACAAAACATGAGTAAAATGAACTAAGTTTGAATTACTGTTAATGAGGACTGGAGTTTTCACGCTTCAAAAAGGGCATAAAGCAAACCTGATCTGTAAACCATAACTTATTATCATTATCAATATTTACATCAGCAATTGTAAATGTAAATATTATGATTCCAGTATAAACTACATACTTGACCACACATTTATTTAAAACTCTGTTTCACAGACTGAAGTTGTAATATGATGAACAGCTGTCAGTGGATCTCATGTTAGTACCTTTGAACATCCAGGGGTAAATGCACCTGGCACGCCAAACAGCACACCTGTTTTACCCCTGAAGAGATGAGCGATTGAGATGGTGTTTCCAGGGTCTCCCTCCTGAACTACTACGTCAGGAAGACATTGACCAACCTGAAAGAGTTCGAAACAAATAAAAAACACAAAAATGAAATAACAGAACCTTGTGCAGCCTTGGACCAATCATAATATATAGATTTAAATAGATTTTTCCCACATTTTAGAATAGTAGTAAACTAAAATCATGAAACAACACAATTGTAACAGTGAGAATTATGTTGTGACTAAAGCATCCAAAATAAATGAACACTGTTATATTCTTCAAAAGTAGTCACCCTTTTGACATTTTATCATCTGACGTCTCAACCTAAGAAGCTTTCTAAACAGCACGGAGGATTTTTTAACAATATTTAAAGAAATTAATATGTTGGCACAATTATATTATTATGTACCATGGTAATTTCAAACTGTGAGATATACACCTTCAGATTAAACGATTTTTAAGATCACAAAAATTTCATTTTTATCAGTTGTGACACCTTTTGACAGGTAGCCTACTGCATATAACTAGTAACTATTATTCATCATAAAATACTGTAGTATACTTTATATACTATAGTAAACTGTAGTGGAGTTCCTGGATAGTTTTTTGTAGAAATCACTACAATACACCACACTTTCCTACAGTTTACTATGGTAAACACTACTACAGTAATTTTGTATATGTGTCACCACAAATTTACCCGCATCTCACTATAGTAACAATCGTTTACCCATGACATTTGTAGTAAAACTATGGTAATAATACAAATGATGATCAATACGCTAAACACAGTTACTATATGTTCACGAATGTGCACTGCAACCGACGCTGTGCGACAAAAGCTGACGACGATAAATCAACTGTGGTTATTATTGGCTATAATTACAGAACCGTTGAGTTTAGTAGCGTCGCTCGAGCGTCATCTGGCCTACAAGGAAATACTTAAAACTTCCCGGACTCTGTCTGGTCGCCCACAACATATTTGAATAAAAATCGGTAAAACAAAATCAAAACGCAAATTTTATTCGTCATTCTTGTCGTACAATATCCACAACAATACTTTAAATGAATAATCTGCGCTTACAAAAGACGCTCACTCATGGCGGCGCAATAATTATTGAAAAAGTTTTCAGTGTTTTAATTTAAATGACAACGCGTACATCTGATCTGTGCCATGTCAAGAGAAAAAGCTGGAGACATATATTTCCGACATATGTTATCTAATGTAAATTTCTCACCTGTATGGGCATGCTGGCGATGTGTGTAGTGTTTATCAATCAAACGCAATAGATGGCACGGACGCCTTTCTGTAGTAGTGTTGTGGAAATCATCGGTTTATATCAGCGGTAACTGGAACAGCGAAGTGCCTGCGGGAATACAGTCAGCCCATCCACTCGAGGCTCCTCCTTCCCCGCCCGTCTGGATTTAAACACCTGCTTACCTCTGACGACTCTTTCTTCTTGACTTGTTATTAGTATTATAGATGAATTAACAAATTATAATCTTGTTTTAGCTGACAGCTTAATTTTTAATAATGATCTCCTGGCTTTTCAGATGTAGGTCTGTAATCATTGTTTCTGATTCATGAGACATGGTACAGTACAGTATGTCACCCTGCCTGTTAAATCCCAGTCATTTTTGTGATTTTCTACATAAATTCATTTTATATCATGTAAAAAAACATTCTGTGAAAATATAACCTTCATATATTTAACATTGACTGAGTAATGATTTATCAAAGATTCAGATTAAATGATTAATTGAAAACTTTGATTAGATTATTGAGACTTTAGCTTAGTTTTCACAGGCAGGGTCACATAACTTCATATGTCCTGACACCATTAACAGGTCATATCATAAAGGTTGTTAACGGCCCAACAATCCTTTATAATAATGCACTTAGTCTAAATCACAAAGAAAACACTTCTGCTTTGTGGTTTTACCCCATTTGGCATAGTTTGTTCTCATTTGATTTTGGTCATTCCCTGTCTGTTCCTGTTCCTGCAGTTGGCACCAGCTTATATTTGTAACACAGTAGCTTGCAAATTTTTTCCAATCTGGTTATATACATACATACATACATACATACATACATACATACATACACACACACACACGCACACACAAGATGATACAACGTTTTCTAATAGACTTAATTAGTGATAGTAAAACCTGGACGCCTTGTAATTTTCGTTTATTTAATTTTAATAACAGATGTACTGACTATTAGACTGAAACAACACCTGTCTCTAGATGATTATAGTGTTATGTTATGTCATCTGCCATGGAAAAAACATCGGGGCAATGTACGATTGAAATCTGTTATTTAAAAGTGACATTTCCAGGGCACAGCTTAGAAATATTTAAAAATGACAGCATTGCTTTAAACACAGTAAAGCTTATTAATGCATTTATGAACTGAAAAACAGATCACTATGATGCATTACTGGGTGGGTGTCCTGCTTTCTGCAGTTACATTTAAATGGGATTAGATCTTCGGGTTTGCTTTATTATTGCATATGCATAATTGCTCATATGACACACTAGATATCTGTAATGTTTGTGAAAATTGGCACACAAAAAACATATGTCTATAAAATCAAAGAGGTGAATGTGTCTGATGCATTTACTCATTGGTGTCACACCTATTCCAATTAATTATACAGGACATTCATTCACATTTTTTCATGTCTTTTATAGATGACATTAGGACTCAGATAAGAAAACAAAGGTAATCGAATACCGATAATTATAAAACAATACATCACCTGTTTCTATCCAAATGCTAAATTGTAATGCCAGTTTTAATAACCCAGAAGAGGAACTAAAGGGTGTTCTCTGCAAAATACACCAACTAAGATTTAAAATAGTGGCATTAATCTGACAAACGTTTGCTAAATGAAAATGTTACTTACAAAAGACAAAATGAATTGCTGATATAATGATGATAAAACAACAATCAGTTGTCAATAATGTTTCAGTATTAATAGCATTAAAATACTAGTTACGGTCATTTGTAGCAATACATCAAGAGAAGCTAAATCAAATCCACATTTTGAATTGTAAAAGTGTAAAAACATGAGGAAGCACATGCAATAATTTGGTTTGTAAGTGGTCACACGATGGCGGTGTTTCTCCAACCAGAGCTAGTGCATCGCCGTGTAAAATATTATTCATATGCTTATTTGTATAATTATAGACTAGAAAATATCATATAACCACTTGGAAACAGAATATGAGCTATAAATATATATGGTATGTGAAAGTATAAGGAGCGGATGATAATGTCAAACGAGACTACAACCTATATTTGCATTAATATGCAGTCACCTAAACTAATATAAAAACCCAAACTTTTTGGCAAAGGTTTGGCAGTAATATTTAGGTATTATTTTGTTCATATCGTGCACACTGCAATAAATCATAATCATTTTACAGCGCTTTGGAATACTGGATTCTGATTGGTCAATCGCGCCATCCAGCGGTCTGTTACTGTACAGATGACCGCACATTGTCCTTCACATGTACGAGTGCAGTTAATGAAGGCTTGTATCACTGTAAATCACACATAGGCCTACACACGGATAAATGGGTTTATAATAGTCGCTTCTTTTCAAGAGATGAAAGAACTGACGGGATAATGACAAAACGAAATTCAATGACAAGTAATGAGGTGTGTTAATTTATTAGAAAACACATTGACACTGACAATATTTTAAAATACTCCTGTGGTGTTTTAGTGTTTGCCTTCTCTTCACAGTGATTCAATATGAACAAAGTGTGGAAATAGTTACTACCACAGAACCACTGAGCTTTACAAAAAGAAAAAAGCACAGACATATACAATCATTGAACTTTAACACACACAAATACCAGAACAATAATATTAATAAACATCCGCAAATTGAGTAAAAAATAGATTTTAATCTTTCAAATACAACATTTTGAATACAAATATTGATTTGTTTTCTTTACCGTAGTTTTTATTATTACTATTAACTGATGTCACTAGTGGTACTGTTGAGGTTTGATTTACAGTATATCAATATACAGAAAAAAATGAAAATAAACATTTTGGTAAATTCTGGTATTGCTCATTTACATAAATATACACAGACACACAAACACCTAGCCGTGGATTGAATTTATCTTTCAATCATGTTATGTTCTACGTTCGACAGACAACATGGCTTTAGTTAATGCTTACCGTTATTAAAACACTACTGTAATATTGTTGTATATTAGCATTATTATCGATACAAACATTGACATATTTTACAGCCGTCTTTGAATGGACCCACTCATTCATGGTTATGTACACATTCAATGACACCTCAATAACCACTTAAGAGAGACATACACTCCGGTGTACAAAAGAGAAAAAAAGAAAACAAACTGAAAATGTTAAACTTTTATAAAGATTGATTTGAAAAAAAGACACCTGTTTTTACTGATGTGCCAAATTTCCCTTTTTAGACAGACTGGTGGCATTTTTAGTACAAGAGCGAAAAAAAAAACAAGAGAGCAAAAGAGCAAGTTTTGCAGTAATTTTATATTAGTGTCTGAAATCTCCAATACTTGTAATAAAATTTCACAGAAAAAGACAAGAATATATAACTTCCACTGGCTCTTGCAAAATTAGTACTTTAATTACAAAACGAAAAAAATAAATCAAAAAGACAATTCAATAAAAAACGCATTTCATAACATTCTCCCAAATGGATTGCTTTATTTATTACCAAACCTGAGGCCAAGCTTCATGGTGTATATATATATATATATATGTAAAGGAAAACCAAAATTAAAGTCAGCCAACAATAGCAGAAACTGTGATTAGCTGACTCCAAAAATTATATATATATAGTCTATAGGTATATAGATTGAGCTGAAAACGTTTTTAAATACAGATCATCCTTGGAAGATTCCTGCGTATATCTGCCATCAGCTAATGTGAACAACTTTGAGAGTGAATGACATACAATCATTGCTGCTAAAAGTATACAGTGAAAATCACCCAGATGACGTGACATCACCTCAGAGGTCTGAATGTAGAACAGTGGTTTTAATTTTTAGTACTTAAATTGGTAAGAGGCCATTATGGCAACTGGCTTTTCTTCCTCCCGTTTTTAAATGTGTCTAATAAATAAAAGGTAGCGGAGTTGTAGAACTCAACAGAGTATGATTGCATATAATACCAGACGATCGTCTGCAAACAAACGACTATGAACAGACCACACAGCAGTAAAACAAACAAATATCTTAATAAAAGAACAGTTTCAAACTGACCCCACGTTCTGGGGCTTTCCCATTTGCATTTAATGTTGCTCTGCGCCTCAGAGGCGTTCAGTCCGAACATCAGACGGAATGAGACACTCCAGGTTCAAATGAGGGATAAATGGAGGGATACGACAATTTTCTTCTCTTTTCTCAAGTTCATCAGTCTTTCCAAATGTTTTTGCAAAAGCGATGAATGCATTGAGCTGAATGGGTCACGTAGCGGACCAGTGTCATATCATCAGGGACGGAAGAATTGAGGATAACGTCTGAACTAAATGAGACACGGACGAGGTCCCACAACATCTTCACACTGGATTTGAACCAAACGTTTTAAAAAAAACTCACAGCAAGTAGTTTAGTAGTCAGCTGGCCTACAAGATACTAATTTACCCTGATTTAGATTCGGTTCAGCTCAGCATGTGCACTTTGCATTAGTACCTTCAATCTCTCATTCACACAAACCACATCTATAAAGGATGACGTTATCTATTAAACTGGTAAATATACAAAGGACGGTGATGTACAGCAGGTTTATCGAAACAACTTTTTATAATCCTAATACGTCATATTTTTATTCCTTTTACGTCTTTGCTATGCGACTACACCACAACTAAGCCGATTTTAAAATGCCTGACATCAAACTAATATTATGAAATCTTTCATATTGCTTTCCATAATATTACGTTGCACTATATTTGCTTGTAGTAAATGTACCAGCGTCTACCAGTAAACTAAACTGAAACACGTTTCTAATAAACCACTGTAGCTACGAACAGCAGTTTGTGTAATCTCTCCTGTTGGTCTTCACTTGTTTAATGGTTTTGCATATTAAAACGTCTTGTAGTATGGCGAGGGCATTATAAAGACATAAAGTCACTGTACATAACAATTGCTTTTAGAACACGAGTCTATGAAGAAAATAAATCTTATAACTGTAGTGCTGTATTTTAGTATTTTGCTAAAAAAGGAGAAATCGAAGCGACATCACTGAATCAACAGTTCACGGGATTCTGCGAAGAGTTCATATTGCTGCAGTCTCAGTAGACGCCCTTGGCACGTAAATATCTCTGAGTTTACAAGAACGGTTAGCTTCTATAAACACTTAACGTCAGCAAACAGGATGGCTGTGAGGTGAGAAAATGAATTACACAGCCTGCGGCTCCACTAACACTGATATAAATATTAACTTTGTCTGACCCAAGTTTGTGTGAGAAGTGAAATCGGATGAAAGTGAATATTCGATGTGTACGACCGTATATAAGGAGTACCCCAAGTTATCAGCGGACAGCTGCGATTACACAAAGCGTCTTCTTCATATTCAACCCGTCTCTCAAAACGTTTTCTTTTGGCTTTTTAGCCCTTGCACTTTCATTTCACAAGAAAAAGCACTATTACAAAAAAAGACTTCGGGCACACTTTAGCCCATTTTCCTAATTTTCTCTCTCTTTCATCCATCCGAGTGTCGTCTTTGCTCTATGGCGAGTCCATCATGGCCTCCAGCATCTCCAGGAAGAGTTTGTGCATAGGCACCCCGCCGCGAGTCTTGATGCTGTAGAAGGTGGTGAGAGCTCGACCGGCGGTCTGCCTGAGGAGCGGCAGGGTGAGGAGGAGACGCCCGGCACGCTGGGGGTCATCAGGACGTCGCTGGACCTCCATTTCTAGTAGAGCCTGATGCAGCAGGTCCCTTAACTTCTGCACAGCCTCCATGTCCTCAATGTACACAGAATCTAAAGAAAGAAAGATTAGATTAGGCTCTATAAAACATATAATCTATAAATAAAATATTACTCGTGTTTAAGGTTGTCGACCCTGGGTTAAGTAATGGTTAATGTTTAGCATGTACACACAGATATGGGAGGTGTACGGAAGAGATCTTGGGTGTGTTCTTTACAAAAGCAAGATTCAAAACACACCGACTCCTAGTATTTGCATAACAAATACAGATTCTGTGGGTAAAGCCGACATGAGGGTTGAGTTTATTGTTTATAGTAATCAAAAGTGTCACGGGTCTTTCCGGGCGGGGGATATATTCGCCGGACAGTGACAAGACAGGTAAGTTTACGATACAAAACAGAACGAGGCCTGGTCCTAATTACAGAGTTAAATATGACTCACATCAGTCAGAGGATGACCAGTCGACCATGGAACAAAAACAGATTCGGAAGGAATGAGTCATTGATAGGAAAATGGTTAGCGTGATGGAAACTGTACCCGAGTTGGTGAGAGCGATAGCTTTGAGCATGACGAACTCCTCGCGGTCCAGCTGCAGGGCTCGGAAACGCCGCGCGAGCTGGCTGATGGCCGCGTTGAGCTCGGTCAGACCGGCCACGCGAGACATCTCCTCGTCCAGCACGAAGTCTTCAGCGAACACCACCTCATCCTCACAGCCAAGGGAACGGTAAGCCACCCCCAACACTAAGACCTCAAGCCACACCGACTGCAGCACGGACATCTGGTCTGCCAGGGACAGGGAGAGGAAACCTGGAGGGAGAGGAAAAAATAATGTTGAAAAAAACCCCTGAAAAGATTGTCAAAAGCAGGCAAAATCATGTCTTCATAGATCACGTCATCCACATTCTGAGTCTAACTTTGACTTGTCTTCTCCAGTTTCTCTTGAATCTTTGGTACAGGCACCTGTATCTGCAGACAGGTGTGATTGATCAGCACTTTCCTGCACTTTTAGCTGCTACAGAAACACGAGAACCGTCAAATATCAACGTCTAACAAGCTCTAACTGTGTTTTCCAGCTGGCCTTTATACAACCTCTTGAAATGTTAGCAGCACATTAGCATCTGATCTGCCCTTCATCCAATAAACTGGGAGAACTGTGAAAGTATAAAAACCAGGACACGTTTTTAAGCAAAAAGCAGCAGCAGTTTAGCACTACAGTGATTTTTTGCAATTACTATCATTGAAATTATTCTGATGTTTTGGCAAAAAGTGATCAACTAGCAGACCAAGGTGCTTGCAACACCAAAGTCACATGTTCAAATCCCAGGCAAAGCCTCAAATACAAGTCAAATTAAAGTGTCTGACAAATTCATAAATGTAAAACCTCATGTAAGGTAAACCATGTGGCTTTATTTCAGTAACAGGAGAATAAGTGGCTTGTAGCTTGACACCAGAAAAGCTTTCTTAACACCATCTCCTTGCCAACCTGCCTTGCTATTCCTCTTGTTCTCACTTACCAGGAATGTGTTTGGCCCAGCCGATGATGACAACTAGTTCCCGGTCGGCCAGGTCACAGAGAGTGGTGAGCGTGCGCTGGGCCGTGTCAGGCTGCAGGGGGTCTGGCATCGCAAACAGCTTTTCTGGCTCCGCCACCAGCAGATGAGACACAATGATGCTGGATGAACCTGAGAGACGCATTAATCAGAATTATAACAACATCCAATCCTGTTTATTAAAAAACATTGTGATTCTATAAATATTGAATTTTTTGTCTATAGAACATGCTTATTACCTTTCTCTCCCTCTTTCCGTAAAGGTATGGGTGCACTCTGATACGTCGCATTCTCAACCTCAGGGCGTCTCTTGTATTTCTGTCTGCCGCCTCTGACCCTGTCCAGACGGACTCCTATTGCAAACGCACACATCAAAACCCGGTAAGAACAGTACGCCATTGTCATCAATACATCAGGCAAATTGGGTGCGACCTCACCTTCTTTAAGCATGCCTACTTTGAGGCACTTGGTGAAACGACACGCCTGACAGGCCTTTCTGCGACGCTTGGTTATCTCGCATTCGTTGGAGGCCGGACAACTGTACTCGATGTTGCCTAGGTGGAGTAGATGGAGGTCAGGTTAGATGTCTGCCTTAGGTATCAGTGATATCAGGTGGATCTATCACACATGCTCACCCTGTATGGTTCTTTTGAAGAAAGCTTTACAGGCTTCACATGAAGCCACTCCGTAATGGTACCCAGAAGCCACATCTCCACAGACCAGACACAACCTTTTGGGAAGCGTGCTTAGAGCATACTTGCAGCGGCCACCTGCGCTCCCAGTAGAGCCCTCCTCGGCTCCATCCGCAACCTCCTCCTTAAAGTGGCAGCGCAGAGCCGGCGTGTAAAGGGGCGGGGAGTAGCGTCCGGTACCTTCTCCTCTGGAACCACCTCCTCCGCTATGGGATGAGTCTGAGGAAGCACCTCCTGGGCTGGTTCTGCCACCACCTCCTCCTCCATCTGGACTGCTGGGTTCGGCTTTTATGTACAGGTCAGAGCGTCGCTCTCTGGAAGACATGATACCTGCAGAAGAGAGGAGAGTGTGAGACAATTTAAAATAAGCAAAAATAAATGAATGATTTCATTGATACTTATTATTATTTTGCACAAAACAATACCATAGGTTGGCTTCCTAAACATGGGCTTCAATCTCTGACTTGCCATTATTTAAGATTTCAAGGTTATATTTCCACGAAATGTTCTTTACATTATGCAGGATGATTTGATGTAGAAAACAGTAAATCACAAATGACTTTAGCTTGGTTTTTACAGACCCGGTCACGTTTTAGCTTTATCATCACTTGAAGGTCATCGAGAAAAGAGGAGTAAGTAGCAGATTCAAAGTGATGCAGTTACTAAAGATTATGTCCATGTTGTTTTTTTGATCGGGTATAAGATAGGTTGTATAAAATGGTAGGCCTGCATACAATTCGGATTACTTCGGATGAAAATCTCTGATGTGCAAATGTGCATATGTATATCAGCTGGCTTAATTTCAAAATATTTAATTTTTTAATGTATTAGATTGTATTGGGTAAAAGCTTATCTTTTTGCTTTTGTGCAAAATCATAGTTTTTAATGTCTATTTAGTGCCATATTGTACACATAGAGTTGGCACTGAGCAGGGATGTTGCATGTCATGTGTTGTAATAAACATAAAAATGATGTAAATGACTATTTTATATTTCAGTAATGCTGTTATAGTCTCATTATTTACATTACATTACATTAATGTATATGATTTTGTTTTGATCTAAAGGATTGTGCCCATCTTCATTCGATTAACATGCAGGTGCATGCTGAGTGAGCAGACAGAAATCAGATGCTCTCTCTCTCTCTCTCTCTCTCTCTCTCTCTCTCTCTCTCTCTCTCTCTCTCTCTCTCTCTCATCTATATGACTCGATAACATACAAAGCACAAGATAACAAAAACCATTCAATGATACACATAACATAACCCTAATCTTTCACTGAATGGTATGCTATCTACAGGCAAGAACTTTCTAACCAGTCATTTTGTACGCCATGGGTATCAATAGTGTTCACCTAGTGATCAGACAGCGCAGGTCTGTCTGTCCATAATCCCCACAGCATAGTCTCAACCCACAGAAGATTAGGGTCATTAATCCAGGAGAGAGAGAATCCAATCCCCTAATTATACCTCCAGAAGAGGTGTCCAATTGAGTGTTAGCCAGTGTACGACACCCAGTGTTCACGAGTCTCTCTCAGGGACAAACTAACCTATGATACCACATCTAAAACGTGCTGATCGTGCCATTTCCAGCATTTAGTCTGTGAAGTTAGCACATACAAAAATTACACAAGCTGTAGGACGACTGCCAAGTGGGTAATGCAACCAGCCGGGACAGCAGTCTGGCGTGATGGTGGACTTCTTGGTTAAACAAATGTCAGGCTGCTAGTCCTACAAAGAATTACTAACAGAAATATTACCTGCTGTACATGACATTCTGATTAATACTATCATTACACATTGTCTGCTCCTCAAGATATTAAGAAAAACTACATTTCCACCTTCATCTGTCCTTGACAAACATCTCACACAGACACAATTCACCTTTCCCCCGCTTGTGCATGATGTGTTGCAATTTTGGCAACTAGTGTGCAGATCGTAACTCTGTCCCAATGCTTCCAAGTCCACTGTCCTTTCTGCCAAACATGCTTAGTTTAGTTACTTACATAACACCTGAACTTTGACGTTTACCTATACCCCCCATACCAACAGAGATGCTTTCTCTCCCTATATATCATCTCCTTATGTATATATCTCTCAATATAGCAGAATGGCCATTTATAAGATATATGAGCGAATTAGAGAAAAAGAATAAAAGAGTGATTCCCATATCATCCCACATGATGATAAAATATACTGTAGGATACCGTAACACTTACTATATTCATTTGTAATCTGTTTTTGATTCTTACTATAGTAAATACTAGAATATACTACAGTATATCACAGTTTCTAAAATTGAAAGAGAATTTAACTCAGTTATTTATAGAGAATACTGCAGTATACATTAACAAACTGTATTTATTATACAGTACCAGTCAAGGGTTTAGACACAACGGACACAACTAAAAATCTTTTAATCTGAAAGTGCATATTTCAATTAATAAATAAATAAATAATAAAAATATTATTTAAAAATATATATTTAAAATTGATTAATTGGACCAAATTATGAATTAAAAGCAGCCAATAAGAGTCCAGCATAGATTCCTTCAGGCTGATTAAAAAGCTTCCCAGGTTGAGACCTCAAGAAGCTGGATGATAAAATGCCAAGAGTATCTTTTTACAAATTCTAGACAAAGGGAAGATGCTGAATTATAACATAGTGTTCATTTATTTTGGATGCTTTTAGTCACAACATAAATCCCACAGATACAATTGTGTTATTTAATGGTTTTGATGAGTTTACTACTATTCTAAACGGTGATTTACAAACTTGTGTTTACAAACTTTTGACTCGCGCTTATACAGTAAAAACTAAAGTATACTGCAGGATTGTTTTATATCGGGTTTTCACATCCTTTAGTTGTGGTCAAACACCTATCATGTGGCTGTGAGGACACGCGACGGATCAGAAGGGTCAATCATTCAGTCCAATGCGAGTACAAACCGCGATTACTAAATGCAAACGAAGGAAACCGGAAGGCGACAGACAGTTAAAACATATGTAAATAACAAAAAGCAAAACTACAAAGACAGATCGGGCCGTCATCGCGCACGTGCGCCTTTCACGTAGGCGCTCGCGCGGACCTTCTGTGCCTAATGTGTCACTTCCGGTTCGTCTCTTTACACACGGTTGACGAATTTTAAACTCATTTGATATTTTAATCGGGAAATATTCAGTGTGCTGTTTTACACGTCTGTCGAAGCATCGAGAAGTTAAACAGGTCTGTAAAGCCTATATACAGGTTTAACATAGCCATCATTTGTAGTATGTTCAAATTCGCGTGTTTAATTTACTCCCTCCTAAAATATTTAAAGTCCGACTTTGTGCTCTCGCTAAAGAGCCAGCCAACAAGCTTAGCCAAAATAAGCTAAACTTACCTCTACTCTGTTTAAACTGTTTGCACCTCCTCCAAACGTCTCCAGCAACATGTGATTAAACTTATTCATAAACAAAACAGATAAATCGTTCCACAACCATGACTAAATAGCTTATGTGCAGAGTTTAGTTAGCATTGTTGTTCATCTGCGCATCTTTGAACTTCACTTTCTCCTTCAAGACTGTGTGTGTGTGTGTGTGTGTGTGTCGAGTCATCACAACCGCCGTAAGGAGGAGGAGAGTTGCTAGTGGACAGCCACATAAAGAGGCTGTTTTCATAATATATTATAATAATCACAATAATCGAGACAAAGTGTTTATTAAAACTTTGCATTGCTGATAGATTAGTTCATATTGTATTAAAAGTGATGAATAAAGGCTAAATAAACAATTGAGGACAAGTTGTGTGTTTTCTTGAGCTTGAGGCACTTACAGTGTATTCTTGTCAGAGACACAGAAAAGTGACAGTAAGCAATTTTAACAATACAAGTCTATATATAGAAATATTTTAAATTTAAATATACAAATGTTTATGATTACATACACTGATCTGTGATACAGTTTTATACTACTAAATTTGGATGTTAAACAGTTTACGAATGTCTGTAAATGTTTTGGATACATACAAATGAATAGGTACTATTTGAGAAAATTTTAATCAAAGTTAAAAAGGGAAAAACTAGCTTACCTTTTTTTTTGCACGAGAGCGATGGTCTTTAACCGTACGTGTATGGAAAATCCTCTCTCCCTTTTGGCGTCAAAAGACTACAGGTCAGTTCAGAATGTGCATCAGGAACCCTGCCAAGAAAAAACAAAATTAGTCGGAGATCAACAAATTGATTAGACTAAATAAACACTGAAGTGCACATTATAGATCAATGTATTTTAAAGCAAGGCTTTATAAAACATCCTGGCAATTGTATCAGAAAGTGTATCTGCATTTTTTGCCAAGTGGCTACATGATAAATAAGAGAAAACACCATTAGCTTTAACCACGTCTCCTATAATAGCAGTGCTAAGCTAAAAATGTACATCACAATGCCAGATTTAATAAGAAACAAAATTAGTATTACATCTGGTCTCAGCAGGATATCCAGGACTAGTGCAATGATTTATCTCTGTCTTGTTTTGTTACAAACACTCGAGAACATGCCCTGGTCGATGTCACACAAACTCTATAATAATGTATATCTATACTGTTTTATCCCTCTCCACCTGTGCCATTACAAAAAGCTGACCAAGGCAAAACGATTTCTTTCTTTCTCAGTCCTCCATTCACTGGTCTGGTTTGCTGTCATTCATTTGACTCGTCCCACATGCATTCGGACACTTAGATACTCTCATATGATTTCTGCACACAACGTTCCCCCTCCCCCTTCTGTTCTGTGACACATTCCAAAGGTCAAAGTCACAGGAGGGGTTTGAAGGACAGGCACAGTACTCCAAAAGCTCTCTGTGTGACAGCAAATATACATGAAGAACAACGTGGTTTGCTGATAAATAAAGAAAGTTCAAAGTCATGTAAAATAAGAGAGACAAGGGTAAACACTAGGAGAATTTGTGATAAGAGTTAAAAGTATAGGTATTGTATATTGTATACATTTTAAAGTTTTGTCTAACAATAAAATATAACAGGCATAGGTGAGGTTTTTATACTTTTATACTAAAGGACAAACACTGGGAAGAATATATCAATTAAAGGTTATACCATAAACTAAGTTTAATAACTTGAAATTTGCTTACAGACTTCTACTAGACATTTCTAACACAATTTAGAGACAGTTGATTCAGGGTACAGCAACCCTAAAATAGTGCCTAATACATTTGATCTGAAGTTCATTGTTCACCATAACCTTAATGTTACAGTTCTTCGTTAAGGCTAGTTAAGGATTGTTGTCCATTGTAGTTACTGATTTATTTTTAAGGTCCATTGTTCAATAGTTAAGAACTAGTTTACTTCAGATTCATCTCATAAGCATCACAAGTCCATCACATTAGCACATTAAAATAAAGTTTTTTTTTATCACACGTCAGTATAATTGTCAAAAACGAATCAGCTGAATTCCTAATCTATAACTTGGTTCGTAAATCTGATTTACCGCAGAGAAATCTGAGATAAGTACTGTGTGTTAGCCTTTGAACTTTGGCTACAGTATGCATGCCTGCAATTGTAGAGCAAAGACTGTCGGAGCGGACCTCAAAAGGTGACCTTGTTCAGCGAGCCCTGACCACTGAAAGGTTAATTGCTAAACTGGATTACAACTTCTTAAGAGCACAGATTCCCAATCGAAGAGGAAGCAAGTGGTCACCAGAACCAGCACTTTAAAGAGTTTCTACATGCTATAGTTACATTACGAAAAAAGACGTGTGACTAATGTATATTTTTACACAGAACTTTAAAAATAGGAAAATGCTTGACACATAGACCCTAATGCTCGTTGGAAAAAAATCAAACCTTTGTAAAATGCTTGTCCTCTGTGAAATCTTAAATGAGTTGTAAAGCAACGCATTTAACTCATGTTATTTAACAAAAGTAAAAATCTTACATTTGTAAACAAAAAAATATTGCTAGTTTAATGCTGTCTGAGTTACAGAGTCTCGGATTGGTTGAGCATATGACACTTTCCAATCACTGCGTACGACACTACACAGCTAATACTTCAGTTTAACCTAAAGTTCAGCTTTTGATCAGCAAGTCTACCGATCACCAAGTGCAGCCAGACTTACAACAGCTAAAAAAAAATACTGCTATCGTGTAGCGATAATGTTACGTCAGTATGGACGTAAAATACCTCAAACGCAAGAATGCGTGAGGTATCAATGCGATAGGTCGCGTGTGAGGCACTTTGTTTCCAAATGCGACATGACTGGAGAACTAGAGTCCAAGGTAAAATCTGACACAATGCACGGGCTATAGGGGACAACTCGATCAAGGTCAGCTTGCTGCAAAGTGTTACTGCGGACTTTCTGCATTTTGAGCACAATTAAAACCGCGTCAGATCCGCCGTTTACTAATTTGCATGCAATAAATATAGTCTGAGGCGACATGAAATCAAATCGATGTTCAAGACGTGTTGTTAGCAACTATCGGGATGCATTGACCTATTTACAGCGTAAAGTTTTTACTGTTTAACGTAACGTTGAGATATCGATAGCGACAGCAGACGTTTGCAGACGATAGACTGTATGACATCAGAATGATGATTATCAAACAGGCTCACGATCGCGCACGTTAACGATAAACCTACTCGAAGCATCCGTTTAAAGTGCACCCGCACAAAATAAAAGACCATTTCGGTTCTGTCTCGTATACTTACCAGTATTTCAGAGAGCATTGCTGGTGTGAGGTGCCTCGAAGCCGAGAAAATAAACTCTTCAGCAAAACAGTCGATCCGATTTTTATAAAATATTATCACATATATCGCAGCACAGTTAGAGAGCACAAGCTCTGTCCTTATTGCTGAGCTGGACTACCTTACAAATATATGCTACTTTAGCAATTCTGGTGCTCTAATGTGTAAAATAATTAAAATATGCTAAATAAAATCAACGCGTCAACTCGATATCTTGAATGAATGGCGGTGCAGGAGCGAGCGCTATCATCTGAGCCAAAATGTTGCTTTAATCCATGTGTTTCATTCGCTCTTTCCTGGACTAGTTCCCCATATTGCTGTTTCGGTTGTCACTAGAAGCCTGGATCCCGTCTTCCGCTAATACAGCTGAGATCCCGGTTACGTATATCCTTGTTCTTTCTCCTCCCTCTCTCCTTTTGCGTCTGCTGTTTCTCCGTTACGTCCGCTCGCGCTTCCAATCACGCTTCCCCGCGCCTCCGTCACCAGCAGCAGCAGTGCTTTAAACAATAAAGACAAATCGACCTACTGTATATGTGACTCACGAGTTTACACACTTTCTAATCAAATTTTATTATAATCAGGGCTATTTTGGGGGGTAAATAAAACGAGAAAGGATTGCATAAGCAAACCGTTCGATCACCCTAATAATATCATTGTCATGATTCGTGACTGGATACAATAACTTGTGGGCCTTTAGGGGTTTTTAAAGCTGTAGCAGATAATAAAGCACTGGATAAACTTTAAAGACCAACTGCGGGATTCTTGTTTAATTGTGTCATTCATAAAAGAAACAACGGAACAACTCAACGTATTACTATGTTTTTTACGTGTCCTTTACCGTCCAAACACGTTCAATTAACAAATCAAATGAATAAAGAATGCATCAGAAAGCATTTGGCCACACTACAGAGCGGTAAATCAAACATCGCTTTAGATGGCATGGAAAATGTCAGTCTGCTTGGTCTTGTGACACTGACCCAACTCGCTGCTCCAGGCCTCCGATAGTCAGCTGGTTCAGAAGAGTTTTGGGCTGTGAGCCAGCGGCGCAGAGTTCACAGTGACTGCAGAGAGAGGAGACGAGTAAAAGAAGAAGAAATAGACTACAATCCCCGTAATCTGATAACAGCACAACGGCTTGAGAGAGAGAAAGAGAGCGATGCGTCTTAAACCATGCTGTGTAACGGAAAAGAGTCTCGTGCTAAGGAAATTATTACAGCGGTCTATTTTAGGAATGCACCCCAGACAGCAGAAACCTGTCCACCTGCTCCGTGTAAATGTTTGCAAAATTACAAAATAAAAAGAACAATATATGTGCATGTTGAAAAGCGTACCGCTTAAAAGATGTATTTATAGCGGAAGGGAAACAGGAAGCGCCAGTGTGGAAGCGCTAGTGTACTGGTTGTCATTGAGAATGTACAGGCGACCTTGACGTCAAGGTCATTCACCGACGCAGCCTACGCTGCATTTCAGCCGTGCTGCATGTTACCGCATTGTGTCTGATCCTCTTGACAGGGTTCATTTACAGCACGTTTCATGATTTGTCCTCATTTTTAACAGTTCTGTCACAATTAGATAGATGTTTTACAGCGCCTCGTCTTTTTCACAGACTACCGCGAGACCCAGTGAGATGGAGGCTTTTGTGAAAATTTGGTTTATGACTTTACCACAAAAGGTCACACCTCGGTGCTCTGGAATGCTGGGAGAGGTCATGACCCCCAAAACAGGTGTGAGCAACTAGGCACATACACTAATAGCCTGAAAGAGAACAGCTGGGAGGTGAAGGCTATGTGGTAACACTGAATCATTCTCACAGCCTAAATATTGCACCTTCTTTCATCTATACAAACCCACATTTATGAACCACTCTAGTTTTATTCATTCATAGCCATTTATAGAAATGCATTAAATATCAAAAAATATCTTCAGGCTATTTTTGATTACAACCCCTCTCGATCTGAACGCAACATTAAATTTTTGACGCGTTTGTTTTGCATAGATTAATCAATAATGAATACACAAAAGCAAATAGTGTAATTACATCACAGAGGCCGCGCTCGAGCGCCATCTAGCGGTGATGTCATTGTTCGGCACATAAGTGGATTGTGCCAGTCTGCCGACTAGTGACGTCTGTGAACAGAGTGTCCTCGAGCGTCAAGGTCATATGTTTCCGCGCACGAAAGTTGAGACATCCGAGCATGTGGCCCAGTTTAAGCTCCTGTAGTGTAGCAACAATGTATAACAGTGTACAATAATGGCAACATAATGAATAAGAAATAAAACACATTTTTTAATTGTTGTGGGTTTGAGTAAATAAGCTACGTAAGAGCCTTATTGCTGTTCTGTTGATAACCAACTTAAAGAGTATAATCAGTCTAAACTGACACATATTTTTAAAACTGTATACTGGAGATAAGAGGAACCCAGTAACCACTATGTTAATATGAAGTATATTTACATTTTGGTATTTCTAAACATTTATGCAGACACATTTATCCTAAATAAAATTACAGTGCATTTAATGTATAACTTTTTACCAGTGTGTTTCCTAAGAATCAACCCATGACCTTTGCACTGTTAATGTATGTTCCACTAATTGAGGTATAGGAACATATAATAAAACAGAGAGTAATGCAGAGAGTGTAAGTTAAAGCTGAATTTTTTAAATTTGCATTGTAATAAACTCATAGTAGTGTTATTAATTTAAACACATACATCCATATACATCCATAAAACAAGAAAATCCTCAGTGTAAGGTGCATTAGCATGTATCAATGGGGTTTTCTGTCGGTTGCATTATTGTCTTTATAGCACTTTACATTGGGTTTGAGATAAGCTTTTAGCACAGGATTATGGTACCTCACCCACTGAGTCGGATTACACTTGTTTCCTTAACAGTTGCTCAGGATGTTTCAGCTGTCATTCATAATGCAAGTGTTTGACTTTGTTAAACAGGTAGATATGAAATATAATAGAATTATCTTGTCTGGTGAATTGTCTGCCTCTCTGTAACACAGTATAATACATTTTATTAAAACATTAACTAACATTACATAACGCTTGAGAGATCATTAGTTAGAAAGTTAGATATTACTTAATAGTTAGATATGTCACCTTGTTGTAACTTATGGTATATGATGAACCTCAAAGTTAAAGGCTGTTGCTTAGGCTAATTCTCATATAAATAAACACGTTTAATCTTATTCAGCGAACGATGCTGACATAATTACCTGCTAGAAGCATTTGAAATCTTTTTAAACAATCTGTGTTGATTTTAACCTTAAATCCAATGGTAGACACACCCAGATGGATAATATATGGTGAATATATAAGAAAGGCTTCAGCTGACTTTCCTCACAGTTTAACACTCAGTGAGAAATAGTTTTTGAGACGCACTGAGGGAAAATGGAGCGTGTATTTCTATTGTCCGTCTTGAATGTGCTGCTAAGCCTCTCTCAAGCACTTCCTGCTACGGTAAGAGCTATAGCTCTCAGCATTGGTCAGGATCTACATTCATTGACTTTTGCTCACACTCACTGTGTATCTGTTTTATTCACAGGTGTTGCCCACTGATCAAGGTGAGTTTCTGATCTCTCTCTTTAGTGTGTTTTATCTCTGGATTAGGGGCGGGGTTTAAATAGGATTTAAAGACACAGGGTTTGTGACCCCTCTGGTGGTTTTGCCAATTGTTTGGTCTTCTGCTAATCAAAAATGATGAAAATATGCATTTAAAAGAAAACAGTATGAAGTTAATATTACCAAAGTCGACGTTTTCATTCTCTGTTCAGATGTTGACTCTCAGATGCCTGATGAAATGGATATTTCCTCACGAATTCTGGAGGCAAACAGAGGTAATATTTGTTGCATCTGATTATCTATTTTGTTTGCTGAATGAAATAAATAAAATGATCACCTCATTTATTGATTTAGAGATCAGTGAAATGTTGCTGGAGGGAGACGTGGCCTTACCCAGAACAAGGAATGCCATGAAATGCCTGAATAACTACTGCAAATGGCCGAAATCTTCATCTGGACGTGTTGAAGTTCCTTACACCATTGCAGACATCTTTTGTAAGTGACAAGAAATCCACCTGTACTATAAATATACATACGAAAAATTTAATATTATTTGATTTTCTCCTAGATACCGAAGAGAAGGCAGTGATTTTAAGTGCAATGAAGAGCATTGCTGATAAAACCTGCATTCGTTTTGTGCCACTAACAAATCAAGTCGACTACCTCAGTATTGAGAGTCTAGTAGGGTGAGTCTGGCTAAACCTAAATGGTTAAAGGTATAGTTTAAAAATCTTTTTGTCATTTTACTCCTTATTTATGTCATGTTTTACATGTGTTTAAAGGTGCTGGTCTAATGTAGGACGATCTGGAGGTAAACAGCAAGTGTCTCTGTCAGTGGATGGCTGTGTTTATTATGGTATCGTCGAGCATGAGCTCCTTCACGCTCTGGGATTCCATCACGAGCACACCAGGAGCGACAGAGACCAGTATGTCCGTATCAACTGGGAAAACATTCCTCAAGGTTCTGTTTAAAAGTGGCACAATCTTACATTTTTGAAGAATTTCCTTTTTATTTAGTGTTATGAAAACTTTGTTTAACAATGAATTTGCTGTTTGTTGTGCAGCATCCGCATACAACTTTGAGAAAAAGGACACAAATAATCTGAATACCCCTTATGACTACAGTTCCGTCATGCATTATGGAAGGTAATAACCGTATTCATTTTGAAACCATGCATTGGTATAAAGGACATCCCAGTGGAAATTTACTGTCACTCTCTATCTGCAGGACATCCTTTAGCATACAGTATGGGAAGGAAACCATCACTCCTATTCCTGACTCATCTGTAAAGATCGGACAGAGGCAGGAAATGTCTAACATTGATATTCAAAGGATCAACAAGCTCTATGAATGTGGTAAATATATAATTTATGTATGCACACACACATACAAACAGATACACCACATAGTGTAGTGTATTTTAAATGGTTGGACAGTAATGTCATACTGTACAAAGTGCGGACATGCCAATGAATTACCTGTATTTTTTTTACTTGCAGCTTTGTAAACTGGATTAGACTGTGATGGAAAACTGACTGTGACCAACAAAATGAGTTACTACAGCGCCATGTAAACAAAATATCTTTATTCTTTACTTCGTCTGTAACTTGATGTGTAAATGTGACTGACTGCATTTCAATTAATCTTATTAAATGTGGAAGATAAGAATGTGATTTTAAGGAGCTTTATGTTAGTAAGTTAAGTGTTAAACATCACATGTTTTTAGAAACAGTTTAATCAAAACGAAAACTCAAAATGTTGCTCTTTGGCATGCAGTGACAATGAATAGCGACTGCTTTTGAACTTCAAAAAATTAAAATGACCATAAAAGGGGCCATAAAAGTGTCACAAAAGTGGTCCATATGACACATGCATTATATTGCAAGTCTTGTAAAGTGTAACAATAACATTTTGTGGGAACAGACTGAAGTTTAAGCCACTTTGTCTCTATTTGTGTGTGACATAAGTAAGTCATACATAGGTGTTTAATAAACAATGACAGAATTTCCATTTTTAGTTGAACTATTAATGGGAAAATGCATAAACATTGCACTCACAAGTCAAACTATCTGTATGTAGATTGTTTATCAAACCAATTTTAGAGATGCATCTGCACAATCTAACACAATTTATGGATTTATGAAGTTATGGATTTTTTTGTGTTCAGCTGAATCATATATCATCCGGCATGCGGGCGTGTGAATTATAAGAGATTTTCCTTTTTGACTAAACTGTTTCTTTAAGCAGAAGGGAAAGGTTATGATTAGTTGGATTAATAAAATCATCCTACTTTAAGGTGTCATTCCTTTATTATCAAGTTATGAAATGAGGAAAGGAGCAAAAGGCACATAGAATAAAACAGTCATGAAATCCATACACAGCATATACAGTACAGTCAATAATCAGTCATATGTAGAAATCATATCTGAACTATCCACTAGATGGCACTAAGAATCTGATCATGGACTTTTCTGCATATAGAATAATGACTAATGGTCATCTGATTATCCAATAAAAGTTCTGGCTCATGCTGAGGTGTCCAAGGAGTGATATGACCTAATCCCCCACCCTCTCTTTTAGGCACATGGACAGAATCTTTTTGTGTCCCAGTAAAATCTGAGTATAATGTCAGGTGCCTAAGTTAAAGTGAGACATGTGAAAGGCTTTTTGAGAGTTTCACAAACACCATGAACACCTTGTTTTCTCAAAGCTTTGGCTGAAGTGGAGAGGGGTCTTTCTGCTGAACGTCTCCATTCGGTGCCACGTTCTCACTGATTCTCGCTTCATATGGACTTAATTTA
This sequence comes from Beaufortia kweichowensis, assembly GCA_019155185.1. Classification (NCBI taxonomy): domain Eukaryota; kingdom Metazoa; phylum Chordata; class Actinopteri; order Cypriniformes; family Gastromyzontidae; genus Beaufortia; species Beaufortia kweichowensis. The sequence continues at coordinate 9,196,733 of CM032812.1, read as the reverse complement.
GTGGTTTTGGGTTTCTGTGCATCCCTTCTCAAGTTTCTCCTCTGCCGTCTCCGTTTAGGCTTGTCATTTGAAGTTGGGTTGGATTCAGGTTTATCCAGAAGGGGGTCCAGGTGAACCTTCCCGCTCATCGCATCTGATGACTCGTCAATGTAAGCGAGATTTTCTCCAAAGTAATCCAGGGGTTGAGAGATGGTGGGATCTTTGCTGGGAAGCGTTTCTTCTTTCTTCACATCTTTGCCGCTTTCTCCCTCACGGACCCGTTCTGTCTGGGTCACCTCTGAATCTTCAGAACTGCTTTCGGACTCGTCTGAAGAACCCGAATACGAGCTGGATTCTGATTCCTTCTCCCCTTTACCATCCGACCCAGCTTCACCCGATTCACCCTGACTGCCGCTGCGATGACGGTGACGGTGACGCTTGTGGCGTCGCCTTCTCTTGGTGCGCTTGAACGGATCTTCGAGTCCGGCCATGCGGAAATCCACAGACATGTTCTGAATGTTCTGAGTCCAGTCTGAGGCGTGGGCTCTCAACTCCTCCATCTGAGAGCAGAAAGTAGGACAGGAACAATGGAAAGGCTTGAGAGTTATGGATAGATTTCAGAATGATAGAAATTCGATATAGATTTCAGGTTAGGTTAGTAGGAATCGTGGAGATGAATTACGGATGTGAAGGAATATGGAAGGAAGGTAATTATGGAGATAGAAGAGATGGAATTGAGAGAGAATTAATAATTCGATTTGACTCACAATACTTCAGTTTGACCAGGCACTGCTGTATATGTTACGTAACACATTTAGTTATGAAAACTCCTTTGAATTCGTGGTGTTATCGGAGGCTTACCTCTGCTTTGGTTTTTTTTGTAAGAACCAGAATCCAGTTTCCAATCATGGCAAGAATGGACACAAAGTAGGCCAAACCAAACAGAATCCAGAACCACACCAGAGGTTTGTACCAGTGATCTTGACCCGCATCACCACTATCACCTGAAAGACAGAAAATAAATGTGAGTGAATGTACAATAACCATCACATGGAGGATGAAAACTGCTGCTGTCCATTTTATGCTGTCCATTTTATGAAAGAAAGTTTCATCAGTGAATGTTTTAAAGGAATAAAAATTCTGTTATCATTTATTCATCCATATTCATGTCTTGTAAACCTATACATAATTCTTCCTTCTGCAGAACACAAAAGAAGATATTTTAAGAAATGTCTCAGTGGTTTTGTATCCATACATGGAAGTCAATGTTGTTTGGTTACCAACAATCTATCTGTTTTTGTGTTCTGCAGAAAAATAAAGTCATACAGGTTTGAAATGACATGAAGGCGATTAAATTATGAACTATGCCTTAAAGCAAAAGGTGAAATGTTAATTGACATGGTTTCCAAAAGTGCTATTCAATAAACTGCAGTACATTAAGTGAAAAGAACAAAATTGTATTCAGTGATACCTGCAACATAGTCTCCAAAGCCCACGGTTGTAAGCGTGATTACCACAAAGTAAGTGGATTCTAGGAGGGTCCAATTTTCCACCTTTTGAAAAACTAAAGTTGGCACAAATATGAAGAGAACACACCCCAGCAGGATGGAAAGCACAGAGGTGATGACACGGACAATAGTTGGGCTCACCTTCCACTTCTGAATGGAGGAGATAAAGAAAACTGAAGACAAAACTTGAATTGACTTGGTGAGACAAAGCTTTATGTTTTAAAAAAACCTTTTTTAACCTAAATGCTTTTTAACAAAATCCTTAACTAACATCACAATCAATATGTTTCTTGAAAGTGTCATCTAGACTTTTTTTGTAAATGTGATATGGATTGTCCTATAAGTTACGTTTGTCATTATTTACCCATAAAAGAGCTTCAACTTTAGCTATGGCGTTCCTCAACGAAGTCCCCAGATTATCTCCTGCAGCGGCTAACAGAAAGCCAAACAAGGGAATTCCCACCAGTGTGTACAAGATACAGAAGAACTGACCCCAGGATGTCTTTGGAGAGATATTTCCATAACCTGGACCACAGACAACAGACCAACACTTGCTTTGATCTGGGGCCTGATATTTTTAGACATCTCAAAATACCAATGATCCTCAGAATGCAGAGGTCAGGCCAGGCTCTGGGTTTAGCATGCAGGTATATTCAGCTGGTGATGTGGTAGTACAATACCAATGGTGGTGACAATGGTGCCACAGAAGAAGAAAGCGCTGGCCAGGTCCCAACTGGAGCTGAATGTGCTGTTGCTGTTGGGGTCAACTCCAACACTGATAGCCTCTGCCACCTTCTGCATTGATAAAAGATTTATTATGGATTATACAAAGAAAGTCATAATGCATTTAAGATATTTAATCATTTCATGCATCCCGTGGTAATTAAGGCTTTTCTGATTTCGTTTGGAAGACTTTTAAAGCAAATAGTCCTATTGTTTCATGTATCGCTTACATCTATCAGCATCGCCAGATGCTCAGGGTCCACACAGGTGTTGTTGCCCAGGAATTCCTGACGGGTGTTTTGCAGCTGAATATGGTGGCTTTCTTCATACGGAGCCTCAAGGGCATTAAACACCAGTCCACCCATCACAAGGTACAGGAGCACCCCAATAAGGACAATTAAGAGCGTGGAGCACTGCATGATTTTAGTCTTACAGTCCCGTTTCTTCTTCTCTCCCCTGTCGTTTGTCTTCTTCAAGACAGGACTGCAAATAAAACCGCATGTGTAAGAAGCATTGCAAGCACTTGATGTTAAAAGCTTTACCATGACCACATAACAGCTTTACCAAGGATTATGGTCATACCCATGAAAGCCTCCATAGTGTTGGTTTACCAGTTTCAAATTTATATAGAGAAAAACCACAAACCAGTCTGTTTCCTCCTCCCTCCTCCGGCTTGTCCAGCTCCGCTTGTGGCGGCTGCTAAGGATGGACTCTCTGGATCCGTAACCATGTAAAAACCCCTCGTCCTCGCGATCCGATTGAGGAGACACTGAGGGGGAAAGAGTTGTTATAACAAATGTGAAATGAATCTGATCGACAACCATGTATGCATTGCGATAGTCTATTTCAAGGTTCTACTACTACTAAAAGGAAATGACTTTGATGGCATTCAGTCAAGACATAAAGCACAAGAGCCCGAGTGCTCAGCACGATGCCGCTCTGCATGTTTGTCCAGTTTCAAACAGATGTATTTTTGGCTTTGATGTTCTGTTGTAATGACAGGTATCTCAATGTTGTTCTATGTGCACCAGGTGGCACCCGTCATGTCACAGAGGTCACACGGTGTTACGGTTGCAAAACAAAACGTGTGCGTGAGTGTGAGGCAATGTTCATCTGTCTTTGGTTACTTAAGTGGACTGTGTGCGCAGCTTCAGAGCATTAACCAACTGTTAAGCAAACAAAACCTAATAAACAGGACATATAGGTGAGTTTGGCTTTGAGACACACTGGCTAAAAGATTCTTTACAAGATTTACAGTATGTGAATACAGAGGAACTCAGCTATGTCTCAAATCAAATTACACCAAAGGTAAAAAGCACTTTAGTGTTCGTAAAGGCCACGGCAGGCCACGTGGATAAATGATCCTGAAGTATTAGATATTTTAAAGGGACAGTTCACCCAAAAATTTAAATTTTGCCATAATTTAATCACAGTGTAAACATTAGTTTACTTTCACTTATGTTGTTTTAAACTTTTTTCTTCTGGTGAACACAGAATAGGGATATTTAACTGAACAGCCTCAGTCACCATTTACTTTAACTGTCTAAGAACAGGGTGCTATGAAAGTGAATGGTGACTGAGACTGCCAGTCCACAATATTCTTGTAAGTGTGTGTTCTCCAGAAAAAATAAAGTCTATTGGTTTTAAAACTACATGTTTAGTAAATTTAGCCTGTTAACAGTTTCTCAGGTAGAACACTTATGTTATTTCACTATTAACTTAAATATTTTATAGTTCAATTATAATCTAATCATGATAAACTATATTTTGATGGAAAGGTCTAAGACTTAATAATAAATATAAATTAAAAAATTAATAAAAAAACAAATAATAAATAAAATTAAATAAACCTAAATAAATTTAAATATTTTTTTGTATTCTCAATATGTACAATGACATTTATCATGTAAATATATTTTATTAATATAATTATTTAAAAAAATTAAACAAAATATACAACAAAAACCATTTTCATTACAGATAAATTTTTGTTCCTCACTAAAAACACAATTACAATTTTAACGATTTTCATTTATATTTTTTAGCATGTAGGTAACATTAATTTTCACTCTGTGTGTTATATTGAGAACATTATTCATGTGTTTATATCTGTACAGCTCTGCACGTGTTTGTGAATGTGTGCATATGTGTGTGTGAGATGTGAGAAGCTTCAGATGCCAGCAGAGCTAGATGTCTGTGGTAGTTATTGGTTTTAGCATCCGAATGAAAGCGCAGGAGGATCTGCTGACTGCATAGTTGCAAGCTCACTATAAAAACTGCTTTGATGAAAAGGCACAAATACAGACATTCAAGGCGAATAGATTCACCAATTAATCAAGCCAAAGCCAATATATGAATTAATGGAGAAAACCTCAGCAGAAAGCATTCCTTTTCAGGGTAAATATCTTATTTTCAGTGCTTAACAGTATATTCACAACTGCCTGTTTTGTTGTAGTTGACTGACAGGTGTCAACATACATATTTAGTTTAGTAGTTTTCTAAACATTAATAGTTTTCATGCAAAATTATGGATTATCAATAACCATCCATTAACAACACAAACTAAGGAAATCACTTTCTTCAAAACTTCACATGAATTGCAAGTCAAATAGAGAATCATAGATTTGCATGCGTGACCCTGGCACCAACTTTTACTCACATTAGCACTAGAATGACAGAATAAATCAGAAACAGATTCTTACACACAAGCTCTCAAGCCCATCTCCCACCTCAGTGCACACGGTCCATCATGTCCGATACAGCTGCAGTCACAAACTGCAGGAATCCTTCCAGGATCTCACTACAAAGTGTGTGTGTGTGTTGTGAAGTCTGTTGCTGAATGCTCAAGAATGAAAAGGTACTCAATCAAACAGAGCCTCAGTGAGTGTGTTTGTGGGGTTGTGTGTGTGTGTGTGTGTGTGTGTGAAGGTGGGTGGGATCTGACGATCAGGGCAAGACTGCTTCAGAGAGGGATGGATGAAGAGAGAGAGTGAGAGAGGAAATAGGAAAAAGAAATAAATGGAGAGGGAGGGAGAGAGAGAGAAAGGGTGGGGTTGATGCAGATACACTGAGCTTGAAATGGATCTTTGTGTTTTACCTTCTAATTCTTATTAGTTTTAAGTAAATAATATGAATATTTTAAAGTAAATATAATTTCTCTTTTTGCGTTCACCCCAGGCTCTGTTTCGTCCAGTTTTATGGGTTGGATCTATTCGGCTCTGAACAACCACACCCACAACGGATAATACCCCACTATGTGTATCATGCTTATAATGAACTTGTCTGCTGTATTATCTAGTTGGCACACATCGATACATGCTGATGTTTTAAGTAGCTGTTTTTACATATGAATCTAGCACAATTATTTTACAAAATGAAAGTATAAATAACGTGGTTAAAAAAATGTTTAGCTACTATTTTTGCAATAAAAGCAGACAGAAAATATTTTCTTGTGTTTAGAATTATGATTAGAAAAGCATATTGTAACTTGTATTTCACAATTCTGCAAATCTGTTGTAAATACGCAGTAGATACGTGGGGTGTGTGTCTGTGCATTTCTAAAACTTTGCTTATATCACATGCATGTGCCAAAAACCAACCTGTCTGATGATGCCAGAATGTTTTATCCCTTTAAATATATTTTTGTTATACATTAAGTTGGTGTTGATAACCAGACAACAGCTCATTGCCTTCTAGATAAAAAGGCTGTTAATGATATAAATGCATACATAAACTCTTTTTTGTATATTAATATAAAAATAATTATTATTCTAGTGAAAGAGTCACCAGTTATTATTATAATTTGTACTGGAAGAGGTTTTGTAGTTTGTACTGGCAACATAGTCAATCATAATATGCACTTTGGTCACTCCTGACATTACATTACCCTGTACATTTCATTAAATCCCTTTTACTCTCTCTCTCTCTCTCTCTCTCTCTCTCTCTCTCTCTCTCTCTCTCTCTCTCTCTCTCTCTCTCTCTCTCTCTCTCTCTCTCTCTCTCTCTCTCTCTCTCTCTCTCTCTCTCTCTCTCTCTCTCTCTCTCTCTCTCTCTCTCTCTCTCTCTCTCTCTCTCTCTCTCTCTCTCTCTCTCTCTCCTCCCGCTCACTTTCCCATATGCTTGTGTCAGTATCAGTGGGACATGCGATGCATGCCGCTCTTTAAGCTGTACGTAAGAAATGTGTCTGCTTGTGCAGCTGTAACATTGCACAGCTCTGCTGTTTGCCAACAGCCAAATGCTCGAGATGCTCACAAAGCAGCTCTGCTGGGGATATGGTTACATTTTACAGCGGGATCTCATGTGGCCATTACAGCCACCTGTGAAAGTAAATCAATGAAGTAATTATAAAATGAATACTATTGAACAAAGGTCAAACTTTTTATCTTACTTTTCACTGTAAGCATAGTTTAGCAGATATCCTCCACTGTTTTTGTTTTAACACTAAATGCGTGTGGTTTTGGTTTGATGGTCTGACAGAAAAAGGTAACACAAAGCTAGAGAAAAAACACTACAGTGGTGTAACACTGATATACTACAGCATCATATACACGAGTGCATTACATAACCAGACAGGGAACCCATCAGCAACACTGTATTATTTATGACATTGTAACACAGGGCCACTAATGTGGCTTCTGCAAAGAGAAAGCAACGCCGTAACCTGTGTTGGAGGTCTTTGTGTTCCCTTGTCTGGCTCATGCCCAAGACACCCTTCACCTCACACCAAAAAGCTTGTCTTACATGGTTATGTCGAGAGCCAGAGGTTAACAAGTTCTGAGAAAGAAACGTCCCTTGTGGGCGCTTAAATACTGAAATGATCATAGGTGTAACATGAGCGCTCCTTTCAAACACATTTAACAGGCACCAACATAATGAAATTATCATAGCTGCTCTTGTGGGTAAAAGATTTATTCAGTCAAGTCACTTACATGGCCCTTTATTAAAAATGAAATATTCACAGTATAGCACTGTCTTGTGTTTTAAATTGTTTTAATTTTTCAAATTCAAAATGGCTGACAAAAAGTGGTGACGCATCAGCAACACTTTTTCTTTGTGATTTAATCATTGATGCTTTAAAGGCTTTAAAGAGTTTTAAAGAGGCCCTTTAAAGAGGCTTTAACAACATTGACTTCCATTGAATGGACAGAAAACCGCTGAGACATTTCTCAAAATATATTCTTTCGTGTTCCACAGAAGAAAGACATGAGAGTGAATAAATAACAAAATAATTATTTTGGGGTGAACTATCTCTTTAAGCAAGCTAGCCGTCTTTTTCTCAGCATGCTGTATGCAATTAACTGAAGTATCTGTTCACTGTTCACACTGGGATAGGTGCCATCAATGCTAAAGATGAAATACGCTTAGCTTTTATTCATTTTAACAAGACCTGGGCTCTGCTACCGAAAAAAATCACCCCAAATTTTCTCTTTCTGAGTGCCAGGCACACATAAATACCGTAGGTGACAATAAACTATTTTCTGCCAGTCACATGCAACAGTGCCCTTTACAAATAGCTGATAAAAATATTTTAATTTTGGATGTAATGTGATACATGTATATTTGTTCCCCTATAATAGACATATATAGACCTCAAATACCCAGTTGACTACATCTAGACCTTTGATTCATTTTGCACTCTCTAAATAGACTTTTTATACCCACTTTGAACCCTCTGTGTAATTTGCGAGAAAGGTTTTGGATCACCTTCTTGGATTCTTGGCTGGGCACAACAAGCAAGGGAAGACATTTATTGCTCAAAGGCAAGCCGAGGTAAATCAGACCCGAGTCCTGAACAGATGCATATAGAAGATTTATAGCAATGGCATACTGGGGATGAATATAAAAAGTGATCAGCAAGTTAGGGAGGGTTGTTTTTTTGTTACATTTGATTGCTGGAGATGTGATGCTGAAGAATTACAGAAATGCATAAATATGAGGAAGAGATATTGAGGGAGTGTCACTCGTTGACTAATTTTGAAGTTATTCTTCTAATTTAATTCCTCCCTTCTACTGTTTTAAATTGTATTTACATTGCCATTTACAAATACATTTTAGATTTAATTATTTAGCAGACATTTTTAATTAACCCAACATGCAAATATTACTTAAATTATTAGTTAGCATTGTTATTAGAATACTTAAAATGTAGATGTGAAATAAACTATAATATAATTTTATTTATTATTAGGGAGACTTTTATTAACCATTAAGTCAAGCTGACCTAGTATATTTTAACTAAAGGAATTAAAGCCATTAGAGTAATTAAAATATCATACATTAATTTGTCATCTTTACAAGTATCTTGTTTAGAGCTGAACTGACTATCAGGTCATCTACATTAGTGATATAATTTGTATAAAGACTTTCTAAAATAACATTTTGGTCACAATAATGTGTTAACAACACTAACAGCAATTACACAAATGCAGGAAAATAACTGATACAAACAAAATTGGCACGTCACATTGCGCAAACTACTGCTGTGTCATGATCTCATCTGTGAGTGCTGCAGCACAACCATCCATTAAATTACAAAAGAAGTGTTTCAGTTCATGCAAATATTTTTTGAAATTATAAAATAAATATGCTGGTTAGTATTATATTATTAAGAAAGATTGGTTTCTTCCAGAACCTACTAGATCTGTCACTTACTTTGTCATTCTTAAAACCGCTTCTTCAGACATTCCAGCACCTAGTGATTTAAGAGTTACGTTTTAAAAATGATACTTACTTCTAATTCTGTGGCTTATCAGTTTCCTCTTCCTTATTAATGTATTTTGATATTTTTAAGAAAATATAAAAGAGAAGTACTAGCAAGCGTAACTGAACAAAACGATGTGATAATGGCATTAAGAAGGGGCGAGAAAGGAATCCCTGGTCTAAAACTTCAAAATTGATTAAACTCTAATGGTCAGGTATTTCAGGAAGAGCTGAATTTGCAGAGCTGGAAATGGGTGTGAAAAGTGAGAGGAGGCTGTTGATTATGTCATCTGTCCAATTTACAAAGATTTCCTATAAAAAAATTCATTTGGTGCAAAGTTAGATAAACAAAGCACAGAATTACAACACAAATGTACAAGGAACAAAATTCAAAATCTTTTTTTATTTCTATTTAGAAATCATAATTAAGAAATAATATAAAAAAGTAAATAAAGCCTAAATTTCTCATCCATTACATACATCTAAAACACGCATTTCTTGACATGACATGAACAGATATGACAGGAAGTGTGCGAGAAATGCTGACTTGAGTGTTTCTTCGCTCCTGAATGTTAAGTAAACCAAGAGACACATGCAGAATGGCAAATCTCTTCTGAACACCAATACTTAAGAACTCTTATATTACACATTAATCTAATCCTAGCAATTTCCACAGGCTTTTTAAGAAGAGTGAAGAGACAGGAGGGCAAAGAACAGAAGAGAAGCCTTCAGTGGTATTATAGAAGATGAAATCGATATTTAACTTTGATTTCCAGCTTCTTCTGTTTTAAAAGTGAAGTTCTCATAAATGTTTGCATTATGTCATACTGTAAAACTTTCATTTCCTCCATAAGAGGAACATGTTATGAATGTTTTAGTCATGTCTGAAATATAAAGCTCTCATATATTTATGTATGTTACTAATCGGATTTTACTCATTTTTTACAGCAGTATAGGCTACTGTATAAGCAGCAAAAAAACACTAAACTTTAGCTTCACAATACTGATTTTACTGAACTGTTATCTTGTGTTGTGAGGGACAGAACTTATCTTATAAATATTTTTACAGACTTGTATGTTGGGAAAGTCACACTTGAATCCAAACAACCCTCTCCACTTCAAGGACAACTCTTGATACCACAGTGTGTAAGTCTTTGTGTGTGTGTTTCATCTTTTATGGACATAAAAGGACATTATGCATAATTTTGGGACTGGATATATTGGTTTAAATTACACTTGTGTTATGAATCTGTCTTTTTTGGTGCAGCACAGATGTCGCGCGCCAGCAGAGGGCGACAGAGAGCCGCAGGTGATAAATACAGACGCTGGATCTTCAGTGTTTCTATCCTCAGTGTAGATCCCTCGTTATCATACATCTCAATAATACACTTCACTGTATAGTAGTGAAATTCAGATAGCAGCACAAATTGTTCCAAGTTTAAGAATTACACAATTGCTTTCAGGTGAGTCATTGATTTAAGCAAACTTCACCACATCTTTTGTGGTTCGTTAAGTCTCGCGCAACCAAAAATATCTTCAGTAAAGATAAACAAATATCACGTGTTTCAAATACACACCTTTAAAATATTTAACTATGATTTGTTAATCTATTTACTTATCACTAACTGCAAAAATAATGACAGTTTTATATTTGACAAAGAGCGCGTACCGGACATTTATTGCTGTAGCAACCTCAGGCTCTCAACGAGCATCTGTTACTTTACTCGCAAATGCTTTTGAATTAGTATTTTAACATTATTTCATAAGATTTACTGTCGAAAGAATCCACCATTAGCATTAGCATTAGTCCCGTTTTTAAAAAATAATTTTATTTTGATTTACATTAGTTTTGTGTAATTATATATCTACCACGTGCTACAGCAAATAAAAACAAAGCGTATTTACCTTTTTTTTCAAAGTATCACAAATGGTCCCTAAACCAAAGCATGTCCAGTTAAAAACAAATGTGTATGTTTTATCTACTGAGATTATGACAACAGTATTTTCAAAGATCCAAAATAGACATTTAAGAAACCATCTATGTTAGTGTACAAACAAACTTGCGAATAACGATTAAAATAATAGACTCACTGAAATAAAAATGTTACAGCTGTAAATAATTACAGAAAGTGATAAAACTTCCTCAAAGAAAAACATCAGGCCCCCTTTTAGTCCACAGCTTGTTCTGTTACTTTAACCAAATAATAATTCAATTGCCAGCTGTAATAACTTCCAGCAATATCTATAAGTGATGGGTAACTGAAGAAAACCTTAAAGTATACTTACTAAAACCTCACAGAATGATGGTGATCAATCGCTCACCATCTGAATACAAGAAAGATTTTAGAACCCCCTGCACAGTTTTTACATATCAGACACTAAATGCAAATGCTTTTTAATGTCTTTGCATTTTTCTGCAAAAGGTTTTCATTTTGAACATCACAGGTGTGTACAAAGATAATGTTAATCACAAAACTTAATGCACATTGGCCTAGGTGATAGAGAATCTGCTAGTAGCAGGACTCTTTACCCAAAATACTTGAGAATAAATGTACTTTTGCTGAAGAAATCGCTGTAAAAACTGACTAAATTCAGCTGTGCTTTGTGGCATAACATGTGACAGAATTAAGGCAGTTGTAAGCTATAGGGGTGCTACACATCTTATGAAGTCATCTTTGAAAAATGAAATATGGTTAATTATTTCCAATGGTTTTAAATACATTTTGGATAACCATAAATGTAAATTAATCAGTAGTGAAATATAAAGGATAAATCTGATCAGCTTATTTTATAAATATAAAATTGTGGGGGACCGAAAAAAATACTAAAAGAGAACTTACAGCATGATGCACATAAAAAAAAAGAAGATTAAAGCAAAGACAAGAAAGAGAGAGACTGAATTTACACATCAAACACTGATAATTCCTCTTCTTAATAGAGAATCATGGCACAACCGTCAGGCCATGAAAACCACAAAAACAATGAAAAAGATAATGAGGATAAGGAAAATCTTGATGAGAAGCCAGCGATTGTTGGAGACTGACTGAAAATATTTGAGTATCTCTGTATGAGCCAAATCCACGTTCAGCTGAGTGTCCTCTACATTAGCATCAATTCTGAAAAGAACGTTTAAATGGGAATTATTTTGATTTATACAATTTATGTCTGAATGTGTATAACATTTAAGCTGAACAAGTATTGTACTGTGGTTAACGGTTACTGCAGTCACAAAATAAATAGCCAGTCATGTCATTGTGGTAACAGAATGAGCTGACCACAAATGGAAGTGAATGGGAAAAAGAAACTCGTTTATTGATTAGAAACTGAATTGTTTAGCAAGGCTAAAATTTTCTTACCTTTGTACCGTCTCTTCCTGTTCTTTGACCATATGAGCCAATTGCTGAAATATAGAACCAAGCTCCACAATAGTGGACTCTATATTCTGCATAGTGTCGGCACGGCTCTGTATGTATGAATCCTAAATAGACATGACACAAACAGAGAACTTTAAATAATAATTTTTACATATTTTTAACATTTTAAATAACCAGTAAACAATCAATACCTGTTCACTGATTAACTGCATCTGCTGACTGGTGTTAAGGTCCATATCTATAGATATATCACTCTTCTTGGAATCGTCCTGCATGAGCACTGAATTGTCTGTTAAATGAAAGCAAAAAAGATAAATAACTACAAGATTGTATGTCTGGATGTCCTATCTTGAGTCATCACAAGTAAAGTGCTTTTACTAAAGCTGTTGGCATGGAAAGAGGTAGATGGAGATGCTCCGGAAAACTGTTCCTGTCTGCTTCTCTGCTGCTTCAGGTTCTGTAAAAAACAACCCAAATCTCAAAAATAATCTGAAATTTTATCAATATTAAAACATCAATGGGTAAAAAAAAAAAAATCGATCATTTTACCTCTGTTCTGACTTCTAAGACTGACTTAAAGTCACTTGACATCGATGCCAGTTTGGACTATGAAAAGACAAGTGTTCAATTTCAGGTCAAAATCACTTTGACATTTTGATTTAACACTAATACTAGAGAAAAATACCTGCAAAGAGACTACGATGGTATTGGAATGTGTCTGAAGATGTCTACCATTCTGTCCACTCCGAGATCGAACAACTTCCTGCAAACCAGCTATCTGCTTATTCAGACTGTTGATGTCCTGAAAGACCACAGTCAGAATCAGATTCTTAAACAGAACAGAATTACACTGTTTTCATTGCAAAGAGAACATAACAATCACCCTAACCTGTTTCACAATGTAAGTGAGTTCATCAATTTCAGTCGCTTTGTCATCAAAAAGAGATCTCCTTTTGGCAACTGCATTAGAAACAAGTTACACATTAAAGACAGCTGAAATTGTTACATTTCTAGGACGCCTAGGGGAAAAAAAAAAAAAAAAAAAAAAGAGTCTTACGGATTGTGAGCTTCTCCAACTTGGCACAAGTGTTGCTGAGGTCTCTTCCAATTCGCCTGTTAATGAAATGCAGTCAATATTTGTCATGAGGCCAAGTTGGTGAAATAAGCAGGCCATTAAAACTTAAGTAAGCCTGAATAAATTATAGATCAAATGCATGTCTCTGTACTGATAATATATATATATATAAATTACTTACTTAGCCATGAGAGTGAAATCACTTCTCTGTCTGACTGCATTGTTGACAGGTTTGACGAGCTGTGCTCCATTCTGGGAAAGAATGATGCTTTTAAACATGCTACTAGTATGAACACGTGCTGCGCTACACTTTCATAAATCAAAGCAATCTCTAATGTAACAAGACTATGTTATCCAATATAGTATAAAAATAATCAATAGTTTTCACACCTGTCTTCCCTGCAGGGACTTGCACACAGACTGAAACTCGCTGGTACGGTCTCGGCAGGACATGCTGATTGGGTCTACGAGAGGGACGACGGGTGCTGGCACAGCCAGGGGGGTTTCCAGCTGTTGGACCAGCTGGGACTGGGTCTGAGATGGCCCAGTGTAGACCCCGTCCTGGCTGTTTTTAGGACCGTGACGGCGGCGTGTGTTCATCGATGCACCAGCTCATCACCTTTATGATAAGACCATACACATCACTGAAAGTAAGTAGAAGTTCAAGTACAGTTTGATATGGACTTGTTTTCTAACAAATCCATGCAACCTGATATATCAGGAGATATTTGCTATACTTTTCTATAACAATAACAGCAAGCAGTGAGGCTTTGTCTCGAAATCTAGCGAGATGACATTTTGGGAACGTTTCTATGATGCTTAAATGTCATCAGGTGTTAAGACACCGCTTTGTTTTGATAAGAGAGCCTGTATAAACAGCTGTCTTCACAACTAGTGCTGATCTCATGTTTTGACTTTCCTGATTCCTGCCCCACCGTTATAAAGACAGATGTAGGAATACAAACATATGACAACCGTGATCAGCGTTGTGCAGTTATTTTTAATACACTACCTGATAAATAAAGTTAGCTGCTAAGCTAGCTGTGCACCTGAAACTGTGATAATACAAGATATTTTACTAATCAAATGAACACAGGCATCGGACATACTGAGCAGCACTGATGTGTGAATAAAAGTAATGTTGTCAACATCTCAGCGGATAAATCAAAGTCTTTATTTCTCACCGGTTAACTGACTGCGTCTGTTTCTCTGGTGGATGAACTGTGTGCAGCCCGTGAACATCCGGGTCTCAACCTAAATATTGACGTCACTGCCACGTATTCTTTAAAGTTAAAGTCTCAGATTTTTTAACACGAGGTGACATTGTCATCTTCCTATCGTCTTACCTTTTAAGCCTGCAAGCCTTACCTGCAATTAATTACATAAATAAGAAAATTTTACTAAACTTTATCTCTTTTTGAACACATGCATTCCCAATACAATGTTTTTGAATGTTGATCTATACAATATTTTGTATTTAGTTTTACATTTTGTAATACTGTAACTGTATTATTAATTATTAATTTTCAGTAGGCTAACTAGATATGGTCTAAAATATTTTTTTACAGGTCCTATTACTTAGCTTAATCAATCAGTATTACAATATGTTGGAAATACCATGGTAAATGTATAACTTAGTGAACTGTAATTTCATCAAAATACATCTAAATTTATTATGTGAGCATATTAACAATTATACTTTCTCCAACAGGCCCTACAACCAATGTAGTTATTATAAATAAATAAAAATTGTAACATAGGTAAACTGTAGAAAACTACAGTATTAGATCTATTAGTGTATGGTGGTTTACAGTTTAAAAGGGTTTTTTTAATGTGAAGAAAAAAATTTATTTAGACATTTTATACAAAAATCTACTGTCTGATTTACATGATTTGTAATTTCCGTTGTGTAAATTACTCACCATACTGTTAAATAGTGTTGCGAAATATTTCCATGGAACATACTGCACTTACTAAAACACATTGAGGAAGAATAAATGATTCACTTAACAGCATCATGTTGCAAATATTTGCACTTTATTGTTGAAAAACAGCAGCAAATATGTAGGTGGAATGCAATGTACATTTGTCTGTCACAGACTTGAGCACTGTCTGAGTGCACTATTGCTGACAGAAGTTTAACGATACTTTTTCTGATATCACAAAGCTTTAAGTAAAGGTCCCTTTTGGTATTTTAAACTACAGCAATTCAGTCCGAAAGTACTCGCAAACATGAAATTAAAAAGACAAAACGACCTTGCGCTCACCCTACACACTTGATTACATAAAAAAATGTTAACAACACAGTACACAACACATTAAAAATCAATTTGGTTTTATCCACCTAATAGCAATGAATATAGTTTTTTTTAAATGCGCAGAATGTGAAAGGTGCAAATTTTCGTTTAAAGATATATTGTAAAAACATGATTCGTTAAGCTCCAAAATTCATCACATTACTGACAAAGGTCTACCTCCGTCTTTAACTAGTGATTAATAGATATTTTCTGAGCAGTTCTGAGGAGCGCATTAGAAAACCTCAAGGAATGAGTCAAGGAATATCAATTGCTGTAAAGCAGGTCAGGTTTGTTCAAACCCGACCTCTAGACACATTGCTGGTGTACGTTTTGAGTGGGACAGTCAGTCGATTTGAACCCACGATTAGTCTTAATCTCAGCACAGATGCATATAAGATGATTTTAGTCCACCAACAGTCATGATGTCAGACATCCTGGCAGACCATCAAATCAAGTTTATCTTCTCACGTTCCTTTCATTAGAAAAGCTTTATCATGCT
Organism: Beaufortia kweichowensis; assembly: GCA_019155185.1. Classification (NCBI taxonomy): domain Eukaryota; kingdom Metazoa; phylum Chordata; class Actinopteri; order Cypriniformes; family Gastromyzontidae; genus Beaufortia; species Beaufortia kweichowensis. Next base: position 9,180,579 of record CM032812.1, on the reverse strand, counting down.
TTCTCTGGACTTGCCAACACCCACCCATTTTACTGGAAAGAGAAGCATATTTTTAAGATTATACTTCATAGACAATTACATTTGTAACTGACCAAAACAACATTCCAACAGTATACTATAATAGTAAGTTATATAAAATACTTTCAGGTATACATCAGGTGTGTTCTTACCTGGCATCTGTAGGAAGTTCTCTATAAAGCAGATGTAGGCCTGTGCCTGAGAGGGCAGTTCATCAAAACTGCGCACTCCCTCTGTGCTACAACACCAGCCGGGCAGAGTTTCATAGGTCACTTGAACCTTAGTGAGAACATCCATGTTTGCTGAAAAAAAAAACCCAATTATGCCCAACATCAGAAAAAGACTATTCTTTAATAAATACTAGAAGAATAAACAGCATGATTATTATTGAATATAGTATCAGATTTTGACAAATCTGATGGACAAATTTGAAAATTTGTATATGTTTTAACAGGAGTAACTAACCAGGAAAACTTGGAAGGGGCTTTTCATCAACTGTGTACGCAATGCCAACCTGTATCTCTGGCAATGTATCAAGAATGTCCAACTTGGTCAGAGCAATGCTAAGAAAATGAAAGGAAAGGCATTAAAAGTTTACAAAAGCTATGAAACAGTTAAAGGCAAGTTAATCAACATGAAGGTTGTTATCAAGATAAGGCTTTCAGTGTTTTAAAACGATAAACTCCCTTTTATTCTGAATGATCCTGTGAGATCTTTCAAGACAAGCTACTTTAACCTGCACTGATCTATATACAGATTTATATTGTCATTTATTTTGTAAAGTCTTAAAGTCATACACAGAGGTATACAGAAATCATATAGCTCATGCACACGCAACTGAAACCTAAACTTTTAAGACACTCACGCTGAAAACCCATTAACCATGTGGGCATATCGAACCAAAACCAGGTCCAACCACCCACAGCGACGCCGTCTGCCTGTTGTGACACCGAATTCTCTCCCTCTGCTCTGCAGCAGATCACCAACCTCCTAAAAACAGTCCAAAATATGTATTAGTATTAAAAAATACTGACTACTATAAGTCTAATGCAAGTGAGGGAATGAGATACACTAAACACACACTTACATTAACCTGCTCAGTAGGGAATGCTCCCACTCCCACCCTGGTGGTGTAGGCCTTTACCACTCCATACACACGGCCTATATGAGACGGGGGAACGCCAAGACCCGTGCAAACACCTCCAACAGTGCAGTTTGATGACGTCACAAAAGGGTACGTCCCTGATAGAGATGCAAACGATTAAGCATAAGCACAAGACAAGGTCTTAAAAATTCAAAATCAAACACTACATATTTATACCAAAATCAATATCCAGTAAGGCAGCATTGGCTCCTTCCACCAGTATCTTCTTGCTTGGTCCAGTGAGGGCTTTGTGCATGAAATACACTCCATCAGTTACTAAAGGCCGTAACCGTTCAGCATATCCCTGTGGGTAAATATGTGAAACGTTACACAAAGGTTCATGGTCGACAAGTTTTACAAATCACACTGAAAGAAGCCATTACTGTTATTAAAAATGTCACCTTCAGTTGCTCGAGCTCAGCATCAACATCAATATTAAGATTGGGATACATGGTCTGAAAATGACCAGCCAGCACTCGAAACCTGTGGATAGACAATGACATAGTTTTAACATAAAGAGACATCACCGCAACCTAATTAATCATATACAGTATGCAGAAAATGTTTTGTCCTAATGGCTTGATTTGAGTGCACTCACTTTTCCTCAAACACTGAGAAGTCAGAGACCAGGTCACAAACTCTCAGCCCATTACGTGCAGCTTTGGAGGAATATGCAGGTCCAATGCCCTTCTTAGTGGTGCCCAAACTGTACAATTAAAAATGTTACGGTCAGTATTAATCTTCAAGCTTCTTAAAATTAGCAATTACATAATTGCAAAAGAAAAGTGACTCACTTTTTCCCTGCTTGCTGCTGTCTTAGCTGCTCTTGTATCCCATCAACTGCCTGATGGAAGTTGAACACTACAAGTACAAAGACAAGAACTCTAAACTCCAAAGACATAGATTTTTGTCATAGATAAAAACTATTCAGTCAATGTCATCTGGACTACATCAAATACTCAAGGCTAGATGGAGTCAAAACAGAAGTATACCAATATGTGCCCTGTCAGATATCTTCAGCCGTTCCTCCCAACCTTGAAGTCCTGGATTAAAGAGAAACAACTTTTGTCAGCCACAAAAAAACATCAAACAAAGGTTAAAATATAATTATCTTCAAAATACAGTAGATATTAAGCAAATTTAACAAAAAAAGACACTATATAATGTTTGACCAGTGTGTTGTTTTTAAGACACGTCATTTACCATTGCCTTTCTGTAAGTTCTTCTCTGCCTCATCAAAAAGTCCTGGCAGGTGTATCACAACACCATTTCCTGCAGGACAGAACAGACATCTCAGTAAATACAACACATTACTAGATAAAAAATAATGAAAGGAAAATGAACCACAAATGTACTTTTTGACACTATTTCTTAATTTATACGTCAACCCAATAGTACTTTATTATTTATTTTCAATAACTTTTCATATATTTTTAGATTCTTAATCAAGCTTGGAAGCAGAAACTATCCAGTTCACCTAAATGGAAAATAATTTTGGACATTACGTTTAAAGGATAGTTGACCAAAAAATAAAAATGCACTGTTATGTTGTTCAAAACCTGTATATGACTCTTACTTCTGCACAACAAACGAATATATTCTGACAAATATCTTAGTGGATTTGTGTCAATACAGTGGAAGTCAATGGGAGATAATTTTGTTTGGTTACCAACATTCTTAAAAAAAATCGTTTCTGCAGAAGAAAGAAAGTCACACAAGGCTGTAATGACAGGACCGGGTGAATGTTGAAAATATGATGAAAATAAATGTTTATTTGGTGAATAAACTTTTCAAACACCAAAAGAAAACTGTGGCAGTAACGTGATTCACAAGAAGATCAAACCAAACATACCAATAAAAGAAAGAGCCTTTTTGTTGAGAATGCCACTGGGCAGCAGGTGGAAGTCATACTCCACTGAGTCCACAACCACTGTATGTCCCGCGTTATTTCCGCCCTGATGATAAACACACGCGTTGTAAAACATGCCAGCGCAAATATCGCGATAAGATGAAACAAGTGACACCGGCAGCCTCAAAGAAAGAACCGTTTATCAGACCGCCAACAAGAAACAAAGATGAGAGCAACTTCTGCATCATGTGATATGATTACAATTTGCTTCCCCTTTTCTCACACACATTTAAATCCATTGATGTAGAAGCAAAAACTCAGACACAAACACATAACGTATACATACATAAAAGGACTAAATTAAAATTCACGAAAACAAATTGACTCTGATTAAGTGTGCGGATAAATACCCACCTGGCATCTGCATACAATGTCGGCGTCCATAGCCAAGAGGTCGACCACTTTCCCCTTGCCTTCATCTCCCCACTGAGCACCCAGCACGACAGTCACTTTATTCTGAGGCTCCCGTGGGACCCGCAGAGAATCGACTCCTCCGCTTTCTCTCGAGCGCTTAAGCGCCGGTTCACCGTTAAGAGCAGCTATTTCCTGACCGTTAGACATTGTGCTATCCGCAGCCATGCCGAAAGTGTGCAAGGAACAGCGTGAAGGCAGCTACACTACTCCAACATGGCCGCCTACTGGAGCGGCCTTCAAAATACAAGTCCGGGGCTTACAAATAAACTAACGAGGTGTTTCACTTGAGCCTAAAAACTGCTAAAAAAAAAGAACACACATGCTTTAAACTGAATATTGAAGTGGAGATGGGTGGGTATTTAAAATCAGCTTAATTTTTTTTTTTTAAGATGGCTATGTTGAGGGTTAAAGAACCTTAATATAGCTAACTTCACACTGGTATTTTGGCGGTACATGTGGGAAATGATTCGGAAGTCGTGCAGAATATTGGTTATGTCACAGGACGACGTCTTTTTATTTTTTTATTAAATACATGTTTTTGTGCTTGTTTATCTTTTATAATAACAAGTTGTTTGTTTTGTCATACTTCCAAAAAACTTAAAAAAACTAAATATCAAAAAAAACTATAAAAAATACTAAATTAAATTCTCTTTAGAGTGAATAATACTCTTCTTTAGAGTGTATATGTTGACAGATCAAGCTGTTACTCAGGTATTGTTCTTGCTGAGCTGCAGATGGAGCTCGTGAGTTCTGTGACGCTAAACTATAAATGTAGACTAGTATTATAAACTGTTCAGACTTCAGAGGTGGTTATAGACTCAGCATGTAAGAGAATGTGGGGTTTGTGGCTTAACTAAAACATAATTTATCAAGTTTTCCATGACTTGTTCTAATGACTTTGGTTGGTTGTTGCTGTGGTCTTCCCACATGGCTTATTTCCATTATATCTTGAACATTTTTGCTTTCAACAGTGTTTGAGATCCTTATTTGTGCAGCACAAAGTGTGAATGCATGCAAAGTAACATTTTATGTTGCCTTATCTAAGACCTAATGAATTCAACTGTGTCTATATGGCTTGATGCATAAATGTCTATTAAAACATCATTGGCTCTCTGACATGTGTGCGTTTATCTGTAAAATCCAGGCCAAAGTCTTGAAATCTAATTATGAAATACTAATTACTTTGGGCTTACTCATTATTAATGGCATCAAGGTTTATATTTTCACAGAATGTTCTTTACATTATATAGAATGATTTAATATCAGTAAATCAGTACACCACAAATAAATCACTGTAGCTGGGTTTTCATAGGCAGGGTCACAAATGATACTAACCTGTCCCAATCAAAGCAACATGATTCTAATAAACCCCACTGGGGCAGGAGATCACTCGCCTTTTTAAAAGAATGAAAAACAATGAATGAAGCATGACTATTTCAAACCAAAGACTCATAAAACGTACCACACATTCATCAGTCTACATTAATTGTCACATTTCATTGTCTTTTCTCATTTCTTTGCTTTTTTGTGGCGGCGATGTACAGTTGGGAGTACTTTACAATTACTATAAGTGCTTTATTTCTTTAAACTATGATTTAGTTTTCGTTAAACTAAACCAGATGCTATTATATGGTATATATGGCAGATAAACAGTATGCTGTTGGTAATTTGGTACAGTCTCAGATTACCTGCACTGTCTTGTACTCTAAAATCAAAGATTTTCATTTATATTTTGGAAATATTATATTTAAAATACCCAACATAAACCTAAAATGTTGTAACTGCTATTGTTTTATGATGAGGTCTTTGTAGATGGTTACATAGCTCTGTTATGGTGATGAGGATTGGTGCAATGGAGAATATATCCATGGAGACATTTTCATATCCAAACAAACAGATACACAGAACTAAAGATCAATAGTGAAATGGTCTCCAGTGCTGTACTATATCTTCCCAAGAACCTATGGGAGACAATTAGCAGCTTCTTGGTTCCTTTAGTCTGTCTTCTTTAATTGTGATCTCCAGTGATTTGCAGGGTACTTTAATGCCATCTACTTTTTTTCCAAAGACATGAACATGATTTTATCTGGCTAACGTAAAGCACTTCCTGCAAGTTTAAAAAAATATTTCCTGTGTCCCTTGACATTTTTCTTGAAATGTCTCACAGCACAAAGAAATCTTCTACAAGGCCATTCCTGCCAATTGTACATATTTCTATGGAATGTTGGGCTTTTAGGGTATTTCATTTCAGACCATATGGTTGGCATCAAGTATTTGTCTAGCAGCTGTCAGTCTTCCAGCAACAATTGCCAATCGATACAACGGACCATTCAGCAATTTTGACTCCACAAAAAACAAACAGTCAATTCAAAAGATCTGAAACTCTGAATACGTGTCAGCAGAACGAATATGAGAATGAAAATCTGAGCTCTTTTTTTCTCTGTGTGTTTGGAGTGTTCCGACCGGTTCTGCTCTGTTGAGGTAGACTGAGGCTCCAGGAAAGTTTAATTCCAGCGTTCTCCAGAGGGCTGCTGGAAACCCAAATGCAGCTATCTGGGAGCTGTAACAAGAGAAGCGCAGCGGGACACACAGGGCCGTCTGAAGTTTATTACCGTTCTCCAAACAAAACCGTTGCCCTCTGGTTCATCTACATTGACCTTTACATAGAAGGTCTAAGCATGGGGTTAAGGAATTCAGGGGAGATGTCTTTAAATTTATAGGTATCGTTGTATCTTGTACTTTTTATTATAACATTCATAGATGCTTTTAATTATAAATGCAACTTAGAATCTACAAAGCAACTTACAGTCTTATTTGGCAATTGTTTAATTTACAGTATGTATTTAATTGAAACCAAATCTATAACCTTCGCATCAGAGAGCAGATTATTACCTAAATTCATAAAATATAAAAAAGTGTTTATAAAGTGTTTCACCAGAGAAGTTTTGCCAGACATGCATTTTCAGATCTGACTTTAGGCTGTCAGATATTTTTCCATGATGAATTAAGTGTCATGCTCAGGAGTGATGGTTGACTGGTTTAATGTATTTTTAAGGTATGATATTTTGGTTGCCGGAACTTCTGCCCATTGTTAATGTGTTCACCATTCTCCTGTTATACAGTATATTTACATATGTGTTTCATTGGCCTCATGTGAATATGGTTTTCCATTGGCAGCATGAACGATAAAACCATCAGCATTGGTAAAATATAGTGTTAGTAGCGTACTCTGAAACCGAGTGTCGTTTTATTTTGTGCATCAGTCCTGTTTTTTGTCATTTTGTATAAAAGATGTTCTGCTTTTACAATAACCACAAACAGAAAAAAGACTGTCTGACTGTGCTGTTTGTGTGTCGACCAAGCAAAACTAGTTCTTTAAACATCTTCAGCATATTAAAAACTTTCCATAGCAGGAACGTATTGTTTTGGTTTTTATTGAAAAATAGGATTGTATGCATTTTGCAGTCAGCATCTGGTTAAAGTCAGTGTGTTGCCTCCAGATAGACAGAGTCAGAGATCATGGAAATACTGAGAGTGTAACTTTACTGTCTCCATCAGTTTATACATCATGACTCGCTCTCCCCGTTTCAAAACGTTTGCCATTTATTGGTCTCTTTTACAGTCATTTAGCCTGTGAAATCTGGAGTATCTGATAAGCTTTAATTCATTTTCCACGTCTGCTCATACTTTAGTCTCTTTCACTTCATCTGCAGGTGTCATCTGGACTTTGGCTGACTGTTGCATTTATCACCAATGTGATTAGTTAGGAAAGACAATTGATAGATCTGGAATCTCTATTAGGGTATGAATGCTATTGAATGGCTCTGAACAGACCTGGATTACTTCAAATGCCACATACTGTAGCAAAACAAGTTTATATTGTATACTATGCTATATAAAATGAGAAATACCCAGTGTTGCAATAATGAAGTGTGTTCTCTGTGTACGAGAAAACTGATGGACTGATGGATGATTTTAAAAGGAAACATTTTTCCTCTTCAAGGACAACAAGGGGTGTTTTTCAGTGTAATGACACGATACCCACAATTCTCTGTCTGTGAACGGATGTTGTTGAAAGAATTATGTGCAACAAACTCACTCAGATCTCTTCGGCTTTCATCTTTCCAGCCATTTCTTCATTTCTTCTGTTCTATCAATGAGCCAAAGTAAAGTTCTGTGAGGAGGAATCATGCCGTACATGCAAAAAAGCAAAACGCATCACAAGCAGTCTCTTGCCATATCGTTCCTGCTTTTCCCTATTTTGTTACATTGAATTCAATGAAAGCCACAACATTCCATTCATGGTTTTACACATTATACTTTAAACAGGCCATTTAAACAGGCAGATTTAAAAATCTCTGTTTTTAAAGAGCAACGTTTCTTGACTTTGACCTTTTCTTCATGTTGTGAGACACGGGTAACTGGAACTTGTTAAATCCTTTCTAAGATGTGGCTTTGTCCTCAACCACCCTTTCCACAATACTAAATGGGTTGAATAAAAACAACCACAGAGAAGTCTGTGCACTGTATCCTGCAGACATGTGACTGTTGTATACCATTGTTCTGTTCTAAAAGGTAGAGAGTAATTCAAGATCGAAAATGAATCTTAAGAAAAGAAATCTCATAACAGGATGCGGTCTGTTTTATGGTTAGCGCAGAAAGAGTCGAAAAAGTCGGAAGGTTATTGAGTGGCCTTTTCCCAAGGTGAAAAATTCTTGAGAATGTGTTCTGCTGAATTAGTTTGCCACGTGGTCTTGACTAATAGTTTCAGTATGTTTAATGAATGATGAGTCGCCTGTTGCCTCCTGCGTATGTGTGAGAGCCTTGACGCTCTTGAATCAATAAACAAGCCATGGAAGTCATTCAGTCGGCACATATTGAATTATAGTTCAACTTGACACCTTGTTTACCTACAGCTCATTGTCATCTTATGACATGTGCTGCAAAGAAAACGCTGCTGACGGTCATGGCAAGGCAAATATTTTTTTTCCTTGGCAAAATGACCACCCATTTACAATACCATCACAAGCTTCCAGATTGTTCTCATTAACCCTCACACCTCTCCTGGTACGGTCTAGTTGCTTGCAGACAGATATATGTTATTGCATAATTGAAGTGAGTTGGAAATATAGCCTGGGACTAGTTATAAACTGCTACTAAAAGCAATGGGACTGCATTTGATGGCAGTAAATCAAGAATCTTTAGGCAGCGGAGGATTCCAGAAGGAGTCTGCTTAATTCCTAGCAGTAGCAGAAGTGACTGAACATCTGACCTTAACATAGTTATACTTCTGTTAGTAATGTAACCAGACACTGAGCCTGCCAAGCGCTTTTTACTCTGAGGGGACAGATGAGATACTGTCAGGACCTTAAGGTCATGGACTACCCAGCAGACACCAAACACTCCAGGCACTTGAAGATTTTCTTTGTAGAAGTTACTTTGTATCTTGGCCTTTACAAACTATTTTTGGGTTGTCTAGACTGTAGAAAAGTTGTGATCTTCTGTGATGGTAAAGCGTTACTGTTTTGAAGGCTCCACAACAAAGCCCTCGACTATAGCAGGAGCAAAAGCTCGTAGGAATGTGTGCAGGTTTTTCAATCCAAGTAAGCTCATCCACAGAGAGAATGAGCAGATGCTATATAGATCAGACACGATGGTGCCAGCATATGAAATACACATCATCTAGAGTTTAGGTAATAAAAAAGAAAAAGTCATACCTGGCGGAAGACCTGGTGAGATGGTTTAATAGATCAAAGCCTACTATGGTCAGAAACTATAACTAAAAAAACAGAGTCCAGGGTTAAATCTAAAGAATGAAGGTGGATGAGAGAAGAAACCAGATGTTGAGAGTTCATGAGGTTTAGTTCTGAGCTCATGACTAGTCTGCTTTCCTACTACTCAACTAGTAAAAATAGAAGATTTATGGATTGTGTGTGAGTTTTATTAATATTTTTATCAATGATGATTTATTTTAAATTAATTAAGGAAAAATGTATTCGCAGGATTTCAGGGTTACAAACCCTAACGTGGCAGTGTGTGAGCAGAAAAAAATGACAAGATGAAATTCTGGATTAGAAAGAAATTACATAACAACCCATAAGCCTTCAGTTTTCCACCAACACTCACTCCTGCAAACACAGATACATGAACTTCAAATGCTCCAAATCACCCGATTTGATCCTGAAATCAAGAGCACAAACCATCCAAATGGCAAGATGTCAACGCAGCTGTATTTCCCTATATCTGAAGACATCCAGAGTTGTGAGAAATTAAAAAAGTAATAAAGTTGAAAGATTACAGTCAGCATCTAGAGCTACTAAATCAAAGCTTGCACAGACATCTCTACAGGGCATTCCGATCTCTAAATGTTCGGTGTCGGGATCAGGGGAGGCAGGATGTCAAAACATCCCCCCTTCCAGAATGAGCAACCACAGTTTCCCAGCATTCCTCATCAGCATATTCCCTAAGGGTCCATCGCTTTAATTATGTGCATACTTTGAACTGGGTTCTTCATACACTGCTGGGGGTGAACATACAAACAACATCCTTTGTTAGTAATACAGAATCAACAAATAGCATGGTAAAATGTGAAGGCATGGCTTCAATTACAAGCTGTAGCTGTTTGACTAAGTAGTTCAATTTTCACTCAAAACCACAAGATCAGGAAAAGTACACAAACTAGTTACTGTCATAGCTTTTCTGTTGCATCTGAATGATGGTGTTTTTAGTCTTAAAAGAAGCTTAGATTGAATAAACATCTTCAAACAAAAATAGCTTAGATTGATGATAAAATCTACACAGTCTGCAGACGCGGGTCAGGAACTGACCCTCTGTAACACTCATGTCCACTATTTATTTGTGTTGAAATTATGATTGGAGGAGAGGGCCAATCTGATTTCAGCATTTCCTTTGTGAACTAAATAAATAGCTCAGCCTGTCTGTCTGCTCAGCTGAAAACTGTACACACAATGGTGAAAGGTCTACACTGCTTATCACTTTAAAATTGTTTCAACAAGCGCATAATGAGAGATGTTATAATACATGACACAAAAGTACAAACAGGTTCTCAATGTAATAGAGATTGACTGAGTGAACCTTTTCAAGCTGCGCAGATTTAATTGATGATATAAAGTGAGTTTGGCAATCGGATAGGTCTGTTTAACAGAGCCAGTGGTGGAAAAAGTTGTTCAGCTGAAACGCTGAGATGCTTCTTAGACGGCACACGATGGGACCTCTCCAAACTATAAAACACAAAAGCAGTCAGACAGTTTAGGCTTCCAGTCTTTCCGATCTCTTTCAGGAAGCCTTATCTCACAGTGAAAGATGCAAATCTAAACATTTAACGTGGAATAGCAGGCAGATGTGTCTAGGAGAACTGAGGAGGAAAAAATAGCCTGCCTCCCTGGAGGGCTATGTAAACAAAACAAAAAATTACCTTTTTTTTCTGTAGAAAGGTCATGACTTCACAGAATGTGTTTGTTTTACATTCCTTACATGAATTCTTTACAGTCTGTGCATAAATTTGACTTTGTTCAGGTTGAGGAAAGACTAAACCAGGACAGATTTGTTTGAATTGGATTAGCTCAATAAGAATTCTGGGATGGATTTCAGAAAGGTGCCTTTTTGTTACGAGAAATAAATTGTGGAGAGAAGGTGGGGTCATTTTCTTCCAAGCGGAGTAATTGAAACTGAGATTAAATCTGTCTGTATGAGAAGGTCAGAAGCAAAGAAATAAAGAAAAGAAGCAGTCGTTGCTTAAGTTGTCTGACTGTTGAGTTGTTGGCTTCTGTGGTGACTGTTGGCTCTGCAGCACTACCTGATATCCATGTGTTCTCTCAAGGTTTTTCCCCTACACCATCTAAAAACTCTTATGAAGTTTTTCATTGCTATTAAGGCGTGACTTACTGTAAAGTTTGAAATAGTATGTATTGTGAAAAGCAATAAAAATCAGAACAATTTGATTTGCTCAGTGTAGATTAATGTCTCCACTTGAAGCTTGTGTGAATTTGACAAAATTAGATTGGTTTTGGACAAATGCTTCTTTCGTGCCTTGGCTTTATGCAATTGAGCTTTGACCACAGTGAGGAAACATTTTCATATTCTAACATATATAAACAGCATCTTTTTACAATGTTCATACCAATATCAGTTTAAGCCCATCAGATTTTTTTATATTTTTCTACACTGACCAGTTTATACCAAATCAAATTTTATTCTTTTTTTACCAAAATGTACCAATATACCAATGCACTCCAGCTATTTACATCTTCTCTAACATTCTTAATACTACAAAATGAGCTACACCACATTGAGTCAAATAATTAACAAAAACCATCAGTTCAAAAGCATCATCTTTCATTTTTATTGAAGAAAAACAGAGCAGATGTGCAAGGATATGATAAAAAAATAAATAAGCCGATCTGATGAAGATGAGCAGGATAAAATTCTCAGGTGGTATGGATGGACCTGATGATTGTTGTGTTGATTGGATGAATGAATGTGTGGGGGATTTGGGGTTGGGGGAGGACCTGTTGGCAAGGTCACAAACTATTTCCTTAAAAAGACTTATGAAAACCATACGGCACAAGGGGAAACCACAGGCTAAATCTCCCCCTCCACTCGGTGGACTCATTACCCGCCCCCTCTTCCAAAAACAAACGTCTGTACCCTCCTTCTCTGTTTCTCTGCTGCAGACAAAAGTCATCTCATATGCAGAGAGACCAGATGTTTTAAAGAGCCTATAGGTAAATTAAAAAAAGTTTATTAGATCAGGGAAAAATCTGCAAGCGTGTAAAACAAAACACAGGCATACAGGACAAATAGCTCAGTTGTAGGAAACGATAAAGCAAGAATGGAAAACTGGACTTTTACAAAATTCTGCATTTTCTTTGGTCTGCTATATTTATATTGCTCTAATGGAGTGGTGGGACAGAACTTGCAGGAGCAGGACGGTGTGTGCGATGCTGAGGGATGCTATTCCATTCACCTCCAGCGCAAGACCTTCCGGGAGTCCTGGAGGATCTGCAAGGATAAAGGGGGAAACCTGGCAACAGTTAAACATCCAGACGAGGCATCCTTGATCCATCAGCTGCTATTGTCAGGGGTGAGACGTACCTCTCGGCCGAGAATCAGGCTGTGGATCGGTCTCCAGCGTCAGCCCCGGCAGTGCTCAGCCACACGTCCTTTGAGGGGCTTCACCTGGATCACCGGGGATCAGGAAACGCAGTACACTAACTGGCAAAGGGACGATTTATCAGGTGCGTGTGCCGCTCACCGCTGTGTGGTCATTACATACAACACTGCTGACAGAAGTGGCAGTGACCAGAACAACTTTAAATGGCTGGACGGCTCCTGCACAGTGGCTGTGGATGGTTTCCTCTGTCGCTATTCTTACCAAGGCATGTGCCCGGCTCTTCAAAAAGAGGGAGGGGGGCCTGCACTGTACACCACCCCATTTGACCTGGTCAGCACGGTTTTGACTCACATCCCTTTCGGCTCTGTGGCCACCGTCCCCTGTCCGGACGGTGAGAAGGAAGACCAGTCGGTGCTTTGCATGCGGAGGGAAGATGGGAGCATTGGGTGGTCTAAGGATGCCCCGCTCTGCACTGACGTTACCAAAGATTGGTGTGAACATGATAACGGTGGCTGTGAGCATTTCTGCATCAACGCGGATAACCATTACTATTGTGAGTGCTCTGAGAATTATGAGCTGGGAGAGGATGGTAAGACCTGCCAGCTTGCAGACCTCTGCCAAATTGCCAACTGTGAATTTGATTGCGAGGCTACTCCTCAGGGTCACCGGTGCAAGTGCCCGGACGGGTTCCTCCTGTCAGGTGACAGTCAGAGCTGTCTTGATATAGACGAGTGCTTGCAGACCCCTTGCCCACAGGTATGTGTCAATGCACCTGGTACGTTCGAGTGTGAGTGCAATGACGGATACACGCCCAGTGAGTTTGGAGAGTGTCTGGATGTGGATGAATGCATGGAAGGAAAGTGTGATCATTTGTGTGAGAACTTGCCCGGTTCCTACGTGTGCCGCTGTTATGAGGGATTCTCTCCACTCACTGAAGATCCAGATCAATGTGAAGATGTTGACGAGTGTAAAATTCTAAACATTTGCGATCAGGTTTGTAGAAATTACGAAGGTGGATTTGAGTGTCTTTGTAAGGAGGGTTACTTGTTTCAAGAGGACCGCTACTACTGTCGACCAGTTGAAGATGATGTCGAACACTTGACGGCCGAACCGGATGCAACGTCCTTGCGTCCTGAACTGGTAACAGATGCCAGTCCTCTGGAGTGGTTTACAAATTCCCCAAGCATGGACTGGTTTCCTACGTATTTAAGCTGGTTTACAGAGATGGCACAGGAAGCAGATGTGACCACACAGGAAGCTGATTTATTAGAGCATGCATCTCCACATTCCCCTTTGATGGATACCACAACTCCTCCACAAGCTGATTCAAACAAAGATGATGTGAAAATGTGGTTGAACGAGGGGGGAATATTAGCAAATGGTGATACAACAGAAAACTACAGACTCTTAAGAGCTTCAACCCCAGCACCAAAAGAAAAGGAGGATTTTGTTATGCTCACCCCAGCAGCATCACAAACACCAGAGGGTAAACTGGCATCAGGGGCAGAACAGCTTCCAGGTGACAGAAAGAAGAACGACAAAAGCTGGCTGCTTGTAGCATTGCTGGTACCGCTCTGTGTCTTTATTGTGGTCATGTTGGCATTAGGCATTGTTTATTGCACCAGCTGTGCTGTAGAGCCACGGAACAAAAGCGTGACAGACTGTTACCGCTGGAGCACCACCTCCAAACCTGAAAAACCAAACACTGCGAAATCTCGAGCTTGAGTAATGTAGAGTTACCATGACTTTAAGAAGAAGCAGTAGTGACTCTGGACTTTATCAAGCTGTATTGGTGTTTTCCCACTGATGTCACTGATGGCATTCTGTAGGATCCTGTGGAACATAAGTGATAAATAGTTAATTTAGTCAGACACATTCTGACATTATTTTCAGAGAACATCAACAGTTTTTTTTCTAATGCAAGTGGAGCAGTAACCTTAAATGCTAAAATATTAGTGTGCGTTGAAATGTGCAACAGACATTTTGTGGAACTTTTTTGGTCAGGTGGAGGTTTGTCTCAACAGAATTTAGCATGCAGCTCTTTTTCATATACAATGAAAGGATATATTAATGAAGCCTACAACTGGAAATTAAATGAATAATAATGTAAAAAAATCACAGCCTAGTTTAAATTATCACATGTTATGTCACAGCACCCCCAACAGTAAGGTATGTAAATAAATCAGTATATTTTCAATCATCTATATTACAAATCTCTTAATTTAATGCATCTCTTTACAGTATCACTTCATGTTACCTACCCAAAATTTTGTTAAAAAGTGACATATGTTAGGATCAAGTGTACAGAAATACATGAAGAGACACTTGTGTTACCCGAAAAGATTTCTATTTATCTAAGTATTTTTGGGTAAAAATAGATGATAATAGATATAACAATGATAACAGACATGGTAACAGGAAAATAGTAACAATGAGGCTAAACCATAAACAAATCTAACAAATCAAGAGCTGGCCATACAACAAAGACAATTATCCTTTAGTTAAGATGAAAACAATAGAAGTATAGTAGTAATACAGCCATGAAAACAAAAATGGTCTTAACAAGCACTCAACTAATTTTTTAACCCACTATTCCTGTTTAAGTAATTGTAAATTGTTATCTCTAACAGAATTTAACTTTCAGCATCCCAGTTTTAACTTATGTCTCGTCTAATGGCAGTAAAGCCTTTTTGTGTTGTACAGTCTCAGTTTCACCTGTAGTTGTCGCTGTCTGACATTTGAAATATTGTTTTTGTCTTTAGTTGTTGCAATAAAGGCTGAAATTGCACTACGTTATCGGACAATTCGTATTTTGTCTAAAGGTTTGTTGTTTTTTTGGTATCTTATTTTGACCTTTTTTGACCTAAAAAACATAAACTTAATAACGCAGAAAAATAACTTGAGTTTACATAAAGGTATTTGTAAAGGATAATACAATAATTAAGTCTGTAACATTTTCTTGCGGTGTTACAAATACATTATATTAATCAGATAATACATGTGTTAAAATGTGTGGGATTAATAAAAACATATGACTTACCTGTTATATGAAATATAAATTTAAACACATTCTGTATCAAGATTCGTCGATTCTGTAATATACAAATTATTCATATCGTCAATAAAATACCTTTAAATATTGTTGAAAGTAAATCTTTTTTAATTTCCGAAAGCGAAAAGAGTCGACGAGGATGGGATTCGAACCCACGCGTGCAGAGCACAATGGATTAGCAGTCCATCGCCTTAACCACTCGGCCACCTCGTCTTACTAATAAAACGCCTCTGATCTCATCCTCAAAAACGAAATATTATCACATCTCATTACACAGACATTCCTACGTTTAACACATCTCCACGTTACATGTCGCTTACTAAATACTTGATGTCGATTAACATCCAATGCAACATCAACACTGGCTTGACACAGTCATTTCACTTTTGGCACAAGTAAAAAGTACACGAGTAAACATGAGACACGTTATTGTCAGACTGAAATTACAATGTCATTAATCGCCGCCGAGTTTACCTGATTTTAGGGATGCATATACACTGCTCCATTTTTTATTTAATAGATCCAGAAAAGGATAATTATAAACAATCATTGTACATGGTTAAGATAATATGCGAGAAGGAGCGTTTAGCTTAGCATATATGTAAGCCCCTGTTGCCCTCTGCTGTTCAGACTATCCGGACTCATCTAATATCAACGGGCAAATTCAGTTAAAATACGAAATTTGTTTCATTTGTTATTTACTGTAGCAATGTATTAACGTAATAATTATTTACCCTTAAAACTTAGCGTCTGTAGGTTGATAAAGAATGTGTTTTTGTATTTCTGTGTGGGCTACAACTTACATTACTCGGACAAAATCTTCTTTTAAACTTTAGACGTCTTTGTCCCCAGCTAAGATCACTCGATACGAGTTTTTAGTTTTGGGGGTTCTGTATAACTTAATAACGCTATCTAAATGTTTGAGAACGTTTGAGGGTGTTTACAATATAAGACCCGAAGGACCCGAAGGATGTGTTTCATACACAGTGGTCATCCCTAGTCTCTATTCCCTTCTTCTAAGGTTTGATCCTTCCTGAAGTGCGCACTTCAGATGGTGTGGGTCTCAAAAACAACGGGTATTCACAACATATTGTATATGTTTGTTTGGCACATTTGAAACAAACTTATCGTTGCCGTGCTTTACTTCACTCAAGTGCCCTTCTAAGGCATCGTTTTTGCCATTGTAAATACCCGGAGTATCTCGGCGCGTGATCTGAGCACGTAAATCTGCGAAACGCCCCTTTTGTGCAAACGGCCAATCAGCACTTGTCTCTCACCACACCACAACCACCCTGGCCATGTGAAGAATTGCCGCGAATTTCAACTAGATTCAACAGTTTAGGCGCGCGCGGAAACATTAGAGCTAGTTTTAAAGACTCTTTACGTTTTGTATTACTTAAACAAGCAGTGCTTGGTGTACATAAGTATTTAATACAATACTATGGCTACTCCTCCCAAGAAATTTTGTTCAAGTCTCGACGTTGACCTCAGTTTTGAAAAAAGGGCATTGAAAATCTCGATAGAGGGAAACATAGGTAAGTTAGAATCTACTTTATCTATATAATACATCTTAATTACCCTAAATCACAAACAAAATACACTTACTGTATTATACGAAAAGTCGTAAAATAGTAAGTTTTTCTTTTTAATAAGGCTGAAAGATGTATTGTATCTGTACAGTAGTGCTGTTGGCGCCAAGTGCTCAGTTTGCGTTCACAAATACAATGAACTTCACAGCTATTTTCGTCGTGAACTTCTAATATAAAAACGATGCAAGGAATATTCAAAAACATAACAAAAGGTGTTAAGTAAACGTTTAATTTGTAAGCTGCATGTGGTTATTTTAGAACTATGACAACAGCTAAATAAATGATAATAGTATAGTTCGTGGAAATAGATGTTTCATAGCCAAACACCTTAAACATAAAAAACTGAAAATAGACGACACATTATGGCAATATTTTGTTTGCTGTTAGTAAGCTTTTGCCATTTAATACCAACATTGGATTGTTTTCTGCATACATGGAATGTCATATAGTTTTTTTTATATGTATTAAATTTTAAAAGGCTTGTCTTTTAAATAGCGGCAGGGAAGTCGACGTTTGTACGTATGTTGGAGCGTACGTCAGAGGAGTGGGAGGTCATACCAGAACCCATCGGGAAGTGGTGCAATGTGCAAACCACAGAGAATGAGTACGAGGTATGACTATAAAAATACATTACATACATTTCAGAGTACTCTCGTTCTCGCTGCCTTAAATGCTGGCCTTGATATTCATCACCTGTAGGAGCTTAGCACATCACAGAAGAGTGGAGGAAACCTGCTGCAGATGTTATATGACAAGCCCAGCCGATGGTCCTACACTTTCCAGACCTACGCCTGTCTAAGTCGTGTTCGATCACAACTTCAGCCTCCTTCAGCCAAGCTTCAGCAGGCTGAGAAACCTGTCCAGTTCTTTGAGCGATCCGTCTACAGCGACCGGTACATAACAGATTACCTCCATAAGTTTTTCTTTGTGAGAAGATCTGTATATAAATAGAAGTGCTCAGTTGATTAGTTTGAAACTTCTTTATTGTTTCTTTAACTTCACAACATAAATATTACTAAGAGACTTGTGTATAAATTTGCAGATATGTGTTTGCCTCCAACCTCTTTGAATCTGGAGATCTGAATGAGACTGAATATGCCATCTACCAAGACTGGCACTCATGGCTCCTCACTCAGTTTGAGTCTCAGATTGAGCTAGATGCCATGATTTACCTTCGTGCAGATCCTGAGGTAACTATCTGCTCCTATACCTGTATAGATGTAATTGTAATATTTTCGTTGATATTTATTGGTTATTAATAAAAGTCATATTCTGCAGAGATGTATGCAGCGTCTTCAGTTCAGAGGGCGAGAGGAGGAACAGGGTATTCCACTTGAGTATCTGGAGAAATTGCATTACAAGCATGAGTGTTGGCTATATAACCGGACCACAAAGTAGGTTATGTCAATGTTTGTTTACATTTGTATGTGAGGTTTCTTTTACTTGTTTTAATATATGTGAAGACACTAAATAGATATCTTGTCTACAGGGTGGATTTTGAG
The DNA here is from genome assembly GCA_019155185.1 of Beaufortia kweichowensis. NCBI lineage: Eukaryota > Metazoa > Chordata > Actinopteri > Cypriniformes > Gastromyzontidae > Beaufortia > Beaufortia kweichowensis. Next base: position 9,161,818 of record CM032812.1, on the reverse strand, counting down.
TATCTCAAAGACCTTCCAATACTGATTCTGGATGTTAATGAAGACTTTGAAAAAGACAGAATTAAACAAGAGGGTGTAATTGATAAAGTAAGTGTATTTTGATCCGTGGACAAATGGCAGCAATACGATTAGGAACAATTTAAAGTATGCGCACATTATTTTGTCCCTTACAATGTTTCTTAATCACCATATTTGGATAGAACTTGACACATTGTAAATTGTTTTTTTTTTTCTGTTATTTTTCAGGTAAAGGAGTTTCTAAGCACCCTGTAGCCTCTGTAAATCGATCTGATTGGATCCTGTATATTGGTGATTTATGAGTGATATTGTGGATCAGTGCCTGTTGCCACTGAATGAATTTATTTTTTAGCTGCTTTTGTATCCAGCTCATTGTACATATGTATTTGTGGTTTTTATTAAAACATGATTTTTAAAATTTTACGAACAAGAGTTATGTCAAATAGCTTTCTTATTTCAAACAGTAAATGTTCTGTAAAAGACAGAAGTAGGATGTTAATGAAATCAGATGTAAAGTGCACAAAATACACTACAACACAACTACAACTGGAATCTAAGAAATCCAAGTACAACAAAGAAATACACACAATGTATACAATGAAAGTTTGAGTATTACACATGACAATGTAGCAACACTAATTCAGTGTTTGTATGGTAGTAAAAGTAAGATGTTGAAGCAAGCAGTGCCTAAAAGAACATTACAGCATTGTTTTTTTATGTTGCTTAATTCTTTTTTAAAATAATGCTTTCCTGCTCTTTTAAATGTAATGTATATAAATAAATCCATATCCTTTAATTATGAACCACTGGCAAAGTCATTAAGATTATTTGGTTAAATGTTGTGGATACATTGATATACACATATTAGGCCTAATGTTCTGAAAAGATTTATAGCTTCAATATATAGATAATGTTATATATTTTAAATCAGATAATAATGTTTTAGATACAGTGTGTTTCCATTTTCTTTTATGTTTGTAAATGGCCTAAATGTAACAATATGTATTTTTGTAGCTCTTTAAAAAATAAGACCGTACCATTAAAAAAGTGTCATTGTCATAATTTATGTGAAAGACCTTGCAAAACCATAATGAAATTGTGATGCCCTATACACAAGTACTATACACAGTACATGGTGACATTGATGCAGGAAAAGTCAAATGTACAAAAACTTGTCCCAAACAACCTAAACCATTAATAGTAAATTATATGTTTTCTCACAATCACTACTGTAATACTAATACTTGGATGTTTGTAATGCTTAAAAAAGTTTAAAAATATGCCTGGGAAAAATTTACTTTACAAACAGATTTGATTACACATTATATGTCGAATAGCTGGACATAGTTTGATCTGTTCTTCAGGGAGTTACAATTTCAAGTCCCATTGCAAAAATTAGACTACATGTCCCATAATGAAATGTTTCACATAGATCCGGGTATTGCTTCACATAAGTCGGTCGCGCCCTCCTATAAACAGACTGTTATTGACACAGTTGTCCTGACATGTCATATAACATCAAAGTAGCTTATTATCAGAAGCAAAGTGTACGCAGTAATTGCTAATATAGTAGAAATCATCTTGATAAAACAAAATCGAAAAAAATCAGTTATTGACAGTTAGTGACTGAATAAACAGACACCTTGTGGCGCATCGTACATTGTATTTTCATAAACGTAACATCTTAAAAATTCATAAAACTTCCTAAACACGATTATGACAACAAATTAACCTCTACTTTCTGGGGAAAAGACGAAAATAGGCGTATCGAGAGGGCGGGAATTTGTGACAAGCGTGCCCGCGTCCAATCGTCTTTACTAAATGATGTTTCCTGGCGTTAAATCTTAAAGCTCTCCTGTAAACCAACCTTGACGTCGCGTGCTTTGGCTCGAGTAGCATGTGCCTCGACCAATCTAACGGCATTACTTAGCTTTCTCGACCAATAGTTTTCGCGTATTTTGAACAGGGGCGGGTCAATACACAAATGGAACGAAGTAGGCTAGGTTGTTAGAAAGTTAATGGCTTGGGGGAAAGAGATTCTCTTCTCGCTTCAGGAGAGTTTGAGGATTTTTCTGAAGTAAAACGTAATTATTTTATAACAATATAACCCCAAAGAAAGTGAAAAGACAAATATCTTCACAAGTATACGTATTATTTAGGAAAGTATGCAGGATGCAGTAGCCGGGACGGCAATGCTGACGGACGGCTTCGAGGACGAGATTGACTCGGTGACTCCGCGTTCCCCTGCGTTAGGGATGGGGGTTGGAGCTACACCAGGAGCCGGACTCGGGGGCCTCGGGATCGGCGTCGGTGGCAAGAAAGTCCGCTTGTTCGGAGAGGCTGGCGGGCCTACGACAGACAGACTTGATTTCAAACTCACAGCAGCCGCTGTGCTATCGTCGGGCCCCGGATCCGGCAGCGATGAGGATGAAGTGTCTGAGGTGAGAGCGAGTCAGCCAGCAGGAAAGTGTGTGTGTGTGTTAGCATACATGCTATCACACGCTAGCTAACTCCAGCCAGCGTTAATAGGCTTCATTCCCAACCCATCAAAACCATACGAATTAATCACTTTATCGCAACATGCCAGATTTTTAAGCTTCACTTTTGGCAACATTTACGTAACAACACCCTCGCATTAAACCATGTTTACAGTTAATTCGACAGCGTTTCTTTCGACCCACGTTGCCAGTTGCGTTTCTAAACAGCTCAAATTGAGGCGAGTTAGCTTAGCTTAGCACGGGCTCAGGCTGCGATTTGGGCCTAAAGCGAACATCAGCGGGCAACGCCATCGCCTACTAGTTAGCTATACCAAATCGTTACACTTTGTTCATCCACTGCTTTGTCAACCAGTTGACATTTTAGTTTATGCCATTTAAAGTACTATATGCTTTACTTCACGTACATAGTATGTCCCAGTGACAGTCTGTACTCGTTTTGAAGGATCTAGTTGGAAGAAACGTCGCTAGCCTGTAAGCTAAGTGGATCTTGGTACGTACCTAAATATTAGCCGGAGAGGCGAAGCTTATCTGCGTGACTGTATGGCCTATGTACTGTTGGTAAACTTATGGTTTGACTGAGATCTCACATCGGTACTGTATGTACCTGTCATATGTGTACTGGTAAATAGAAAATATTTGTGAAATATTTACCTTTAACCCGAGTGTCAGTGCTAGCACTTAAGTATATAGTATATCAAGTGCAAGTTGTCTAATTCTACGCCATTGAAGTATTATAGCAAAAAAGTTTATTTTTCAGTTTTAGAGTTAATCATTTGCTACTGTGTGATAATGAGTATGACTATGAGTTTCAGACCGACTTGTCATGTGGGTTTGTCATCGTACATCGATGTTTGTAAAGATGCACCTGTTAAGTCTTTTTAGATGTTTAATTCTCATTCTCAAACCCTGAATTTGACCATTAAAGAAATTGTCCTTTAATACATACATATACTTTCACCGTATTGCCAGATGCATGATCAAAAACACAGTTGCATTGCAAATCATTTATCTGAAACTGAAGATTTTAAGTGTTCATCCAAACACCTGTGCTGACAGATGACAAACATTTGGCGTTCGAGAATTGCAATGTATACATACTCCAATACATACCATGCTAAAATGAATGTAATGTTCTTTGCATAACAACCATAGGCCTCCTTTAAAGTAAGTGACTGAATCACTTGAGGGTTCAGTGGGTGTATGACACAAACTGACATTGTGTCCATACATTTACAAACGTATACACTTGTATTACAGAACTGTGTGTGATTACTCGGCCAACTGTCTGTAGTACAGGGGTGTGTCTGTTGCCTTATATAACTTGTAATGGGTGCCACTGTCCCCCCTTGTCTTGTTGTTGGTATTTGTTAAGAATTTAGGGGGAGGGGAATTAAAATTGGTAAAGGTATGTGGACATACGGCTCAGGTAAGAGCTACATTCCCAGCAGGAATTCCACCACCTGCATCAACTTCCTACTAGGTAGCCCTGCATCTTTGAGTGTGTGTGTTTACATTGACTCCATCAGTCATTTGGAAATTAAATTTCAATTGAGAAAAATGCAGGAATCGTGATACCAAATCATACCCCAAAGATGCCTCATTTAAGAAGTTGTGTTATGCTCAGAAAATTCCAAATCAGGTGAATACATTTTAGTTTTAGTTGCTGTTAAATACTTGCCATTCTATTTGCTTAGTTTATTAGTTTTACCTGGAATCCTGCATAGGTCTGTAGTCAAAAACATTTGCATAGCTGGGAACAGATAGCGTCACGTATCACTTTTACATTGTGACAATCAGAATTTGTTCTTTAAATGTTGGTCTCTTCTGCAAGTAGACAGTGTCCTAATGAACTGTTGGGGTGTTCTGTGTTCAGTGTGAGACTCTTTTATTAAATCAATATCAGAGTCAGACAAATGTCAAATGAAAAGAGCAGCATACTTGTAGTGCACAATTGCCATTTCTGCCCTTGTCAAAGTGCTTTTTAGAAGAGTTGGAAAAAACATTTAATGTGTAAGTTTGTGACTATTTACGCAGACAGGTAAAGTTTAGTGCTGCTTTGCAGATAATGATATTACAACTAAAACCCTCATTAGCATCACTGGACTCAACATATTTTGTCTTGACACCACAGGGTTTGTCTTTAAAAAAAAAAACCCTCTAATGCAAGGAATTTTTAGATGCATTTGTTTTTTCTTTACATGTAGAAATCTTCACATGGTTACATATATTTAATGACCAGCACTGTGGACTATGGCACAGCTTGTGTTTCCTAATTAGTTGCATATTGCTGTCTGAAGAGGGAGTCAATGGCACAGTTATTGTATGTGAACTCCCTGTCTCTGGGGGAAAACTGTAGATATTATCATATGATCAAACTTGTCAGTGTTCTTCAGTGTGATGGTACGGGGGAGAGTGGTGTTTCGAGTTTAGTTTTTATCTATTCAAACACAGGTGCTTCTTCGTGACAGTTTAACATCTCATTATCACAGATGTGTTATCCTCCTTTCTTTATGTTTTCTCTTCAGCCTATGGACAGTGTTGAAGTGACAGTGAAAAGTTTTGGTTCTTACTGTTTTTCTTAACTTTAGTTTTAAGCATCTGAATTCAGCACATATGAATTCATCTTAATGTGCTGTCTGTAAGACTTTCTAACCACGCTGATGCACTCAGAGCTGGTTGTTTGCTGTTTTACCAGTTTTTTGCACCTGTGTTACAGAATATGATTTGGGATTAACTGTGATTTTTACTAGTTTAATTCCTAAAATTTGTAGGCACTGCACCATAATATGTTACAAATTACCTCGAGTAAAATATTTGTTTGTACAATGAAAACCTTGGCACCTCTCTCTATTGCTGGCTCTTTTTTGTTAACTTGTAGTTTCAGTGTATGATCACATGGATTTAATCTGTTTTGTATGAGGTCATGGGATATGTCTGTGCTATGCATTGCCTGTGTGTGTAGATACTGTTTTGAAGACTTTGTATAGTTGGTCTCTCTGGATATAAACTGATTTTGTAGCATATACCCAAAAACAAGTGTCAGATTAAAAAAAATTCAGTTTATAGATGCGTGACCACATTAAATGTAATCCCTTTGTTTTATTCCTGATTTAACACGAACATTGGCACAAGATATATATGCGTTAAGATGTATGTGTGACTGACAGAGATTATCTGTAGTGCAATACAGAACTCCAGTGTGGACTTTACACACTGTATGTTATTGTTGTCAGGAATTTTGTATGTATGTTTAGACTGAAGTTTGACCGCTATAATGCTGTAATATGAATATTTCTGTATTTTATGAATAGTGATTTAGATTAATAGGTTTATGGTCTTTAAGAGAGATCTACTGGATATCTCAAGACTCAGGAATTTGAGCTATTGTTGTCGATTTCACCAAGTCACCCTATTGTTTTCATGTCAGTTTAGGATTACCAACCCCAAACCTGTCTGCAAACACAATGACCGACTGCAGTTCAGACGTGTCATTTTCAAAGTCAGATATTTGTATGTAATTAAAGGAATTCTGCACCAGCTCCTGCTGGAAGTCTAACTCTCTCTCTCCATCTCTCAGCGCTGAGATGAGGTAATGAAAGTCACTTGTTTGGAAGTAGCTTCTCCTCTCGCTCTCTCTCTCTCTCTCTCTCTCTCTCTCTCTCTCTCTCTCTCTCTCTCTCTCTCTCTCTCTCTTCTTACTCACACACACCATGAGACAGATGCTTCCCAGAGCCGAAGGAACACAACAATTCCAGCCACGCCACAGCCCTGTACATTCAAATGCCCCTGTATGCTTTTAATTATTCTTATTGCAGATGGGCTCCGTGTCTGACCACACCCGGCCTTACTGCCTTACTCACCCCGCTTTGCTTTTTGGGTCAGCTCCGTCTGGCAGCGCTTCTTGTTTTTGCCGTATTTATCTCCTCTGAAATTTTTTGACCCCTCCCTGTTTCTCGGTCTTGAAACTTGACTGTTTCTGCAGAACAGAGAAAGCGGTAATCCCTTGACATAATTATAAGAACAGCTAGAGTGGTGTGTTTTACAGTGTTGCTGGTAGCGTTGGATGTTATTGAACAGTGTGTAGGGTTTCTTTTATAAAAACTGGAACTTAATACGCTTTGTTGTGTGTGTTTTTTTCTCCAGTGTAAATGGAACACTAATAAAATATGTATTTTGTTGCTTACTCTTATTTACTTTCAATTGTAAGTTTATATTGATTGGCTTTCAAACGAGATTAAATATTTTCTTGCCAAAAGTGTAAAAGTGAAAACGGCAAAGTTGTGAGTCAATGATGTTTAATGATCATTAATGATCTTTAATGATTTGTATGTGGCCTATTTGGGATGTGTCTGTTCTGTAATCCTCAAATTAACTAAAAGAGTCATTAACAGAGGCACCAAGAAACTTGAATAGTCAAGTAAAATTGAACCCAGAGTTATTCAACCTATCACACCAATTCCTAACAGTCTGTCTTCAAGAATGTGGCGCAAACACTTTCCTGCTGTTTGGGTGTGTGTTGGTAATGTAGAACTTTAGCAATAGGTTTTACTGGATGTAGAAAACTAAAATTTTAGCCTGAAATTTTATTGAATGTATCATGTACATCATATGCCCCCACTGCTGTGTTTACATGCAAGTGCTTGAAACTGGGTTAAGCGTGCTTGTCCCTTTTGTATTTGCATGTCAAAAACAAAGTAATCCTTTGGGCACTTCGGGCATTGTTAGTCTCTGTTGTCTACGCTGGCTTTGAAAGGTTCAGTGGCTTACCACAAGAACCGTTAAAAACTCTGGCAAGGTTTCTGTCTGAATGCTGTATACATATGAATATGACATTTGTGATCATTTGTGATGTATGCTTTGGATTGGTTTTCATTGATTCTCTCATTATGATATTGAAATAATGCAATAACAAATTAAATTGTTTTAGTTTTCATTAGCACTTGAGTCTGGAGTTCATGCAGTGTAATGATAGACAGGAAAATAATAGCTGTTGTATTGCAAAACAAAATTGTGATGTCGGCATATAATGGCTGATAGGTCAAATTGGCTGATAGTTAAAGCTGTCTGAAGTTTTAATCTCCCTAAACTTCCACAACTTATGCTTTATTATAAAAACATTTGCATTGGATTTGTTAGTCCTTTGCATATCTTTCTTTATTCAGCACTTAATTTAGTAGATTTTCCCAAGCTGGTGATGGTAAAAATGTGTGACTGTCATAACTCTCCTGCCTGGCCGCCCGTTTCATCCTAGTAGGCCACGGGATGTATGGGATGTCATACCCTGTGGGTGGTAAGGCAGGTGTGTGGAGGTCAAGGGCACAGGGAGAGAAAAGAAGGGGAGGGGAAACGCTCTGATCAGCTCATCTTAATGCCTGAAGTAATTCCTTAAAGGCTCAGTGCCTAAATACTTGCAGCTCTATCTTCCAGCTGCGTTTCTGAGAGTTGTGGACCTAGCGAACGAAGTGAACTTTGTCACTAGTGTCTTCATACATTAATTACCTGTCATTGTTTAAGAGCACACCGTGTGCTTTTCAGCAAAAAAATTGCAAAATATAACACTTTCACTTTATGCCATAGGTTGAGCCAATGTTGCCAGATTGGTCAAGATGCTGAAATAGAGCAATGTTTTGAGTTGTCTATAAAAGTATTATGTATGTGTAACAGAATAAGTTTCTTGCTTTGCTAGTTGTAGTGTGTACCTTGTGTCTAATGGTCATTGCAGGAACAGTAATAGGCTCTTAGATTGATTCACGTTGTCTGATGTATGGTATTGTCATGCTTTGCGGTCTCTGTTCACTGGAGCAGACCATTCATTTTTCACACAGTCTAATATAACACACAGTCTGTGTTATGGATTGTGACGAAGCCAGATGTTGCTTATTACATAAGATACATTTGTTTTTAAAACCTGAATAATGAATTAGTTCTGTTTATGAATGGATTTACTCATCTATTTGACCTTATGGTTTCGGAGGGATATTGGAGAGTTAATTTATAGGAAAGTTTGCAACACTGTATGCTAATAAGACTTTCCCATCCATTCCTGTTTCTTGTTTATTTAATAACATGAGCAGACAGTCGCTGACACAATCTCTTTCCATGCAGGTGGAATCATTCATACTAGACCAGGAGGATCTGGATAACCCCGTACTAAAGACGGCTTCAGAGTTGCTCCTGTCCAGCGCTGCAGACGGTGCTGACCTCAGAACAGTAGACCCAGAAACACAGGCCCGACTCGAGGCGTTACTAGAAGCAGCTGGATGATCTGTCAGGCGTCTGTGCATGCAACTTTTTTGTTTGTGTTTTGTCTTGACAAATAACATTTCTGCAGTGCTGGTCATGAGTTGCTCTTTTTGGTTAATACTCTAAAAACACACATGGATGAATCACCACACAGTCAAAAGTGGAAATTTAAGCTTAGCTGCAATGTTGATCTGTTTCTCTTACATGTAACATATTTTGAATGTCAACAATCTATATCTGGGCGTCTGGGTTTAAAGGTATGTTTATAGTATATAAAGATCAAATTCCATGATTGGGCCAAACAAAGTTGCATTTTGAAGTTCAGAGGCAGAAATACCTGTATACCTTGACTTAGAGCGTAATATAGGCCTGTAATGCCTTTGTTTATGCTGGACATCATTTGTACACATTCCATTTCAGTCCGTACCGCTCAACATGAGCTTTTGTGACATATGATTGCTAAAATGTTAATGATCTACAACACTGCAGAATAACCTTGGATGGGATAAGGGTCAGTGTCAGAAAAATGAATAACAGCAGTTTGTGTGCTAAAACACTGAGCTAATATGTCTGTTGTGCGTTGGTTTGAGTTGGTTAGGGTGAGGCCCAGCGTGTTAGGCCTGCTTCTCTGCACTGGCCTGTCCTGCTTCACGAACGGATAGTTATCTCACAGATGAACTAAAAGAGAGATTAGTGGCAACAATGGATTTCCATAGAGCAGCAGCAACCTCATTCATGACTCAGCACTGGCCTTTAGTACACTTGTGTGTGTGTGTTTGTGTGGCTTTCTGTATGCTTGTCTTCATCAGAATCTGAGCATCTCGGTTCTTCTGTCCTGAGCTTGTCTTGTTTTCTGTGTTAGGTCATCACATTCATGTCTGTGTGTTTTGCATCATGCGTGTTTATTGCACTTGATTGTGTACCTGTTATGCTGGATTTTACTGTAAGCGATCCTTTTGTGTACACAAGCTCTGACGTGTTTTCATTCAACCTGCACTGCATTATTGTGACGTAAAACGTGGATCACCCGCTGCCATGTACGTTAGCTGTTTTGCATCAGGTTGTCATATGAAAGCAAATATTCTTCCTGTTTGAAAATAGGAACAGGTTGTTAAATGTCTTCTGAAATCAGTGTGCTTCGGCTATACAGGGTAAAGCAAATATAACAGATATTCAATCAGTTAAATTTAAAGGGATAGTTCAACCAACGAAAGGAAATTTGTTCATTTTCATTTTAACCTCATGTTATTTCAAACCTGTGTAATTTTTTGTTCTGTAGAAGATATTTTAAAGTATGCTGGGCCAAACAAGAATGGCCCTCATTGACTGGCATTGTATAGAGACGGAACTGCTGAGACATTTTTTTAGATTACTTCTTATTTGTGTTTCACAGAAAAGTCATGTACCGGTTTTGAACAACATGAGGATGAATAAATGATGACAGAGTATTTCTTTTTGGGTGAACTATCCCTGTAATTTTGGCATTGTTGCAAAGCACGCAGACATTTTGAAAACACAACAGGCCCTTGTGCAGAAATAAGGAAATTATTATTTATGGGGACTTTCTTCACTAAATCAGTATTGTTGATTTTAGTGTTTATGGTTTGTTTAGGGATGCACCGGTTTGAATTTTTTAGGGGTATTGACCAATAAAAAATACAGATCTGATACACTATCTGATAGTATCTCACTGTGTGGACCTTGACTTAAGGGATGGCTCACTTAAAAATGGGAATTAGCTGTTAATTTACTCACCTTCAGGTCATCCAAAATGTAGGTGACATTGTTTCTTGAGTCTTAAAATGATTTTTAGCTGAAATTGTCCTTGGTGGTTCAACAAAGTAAAGACCTCAGGTATCAGTACTTTAAGAGACATAAAAGCAGATGCAAATAACACAAAATTAATCCCTACAGCTTATATTGAGGTCTTATGGCAGTATAATGAGATCTTATGAGGCAAAACAATCTGTCTAAACATTATTTACAACAGTTATATCCTGTAATATGATGGCCTGTATGTGAGTAAATTAACATTTAATTTTAATTTTTGAGGGACCTGTTGCTTTTTTTTACATCAGGGTCAATCAGCGATGACAATATTTATTTTTGGCTAAATTATCCCTGTAAATCGCCATCATGTTTTACTTCATTATACAAGAATATGAAAGCAAACAACAATTGTATTACAAGTTCTTATAAACCTTAAACCAGCTGGAGTAACGGAGAGAATTAAATCAATCTTTTTCACAAGTGATTTGTTACATTTGATCCGCCTCTGGCCAGCGCTAAATCTATTTATCACTATTAGTGCCGGTACTGATCCAAGTATCAAATCGGTGCATCTCTTGTTAGGCCAATCAGAAACCATGGTATAATTTGAAGAATTGAAGATCTTACTAAAAGTGCATGGTTTGAGTTTAGCTAACCGATGTTTGTATTTTTCGTGTGTTGGGCCTGTACTAACCATGGATGTTCTTGCTGGATGGTGTGTGTTACTGGTGTGGGGCTGGACACGGCAGGCATTGGTAAACTCTCCACTGCCGATGGCAAAGCCTTTGCAGATCCAGAAGTGCTGCGCCGCCTGACGTCGTCTGTGAGCTGCGCGCTGGACGAGGCTGCCGCCGCCCTCACCCGAATGAGGGCAGAAAACACGCTCAACGCCAGCCAGGCCGACAAGTAGGCATCTTTTCTCACGCACACTATATCATCATTTGTCCATGATGCAACATTCATAAACGACCAGCAAGAATTACTTGATCTTTCAGGATAAGAGATTAGCAGTTATTTTTAATGATCACTGCTTTAAGTATGATTCTTAAACTCTACATTGTGAAGCTTTGCCTTTATTATCTGTAATTAAACACAAGCAGCTGTACGGATCTGTGAGCCTTCAATTAGAGTAGTTAGCTTAGCTTCGCCTGCACAGTCGCAGTAATTGTAGCAGTCTGGTTATTTTTAGCCGTAGCCTGGCTGAGGCCTGCTCGGACGGCGACGTGAACGCGGTGAGGAAGCTGTTAGATGAGGGACGCAGCGTCAACGAACACACAGAGGAGGGCGAGAGCCTGCTGTGTCTGGCCTGCTCAGCTGGATACTATGAACTCGCACAGGTATCGTGTACAAACTTACACCCTCACAATAACAAGAATCCAAACCTAAAGCTTTCCTTTCAGTTGACAAGAAAATGCATGCCAGAGTTTAGCTAACATGCCAGAGAGAATCTAATGATTTAAAATTGCGATTTCCATATTTGGGGAAAGTTATGATTGACTATAAAGTAAAAAATTCTATAAAACAGATTTTTGTGAGTACACTGACCATTAAAGGATTTTTACTTTGTAATCTTTGCCAGAGTATAAGAAATTTATTGGGCAAAATGTGTGTTGAAACAGGAAGTTTGAGCAAGACATATCAACATATACTTTCATTAACCCAGTCGATTGGTCTTAAATCAGCAGAAAGTCATGAATAATTTAGTCCTGCAAAAGACAGACATTGATTTTTAAATGTTAAAAAAAGAATAGTGTCACCCTTTAGAATTACACTAGCAATCTAATAGACATGGACTAAATGTCACAAATCAAAAGTGATTTCATGTGGTTTTTTAGTTAAGGAGCATAAATTAAAAGTGATAAATGTTGTTAATTTGAACTTGTTAACTCTTATAGGTCTTGCTGGCCATGCACGCTAATGTGGAGGATAGAGGAATCAAAGGAGACATCACGCCACTCATGGCTGCTGCAAGCGGCGGTTACGTCGACATCGTCAAACTGCTCCTAGTGCACGGAGCCGACGTTAACGCACAGTCCTCGACAGGTACGGTAACATACCTGTTCATGTTTATGTTCTGAAATAAAGCTGGTATGTGTACTGATATCCGTGTTCCATCAGGTAACACAGCGCTGACTTACGCGTGCGCGGGAGGCTTCCTGGATGTTGTTAAGGTGTTGCTGAAGGAGGGTGCCAACATTGAAGATCACAACGAGAACGGTCACACGCCTCTGATGGAGGCTGCCAGCGCAGGCCACGTGGAGGTCGCTCGCGTACTCCTGGAGTACGGTGCTGGAATAAACACACACTCCAACGAGTTTAAGGAGAGCGCGCTCACACTCGCCTGCTATAAAGGTGCGGCCCGAAGTATCGCTAAAACAGTCCGTGTCTTTAAATTGGATCGATCCGTTTGATAGTTCAGATATTGGGGTGGTGCTCAGTAGCTGTTTCTTCTTTGTACTTCAGGGCACTTAGACATGGTCAGGTTTCTTCTAGAAGCAGGAGCCGACCAGGAGCACAAGACAGACGAGATGCACACCGCACTCATGGAGGCCTGCATGGTAATAAAACTACTGAAGTGCAAATAGTATTTGAATACTGGCTTCTATTCTTAGAAATTGAAAGAACAATCATGACAAATTTGGTTAAAGGATAATTTCCCTGATTTTATTCCATTTAGGATGGGCATGTAGAGGTGGCACGGCTGCTGTTGGATAGCGGGGCACAGGTAAACATGCCCGCTGACTCATTTGAGTCGCCGTTGACGCTTGCTGCCTGCGGGGGCCATGTAGAGCTGGCAGCGCTGCTGATCGAGAGGGGCGCCAACCTCGAGGAGGTGAACGATGAGGGCTATACTCCACTGATGGAGGCAGCTCGGGAAGGCCATGAAGAAATGGTTGCACTGCTCCTGGCACAAGGTACTGCTGTCAGTCCCCCAACCCTCTGTGATCACCTGTGTTTACGATCAGTTTATAAAAAAACTAATGAATGTGTACTTCAGCTCAGTAGAAATAACAAGCAATTTACAATGTGTCTTGCCTGTTAGACTTCCATTGCATTTTATTTTCAAACTGAGGAATGAAATGGCGATTGTGATATTTGACTGCATGACACGCATGCTTTCCATGAGCTTCAGTTGTTTTTAACCCTAAATATTCCTCAGCAGTCATTAACACTCTATTGTGTATTATTTGTAGGTGCAAATATTAACGCTCAGACAGAAGAAACGCAGGAGACGGCGCTGACTCTGGCGTGCTGCGGCGGCTTCCTGGAGGTGGCCGATTTCCTCATCAAAGCTGGGGCGGACATAGAGCTCGGTTGCTCTACCCCGCTCATGGAAGCTGCACAGGAGGGGCATCTGGAGCTTGTCAAATACTTGTTGGCTGCAGGTGAGACCAGTCAAACTTTTTTGGTCTTTGACTTCAATATTATAGTATATTGGATCTTCTGCAAGTATTGTTTATTCATTCACCTCTCCCTTACTTTTTTTTTTAGGGGCTAACGTTCATGCCACCACAGCCACGGTTGACACGGCTCTGACATACGCTTGTGAGAACGGACACACGGATGTCGCTGATGTGCTGCTGCAGACAGGGGCTGACCTGGTTTGTGGATGTTCTGTTTCCTAATTGATCATGGTTGCTTTTTGTTTTTGCTTGAATGATACAGTTTGTTTGGAGCTGAAGGTTCTCATTCATTTTACAGGAACATGAATCAGAAGGGGGCAGGACTCCATTGATGAAAGCGGCCAGAGCAGGCCACCTGTGTACTGTGCAGTTTCTCATCAGCAAAGGCAAGTACACAAAATGTATTTTAAAGACATATTTTACTTTATTTTACCTTTTTTAGGTCAATTTCTAATGTTTAATGTTTGCAGGTGCTAATGTGAATAGAGCCACGGCCAACAATGATCACACAGTGGTGTCTCTGGCTTGTTTCGGGGGTCACCTGGCCGTGGTGGAGCTGTTGTTGGCACATGGAGCAGACCCCACCCACAGACTGAAGGTAACTGACTCTTCCTGTCAGCTGAATATGCTTGTTGAGTATGTCAAACAAACTTTGCGTTAATTCGAGTTTCGTATCTTCTGCTTATAGGATGGCTCCACGATGCTGATTGAAGCTGCTAAAGGTGGTCACACTAATGTGGTGTCTTACCTGCTAGACTACCCAAACAACATCTTGTCAGTCCCTGCCCCAGATCTGTCCCAGCTCACACCCCCCTCTCATGACACTTCTCAGGTACGCTGCTTTTTTCTTATTTTGCTGTTTTAGCATCGTTGTCATTTTGTGCTCGAGGTTTATTTAATGAATTGGATATTTCTTTTTCATGTGCAGGCCCCTCGTGTCCCATTCCAAGCTTTGGCTATGGTGGTTCCGCCACAGGAGCCAGACAGAGTGCCCTCCACGATCCCCACACCCCCACCCATCACAAGCAAAGGTGAGTTTGCCTTAATTCAAAAATTTGGCTTATCCATTTCACAGCAGAAAGTCTGGTCATGTAATACTATTGCTTAGTGTTTCACCCAACATTTAAAAGGACATTTGTGTCTTTTTTTAAGGTGCGTCCAAACAGAGGCTGAGCTCCCTTCAGAGCACCTCTGTGGCCTCAGGTGGCCTAGATGCTGACCTGCTCCCGCCGTTCCACCCCTACCAGCCTCTGGAGTGCATCGTGGAGGAGACGGAGGGCAAGCTGAACGAGTTGGGCCAACGCATTAGCGCCATCGAGAAGGCACAACTACAGTCGCTGGAGCTCATCCAGGGCGAGCCGCTCACCAAAGACAAGATCGAAGAGCTGAAGAAGAGTCGCGAGGAGCAGGTGCAGAAAAAGAAGAAAATCCTAAAGGAGCTGCAGAAGGTAGAGCGGCAGCTGCAGCTGAAGACGCAGCAGCAGTTCACCAAAGAATACATGGAGACCAAGGGGCTCAAGGAAGAGCTGGGCCAGGCGGCAGGGGTGGAGATGCCCGGCACGCCCCTGCCCCTGCAGGCCACACAGCTGGGCTCTGACGTCGAGAACGAGGATGACCACAAAAAGGAGGACCACCGGCCTACCTCCACCGAGGAGGAGGAGGATGATGATGATGATGATGATGAGGAAGAGGAGGATGACGAAGAGGACGCTGACTGTGCCAAGCTCCCGCAGGTGGATACTATACTCTACCGAGAGACGACGCAGCCCCCACCACCTCCACCTCCTCAGATCCATGCCCTCCAGAGTCAGACGAGCTTCGTTCCCATACAGCCTCTGGCCACGCAGCAGTCCACAGACTTCAGCAACGCCGAGTACCCCGGAAGCAGCAGTCCAGACCTGCAGAGGGTGTTACTGGGCCAGCAGCTGACAGGGTTGGGACCGGGGCTTCTCGCACAGGCACCTGATGGACTCATGGTGGCCACGCCCGCACAGACTCTCACAGACACGCTTGATGACATCATGGCGGGTAAGCTCACTGCAGCTGGCTCTTATCTTTCTTTTGCAAAACGGTCAATCATTAGTCAAACGCATTGCCATTGGCCATCAAAATAATCATAATTTGATCAAAATAATCAGTCTCCCTACAAATTTGAACCAAAACATGAGTATCCTACACATCCTGATTATCAATATTAAATACGTCAACACAGAAAAATATGTTTGTTAAACCAGTTGATGTGCTCAAGATATCTACTTTCTCTTTATTTTGTGATCTACTAATATTAGCAAAATGTATGATTGTTAGGTTATGTTATTGCACAAGCTCATAAGGTTAAACCAACTTTGTTTGTCTTTACAGCTGTGAACAGCAGAGTGCCTGTGGTAAACACTACAACTTCACCCTCTCCTCAGCCCTCCGCACAGACGCCCATCAACACAGTCTCTCCACCCTCCATGCTCCCTCTGTACCCCTCCGTGGACATTGACGCACATGTAAGACTCTTCTCTGCGTGTTTCGAACAAGCATGTCAGACAACTGCATAAACAAAAACAACACTTTTTGTTGATTGGCAGCTAGGATTGGATTGACAGGTTCAATTCAAAATAAAAAGTACAGAAATAAAATATGAAAAAATAGTGAATGTATAATTGATTTAATTTTAAAAAAGGGTTACATACAATTTGAACATTCAAGGTTTCATTGAGCCGTAAATTAAGGTTTCACTTCATATAGTATAAAAAAATCTATAGCTCTTCAATACACAAAAAGTTTTTGTATTACAGTATGTCATGCCACAATATATTATTACACCCCAAATAGTGACCATCTTATTCATCCCCTCATAGACTGAGAGTAATCACGACACGGCGCTAACGCTGGCCTGTGCAGGCGGCCATGAAGAGCTCGTTTCAGTTCTCATTGCACGTGGGGCTAACATTGAGCACCGGGACAAGAAGGGTAAGTGGCAAATTAATACACAGTCCCAGTGTCACAAAACTTGACTCTGAGATCTTGAGTGTCATTGTGTGTATCTGCCCACAGGGTTCACGCCCCTGATCCTCGCTGCTACTGCGGGTCACGTCGGTGTGGTGGAGATCCTGCTGGACAAAGGAGGGGACATTGAAGCTCAGTCTGAGAGGACCAAAGACACCCCTTTGTCCCTCGCCTGCTCGGGTGGCAGACAAGAGGTAAAACATTACAAAGAAAGACAATCTACATACATAATGTTCTGTTTGTGTTTTACATTTTGGATTATTGTGTAATGCACAGATTGCAGACACATAATTCCGATCTTCATTATTGCAGGTGGTGGAGCTGTTGTTGCTCCGTGGGGCTAATAAGGAGCATCGTAACGTGTCTGACTACACCCCCCTCAGCCTTGCCGCTTCCGGGGGCTACGTCAACATCATCAAGATCCTCCTGAACGCTGGTGCTGAGATCAACTCCAGGTCAGAACATCTAAACTCTTTTTGCTTGTAATTTGAGTTTACGTTGCTTCTGTTGTTTTAAGAATGATCTCTCTCCCTCTTGCAACTGTATAAACTCTCATTACTCTTTTAGGACTGGCAGTAAGCTGGGCATTTCTCCACTCATGTTGGCGGCCATGAACGGCCACGTGCCTGCGGTGAAGCTGCTGTTGGACATGGGATCAGACATCAACGCTCAGATCGAGACCAATCGCAACACAGCGCTGACCTTGGCTTGCTTCCAGGGCCGAGCAGAGGTGGTCAGCCTGCTGCTGGACCGGAAGGCCAACGTGGAACATCGCGCCAAGGTCTGTTCACACACTAGTTCACATGTTTATCAAAGCATGAACATAGATAACAATATGCAACCTTTCTTTCTACCAGACGGGTCTCACTCCTCTCATGGAGGCTGCGTCCGGTGGTTATGCTGAAGTGGGCCGCGTGCTGTTAGATAAAGGGGCGGATGTCAATGCCCCTCCGGTTCCTTCTTCTCGTGACACCGCCCTCACCATCGCTGCAGACAAGGGTCACTACAAGTTCTGCGAGCTTCTCATCAGCAGGTGCGGTGTACAATAATAGTCATGCTTTCAATACGGCTGTGACCTTTCAGTATGGACTCCGCTAATCATGATGGTCTCTGGTTCATTTATACAGAGGGGCTCACATTGATGTGCGAAATAAGAAGGGGAACACACCTTTGTGGCTGGCTGCTAACGGAGGCCACTTTGACGTAGTGCAGCTGTTGGTGCAGGCGGGAGCTGATGTGGATGCAGCCGACAACCGTAAGATCACACCCCTAATGGCAGCGTTCCGCAAGGTGAGCACAGTTTTATCTTGGAGGTTTGTGACCAGGGTTACACAGAATCTGTGCCAATAGTACTCTGGAGAATAGCAAACCCTGCCATTTACAAAGTCTGTGCATTGATTTGTATTATATGCTTGAGCCATAGGAGTGTCTAACTGTTTTGTAGAGCTCTACAGATTAAATGAAATCACAACAAACGGTGTTCTTTATCTTTTTTGTAGGGTCATGTAAAAGTAGTGCAGTACCTGGTGAAGGAGGTCAACCAGTTCCCGTCTGACATTGAGTGCATGAGATACATTGCAACCATAGCAGACAAGGTACCAAAGACCACATATCCTGTAAAGAACATTTCTTGAGAACAGTGTTTCATTGACATGTTTACATTTGTGTAGGAACTGCTGAAGAAGTGTCATCAGTGCATGGAGACCATCGTCAAAGCCAAAGATCAGCAGGCCGCAGAGGCCAACAAGAACGCCAGCATTCTGCTTAAGGAGCTCGATCTGGAGAAGGTTAGTTTTGTTGTGGAGGTCTACTAACTACTGGTATCTCTTGCCGTAAATGATTGAAGATATTGCTGTCACATCATGCAGTAGAATGCTGTATCATGGTGAACTTAGTTCTTCCCAAACTGTTTGATTACAGTCTCGTGAAGAAAGCAAGAAACAGGCTTTGGCTGCGAAACGGGAAAAGAGAAAGGAGAAACGCAAGAAGAAGAAGGAAGAGCAGAAGAGAAAGCTGGCAGAAGAGGAGGCAAAAGTGAAAGAGGTGTACTGTGACATGCAGGATCAGAAGGATGACTCCAGTGAAGGTGAGGAACTCTTCGGTTTATGTCTTGATCTCAAAGAAAATCTCTACTTTCACTTTTATTCCTAAATTTAATGAGAAAATATTTACATGGTTTGTAATGTTTATTCAGGTTTGTTATTTTATAGATATTTTCATTTTTAAAGGCTCCATTAACATCTTGTTGCGACAATTATTGTTTTTAGCAGAGGTTGAGGTTCCAATTGAGCCCCCTAGCGCTACCACCACCACAACCATTGGCATCTCCGCCACCTCCACGACCTTCACCAACACTTTTGGCAAAAAGCGAGCGAATGTGGCCACCACGCCGAGCACCAATCGCAAGAACAAAAAGAACAAGACCAAGGATTCTCCCAGCGAGCCCATCATCCTCCAAGACCCGCAGGTGGCGCTGGCGCAGCAAAAAGCAGACAAAAACAAGATCCACGGCGAACCACGAGGGGGCGGGGCAACGGGCGGCACCAGCGACTCGGATAACCTAGACAGCACTGACTGCAACAGCGAAAGCAGCAACGGCAGTAAGAGTCAGGAGCTCGCCGACCCGCCCTCATCATCGCCCTCTTCATCCTTCGCCCTCTCGGTCCCTGCAGGGTCCGGCCAGCACCAGACCGCAGCAGAAAAGAGACAAGGGCCATCGCTGCAGAGCTCTCGTGAGGAGAAGGTCACAGTGTCCATCTCCAAGCCGCAGCAGAAGTAAGCTTGTTGAGATTATTGTGTAATTAAAGTTAAAGTTACTTACTGCAGTGGAAAAAATCTGATTTGTGCACTAGTAAGCATACAGAGACTACAAAAAGTCATTAAATTCTTACATTATCAGTATACTTCATTCTGCATTTATGTTTTGCCCATTGTTAAAAAAAAACTGCTTTTTAATCAGTCATCTTGCACTGTTCTCATTATAGATCTCATGAGTTCAACAGTGACTTGACTCCCAGTTCCCTGCCCTCATCGTTCAAGACCATTTCACTGCCAGTCACCTCACCCAACAGTAAGATGAACCTCACCAGCCCAAAGAGGGGCCAGAAGAGAGAAGAGGGATGGAAGGAGGTGGTTCGGAGGTGATGCTCATGGATAAATGTTTTTTAAAGCATCAGAATTGGGGATTTGAACACCCCTCTAACCCATACGTTTTTAACTTATGCATGTAATTTCTCCTGTAGATCCAAGAAACTCTCAGTCCCTGCTTCGGTGGTGTCTCGGATTATGGGTCGAGGAGGCTGCAACATTACAGCCATCCAAGACGTTACGGGAGCACACATTGATGTGGACAAACAGAAGGACAAGAACGGAGAGAGAATGATCACAATCAGGTAAGACTAACAGTCCTCAGAGCATGAAAAATTATTCACACCCTCTCTTTCGTAGTGGTAAATAATGTATGTATTCCTAAACATGTTAATTTTCTTGGTTTGCAGAGGAGGTACAGAGTCCACACGGCATGCTGTACAGCTTATCAACGCGCTGATTCAGGATCCCGCCAAAGAGCTGGAGGACCTGATACCTCGTAACCACATCCGGCCACCCGGCACCAACACCAAAATCAGCTCCACCTACACGACCTCCACTGGGGCAACCAGCACTACAGCAGCCAGTTCAAAAGGTCTGCCGTCTGTGGTGCCCTCCTCCAATGTGGCTTTCCAATCGCCCTCCAACTCTACGGCTCAGCAGGCTGGCAAGTTGGGCAAGAGTATGGCACCGGGTGTCAGACCCCCCTTCGTGTCTTTGCAACCGCTTGCATACACTCATCCTCAGCTGGCTCTTCTGGCGACTATGCATCATATCCGTCACCCCCGTTTGCCAATGGCACAGTTCGGCGGCACTTTCTCATCCTCCCCCAACACGTGGGGCCCGTTTCCCGTACGTCCTGTGAGCCCCGGGAGCGCTAACAGTTCCCCCAAACACAGCAGCGGTTCTATCCCACGTCCCGCAGGCTCTGCTCCTGCCCACGCCGAGCACCCGGCTCTTACGTCTTGCACCTCGGCACCCACTGCCTCCACCACCTCTCCTACCAGTACTGCGCCCGCTAACACCCCCACGCCTTCCTCTGTCAGAAAGCAGCTCTTCTCCGCAGAGCTGAAGTCAGGGGCCGGAGTGTCCGTGGCTGCTGCCAGCAGCAGCGCCGCCCCTGCACATGTCGCTCAGTCTCCCATCAGCTGCGCTCCAACCACACCTACAACCCCGCCGCCTGCGCCCATTGCTCTGCCCCCACAGCATCCTCCCCCACCCAAGCCGGAGCCAGCCAGCCTCAGCACCCCTGCTAAAGAGAAGCCCGTCACAGAGCTCGCTTCATCCAGTGCTGGAGCTGTGTCAGATGGCCCCAGCCCCTCTGCTCCCCTGCACTTCACATCCTCTTCGTCAGGCCCCTCAATGCTGCCCGTACAGCCCGAGAGCCGACAGCAGGTTCCGCCACACTTTCCCTCCACCACAGAACCCAGTTCCTCTTCTTTATCTCAGCCAGGCTCATCTCACCCTGCCACGCGTCTGCCTCAAACCACCTGCAGCAGCACAGTCACCAACACCAGCAGCACCTTACCTCATTACACCCCCGCCGTGCCCGGTGTGTCCCCGCGCATGCAGCCACCAGCGCACTACTCCATAGCTCCAGGAGCCCTGCAGGAACAGCAGTCTGTGTTTGTGCCTCAAGGAGCCTCACAGGAACCTCTCAAACAGCAGCAGCAACAACAGCCTCAGCCCAGCTTGGCTCCGGCAGGCATGCCCCCTCCCTCTCTTCCAATGTCCTCGAACATGGGCATGATCAATGGCTCTCAAATGCATCTTGCTGGCGGAAAAGCGCAACTGCCTCCTAACTTTGGCCCCGCTGCTCTCTTCAATCACTTCAGCAGCATCTTCGACAACAACCAAGTGGGCAACAACCAGGTTTGGGGGGCCTGCCATCTGCCGACACGCACCCCACCTGAGCAACCCTACAGCGCTCCAGCCGCCTACATACCAGGAATGGGACAAATGGAAAATGTCATGGCTCCTCCTGATGGCTCAAAAGCTCCAGGGTATCGCTGTTCCTCACAGAGGGTGGTCTCCAGCCCCATTGGTGAGAGCAGCCTATAAACAATAAACGTTTGTTGCTCTCTTTTTGTCGATTTGTAGTTTTAATCTATTTTTTCTCTACTACAGGAATGCACCCGATGGACCCCGCAGGCAATTCCATGTCCTCGTCTGTCGCGCTCAATAGCTTTACCACAAGCATGTCTGCCAGCCCTGTGTTTCTGCAGGGTCCGGCTCCTGTGGGCACACCCTCCTTCAGCCGCCAGCACTTTTCTCCCCATCCCTGGAGTGCCTCCACCTCCTGTATGAAAATAATACATCACGCAGATCATTACTTTTACAAGCTTTCAGAAATTGTCTTTTATTGATGGAATGGCATTAAATTAAATCTTTCTTTTTTTTAGGTGAGTCTCCAGTGCCCTCTGTGTCTTCCGGGGCATCTTCACCTCTTTGCACATCTACAGTGACTCCCGCTCTGATACAGGCGAAACCCAGCAGCTCCAACCAGCAGGACCGTAAAGTGCCCCCTCCTATTGGAACAGAGCGCTTGGCCCGTATTCGGCAAACCGGCTCGGTCAACCACACCATGCTGCCCACCAGCTACACCCCACCAGTTGGGCAGGGTGGCATTTGGTCTTTCGGAGTGGGCAGTGCCTCCGGTTAGTTAAAAATGACAGTAAACATTTATTGTCTATGTATTAATGGTTCAACACCGTGTATAAGTTTTTACATCTTTACATTTGTCTTAGACTCATAAACTAATGAACGTGTCTTTTGGTCACAGAGACAATGTCTGGCTGGTCTCAGCCTTTGATGGGAGGGCCAGTGATGCACCAGCAGATGCAGGAACAGTCGGCCTTCTCTCAACATCAGGCTATGGAACGGGATGACACTGGGATTGTGGCTCCATCTAACACTTTCCACCAACCTCTACCCACCAACTTCATGGATTTTCCAAAGGTACACCCTAATACAGTGATGGGTGTTAAAGTTGCAGTGCTGCTGAATTTGACTGTTAAAACAAATGAATTTATTTCTGTTAACATCATCTTTTGTGTTTGTTTTGTGGACAACAGGGGCTGCCAATGTCAATGTACGGTGGCACAATGATCCCACCTCACCCTCAGATGGCGGAGGCTCCCGGTGGCCCTGTATACAACGGTCTTCACACCTCTGACCCTGCCTGGAATCCCATCCTAAAGGTTGTTCCCAACTCAGCTGAGAGTTCAGACCCACAGCAGGTAAATGCTCACCTGTATATAAAAGTAAAAACAAAAGCCTCTCTTCTGGAGCTCTTCTCTGACTCTTTCCTCGAATCCTTGTCGTTTCAGGTGTGGCCTGGTACTTGGGCACCGCATGTGGGAAACGTGCATCTGAACCATGTCAACTAAACAGTGATCGGGATGCCTAGGAGCAGTAACAAGAAACACGTTAAAAAGAACAAGATAATTACCTAATTACTGAGACGTGGTATTAACCTAGATGTGTCCCCCCAAAAAAGTTAAACCAGTTAAGAAATTTGAGAAACGGACACCTTTGATGTGCCTAACTAAAAAGAGAGAATCCAGTGTGGGATTTAACGTGTTTACCACCGTCTATGAACAAATCGATTGCCTGTTCAACAGGATACGTTCTGAGTAGTATAGCCATTTTGACATTTAAGCCCCACGTAAAGTGTTCTTGGTCGGCAGGGCTCAGTAGGACAGTGCGCTATTTATACTCGGCCAAGACCCTAGATGATTGCATAAAGAATGAAATCAGACCTTTTAGAGTGGTAAATACCTGTATAATTGTTTACATACTGAAAAAAGGGTTAAAATGAGAGTAAATTTCATGTCGTATAGTGGCTCTACTTTATGTAGCCTGTATTAATGTGAAATATTTACCTTAATATTCAATAAAAAGTTGGAAATGTATCTGGTGTGTGGATATTGCTTTGATATAAAGCTTTACATCAAAAACTGTATAAGATCAGGCACACTGTGCGAGATGATGACAACTCCAAAGAAAATACAGCACAAATATATTTGCAGGGGGATTACAGTGTGACAATTCTGACAAATTACAATTTTACAGAATGTACACAGCCAGAGTTGGCAGTTTTGTAGACGCCATCAATAGCAAACTAACTTAAAAGCATAAAAGGGAAAAATCCTAATGATGCAAATGTCAGTCTTGCAATGAAAAAAGAAGTTTTATCGAAGGTTTTCACCATACAGATAGCTCAAATGCCACAGGTCTTTCTTAGTTAAATGATTTTTGTGTTTTTAAAGGATTTTTCATAGTCAGGTCTGTTTTCAGATTTGTCACATCCATATCAGCCCACATTCATCAGAAATAGGGTCAATAGATTCATCTCTTCTTCATTTGTTAGGTGGTATTGCTTTGGTTTGTGCATTTTAATTTACACAAATCCCACAAAGAATATTGCCTCTCAAATACATGTTTTTTTTGTCACATCCATAATGCATGTGTATTTTAATTTTTTCAAATGGGTAACTGGTGCATGTGCACTTATGTTAACAGGTATGATTACCATGAACAGGTATGTTCATGATTGGATGAACCTTTCATATTCCTGCGAGTTGCTGAAAATATAAAACCATTCAAATTATATATTGCTATATATCAGGGTTTTAAGATGTGGGTACATTGGCTTTCCTTGTTTTAACACTGCAGCACAATTTGTTTTGGCCACATGACCTAAGTGCACTTGTTATGGACGTTAGCATTCATACCACGTGTCACACCGAAGTTCCCCGAAAAGTTCCTGCAGTTCATAAAGTACATACTTCAAAGTAAACACTTAACCCTATCAAGATGCCTCAGTGGGGCGGATCCGTTCTTCTGATTGGTCAGAATATATTGCAGCACGTGAGAAGTATCCGCCTCCAACAATGTGAAACGCTGAAACAGCAGAGAGCTCCAGCAGAGCAGATTGCGCAAAACCAGAAGATCTTCAGCAAGACTTTCAGCGTCTTCAAACTTCAGCGGAAATCATGTCAACGAGCTGCGAAGCTTCATCGACCTGTCCGATTCCAAGCCGATCTAAAGTTGAGAAGTCCTGGTCTCCACTACCAGAGATCTACAGTCAGACTCCAGGAGGAACTGTGTTTTCAACAACTCCTGGCGGTAAGATGTCGTTTTTGGACATGACAATGTTGGTTTCTTGAGTTTATTACACGGTACTTTTACATGCGTATGAGCTTTCTAGACTGCGCAATCGTAATGGCCAGAGGCTGTATGATGTTTACAAGACAAGCCTACGTCATTAACGATTGTTTCGTTTTCTTTCTCACGTGGAGAAATACGATATGTTTAAAGCTAACAAAACTAATGGTCAATGTTTTGTTCGACTTTGTAGTTGCGGTACATTTAAAAAAAAAAAAAAAGGTCGTGATCTAAAAGTTCGGATAGTCATATTTAAGAACTTGTGCATTCATGTTTTATTTATTTTTAATGTGCTTTTCTTAGTAACTTTGGTGCTAATACTTTGGTTACTACAGGGCATGTAAACAGTTGCACATGTCTTGAGTTGTATGCTATGCACCCTCGTCAACTCTTCACATCTAGGCATTTAACACAAACTTCTATTCAAAGAGACAAAAAATTAGGAAAACAATGACGTGAGTCTTCCTAAAGGGCCAATAAAATGAGAAGTGCTACACAAAGTTCCATTTACGTAGCATTACCCCAAGACATGTTAAATAAATAGTTCATCCAAAATTCTGTGATTATATATTTACTCTTTGTTCTGTGGAACACAAAAGAAGATATTTTAAGAAATGTCTTGGTGGTTTGTGTCCATGTTTGGTTAAGATTATTCTTCAAATATCTTCTTTTGTGTTTAGCAGAAGAAGAAAAGTAATACAGGTTTGAAATGACATGAGGATGAATAAATCAAAAATTCTTTAAATTTTCCTGCAGACTTGTGCAATAGGGTGACAATGTATTCAGTATTTTAGCATTAAAAATAATCCTGAGCAAAACCACAGGAAGACAGTATGCTATGAACTTTTGTTTTTAAGGCTTAACCTCTAAAGGTAATATTAATATTTTACAATAGGGACTCGGATTATCTATGACCGAAAGTTTCTCCTGGAATGTCGGAACTCACCGATTGCACGCACCCCACCCTGCTGTCTCCCCCACATTCCAGGGGTCACCATCCCCTCAGTGCAAGCAGCAGAGCCGGAGGATGACAACAAAGATGTCCCTGGTAAGAGACCGGTGTTCACTCACTTCTTAGTATAATTAGTTTTTACTTTGAAGACCTAATATAATTTCTCTCACATGACCCAGCAAAGTGTGTTTGACTGAAGCACATGTTAACTATATTCAATTCCAAATTAACAGCCTCAAGCAAATCTTGAGAAATGGGTTTAAGCTTGTTTTTATTTCCCTAACTGTACTTTGACGTGTACATAAGAGAGCATGAGGTGTGTCCTTTATAGTTAGAATTAAAGAAGATGTGTACAGAGAAAAACAGTAGCGCAAGGTCACAATGACATGTCATGAGAAAAGCAAATAAAAACACATCTGATATGTTGGCAAGCCTGATCTCCATATCAGGGGAATATCCACACCGTGTACTATGTGTGAAGGTGGAGACCATCATGTTTCTTTGAACCCTCTAACCCCCTCTCTTGTTCTTTTTTTTTTTTTTTCTTTTGCAGTTGACGACAGCCAGTTTGTGATGGATATGTGATGTTTCCATGTCCTGTGGCAATATGGACTATTTCAGCCTTTTCCCTCAGTAGAATCAGGATCTGATCTGAGGATAAAACACACCAGTTGTGGATCTCTTTGTTATATCTTCCATGCATTTTCCTTTTCTTTAAATGATGAAACACTCAGATCAAGTAGGTTCTCTGTTGTGAGGAGGAGTGTTGAGTATTTTGAGTTTGGTGGATATTACTTTTCTATTGCAGCTTTAGCTTTTTGCTGTTTTGACAAATTCAGCAGCTGCAGTTTAGTGCCTTCTTTACTCCTTTTGGAATAACTTTGAAGGTTACCATTTAATGTACATTATGATATACATTGATGGTTTAAAATGGTTCAAATGTAACCATTTAATTTTCTACATGCATCCTAAAGTGTTTGGGCCCTATGATGGGCAGTTAGGTCATATGCCAGAAAACAATCAATTTCCAGTGACGTTTTGTACAGTGTTCGTTTTCTGGATGTGATGACGGTTTGAAATAAAAAAACATTATTAGTCTTTGATTGTCTTATTTGAGTGTTTACATACATAATTAATCTTTTATTACTTTTGGTGTATTATATTGAAAGTTGTATAGTGTTACTTAAGTTTTTACCTAGGATGATCGTTTCTTAATTCTTAAATCTTAACTATCTACTCCTTTTTCCTGAAATGTATTGATTTCCCCTGATCAGTGTTCCCGGTGTATTAGTGATCAACAACAGAATAGGTCCTGTTCGATGTCACCTGGTACAAAGTTTAACACGGGAGCTACTGAGAACCATGTGGCGTATATTTATAAAAACTCAACAGAACGTGATCAGGTTATTGGGCATCTTGAAACGTCAAGACAACGCTGGCAGAGCTTCTGTAATGTCAGAAGTTTTTTTTGTTTGTGGATAAGGAGCCCTCCCTATTTTCACGTCTAACCCAGGTTTAGATAAAAGCAGAGTGTTGTATATAATTATTGTTCATTTAAAAGGCCATTTTTATTCATTAAATGTTCCAAAGTGGGGTTTTTGCACCTACTTAAACATGTTTTTATTTGAACAGCTGTTCAAATGATCACCCCAATGCAGAAGTCTGCATATGATAGGAAAGGGAGAACATTTGTCCCGCACACACACCTTGTCTGGTTTTTAGATGACAGTTTGTCCATGCTGAGTAAACAAAATCAAAGCAAGTGCACATTCATTCTGACCAATGACCAGTACAGACATGTCCAGATAACAGTTTATTATTCATGTATTAGTCATGTTCGGTCACCTTCTAGTCTGTCAGAGAATATTGTGCTCATTTTTGGCTCTAAAGTCAAATTTACACAAATAAGACTTAAAAAGTGTCTGCTAAATAAAAAGCTAGATGATTGCTTTCCTGTTTCTTATTTTAATATCACGAAGTTACTGTGTCTTAAGAAAAGGTTTTAGATCCATTCAATAATTGATGCCTTTTGTACAGCAACTGCTTAGTATTTTAAAAATAAAATTCCTAATTGTTATTGGCTTTTGTACTTTTATATAATACGATCATTTGGTAATTTATAATCCTTCATTTTGCATCTGGGTGATGTTTGATTAAAGCCGGGTGATCTTGCATGATGTCATAATGGTGAGTGATACTGAGACCTGCTGGTACAGACAAAAAACACCTGTTGTTTTGTTAAACCCTCTTCATATCACCTTCTCCTTGTCCTTAACCTTGAGACCCTCACAACCCTGAAAGTTAACAGTGATTGGATATAACCAGTATCACGTTTACACCAGCTGCTGCCAGATGAAATTTCTCATCTTTTGTCCAGTATTTTCAGTCAGTTGCATAATTTGTAGAGTGACATCACTGCTTCTTTGAACAGTGAATACTAATACTATAAACTACATTAAAGAGGTTTATTATACAATGCAACTAATGGACTGATTTCTCCCATTATTTGTAGGCTCATAATTAAGTCACGTACTGTTACGTGACAGACCATTGAACAGATGCTGTGCAGTCTGTTTGCCTGTGAATATCTTCTCTATTATATTATTCCTACTAAATTATTTAAGAACTATTTTGTAAAATATTTTTAAATTATATTTAATTAAATAAGTATTAAATATTTCTTTTAAAAGCGCGTTGTGGAATCAATCGCTTATGTCCTCAGTAGAAGAAATCACTGCCATCTGCTGGTAAAATGTGCTCATGTACTATTCCATGAGCACTGAATTATTTGCACTTGTAAAAACTGGTAAACAATGCTTTCGGATCGAGTATCATCATAACATTATTGCATTAATTGCAGGCGAGAATGAGACTCGATCCTCCGCATCAGACCACAACGATCGTCTTAAACACTGAACCTCCTCATCACATTCATGAATCATTTTATTAGTTTTCTGGCTCACAAGTGAAAACACATACATTCATGGTTGGAAAATATGGTCATTCGTTTTCTCAAACACACAAATAAAGAAAATTGTAAAAACAATATGCTGTTGTTCTTTGTGCCCCACGTCTCTCGTCTGTTTACGTCAGCTGCTGCTCCCTCCTGTCACTTTCTGCGTGTGTGACTGTGCATTTACACACATCACTCATGGCGTGGACTCGCCCTGCCTCTCCTGTTCAATAGCTGCGGAGAAACAACACATAAAGTAAGACCTTGAAAAGAGTTTGGAGAAATTACTAAAATGATTAGCAATTTTATTTTCCAGGCAGACAGAAAAACCATTGAAATATGGTTAATTACTGTGAAAACAGCAAAGAGATCCAGTCATCTCAATAAATTAGCCTAAAATGCGGAAAGAATGTCTCACACACTTGCTTTATAATGTGTAACAGCGAAGTTTAGAAGGACAATACACAGAGACGTCTGTCTTTGTCACACATTATAAAAAAATTACAAAATAATTACTTTTAATGTCTTTCTCAGAAATAAAGGGAATAAATCTAGAGAACAATGGAAATTCCTTTGTGAACTACAGCAAAACCAATGTGACAACAGGTTTGACAAGCAGACAACACAAAAAGCAACATATTTTAAATAACATAATCGCATTAATGCCCTCAGTGGTTGTTTTAGGGTCAGATACTCACTTTCTTTGGTAGGCAAAGGGTTCTTCTCTTGGGTGTCTGTCTTTCTGAGTTTAGTTTTATCAAAGGTTGTGATTTCCGTCATATTGGGTTTGTCAGCCATGGTGTTTTAAAGACTACAGACACAAAATAACATTGATATTTATTCTGATTATTTGAACTGATCAAGCTCAGACCGCAAATGAAACAAAATGTCCTGAAATACCAATACAAATGAAATTGACTTCATTGCATTGCATCAATTGCATCATCTGACCAATGTCCAATATATTCTGTTTAAATGTCTATCTGATGCTCAGCCATCATAATCACTGCATAAGTCTGAGTATCAGAGTAAGACAACTGTTGGCCATCCTTTCTCTGTCTGGAGACTGGGAATGACTCGACCAGGTCTTTGTTCTGTCTCCTGCTTCTCAAAGACACTTGCTCTTAACTTCTCTCTTTAAAATCTCCATACACATTTTTCCTTCTCCTTCTGAAAATTAATACAATACACATAATCCTAGGTCTAACACAGAGAATTTAAGGGTACAAAAGTCTTACCGTATGGATACGAGAGCTGATCGGGAAGGTGTCTGTCTGGTGTGATGTAGCAGCAGTCTGTCTTATGTGTTGAGGAGGGGGTTACACGGCTTTCTCCCAGGGCTATTTGAATAGCTGTAGCCACCTCCTTTTCTTTGTCTTCCCTTTGCACACACATAACATGAAAAATTCATGAATTTGAAAGGGAGGGGCAGATTTGGAGTGTAAATCTGCTGATCCTGCAGGGCAGAGGGATGATTCAGATTTTATTCAGATAGGGAAAAGAGAAGCATGTGAAGGATTCAGGGTGTGGAAGGGAATGGACCGCATTAGGAGACATCAGAGAGTGTATATTATTAGCAAATGCTACAGAAATGCTCTGTATAGAATAATACACAGCACAAATACAGATGCATATATGTTGAAAACAATTGGGGTGAACAGGGTGAATGTGCTTCTTATTAATAGATTTTTAATTAATAAATAAATCAACAATTTAAATGATACTAATTTCAAATTAATGTAAATTTTAATAATAATTAAATAATTTAAAATAATTATTAAAAAAATTAAATAATAATTTGTGTAATGATTTATAATTACCTTATTAATTATTTGTGTAATAATTTATAATTTATTTAGTGTTACCATATGGTATACAGGAAAATACACTGATCCTGCGTATTATTTGCCAACACTGAATAAATGCACATGAAAATATTAACAGTAATTTAAATTTAAAATAATTTAAAATATGTATTTATATATTTAATTCTTTAAAGACGCGATGAGTGATACAAAATAGCACTGCACTCACTTCAAAATAATTTTGTCTTTGTTGGGCATTTCTGTTTCACAAAAGCTTATTTGAAGTGGAAATATTTTCTATAGACTAAGGGGTAAAAAAGAATATAGTAGCATTGCAAAGAAATCTTTTTAAAGTCTTTATTTGAGTAGCTGCGTAGGAAATTTGTCAATTACACAATGCTTGTTTTACACGTATGCAAATCCTCAAATGCCACTTTTTTAAATGTCTACCAGACGCCTGCTCAAGTTCAGTAGACGCCTGAACTGGCATGACTCTTTACAAGTGGGCAAACATGTGGTTTAGTGTGTACATACATGTGCCAACTGCTTTAGACCACAGGCTGGTGTGTTCATGGCTCAGCTATTATGTCACGCATGAAAAGTCATCCGACACCAGCCACATGGTGTCTCCGGGCAGCTGTGTCTGAGATGGTCCATATGGTGAGGAAGTGACCAGTGATCTATAAGTACAACACAGCTGTTCCTGCTCTCCAGGACAGGAGACAGAACTTTGGCTTTTCAGAAGATGCACAGATCTGGGAATACTTCACGGAAAAAATCAGATCTTTTGGCACCTTTGTCTGCATTATTCCTTTTCCAGTTTATAGCATTTTACCATTTCATCACATTATTACTATTAGATGCTGAAGATTGGTCCCATTCCCTTCCTTCTAAATTTTTTACATTTTTTTGCATTTAGCATTCTATTAATTGTTTTTTTTACAAATATTAGCTCATGTCAACAAATATTTCTATACTGTACATACTCACCACCAGATGGACCTAGTGTCTTAGAAACACAGATGTATCTGTGCTCATTGTAAACTACATTCAAGAACCCACAATACAACAAGGGTTAGGAGATACAGTATACAGTTTGTACAGTATAAAGGTGATTATATCTATGGAAAGTCCCTATTGAACGTGTGTGTGTGTTAAACTCATATTCCCAAAACTGTTCTCATATTCTCTTCATCATTCTCCTACATCATTTACTGTTTATGCAGTAGAGCCAATTAGCTCAACATGCCTTTGGTCTTTAAATTACAGACTCAAGGTGAATCCCTGAGGAAAGATCAATGAAAAGTGTGAGACAGTCACAACCAACCAGCAGAGGGAGACATTGTGGCTGTGTTCATAGAAAGATGGACCACTAGTCCATTCTGTTCTTTATATGAGGGTTTATGTGCCATGTCGATTAAGATTATGATTGAGATTGATTGAGAGTATGATTATTGACCTTTCCACAAATGTAATTCCAAAACATTCCCAATCTAAATCTTACAGATTAAAAAGATTTAACGATTAACAAGTCGTCACTTCATGTAACCATTGGCCAGCTGTTATTTGCTTTGTGGACAGACCAAACACAATCTATTGAATTATGATGATAACCCAATCGGCATGCCCTTTCGGTCACAATTAAAGAGGGGAATACAAAAAAGGCTCTTTATTCATAACCTTTGAGGAGCCCAACAAAAGCCCTGGGGTCACAGTAACAGATTTGTGCAAATGTAACATTTGCTGATAAATTTCCATACACCCTCTCCTTCAAGCAGATGGACGTGTTGTGTCTTAGCTGCCCCAGAGAGCGGTGCAATGTTCACTTTTTTCAAAGTCACACCTGCATCTACCCCTGGACCTCTCAGCTAACGCTTCATTCATACTGCATAAACCATCATCACTGAGATGGTCATCGGTAGTGCTGCAATGTGTACTCAGAACAGACCAATGAATCATACCCACTTGATGTTTTAAGTGTAGAGA
This sequence comes from Beaufortia kweichowensis, assembly GCA_019155185.1. Lineage (NCBI taxonomy): Eukaryota > Metazoa > Chordata > Actinopteri > Cypriniformes > Gastromyzontidae > Beaufortia > Beaufortia kweichowensis. The sequence goes on along the minus strand of CM032812.1, from coordinate 9,128,936 downwards.
AGAGGTCAATAGGTCCACAAATCACCTTTGTACAAATTGTCGATTGCCATAGATAATCTATTTAGGAGTGACATGAGGCTTACAAAGGCTAACAAATGAAACTGTTGGAGCAGATGCAGCTGTTACATACCTGCAATCACATGTTTTTTTTTTATAAAAATCCCAACTGGGGTAGACATTCATCCATTTAGTCAAGGTTGATCACATCACAAAAGAAGATATTGTGAAAAAAGACTTGGTGGTTTTGTGTACAATGAAAGTCCATGGGGCCTGATATTGTCTTGTTCTTCAAAAAATGTTTTGTGTTTTGTAGGTGAAAGAAAGACATAAAGGTTTGGATAGGCCTAAGATTGAGTAAATTATGAAACGATTAGGGTGAATTAACTCAAGAAAGGCTCTCTCAGAGAAACAGCAATGGAAAGATTAAGACAAATTTTGGAGCGGTACAACCGACATCAATAAAAAGTATTTCATACACAGGTGAGAAACAAATCACCTATTAATCACCCGTTTTCTTCAGCAAATATTTCAATTGCTCATAACAGCAATACACTTAATAAACTCTGAATAGCTTGTTCTGGAACAATTACTTTAAAATATTTTTTATTATAATAAGTGTTTCATAAGCTGTCCAAATAACACAGACTAAAACAACAAATTACTGTTTTTATAACTACCCCATAATTGTGCATTTTGTACCTTGTCTCCAGCTTTATAAAATCTTTTCTAACCTTGTACTGCCAAAACTCCTCAAACAGACCATTAAAAACAGCCAACAGGTGTGAATCACAATGCATTCTGCTGCTCAAACTAATCTAGGGCAGCGCTGACGTGTGACTCAGTCTGCGCCAAAAAGCTTCGTTTAAATCTCAAAAGAGCCAATAGAACATCCATCCTTGGAAACTGTGGAGAGCTTTCATAAGAGCCGGTTGTCATGGCAACTGTGTACTAATGGAAGTCATGACAAAGGGATTGTGCACGCCCCAGGTCTGACAAAGTTACAGGCAAACGGCTGTGAATGTGTGAGGACAAAAGCAGAGCAGAGATGGAAAGAGGCCGGATCGGTGTATGACTGTTTGTAAAAAGCAGGATGTATTTGTAACGGCGTTGAATGGCCAGCTGTGTGCAGATGTAGGCAGAAAGGAGACAAGCCGACCGCATGATACAGATCAGAACCCCAGCATCGCAGGGGGTGCGTTCTTTAACACTTGCTTACGTAAATGCATTTGGACATGAAGGTTTACATAATAGCTGTAGTGCTCCATTTCATTGTCATATTGTGTGTCCGATATGCTATAGCCCAATCCGTATGAGACCTATCTTAACTATTTTATTCCCTTGTCAACAGAGGTGACTTTCTTCCAAGCAAGAGCTGTATCTTACCCAACTGTGTCTAAAGAATGAAATGAAAGGTGGAAAACATTTGTCTCAGGTTTATGTGTCTTCATGTCCCCTTTCCTTTTTCAATACAATTTCTTTAGTTAAATAAAGAAGCAGAAATGTAGGCGTTATAATCTTCATATATTAGTTCACAGTTTACCATAAAGAGATAATGGACATGGTGCTCGGTGTGGATTGCTCAAACATACACTTACACGGAAACATCTGTTCTGAGAAAATACACTTAGGGATTGTGTGTAGCAACGTTTGAAACACAACGTCCCTGGAGTCTTTATTCTGTAGACCATGTTTTACCTTTGTTCCCCATGAGAGCTTTATGCTCTGTTGGCAAATGTGTTTGGGGACTAAGAGAAAGAGAGACAGTGAAACGAGGAGAAGAGAGAGATCCTGATATTGTTTTCTCCCCGTGGAGTTCATGTTATCTCACATTTTCCACTGAACAACAACATAAACACCAGTTGAACACAAAATACAAAATATCCAATCCACCTTTTTTTTTGTAAATTATAAACTTGTGGATTAATCATTTTAGGTTATGTGGTGTCAATGGCCACTAAAAGAGATACACATACAGAAAGACATTGACGGCTTTGGATGGACTGGATTGGATTAGATTAACTTTTATGTCTGATGTAATTTTGTTGTAAGTAATTTATTCGCAAGCACTGATTACTTACAATGTGGCAAAAAAAGGCCATCCGTCTCAAAGAATAAGAAAACAAAAGCATTGAAAAGCACAAAAGGTGTGACTCAGAATAAAGACGCCCACTTCATAAAGAATCTATGGCTGTTATTATCAAATCAACATGACTCACATGTCACACATTTCTGGGAGGCCCCTGAGGGGCCGTGATAAAGAAACACAACAGCCCATCGATCAGCACCTTTCAGCTGTGTTTTTGTGCAATATGCATAATCACTGGTTATGGCATCAGGGTCCTTTCAGAGAAGACAAGGGAAAACAAGGGAAATTGTTACTGCTAAAACAGATCTTTAACTGCCGCTCAAAAATCCATCATCCAAAAGTTTCAGTGTGGCACTGTCTTGCCACCTACTGCTCCACATTTTTCATATGACTTTTACAATGAACTTTAATCTCACAGAAAAGGCATTTCTTTGGAAAAGTGACAGGAAGAAGTGTGGGTGTATGAAATATAGCCCTCATATCATGATAGGCTATTTACAGCCTTTTCTGTAAATTCAACTCCATTTGGTGGTGGGAAGTCCCCAGAAGTCCAAGTAATTGTGTGACTCATCAAGCTTGATTATATTTAAATACTTATGTTTCTTTTTTTTTGTCATCAGTTTTAGCCAAAAAAAGGTAAAAAAAATATAATAATAATTAAGAGTGAGATTTCTGACAAATATATACATTGAATCTTCTGAGGTTTAGCCTTTATACAATTCAATTGTGCAAAAATATCTAAATTAAACCGTCACATAAATAGAATGCTTTAAAGTTATTTTTATCTTGCTTAATCTCATTTTTCTACTCTCAGCTGATTTTCATATTAGACACTACTGGACAGATGAATACAAGCAGATGAATCAGGGTTTGTGAATTGCATAGCTTCACTCAGCACTAAATCATATGCAGCCAATTACCAGAGCCAGCAGAGCCTGACCTTCAGATTACGAGCAATTGGAAGGACATTTTGTAGTTGTTTTTAATCATACCTTTTATAGAAATCCTTTCCTCATCCATCACTCTCAAAGGTGTCACAAATCATCATTACTATTTAGTGCTCACCACGTAATGTCCACATCAAATCCTGTGTGATAATGTGACATGCAATGAAACGTATCATACATGTTGTATATAATGTTTTTTATGTTTAATCTTGTTTTAACTGGAAACAACTGTAACAAGTGCCACTACATTTTATCACCTACTTGGTTTTAATGGCCTGGTCCTAAATTGCACGATGAAGTCTTTATACAATAGCCCCAACGGTTTACACAATGTTAAAACACTGCTAGAAACTAGATGAGCAAAGCCTGTATTTATGTAAACCATGCACATTGTCATTGTAAAATTAATTTGTCTATTTCACGTAACATGTCACGCCCAAACCACACCCACGATTTGTTTTAACCAATCATCAAACTCTTCAACTAGTCAAGTTCTAGGTTTTCAGGAATAGCACATCAATATCGCACAAACTTAAGTGCATTTCATTACATTTTCAGAATCCGAAGTCCACATTTTGGTAATGTAATAATGTCATATAGATCGGGTAGTAAAGTCAGGTTCTAAACACCATTTTAAACCTAAAATGACAAACAAGACGCGATACAGACTCTGGGTTTCGCGGATACGCGCACGCAAGACAGCAGGTGCACATGAAGCGCACGTTGTAAACAAATTCCGCACCTTATGTATGTTGGATATTTTATGACAAATCCCTCAAGACAAAACGTGAAAGGGATTCTGTCTGATGAAGCTTGACAGATGTCATCAAATACAGGTACGTGCTCTTAATTATGCCCATTGCTTCGCGAGTGGCGTAGCGTAAACACCTAGACACCACAGTGGCCGCTGCATCGTGGCTCAACGGCACCGCCATATTGTAAAGGACAAGACGCTCTATAAACGCATAGAAGTGAATGTAGGAGCTGCAGTTTCACTTGTTATAAAACCCAATGACAGGGAAATAAATGTAATGTAATGCAATGCCTTCTATTAGTTTGTGTTTGGTTAGAATATGATGTTAAGGCATGATGTTTTGCTAGAAAATAATATATGCATGCAGTATTTTCTGCTGAAGGACACTAGAAACCATCAAAGAAATTCTAATGGATTTAATGGTTATAATGTGAATTGTATTGGTTTTACTGGAAATTATAAGGCTCTTTGTTGGTCAGTACTGGTAATGGGTTCTAATGGGTTCTACAGGTGGCATGTTATGTGGTGCATGGGAACCAATAAAACATAAAACAACAAGAAACTTTATCGCGTTTAATTGCAAACAGCTGATTTGTTATGAAAATTAAAATTTGTATTGTTTTCAGCAGGGTGGCAGTGTGTCATTTAGTTGATTTTTGAATTCTGATTACATACCAGTAGGAAACAGAGGCTTTGATAGAAGAACTGGCATGCCAGGTGGGGGATTGCTCAGAAATCCTGTTGTGATGATGAGTGACAGAGGAATTAAATCGCAGAGAGTAGAACATGGTAATATGTGGAGCTCACCTAATCTTCTTATATAGGGTCTGGATCACAGGGGTATATTACGCATGTTAAAGGAATTACTTTCTCCCCCATCTGCTCTCTATCACACTGTCTTATTCTAAGGGAGACATGTTTTACTCTAGGGAGCATATGTTTGTACAGGCTCACACTATTTGGGGCAAATTGGTACAATTAAACCTGTCATTTAACAGCTTATTATCAGCTTTTTATCACAGTGTAAATCATTTGTAAAACAATACAATTCATTAAACACCAACAATGTGAAAGGTAACATGCAGAAATTTCTATTTTATTTCCAGCCAACAAATCTTGTAATTAATAAATTGTGGAAATTTGCTAATTTTTAATGTTTACTGAGCATTTATAAAGGTAAAGTTGGTAGTATAACTCATAGTTTTTGCTTGTTTAGCCCTGCAGCTATGGCTACAGACAGAGCACACGCCTTGAATAAAGATGCTCCTTCATGCATCCTGCAGATGGGCTCTCTGAGAACATATGTTTTGCCTCTGTCGAAGTCTGTAGTTTCAGGACGGCAACAAAGCAGCAGATATTATTTAAAATTCTAATGCAGGATTAGTTTTTGTATGCAGTTCCTTTTCACATATCTTTCATCTGCCAGATGTGTCTCAGAAGGTTCAGTTTCGTTAAGTTCTGTCACTCTCAGACACGTACAGATGTCCACAATCATTTAAACTACACACTCAGATGTCAAGCACCTTCACATTGATTGGTTTCAAATTATAGCATAAGCTAATTATTCCTGAATGATAGAAAGTTTTCACACCCTTCTGCAAAAGTATTTGCAATCTGTTTGCTTTTATGTTTTGTTATTTTATTATTTTTGGCCCACAACTCATTTTGAGTAATGGTATGCTTATGTTGTTGACAGGGCCATGTAAGAGAGAATTTTTTCTGTCGTGCATGCCTAAGCTGCTTTTAAGACCTTCAGTGAACTTTTTTATGATAATATTTAAGCACCAACCTGCCATCCTATTTACATACTGTAACCTGGTAGTGTGATTAATATAACAACAGGAAGCCCTGTCAACGAAGTAACATTTGTTTATGCCCTCCCTTCTTATATGTCTATTTTGAATTATTTGCAATCAAGTTCAGCTAATCTGGTTGTACATTGCAGTTAAGAGCCATCTGCAATGTATTACGTGTAACACCATATATTATTTTCCGGTGAGATGAATGTGGGCCATTTGGACCCATATTGATTTGGTGATTAACATAATGAAAATAAATGGCTATGTTGGTGCACAGAGAACAATTTCTCATAGATTTACACAGAGATTACAAGTAAAAGTCATTTTGTTTAGACAATATTTGGATGAGTCATTGAAGTTTTTGGCACGAATTTCAATTCAGAATTGCTATTCTTTTTTATTGCATTTTCATGGATGGGTTAATCATAATAATCTTAATTCACTAGGTTTACAAAGAGTGTAGACATTTTTCATCATTCCACCAAGATCGATGGCGAGTGATTCAGTGGTAATTACATATTGTGAAAGGACAGTCGTTGAAAATCGTCAATTACTTTTCTTAAGACATTTCAGTAGGATGAACTGAATCATTCGCTTCTGAAGGACATTCTCTGTTGCTTTAGTTTGCAAAGAACAACAAAATAAAAAAAGCTATTTTCCTTTTTATTTTCATGCAGAAATAGATCTTCGACTACAAATCTGTATACTGAGTTTCTCATTCCGAACATGCTTTCAGAGGATGAACGTTGAAGGTAAAAATGGATTGCAGAGAAATAACTGAGTCATGCTGAAAGCCGCTTCTTGGAAATATTTTCAGAGGCATAGATAAGTGAAGTTATTTTGATCTCGCTTCCCAAACTGAGAGCTCCCAGTGAGATATGAATAAGAGAGGAGAAACAATCAGAACATTTCATTTAATTTGCCATCTGCATGCTTGTAGTAAAGACTGTACTCATAAAAAAATCTTGTTTTCTTGTTTTTCTTTAGCATTTGATAAGGACAAAATGCCATCCGGTTAACTGGAGATAACCTCTGGAGATGGCTTTAAAACTTTAGAACGGATAAGATCTCAGGAAACAGACTTCTTTAGAGCATGCAGAAAACCATGAAGTTTTGAATTGCTTGTTTGGAAGCTGGAGGAAAGAACATAAGAGGAAAAACTATTCAGTATTCATAAAATGTATGAAAACAGACATCCATTGAGATCTTCCAAATCTTAATATTTATAAATGGAGGGTATTGGTGGAATTAATATCAGAATAAAAATTTGAATCACAAACAAAATGAGACAGACTCAGCTTTTAAATACTTAGTATTTAAATTTAAATAATAAATATTCTGCTAGTTTTTTGTTAGCATGCTTTAATGGCCTGCTTTATCCGGGCAGCCATCTGCTGGTGAATGGCGACTCAATGTGACACCAAACGACTATCATCAATATAGTTCCCTAAAACAGAGCCAAATACCAAAAATTGGCATTGAAACTTTTCCTAAACTCTTCCTGCTCTCAGTATTTCTTGCTGCACATTTGTTTTATTAACCAGCTCTGAAAATTTCTTGCTCTGCTCTCTTCAGTGACAGCTGCAAAAGTGTGAAATGTCACACGGTCAGGTTTGTGTTGTGCCTAAGAGGCTGTTCGTTTCACTTTCTGTTATCTCCCTCAAGAGAAAAGCGCACAAAACGCCACCACGCTGCTTAAATCAGCAAAACATTTCCCAGAGCTTTCCGTCACCATTGTTTGGTTTGGTCGTGTGGCGCTTGCAAACACAACAAAATAATAATAGCGAGGTGAGAATTTTACATTTGACACAGAACCTAAATAGTGGAAATAGTGATTTTTTTTTCTTAAATTGTAACAATCATATATAAAAAGTATACATTTTAATCTAAAAAGTTCTAAATAATAACTACGCTCTTGTAGATTCTCACATGTTTGCATTACACCAGTACATTGATTTCTTCAATGTTCTTAGGTCATGTTTAGGGCATCATCCCCTGAGGAGCAGCAATAATCCATAACGGTGGATGTGTTTTACTCGTCTCATAGCTGCATCAGGTTTGAAGTAACTGCACGTCATTTCCACAACACATTTCCCGCTGGGTCTTTCCGATCAAAGACAGGGTCTGTCGTCCCATCATGCCTGTCCAATTTATGCTCTGCTATATGTGCATTAACCAGATATAGTTTCTCAGTGGTACCATTGTCATGGCACTGCCTGGTTTTATGAGCTTTGAGCTCACGTAATAGTAAGAAACATGATTTAAAACTGGTAATTAGGGCTGTGTGTCTTATCAGTGAGATGTGGTGTGTGTTACATTATACAGATACAATGAACATGGTTTGCTGGTGTACGTATGTGTAGATAATGCACAGACATGCATGTGCTTGTGTCAGACATGCATTTAAATTAAAACGTATCTAAATTTTGTAGATTTCTGATATGATCTCCTGACTTTTAAATCTCTTTAAACCCTTTGTTTCTATAGTAAAGATTAGCTCATGCAAACAGTTTTCTCCCTTTTGATGCTCTTAAATTCACTTTTTATTATAATTCTTATAGTGTGGTAGCTAAGATGGTTTCCTAGAAACGAATGAGGGGTAAGATTATTTCTATATAGGAATATTTCTGTGAGGTTTTAGTGCATTTTTTTCTTCCACCGATGTGGTTCTGAATGTTCTGACACCTGAGGTGTCTCCAGTGCTGAAATATTTCTTCAGATGTTGCATGGCTTATGTCCTGCTCTCACATTCCAGGCAGAGGGCTGGTAAGGGATGCTTTGTGAGGGCGGCATGTGGCCCTGAGGTAAAGCACAGGATCACAGGAGTGCTGGTCTTCACACTGCTGGGATAGAATAGAAAACAGCACCTCTGGCTTTTTGGGCAGAAGTCAGTAAAAACCCAGCGAATGGCTTATGAACATAGTGTAATCGTGTAGATGTCTGCAGGTGGAAGGGTCAGAATGGGGATTTGATTAAAATTAGGTTTATCTTGCAATGTGCAAAGTACTGAGCGATATAAAGTGACTCACAGAGCTGTAATATCCCTGCATATTGAAACGTAATAATTTTAAAATAATTGAAACTCTTCCCAACTGTATTAATTACAACATCCAGTGATGAATGTAGCTTTGTGCTTCTCTTAAGAAGAAGTGCTACAAAACCAGAAGAGAGAGATGAAGATAGAGAGAGATAACAGAGACTGACTAGTCCTGAAAATATATGTGCATAAATTCATGTGCATAAATATTAAACACCATGTAAATTCTGATCATAATGAGTGTGTCCCACTTGCATGTCATTGTTTTGTCACAATTTTCGGTGATGTCAATATATAGTCTAGTTTATCCATGGATAAATCTGTAGGCCTTCTGTTTGATCCAATTGTCAAATGAAGCAGCTTTCTGTTTCTTCATTCCTTTTGTTCACTTACAAACTATTTACATATTTGAGATCCCTGATAGCCTTTTCTCGGTCTAACATATACACCAATAATTATGCAAATCACTCCATTCCAGTGTTGGGAAATAAGAGTTATCAATTGCCTTTGAAAGACAGAGGAGATCAGTGGTTTTTTACTTCAGAATTGCTTTCCTTTAAACCACAGTGTGAACCATGTTATTTTTCTTTATTGCATATGTTTATTGCATTTATTTTGCTCGACCTGCCCCACTAGACCTGTGCAATCTGTGGAAATAATCTGTTGTGCTGCTCATGCTTTCGTGCTGTTTTTTAAAGTTGAATTTAGGACTTTATACATTTATTTAATATAAATATGTGGTGTGTATAAAGGTAAACATGTTTGGTTTGATGAATTGCAGGTGTGTGCTTCAGCAGCTGTGCTTATAATAATAAAGCTATATCTTGGATGTTTCTGTCATTATGTAATGAATCATGTGATGTACACCAAACTGGCAGGATGTTGTTATTATTATTAAAAAAGAATAATCTTTATAGTGATTTTTCATACTTTGGCAGTTTATAGTGTCAATGTCACATTAAATCCAGAATAGACAACACACATTTTACTGAACCATAAAAGTAGCCCATGTGTACAATTTTGCATATGGCCCACTTTTATTTTGCTTTTTTATTATTTTCTCAAATTTCACAGGTGTCGATAAACTTTAACTTTAAATTAGTTTTTTAAAAATGTATTCCTATTACGGAAAATGACACTGCTCCCAAACTTGCATTTAAAACTTTAATGGGGAATTAAAAAATTTGAATCTCTGTGGAGTTTTAATAGATAAAATGATAAAAAAAAGCCTTTTAATGAGGTTCCTCTCTGTAAAGGTCATGTTCTCTGAAGTGGGTGTAGAGAGCTGGATCAGTCACTATACTTTCCATACAGAAACAAGAGACGTCTCTGCATCTGATTGTATACTGCACCTATGAATGAGTGTTTCAAATTACCATCTATACTTCTGTCACTCAGAGAAACAATTAAAAGTGAGAGCCCCTTCCCATTGTTTGACTGTTTCAGCTGAGACCGCTGATCTAAACCTTAATATATGGTTTCATAGAGAGAGAGTGAGTAAAATCTGTCACTGTTGCCCTGCATGTCCTGATGTATTGTATGTCTGTTTGTTGAGCCTGAATCAAAAAATCTGCCTGTCTGCCCCGCAGTTAAACCCATGTTGCCCATAATTAGCCCCTCTTTGTGTTGTCATGGTGACGGTCAGCTGTGATTAGCCGGGATAGATTTAATTACAGAGGAGTTTGGACTTGTCTTATGTCATGTTTTTTTGAGCCAGAGGGTGGGGCTTTTATCTAATGAACCAATGAGTGAAGGACATATTGAGCCTATGGTCAGAACAGATGCCTTAGCTCAGAAAAAAATAACAATTTGCATTATTATAATCTTTTGTATATTATAATATTATAATGTATTTTTAAATATGCATTGTATATCAAAATTGGTCAGTTTTTGTCTCTTAGATGAATATGTTAGTCTTATAGATAACTATTAATATTGACAACATTTGTATTTTTTTATTTTACAAAGCATGCCAATACAGATAAAAATGTTTTATCATTCTGCACTTCAGCCTCTCATAAGATTTCTACGCTGTGTGTAGGCTAAACACTATTGGCTATTTTTGAGGAGCTAACTAATATGTCCCTAATTTCCTGTTTTAGGAAAAATTACATTTGTGCATCAAACAAAGCTGCACATTTTAAGGCACTTCAGTGAGTGTTTAAAGAAGTTAATGACGCATTATGTTCATTTTGTCATAATGTGTGAGCTTTTTTGTTGCCTTAGTAGCGTAATGATTCAATGTGAAGACTGACAGTTATATTAATCATGATTTATAGTCCATTTGGAGTTCAGACTGGAGGTTGAAGTTCAGATTGTGGTTCAGGGGTAGTTTACGGTTGGCAATTTGGCTGTCTGTTTGACCTCTGACCTCTCAGTCATCAGTTCAGCAGTCTCAAAACTGTTGAGATTAGTCTGTTTAAATCTGCCTGAAAGATTCTGCATACTTCTGTCTAAATATCACCATATGAGGCATTTCACATTCATACAGTTCTTAGCTCTGCATTTATGACTTGACAGACATGATTAATGTCTAAACTAAAACGGCGCAGATAAAATACCCTTCAATCGTCCTTCATGCCTGAGCTTTGAAAAGCATCTTTGAATTACAGCGCGCTTTGAATTTCCGTTAGGGGAGAGGAAATGGCTCGTGCCCTCAATTAAGTCCTAAATGGGTTCTTAAGGGGCCATTTGCAAAATTTCTATGAAGGTTTTCAGAGACGCTTTAAAGAAAAGGATGTCGCCTTCAATTACCAGTAGGTGACAATCTGAAAGAGTTTAAATGTGACTGCATCAGCTTTGATGTTCTTTGTGAATGACCTATGATCTACTGTCACTGATCTATACAAATGTCATCTTACACGAACTCCTGCCAGAGAGGGTTTATTTATATCCAGATCAATAGTGTTGCAGATTACGACAGCCTCAGGTGGGAGTGGGACTTGTAAAATTGAAGTCTTTTGAATGTGACCTGAGTGTCTCTTGACCTTGTGGTTTGAGGACTGTTGGGAGCTCATGCCAATTAGACCTTGCGACTGCCTTTTTAAGTGGTATAAAAAGAAAAATATATAGTGGTTATAGATGCTCCGAGCTGTTATACCAGCTTGTTTAAGTGCAAACTATTTCCTATTACCATTATGTATTCTATTTCTATTCCTATTTCTATTCTAATTCTATTTAGGGTTGTGGTAACACTTTACAATAAGGTTGTATTTGTTAACATTAGTGAATACATGAACTATCTATAAACAGTATAGTTTTTCAAAATTTATAAATCTTTGTTAATATTAGTTGATGCAAATACAATTGTTCATGTTAGTTCTTGATTTTAAATTGTATTAGTAAATGCTGAAATGAACATGAACTAAGATTAATAAATACAGTAGAAACATACTGGTAACACAGACAACCTTGTGGTAATGTTTTAGCAGCGTTGTCAATTTACATCTGTTCAATTAGCACTTACTCTAGTAAAGTAAACAAAAATCAAACCTATTTAATCATCTTTACAAGCAAATATGACAGTATTACTTGTACATGTATTTATATAATGCTGCAATAAAAAAAAACTAGAAGATGGAATGAAGGCTGTGTGAATAGTTTTACCTTGAACAGATTAATAAACTTTTTTAGCACATTTTGATGTATGTCTTTATTTGTAAATACCATGTAATTTATTAGGAAATATTTTTATTGATTAACAGCTCTATTCTTTTCCTCTGAAGTTTATACAGTGCTCTTTGCTGCCATGTATGAATTCCATCCTCTAGAGACAGAGAACAGAAGCCTGTTATCTCCTTTCTGACACAAAGAACTGTTTTATGTCAGTAAGAACCGCAGCGTGCAGCTCTGTTTGTCATGTTATAGAACTCTAAATCTTTTTTTAAACACACTATTACCACCTGCTGTCATGTCTGTGTACTCAATTCCACAGCTGAACCGTAACCGCATCTGTTCAGACGTCTTCAAATAGGTTTGAATGCGAATGGCTACACGGTTCTGTTCAATTATCGGGATGCAGCTGGTAGTGTTGCTGATGGCTGTTTAAATCAATGACCACAGAAGCGCTATCCACACTCTCCACTCGCACACTTATTATTCACTCTTTTGGAAACGCATTTTTCGTTTGGCACAGTCCTGTAAAGTTCCTGAATGTCTTCATTCACGTGTGTGAGAACTGTGTGTGACAGTACATTTTCATTATAGCAGCTTTTGGGAAAAGCTCATTTGAACACACACACACACACACACAGAAGTAAAAAAGAGACATTTTTTAGTAGGATGTTTAATGGAATGAGTGGGCGACCAAAGGAGTTTTTAGCTACTCTTTAAGTACCAAGTTTGAGAAGAATTGTAACATAAGACAAAGAAAGCGGATTAATGTCATTATTTGAAGCATAATTATAATAATGTTTTTCAAGGAAACTTTAGCACCTAACCCTTATGTATAGATTTGAATCTAATCTGTCAGTTATGGCATTCATTAACATACATTTCCTACATCTTCTGTATCTTATTGCATAAAAATCACAATATGAAGTTTTTTTTATTTATTTATTTTTACTTATATTCTGTACCTGCTGACTGGTATATATATAAACTCATAACAGTGCATTATATGTTGAAGCCCATGCCCCAAATATCAACTTTTATTTCAGGCCAGGGAGAGGAAGAGATATTCCCTAAATTTTGGGCTCCAGGCCTCTCATATCCTCCACACAGCTGTTGTTAGTTATTTCTGTGGGTGCATTCTGGGAACATAAGGCTTGTCATTGCTAAAGGCTGAACTGTGAGGCTAATTTCATATGCGTTACTCACTTAGTCAATGTTAAACCCTGGCTTTGAAAGCAAATCATAAAAACAAGCATAGCAGAAGTTTCAAAATAAATGAAACAAATTAGATAAGTAGAACAGTTGCGTGCATTTTGATAATGCTTTGATAGTTCATGATAACTTTTGAAAGTTCACTGTTTTGCATTGCAGGTGTGTGTAATTAGCCACACAATCTGAGCTTATAAGAACAAAATTGGTGTGTCTATGGCCTTTTTCTGCCCTTCTGGGTTATCTTTGTAATCTTTTATTTAGGGCTGTAAAACAGTGACTTTACAAAATGCTTTTATCATGATTTGTTCATCTGTTTGAATCATTTATCAGTGATGTACAACCCGGTCCTCTAATGACACACATTAAGAACACTTAGATTTTCAGCTGTGAGACTCGTCTTTGGATGCTTGTTGCTATGGTTACCTCGTTTCATGAAACATGTCTTTTTGCTTCTGCATTGACCCGCCAAATTAGTTAATTTTCCCAACAGCCACAACTTAGACATTTCATCATCTTTATGACCGGGGACAAGCACTTATGTAATTTTCAAAAGTCAGTAAATTGACTTTTAAACTCTGTTTCAAAAGCATTCGTTTCATAAAGTGCTAGTCTGTGATATTTTTGCAGATCAGCAGATTGTTTTTGATAAATTTGCTCATGTAAATCTCCATATTTGTTATAACATGATTCATTTTTAAAGAGGATTGATTGTTTGCAAAATCTGTGAGAGCATGGTAGTGTTTCACTGTTTAATTAAGGGGTTTAAGGATTTGTCATATTTAATAAACCTGCAGTTTGTCATATCAAATGTTTGTGTACGTCAGCGGTGTGTATATAATTCCATAAACATGGATTTGAGTAAGTGCATGTGTGCTTATCAGTGTTTATATGAAAGCATGCGTGACATTAACGCTAATGCCAATCCCTGACTCCTCTTTGCATATTTAGAGTTATATTCCCTATAGTCTTTATATCCTGCCAGCTTACTGGCTCACTGTTCATCTCTTATCTACAGCAGTTTTTCTTCTATTTAAATATCATTTATAAATTTGTCAACGTGGGGGTATACTTACAAATGTGTAAGTGGTTTATGTTATGTAACAAAGCACCAATGCCATTCAAATGGCATTTAATGGTTGTAAAATGTTAATGGAGAATTTATTACGTTTATATACTGAACTTTACTTTGCTAGGGCACTTGTGTGAGTTTCAGGAGAACTGATTTGATACATCCTGGTGAAAAGTAATTGGAAAAATGGCTAAGAAAATTAATAACAGCTCAGAGAAAAAGATTACAGTAGCATCATTTGTTTGTAGAGGTCATTGAGTTTGGATCTTGTTATCTGCTGCAGTGAAACAGACACATTTTACAGTAAGTACTCGTTGGCGATGGTTAGGGTTAAACAAATGACACTACACTAAAACTTCAACTAACTGCTAACTTAACTTACTAAAATGTGTTGTAATGGCTGGTGTACATTGTAAGCTCCCAGCAGCATCCAGGCAGCTCCATACAAACACAGGATAATGTGTGAGTGTTTGCTCATTCCCCTGCTGTGGCTGACAGCAATAATTCCTGACTCATCACAATAGTAATTAGCAGAGCTGATGTTCAAGAGAGGACATCTTGGAAAAACTTGAAATGATGCAGGCTCCTGTCAAAGATTGGACAGAGAACACAGACTGATGTCTGAGAGATGTCTGAATACAGCTGTTTGAATACAAAGAAAGAGGAGATGTAAAGGAAAAATGCTAGCAGTCATTGTAAAGGTTTGCAGGTTAAGGTCAGTGGAGGTCAATATTGGAACTTCTCTGCTTTATTATGAGCATGGCATTTATTTTTCTTCAAAAATATTTAGCAGACATAGTGTGCTACTGTAAAGGTCAGACTTGCTTCATGCTATTTAGAGGAAATTTTTCTCAGGAAATTAAAATGTCTGTTGGAAAGAGCAGACAATGCAGTACCATATACAGTCAATGCGAACAGCATACACGATTGGGTCTTAATACATTTAAAGACCAAAGTTTTGGTTTTGGCAGAATTTATAAAAAAATCTGATCCTACTGAAAAAAATTAAAATATTAAAAGCTTTTCAGAAAAATGTTTCTGGGACAAAACAGAGAATCAACAGTGTTCATATGCGATGTGATTTAATCACATTTGTGTCTTAGAGAAACAACTGATAAGATAAGGAGCTCCATTTTCTTATTCAAGATGGGACAAAAAAGTCCTTGGATGAAGAAATTAAAGAAAATGATTATGCCAAAATTGATTTTTGTTGTTGTTAATGCTAAATTAAAAACAAGAATCTCATCTGTTGTTTCAACACAAGTTATAATATGAGATTTGGAATCACCGTGCATTACGCCATCATTATATCCCAAATGTCCCATTAACTGGATTACTAACCTTGAGCAATAATTAAGCTTGTCTGAAATGACCTGATCTCCATATTTCCCAGTTCCTGATTACAGTCATTAGAGAACAGGGATGAAATTGCGTTCTCTCTGTCAATAGTGCATACATTTGCTTTCTCCCACACTGTCCACCCACAGAGATTTAGTTGTTTAATGAGTGGAACCCAACAAGACCTGAGCAAAAAGTGAATAAAAGTACAAGAAAAATGAATTCATTTGATTCAGACAATCAGACATTTGCACATTTCTGGATGCATAAAGACAAATAACAAGATTTAACAATAAAATAAATTGTAGACCTGACACAAAACATTGTATTTCATACAGCTTTTAGTGCACTGCAGAGACCTTTCTTTCTTCAGAAAAAGCATATGCAAACCATTATTAAGGATGGCATAAATGAGAACAGAATGTCAGTTGCTATAAAAAATATGTATAGAGTATATAAAGCATCATTCTTTGTAAGTAGAAAAGTCTCTTGTAAGTAATACTGTCCCTGTGGTTTTAAATGAGCATTAACTGTGATGGCGTGCAACACTGGCAGATCTACTTTACAAATGTAATGCTAAATATGGATTAGGAGAATGGGCAGCACAAGAACATATTACTCATTCAGTCGTGGCAGGAAATGTTGCTGAGCGACACTGCATCTCTTGACACAAAAAACACAGGGAGCCCCCCTCCATCTGCGAGCAACACGGTAACGCTCCTAAAATAAACCATGTAGCAGCCATCAGACCGGCATCTTAGGGATTATTTGTCGTAGTTTTGTTAAATATAGCAATCGGATCATTATTGGCAGGTTTGGGACTTTATCTCCTCGTCTGTTTCTCGTGATCTTTTTGGCTGTCGAGAGCCTCGCTGTCCTCTTTTACTTCTCGCTTCTGCTTGGACAGATTTTCTGAGGGTTGGTGATGAAGATGTGTCATGTTGTCAGCAGATGTTCCATTTCCTGTTATGATTTCACTATTTCTGACTTTCTGTCATGAGTTTGAGACGGACAGAAAGCTGACTCTGCTCCAGGATCTGCCTGAGAAACTGTTGAAGTTCCTCTTAAACTGAAATTTTAGAGCGATTTCAGGTGGCTTATGCTGCGTGAATGCTAATCGCAGAAGAATAGCATGTGCCCAAAGCCCAAAGTGTCAGACCATTTTCAAGACCTTCAACTAGTGGTCTGAATCAATGACCTTGACATTAAAAGCATCCCGCTCATTCAGGTGGTCTGATTTGGTAAAGGAAGAGATCATCAGTTTCTTGAAACATCATGTGTTTGAGCATATAACTGCATTAGTTATTCACTGTAAATAATTATGAATGATAATTTAATATTATTATTGCATGATGATGTTATTGTGTTTGCTATAATTATTTCTGCTTATATAGGTGAAGAGTAGGCTGGTGTTCAAGTCTAGACATTTATAAAACACACAAGAGAACTCATAGATGTTTCTTGACATTTGAGGTCGAGTGTTTGGGGCTCGACTGGGGTCTCGGTGGGCTTATAAGCGAATGGTGTTCTGCATGTGTGGCACTTTTCTGCTGTGGAAATGCTTTCTCAAACACTTTCTCTATTACCATTCCATACATTTCACCTGAAGCAGAAGTGCACACACATCAGCTTTTGACAGGCATTAAAATCCTAGTATATAGAGATTATGGAGTATAAAGCACTAAACCTAGAAAAATAATATTGTTTGTGTGCGATTCCATATAGCCGTTTTAATTATTGACACATACAGAATAATGCAGATTAGAATTACTTCATTGATTCATTATAGTCAAGTATTTGCATCCTAGTTGTTAGTATCACAGTCATCTTACTTTAAATTTGCTGTATGACATTTATTTTGTTAATAAAAGTTAACAAAAGATAAAAGTTTGCATCCTGTTTGCAGCGTAACAAAGGACTATATTACTTAAAATGAAGCGGAGCATGATAATGGCCTTCACACTTCTCTTGCTTTATTTATCTTTTAGTGTTTGGTAATGGAAGCCTTTTCTGTAGCTGTACTTGCTGTTTAAACACGACTGTGATGTTGGTCACACTAGGGAATGTAAATGGCAGGATTTGCAAGTCAGATCTGTACATTTGAATTTTGCATGTTAATGAGCGACAAGGTGTTTGAAAGTTGGGAATTTAAGAGGACGCGCAGGACAGATTTGTGTGGACAGCGTAAACAGACAGAAAGCTGGCTGAAGCATTCCACTTAGAAAGTCCTTGACATCTTACGTTGACTTTTCTTCTCTGTTTGGAACATTTCAGGATGATTGTGCAAAGCGTTTTATTTATTCTTAAGTGCTGCGCTTACTTGAAATGTCATACGGTTTTTTAGAGGTTGAAATCTTTAGCATTTTTTTAAGGTTCAGACTGATAAGTGCAGCACAAAGAAAGGGTGTTGCATAAAGATTACACTACATGTTTATCGTCATTATCTGTCAAATATAATTATTTTACTCTTTTTTTTTTTTTTTTTTTTTTTGACCAACACAGTCTGAATCATTTCATCGTGAAGAACGCATGATGGGAAGGGCTGAGCTTTGAAGCTGTACTAGCTTTGTACTCCACTCAGCGTTTCCTCACTTAAAGTGAATAATGCATTGAGTAAATAATGCATTTGTTTGTGATTGCCGCAAAAGTACACAACCTCAGATTTGTAACACAATACTGAATATGGCATAAACCTCTAAAAACCTCATTTTAATTCAGTGTATCTGTCATGCAAAACTGCTTAATGAGATTGACCTCTGTTTTAATATGTAGTGACCCTAATAATCACACATAATAATGATTACTTTTTAAAACTCAGACTCGTTCTTTTTATTTTTTTTCTCAACAATTATTTTTAATTACATGACTTGTTAAGACCACAGATGTTGTGCTAGGTAACTAGTTTCCCAAAAAGGGACCTTAGACAACTCTCATGGGTTGAAATTGACGAAGATTAAAGGACTTTGTGTTATAAAGACCTCAGCTGGGTGATTAATACCGAACAGAAGCCGTACGAGAGATATTTTTGTCCAACTCATTACATGTGTGGTCGCAGGAAAACACTTACATTACACTATATTAGTGACTGGAGACCTCTCTGAACAACTCATTAGGATTTACAGAACAAAATGGCTGATTCATCACTGTGATGTCCATCCCAAAGAGACCAATCACAAATATTAGTCCGAACCCTTATGTCTGCCCGACCTACTTTCTCTTGGAGACGTAGAGCAGTAAATGAGAGCAAGAAGTGTCATATATTTCTATACAGTGTGGGCTGAAGCTAATCCAAAAAGAGTAAAAATATACAAATATGAAGGGTTTCCTATTTTGTGACAGTAACATGACCAGCTGCCAGTACTCTCAATGTTCTGAGAGGCAAAAGTTGGCAGTCCGTCGTGGCTCTTTAAATTCGCCAACTTTAGAAATAGCTATATTTTATTGGCATGCTTCCGTCTGCAGATGGGAAAGACACAAGCAGAAAGTATATGTGTCTTAGCCCAAATTGAAACTGCTAAGTTCTGAATGGTGCTATTAGTGATAATGACATAATTATTGGCTGTAGATGGTAAAACAGATACCTTTGTGAACACACACTGCGAACAAATTATCACCCTTCCTACACAAATGAAAAAAAATGATAAGAGTCCTAGGCAGCAGGGCCAGTGACTTGATAAATTCTGTTTCTCTTTAACACATTTCAGAGCTGTGTGATAAGACAACTGATTCTGGAAAAATACAGACGTGGTATTTTCCTCATTTAGTAATATCAAGAAACGGCAACTTTTTGCTTATTTAAGGCATGTAAGATATATGTGGCATCTATTTACAATTTACCAATTGCATTCACTGTGGACTCACACATGTAGGATTGTGGGACATCAAAGGATGTGAAGAATACATTTATGCTGCCTTCAAAAATCGATCACCGGACGCATCTTGTATACCTCATCAATCAGAAATATCCCATATTTGCCTTGTTTGCTGTCAGGTTGGTAATTACATGTGTGATGAAGCAGAATTTTCATGGTAATTAATCACACTACTGTTTAAAAAAATGAGTCTGACTGGCATTTCATGCATGCCAGCTTTTCTGTTTGTATCTGCTCCATGTGCATTCCTGTAAATGACCATCTGAGATATTTGCTTACCAAACATCTGTGTAATTAGAAAACTGGCATGCATAAGAAACTCATTGACCATCACATGACAACAGCCTGTCATCAGCCTGACAACACATGACATGACATCACCATGACAACAGCCTGTCATCAGCCTGACAACACATGACATGACATCACCATGACAACAACCTCTGACTATCAATAATCCATCCAAGTTCTAAATGATTTAGTGCATGTGTGTATCATGATTGATACGCTAGACAGTGGGGATATTTTTAGTTTAATGAACAGCAACATGTACAGCAGATAAAAAGATTATGTGGATGTTACATCAAATTACCAAGAGTAATTGCTGATCATATGATACAAGTTTTGTCAATAAACATCTATTATGATTGCACCATGATTGCAAATTATGCAAGTCCAATTAACCTGGAGGTGAAACTGTACTTTTACTTTCTTACCTTAAAATTGATTTAGTCCTGTAAATCCTTTTTACAGTTTCTGCTCTCACATTGGTGTTGTGATATTAATGATATTAACCTGATAACTGTAACAGCAGAAATTGAGTATACACTTGAAAATGCACTGCAACTAATCTGAACTATTTTTTAATTTTATATATATTAAATATTTTTAAAACATTTTTTTTTATAAATTACAGTAAAAATATAAATTTCTTTGTTATGGAAATTTGTCCATAACAAAGTCTTATAGCTTTCCATCAATTAGTAGTTTGTAATGATTAGATTAAAGTTCAACTATGAAATATAGCATAGGTGTTCATCCTGAGAAAACTGTGACAGTTAACAGGTTAATGTTACCCTGTCACTATATTATGCATTATGCCAAATCTGGTATGATTTGTAATATGTCTAATATTATACAATGTATTGTATAATATAACAAATAATCATATAATAATATTTATGATATGAATATATATAATATGTAATATGATTTAAAGTAATGCTGTGTGTGTAATCAAACTGCAATAAAAATGTTTTTGTATTTATTGTAGTATAAGCAAGTTGATTTGATAAGATCAATAATGAATAAGTGTTCATGCGTTTGTGCTGTCAGGTCCACATGGCATGGCATTATAATACAAACCAATGAATTGCTTACAATAGCATTTCATTTTTCATTTGTTTTCAGTTTCTGTGGCCTTACAATCCATTCTGTGAGCACATGTATTAAACGCATGATAACACCAAAAGTAATACTGATAGTCTTATGAAATCCTGCTTTACCAGTTTAAGCCAGAGAAATGAAGTATGACCCAAAGCTATCAGAAGCATCAATGTTTGTTCTTGGCACGCACGTACAGTGTAATCTATTTGCCAGTTTGCTAACTCTCTCTCATGTGCAGAAGAAATTATTTGGAGAACATCCTTTTTGGAATGGCTTGGTCTGTAGACAATTTCACACAGGCCTGATTTTGCTCCAACAAAGCTATAATCTTGTTGCGATCATGCTATGCTGTCTGTTTCTCTGTGTGACTTGGCTAAGTGAGAGCGAGCGGGCGAGCGAAAGGAGAGAGAGAGGGAATCTGCTGACAGAAGGAAATTGGGGGATCAAAGCAGGATTCTGTCCTAAATATTCAGCCGGGAAATGCACACACGCTTTTGATCTTAACAACAGACGTGTAATTCTTGCATGACTCTGAGTGTTTATGTGTGAGATGAGAAAGTCGTGATGTAGTTGGGTTGACATGAACAGACGTTTAAATGGCTCTATAGGTGACTTTATAGGTGAAGTTTTTAAAACGCAGCAAATAAACTTATATGAGTTCATACTGAGAATAAAGTAATCATAAATGATTAAGAATGCAATTTTATTAGTATCTGTATTAGTTAAGGTTCTTACATTTTGTTGCAATTCCAGAAACCCCAATTCTGTATGTAACTTATATGTATCTTTTAGCATAATTTCAGCTTATAAGAAACTTAATGTAATGTCAGATTTATATGTTGGTTGGAAATATGTTATTTAATTGTGATTTACCCAAACATCACTTAAGGTAGTTTGCTCTAGTGGCCTATAAATACTTCAGCTTTAAACAAAATCTTTAATAAAGTTATACTCAGTCAATATATAAACAGAGACATCTGTGCTCTTTAAACACCATATAATCCGATCTGCCACAGGAATATAAAAGCTCAAATTCTACATCTGTATAGCTGCCAACCCACAGACAAGACCAGCTGTTAGCACCACAATGCCTGTTTCCGTTCTCTGTGTTCCGGCAATTGATTGTGTGACGAGAATAGGACACCCCTGTGGAAGATGCTCCATTTTAAAGATTCTTTCATTAGGATGTCACACTTGCTATTTATTTGGCAGCCTATTGGAACGTCTTACTGTCTCCTCGTGTCTTCCTGTGACCGGCCCTGTCCGTGCTGATGAATACGGCGCTGTGGAGAGGAGATAGCGTTGTGCTTGGCTAATCTGTGAGGTTGAATCGCTGTAACAATGCACTGTGACTGAAAGCCCACTCAGCTCCAGCCCACATGCCTGTGCAGTCGGGCTGTCTCTCCCTGGGTCTCTGCCCGGAGATCTGACTCAAATCAGAGATGCTTTTTACTGTCAGCTTCTTGTTGCTGTCATGTTAGGCTAAGGTTAAAGTTCAGCTTAAAATAAATGTATCCTCCCATTTTATGTACTACAGTATGTACTTTATCTAACATATTTTTTAGCTACCTTCCTCTTGGCATTTAGCCCCTTGGTATGATATGCTGGTTATGAGAGACCAGATTCAAATGCATGACAAGAAGCTTCTGTATTTAGCAGATTGGCCTCGTCGCAGGTAAATGTGATTATCACGCTCGAATGCAGATGGCTTAAATGAAGGTGACGTCGGACTGATGTTGATGAGTCGAGTAAAACGGATGAAGGATAATTTCTTTTCTTAGCATCATCTTCATATTCAGGTGATTTTCCGGTCCATCCCGCTCTTTTAATAGGGTATGGCAGGCATTGTTGCACGGTCCTAAAATGTTATCTGTTCAAACCAGAGATGTCAGAGGATTACCTTGATACAATTAACTAAAAGCATTTATTTTAAATTAAACAGGACATTTATGTACTACATTACAAAAAGTTTGTTTTTACTTTTGTAACCTTTGCTTAAATTACATTAAATCTGAGTTTTTATTCAAGAACAGGCTTTAAGTGAAGATATACTCTTAACCCAATTAAACCAATCTGTTCCAGTTACGAACAGCTGGCTAATGCAGACAGATATCTACCTCCTAAATTCATTTTCAGCATTCGGTCTGACAAGTTTTTCTCTCAAATTATCCGTCTGTTTTCAATGAAGCAGATAATGATACACGGCCTGTCTGGAATTTTCAGTTTTAGACCCCTAACAACAAAATATGTTATATTCAAAAGGTGCTGGACAGTTGCGGTTGAGAATACAAATCAAATTATGTTCAATTAATAAAAGCTAATAAAAGCATATTATGATTATTTTCACACAATAAAAATTATGGAAATTTGCCTAAAATATCTTATTTAGATGTCATACTTCATAAATGTAGTATAATTTTAAGATGAAACTTAAAGGGGGGAAAGGTAAAGCAACAAAATAAAAGCATGAAAATGTAGCAGAAGTAAATGATGAAAGCATGATGAAAAGTTTGCAAGGAAGATTTTATGTGATGTTCATGCAGTATGGCAAAAAGAAGAAATCTGTTTTAATAAAAATCTCACCCTGGAAATTAAAGTACACCTTTAAATGTAGTAGGATATATCATGACAAGACATATTTTTAAGATGCACTATAAATTGTAAGTCAGTAAAAACATGAGAGTCAAGGAGAAGAGAGAGGAGTGTATAAGAGGGAGCAGGCCAGCGGAAAGAGGGCCACAGCTGGGAGGATCTTCTGCTCTGCTCTGGGTCTTTCCTGGAGGAATCAGTACTGACGCACACACACACACACATACGCACACACATACTGGAGGAGTTTAGTAGAAAAGTGTTTTGAGCTTTAATTCAGTGCTGAGAGCGCTATTCAGCAAAAGCTAATTAGAGTTCAAAGTCTGGACGAAATCTCAGTGTACAGTTGACCATCCCAAAGGTTAATAACTTTTTTATTTCATTTTAATACCTCACAGTTATTGAAAATGACAAAGCTAGGTAAAAAAGTTGACAGATTAAATAAATAATTAAATTCCTTAAAAAAATTAATAAATAAAAGAACAAGGTAACATTGTACAGTTTGTACAGTACAAACAGTTTGTGTTGCCCTTGCTTTTACCCTTTTTGCATACTTTACAGAACATGCAAACTGAATTAGATGATACATAATGCATATAGGGCACATTAGGTTATAAAATAGTCTGAATTGTTTACCATACTTTTAAAGTCTTCTTAAAGAAATAGTTTTAGAACAGCCTGTTTTAAGTGTTAAAAGTAGCAAACATTTTGAGACTGAAAGCATTTTTTCACTTCTTACTAAATGTTTGCTATTATCTATGTAAAAGAACAGTTTAATCGTGCTCTGCATATAAAACTACTTTGCATACAACTGCTATTCTTTCTGCATAATGCATTCACACACTACATTATCCGCTGTTCTGTTCTGCATTCACCGCAGCTGAAACATGAATTTGTAGATGTGTGAAAAATGCTCTTGAAGACACATTTTATCCATGTTCTCTGTACCACCTCCCCTATACTATAGGTTGAATGGCAGATTTGATATACATTTTCCATTTACAAAGAACTTTCCTGATAGTCTCTCTCTCTTCTCTTGTACAAGCTTGGCAAATATGTTGCTTCATGAATAAAACAACATTAAAAAAACATTACTTCAACATGGGCTTCATCCTCTTTCAGCCAAGAAACACATTACTAATTGTCAGATTACAAATTATTCATCACATTATTTAATGCATTATGCATCAGATACAGTATGAAAGCTGAGTAAAAGTTGCAGAGAGGAATCGAGGGGGAGATATGAGGCTTTGACTGTAGGCGTGCCAGAGCTCATCTCTCTCATGGACAGGCCTGACAGCTTCTCTGGAGGAGGTTGGAAAACTAAGCATAAAAACTCTCAGTAGTGCCATCCCTGAGTTTCTAATTGGGCTGACGGAGACGTAAAGTGCTGTTTTGTAACGCTCACTATAGGCCTGACCATCCCAGGAGCATACAAATCTGCTCATCAATAGCCTGCAGTCAACTAATAAGACCAGAAGTGACCATGACCTTTCAACTTAGATTTGTTTTTATTAACACATTACCATGAGTTTAAGCTATACTGTGTAACAAAATCTTATCACCCATCTTATGGTGAATAAAACCTTTTAATTACTTGTGTCACAAAATCCATGTCTTTATAATAGGCTGTCACATGAACTTTTGATCCATTGATAGTTGAAATTATACCATCACATTTTCTGTTTCATAACACTGTCTGTCTAAGCTTTGTGCTAATTGTCCAGATCTGACTGATGACTTTATAACGATGACCTTATTAAGCATGTACACACCATGCAGAATCATGGGTTTTACACGGCTGGAGGTAATAGAACATTCTCAAGAGTATGTAGATCTGAAGATTGAGAAACTGTGTCACACTTTGGAGTTGATTTCAATCATATCAGTTGAATTAATCTTTAAATTACGCTATTAATTTAGTAAAAAAAGGTTTTTTTACATGGTGGGCTAATAGAATAAACATTTACTGTGACATTTACAATAGATATTTTAAATCCCTTATTCCTTAAAATCTCATTATTCATAAACATCAAATTAAAGCAATATACTGTACAACAAAATGATATTGTATAATGTAGAGTGAATAGCAATATTGACATTTTGAATCAAGTATTTAACTTGATAACTGTCACTAAGCATACACATACAATTTTTTTATTTCAGATATTTTAATAAAACAATTAAAAAAAATCTTTTATTTCTTAATTTGAGGTATTTTTAAGAATGACATTAAACATTGTTTTTTTTATTTTTGTTTATGTTTGTTTTTGTTATGAATTGTGTCAAATATTTATTCTTGAGTCTTGACACCTTTCCATCAATATTTAGTTTGTCATTATTACATTAGAATTCAACTAAGAAATATATATATACAGGTAAAACTTAAAGTACAGACTTATTGTACATGTGCTTAATTGTCATGAAGGAGTATTGTGTTGCTTTTTTCCTTAATGGTCCAAACTTTTTCTTTTTTAATTTTGGGGTGAATTATGACCCTTAGCATTTTTAATCTTTGTAATGGTCACTCTAGAATTGCCTGTTCAGCTTTTTCTCCTGCCTGCAAACCACACCTGAGCTCATGTCTTTATTTAAACTTGCATTAATAAGCAGTGGGTAAGTTTGTGAGCGTGTGTGTGTGAGTATGTATGTGTGCGTGTGCAGTAATTACGAAAAGTCCACAGCAGAAGCAGTTTTCCATTTACTAATCATTTTTTAATATGATTCATCATTCATTGAATTAACCAAGCTGATATCTTAACACTGAGGAAACTGCTGACTCTTCTTTGCAGTATTAATTACACTCTAATGATATGCAATGAACACTGGGGCTTTTCCACTCCAACCAGCAGTTTTGTAGCATCGCTTTGTAATATTTGTTGTAGGCTGCCATGTTCTTTAGGGCCACGGTGGGCCTGAAAGTCATCATGGGTTTCCATTATTTTTTGTTTCTTGCCACTGTGTTTTTCTCTTTACCGTGTTTACAAATCTGTTTATCCAGTCATGGAATTAAAAGAAATAATGTGACTTTACAGAGTCACATCTGTCCACACATTCTAGTAGTTCTTCTGTGTATTAGTCTCATGGCCCCTGATGTGTTATGCTTGTGTTCCCACACTCCACCGTCTGTTTGTGGAACCATAAAGCTGAGAGTCATTACCCCCCACCCACCCCCGGTGCAGAACCCACAAAAGAGCTGCACTGTTGCTATGACAACTAAAATAAAAGCAATTAAGGATGATTTAAGTAGGAAAGGCAGATTCAAGTTTTCTCAACCCTCTCAGTTCTATGCACGCTTGATGTTGTTGAACTAATATTTTAGACACTCTTATGTCCTCTCATTTAAAGGTATAGTTCATCTAAAAATAAATATTCTGTCATCATTCATTCACCCTCATGTTGTTCAAAACCTCTTACTTCTGTTGAACACAAAAGCAGCAAAAATGTCTGAACTCGCATACAGCATATTAAAGCATCTACATTGCTTAAGAATACCACCTGTGTTCCTCTGCAGGCTACTGGAGTAACGCTGACAAAGCTGCATCTGTCTTATTCCATCAACCATATAATTTGATGTACTTACTCTCCTGTTAAGTACACTGTCATCCCTGCACACTTGTGAAGATGAACATGAAGTTTTCCGAGGCTGTAGAGTATGTTCAGAAAATTCCAACAGGAAATGAAAGCATTTAACTTGTAATTCGGCCTGGGAGATGCTTGAATTTGCGCTTGAATTCACGTGCGAGACTGGTCTATTATTCTGTTTTATCCTCCTTTAGGTTAAGAAATTTTAATCCTTTGATGGCATCACAGGTTCATGTGGTTTTGATATAAGAACTAACTTCAGTGTTTTCTTAACTTTACGACAGTATATAGACAAGAGAAAACAATATCAAAGTCTCTTTCTTTTCTAGTCATTCTTAAAAAAAGATTAAAGAATGCACTGTGCTCTTTGAGTCAAGCACTCGCCTCTTCATTCTACTTTAATGAAAACAGAGCCTGACAGTTAAGACACACTGACAAAATTAATATGAAGGGAATGAAGACTTTTTTCTCGTTTCTCTCCACACAGTTTTGTTCAGTAATGATGGTAATGGCCTCAGTGCTTCCTTTTAAAAGACCTTTCGCTTCTATGTCTGCCGTTCAAAGGTGAAAAGCTTTTAAGTTTTAAAACAGACGCAAACGTTATTTCCCATTGATGGTGAATTAGCTCTGCCTCATCACCTTTAATAACTAATGGGTGATAAAAACATCCTCGACTGAGGGCTGGAATAGGTCTTTCTGGAACATGGAGAACACACCTCTTCTTTTGTATTAGTGACTGTCTAACCTGAGGTTATGCTGCATTATTCAATCACTAAATATTTAATACACTTGTACCTTCATGTCAAAATGTGGACAAACTGCTAGTGTGCTAAATATGTTTGATGTTTTGACGTTATTTGATATTAATTTAAGACTTTACAATGTAAAGCAAGTCTTCTGTCATAGTCATCGTGTTGAATGGAGATCACAAAGAGTTTATTAGATTACTAGCGTGGCATTGTAATGTTTTTTACAGGAGTATAAATTAATTTGATTCAGATTACTTTTTAATTTTTACTTTTTGATCTCAAGGATGAATGTTATTTTCTAGGCAGGAGACGGAATGATTTTTTCCAAATTTACAGCTATTTAACTGAAACAAGATCACAGCATCTTGGATTTAAAGAGAAAATTCCTTTATCATTTACTTATCCACTATCCACTTTAATTAACACAAAGTATTTCTCAAACATATCTTCTTTTGTGTTCCACAGAATAAGCAGTCATATACAGGTTTCAAACTATATAAAGGTGAATAAATGATGACTGATGTTTTTGGCTGAACTGTGCCTTTAAGCACATATATACGTTGTGTATTCTTTAATTTAGCTGATGTTTTAAGATCTGGAGAATCCACAGATCTCATCAGAGGGAAAAATTGGGAAGCAGCAGTTAAATGTGTGCCAGCAATTAAGAGAAAAATGGAACAATGGATCCAAATTGTAAAAGAACGCTGATTCTGAGGTATCACACACACCTTCACATATCACATAGTATTGTTGCTGACTTATAGCACCTAGTTTTAATATTCATATTCATACTTCCCTATACATATATCATTAGACCTCCACATTTGTGTGCATTATAAACGACATTGACCCGCAGTAGTTAGCAGTTTTTATGATAATAATTTCAAAAGCCCTAAGGCCATCAAATGTATATTGTCACCCATTAGTTATAGAGGACACATTCCTCAAAGCTATTTAAATTGTGAAAGCCACTGAGTTTACAATCACACCCACGGGCAAACCTCACTTATTTTCTTTAGAGTATTAATGTATTATTTATGGACGCTCAATAATTCATTCATTTATTGTTTTAGCTAACATTCAGCAACTTGCGTCTCCAGTCCCAAGGCATTGTCTTGGCACTTGCCAGTATAACGTAATAAACCGTGAGAATACGAGAGGAGTTCCTCCTTCTGTTGGTATGCCATGGGGGATTGGAGCTCCTCCACACTGTAATTGGTCTGTGTCATGGATGTTAATATCATTACATCCTGAAGTTGCCATTTGTGCTATCTTAATTATACAGACCTTTGTCACTGGTAATGTGAGCTAATCTCAGCAGACAGCTCTCATCTTCAGCCCAATGTGATGCTTATATTAAACTGCTGTATTTGAGGAGCATACCTGCATAAGTAAATATAAATTGGATTATAAACATTTTATTTTAAACACTCTATTGACAGAACCCTTGTATTGGAAAATGAAAAGTACGACAGCAGCAGTTCTGCATTACAATCAGGATAACATATAGTGTGTTCAGAAACTGTGTAGTGCTGAGAGTTTCAAGTCTGTAATACATTACATGCAATATAAATGAAAACAATATGTATTTATTATTTATTAATGTATGAAATGGTAAAGACATAATCTGTGCAGTTCCCTTCAATATAGTGGTTAATGTAATTATAGACACAAAGCCCACTTCATCAGGTTTCAATCATTTCATTTTATGGGTGCTTTGTGGACTCAGCTATGTGTCATTTTATTCCAATGAAAAATATGTGTCTTGAACATGGGTTAAGGTTAAGACATTTAAAAGAACTAGCTACAGTGGGAATATGAACCATAGATATAGAATAGCTGCCTTTATTTACTTAACTTATTTACATAAGTTATATAATGTAAAATTATCCTAATGAACCAGAATTGAGTGAAGAGGCACATTACATTTTTATTTCGTTCGTTTGCTTACATTTGCATTACTGCAAAAAACATTTGGATGAAGAAAAATGTTGCTCTGAAAGCTTTCAACTATAATTTTAAGACCCCAGTGTATCAATCTTCTGCAATGCATCAGTATATATATATATATAAATCCGTAAATGTAAATTTTCAGTATATGACTATATATATATATATATATATATATATATATATATATATATATATATATATATATATATATATATATATATATATATATATAAAATATAGTCATATACTGAATATATATATATATATATATATAATATAGTCATATACTGAAAATTTAAATTTACGGAGGAAAAATATTTGCTCTTAAAGCTTTTAACCAATAATTAAAGACTCCTATATGTATATTTATGTATTATAATTTTTACTTTAAGATGTACTATTGTCATAGAGTATCTTCTTCAACTGTAGAAAAATATGCTGCTATATAAATGGTACAGTCTGCGCAGGGGTTTGACTTTATCCACGCATTTGCTCTTCTACTCTTGAGTAGCGCGACAACCCACCGGGAACGCGCGGTGATGCTGTTAAGAAAGCTATCAGGATGCTTGTTTTTTCTTGCTGACACTACCGACTCTCTTCAGTCGTAAGTAGTGCTGTCAGAGACACGCTTGTTCACTCGCTACCGTTATTACCAACAGGATCGAGTGCGCGCACAGCAGCCAGCGCGGCTCGGATGCACCGTGCGCTCCGCCGCCTCTGTGTTCCTGCTATGGGCTCTGTGTGAAGACTTTGGGATATATGTTTGGAATTTCGGCTTTTCGTCAGGTTTTCAAATGAAAAAGGAAATATGCAGCAGAGCTTCGTCTTACTCTTTACCGGGTTGCTTGGGTTGTGTTCAGGCTCAAGTTTCCCAAGTAATATCAACATAGGTAAGTACAACCCGTATCTTTACATCGAATTAAAGTTTCCATCCTCGCGATTTAAACTACAGTTAACCATTTGGGTGAAACATTTGTCATTCCTACAAAATCTTTTGTTTTTACCTCGACAGGAGGTTTGTTTCCAACCGACTCCCACGAATATGATGTATTCCGTTTCGCGCTCTCTCAACACAATGATGTCCCCAAACTGGTACCACAAGTGGACATGGTGGACACGGGGAGCAGCTTTGCCATGACATACGCCTGTAAGTTTTTATTCATTTATACATCAGAGATGTGTTATTCTTCCAGCAAAGCCAAACCTCTGCAGTGCGCAGCCGACCTGTTTCCATCATGCTTGTTGCTTTATTGAATTTCACTACGACAGATGATGACAGATGATGTGCACAGATGATTCACGTCATTAAAACATCGCTGTAGGAAAAGCTCAGACATTTTTTTATTGCTGTTTATTGCAGTTGTAAACGTGTTTTCATTTTCACCCAGCTGGATTATTGTAAAGTATGAAGTCTTCATGTGTATCTTGAATCACTTGAGCTTGTCCTGTATTTTTTACACAAGCCAAAAGCACATATTCACATTTATGATTATGTCTCTTATTACATTTTTAAATATTACAAAGGAGAGGTATGCATTAATTGTTCACCGTCCATGCCAAAAATAATACAAGATCAAACTGATTTTTTATCACTGGATGTAATATGAAATATATCCTCTTCGTTGCTAGTATAAACATTTTTACTCGACCCCCAAAACACACCCACTGCTGGCTCAGCTAGCTGTCACTCAGATGTCTTCCTTTCATGTTTTAGATTGACAACCTTTAATGTCTGTGCTTACGCCTGCCAGCAAAATCCTGTACAGTAGTGTATTGTGCATCTTTGTGAATGTTTTTAAAAAAAGACCAAATATATTTTACACATTTGCGATACTGGCACAGTGCCCTTTTAAGTGAGCCACAGAGCCTCAAAGTGAAGTGTGCTGTTTACTGAGGGCTGAGCACAGAAACAGGGACTGAAGCATCTTTTGTTATTTCTTAAGAGTTTCTTTATAGAAATTATATTGGGTGAAAGTGCAGAGGAGGACAATATCACAGCAAAGTTCAACTCACAATATATGTAATGTATGTTTGTTTCGTATGCAAGCGTGAAAGTAATTGTAAGGAGCTAATTACATCTGCAGAGAGTTCACTCATCAGTCTGATTGTGCATAACTGTTGTCTTACTCTCTAATCTCTACATACACCTTGCAGCGCACTTTGTGCAGAACAAAAACTGTTAGTGTGTGCCACAGAGTGTAACACAATTCAGTGCTTGATTATAGTTTCATCATTTCCTTCTTCTTTTCCTTCTTTGTTATTTTTTGATGAGTCCT
Source organism: Beaufortia kweichowensis (assembly GCA_019155185.1). Lineage (NCBI taxonomy): Eukaryota > Metazoa > Chordata > Actinopteri > Cypriniformes > Gastromyzontidae > Beaufortia > Beaufortia kweichowensis. The sequence goes on along the minus strand of CM032812.1, from coordinate 9,096,672 downwards.
CCGCAACATAACCGGACTAGAGAACAATGAATGGGGCTTTCAGAAACAGAACAAAGAAAAATCAGCGTTTCAAAACAGCTGTGTCTTAAGAAGTGCATTTTGATTTGTTTTGTTTTGAGCGAGATATAGCAAAACTTTTGATGTTTTTAAGAGAGAATGTTTTGGTTCAAATGAACAAATAATGGCAAGGCAGTACAATTGGGCTTTTATGATTTTAAGTGCATTTAGGGTTGTCGTCTTATCAATTTTTGCCACTTAAGGAGAGATCAGACAGAGTTATATATTATTCATATATTGAATATTACATGTATTACATGTATTATTTATATATTATTAGTCATTATGGCATTTACTGTAAAAAAAAGTTAGCATAAACAGCCATTAAATATATTAAAATGTACAAACAACCTATTGAAATATAATCAATGTGAATATAGTAAATAATAATTGTTTCTGCATAATAATGGCTACAGTATACTGTATATACAGACAACTTATCTTTTATATCTTTAGATGTAAATATAAAAGGTTTTATCTAAAGCAACTTACAAATGGATCTTGTCAATGAGCCAACAAAAAGTGCTGTTTACAATGCAGTGTTCACATATAAAGTTGAAAGATTAACCAAAAATGTTTTTTAAATAAACAATCAGTTAGACTGTGGATTAGGAGGAATTAGGGGTTAGTCAGATGACCTGCAGATCCAGCTGTAATATGTTTGTCTCTCTTTATTGTTTCTTAATATATTTTTTTTAACAAATAAACAGACAAAAAAAGGGTAAATTCTCTATTGCTTACCTTTTATATTTATATTTGTTTGTTGATGGCAAGTTTCAGGACCTTATATTTTTTGTAATACTGCAGGCGTATTCCCATCAGCTCCATTTGAACTGTGTCAACCTGTGTATAGCAATGTTTGTAATCTATTCCTTGCTGTTTCCTTTATTAAATTCTCTAAACATCATATGCCCACATTTTGTAAAGCAGATGACATACCTAACAGAAACTGCACACAGGCAGCAGTAATACATGTGCACAGCAGCGCAGCCCCCTGTGTTTTCTTAGATATGAGTCTGAACCAGCCGCCAAAGTTGCCACGTCTCTGAGGAGCTACAGTAATCGTTTAGCGCAGCTCAAACAGATTCATTTAATCTATTATTCATTGCATCATAGCCAAAGTGATTATTTTCCGGCGTTTTGATGTATGCATGTGGGAGCAGCAGCACAAAGGGGGGTATAGTGAAAAATCCATTATGTGGGAGAAAATTGACAATATTTAGCTGGTGTAGGACAGGTGGTCACCTGGGAAGGAAGATTCCCAAATTGCTACATTGAGTTTTAAAGAAACAGTCGACCTGAAAATGAAAATTCTGTCATCATTTATTTATCCACAGTCGACGACGCAAAACAAATATGATGACGCAAGAATCTCACTTTATGTTTGATAGTGGTGTGCTAAATATGAGAGTGCAAGCCGTATTGTTCGAATGGTGCCTTTCATCATTCATTTGCAATGCATTACTGTTATGCAGAATGTTCACAGTACACAGAACATCTTCCTCAGCTCGTTCTCAGCATCGCCAGGGCCCTCAGATGTTTTCAAAGGGAATATAAACATGCACAGAATACAGCACAGAAACTGCTTTGCGATACTAATCGTGATGCATTGACACAAAATGGATTGACTTTTGATTTGATGTTGAAAAGGGTTGTCAGTTGCGCAGATAAATACCGAGCATAAAACAGGCATTTGTCCATTGTGTATATATTGCACATGTTTTTTTTCCCCCTTTCATACATAAATTATTATAAGAACCCCTTTTGTTTCTGTCGCATCACAAGCCTGTATGACAGTCTGTTGTAGGCATTAGTCCCATCCGCCCCTCGGCCCTACTTTCAGCGCGTATCAGTGCTTTCATCACGTTGACATGCAGTCAGGCCAAATGTCCACAGCATGTCAATCAGGCAGACTCCAAAGAGTCCCATTGAAGCTCACGTCAGCGCAAGTTCAAGAACAAACACTGTTTTGTGTGTCTTCCCTGTGGATCTCCTGCTACTTTCATAGACCTCTGAAGAGCTTTTACCTTGATTTAAAGCTTTATATACGTGTGATTAAAGACCTACAGTAGCTTGAATATCAACAGAGGATCGGTCGCTGTGATAGCTGACGATGTAACAACACCACACTAGCATCAGCTGCATAGCCAATAGCAAGAACATCCACACAAAATTAAGCATTGTCAGATATGAGTCTTATATTTGGTTCTTGATAACGGTTAGCCTTGAATGCGTCATTGTTGATTCTAGATGACAGCTATCTAATTGCTTTGATTGGCTGTTTGAACAGGTCTGAGTACAGGCAAAATGTTCGAGGGCTACATGCTGCCCGACCTTCAGTGTGCTGGAATAATACAGTGATCAAATGTTTCTTATCAGCTGTATCGTCTTGCAAAGACTGAAGCTACAAGCAGCTTATAGGACACAGGGGACAAAACCGGATTCTCTTAGGTGACAAAAGAGCCCTGTTGCCTCAGAAATGATCTTTGTGTCTTCTTTCACAATAAAGGCTACTGGATTCAGCTTCTTCCTTTTGACTTAATTAATTTGTGAAATGTAAATTAAGTCATTGTTTTGTTTTTCTGCATGCTTCTGCTTTCCGTTCATAAAAGGTATGACTGTTTATACTGGAAACTACTGAGAAAGTACCAAAGAATCATAAAATGTATTTAACATGACTGGTGCACTATATTTCATATTGCAATATATGTCTGCTTTGGTGTTTCACAGAAGAAAACTTTACAGTTAGGGTATATGGGGGTGAATAAATGATGACAAAATTATTACCATTATCTGTGCTGTGTTTGAAAGATTAGGTTGTCAGTACAAATTCAATGCTTGTTTGACTATAGCTGGCTAAATTGTTCCTGAAAACAGCATTTTAGACCAGTATAATTCACATGCTGGTTCATACTGGTAAGTGCTGGTTTGTTGCTGGTGGACCACCAATGCTTGGCTGTTAAAGCTGGTCAAACAGATGACTTTTATAGCTGGTTTACCGCAGAAATCTTGCTGGTTAAGCACCCAAACACAATACACTGTTTGCTGGTGACCAGCAATGCTGTTCTTTCAACCGGGTATTTGGGTTTCTCAAGCATGTCATGGCTCCCTCAGGACAGCATATCACTTTAAACACTCTTTTCACTTCAGCTGCTCCGTAACCAAAGGCGAGTGAAACAGAGGCTGAAGATCAGACAATATTACTCACACGGGATCCACCTGTCACAAACATCCTTTAACATCCAAAGGATCTCTGACAGAAAACTTGTTTTCTCCAAACCCACAATACATTAATACACATGCTCTGTACCCAAGCGCAGCTCCTAAAGTACTCAAACCCTGATACTTCCTCCAAGCAACACTGCATAAGAATTTGTTCTCTCTTTTCTTTTTATCTGAAGTAGGCAATAAAAAAGCCGATAAAGAAGTTTCTCTCGTGTTATCTTTTAAAACGGTGGAGATAAATGCATTGTGTAGCCTCGCATTGACTTTTTATCGTCTCTTTTAAAAGATGCATATCTCCGAGTGACAGTACATTTGTCAATCCACACTAACAGGGCTGTGGAGGGGAGAATGATGGTAATTATAATTGGAGAATGAAGCTGAATTTGTAGATGAGAGATAGTAAGAGTGAGGATTGAGGAGTAGAGAAGGCTATCTGCTATCTGAGTTTTTCACAGGCTTGTTTTTTGAGGATGGTTTTAAAGTTTGCTTGCCTAAAGGGAAGATTTGGAGTTGAAGTATGTCACAACTGTGGCACATCCTTCATTCACATCCTCAAAGCCCCAGGGAACCAACGTGTCTGAATGCAAATAGCACAAATCTCCTCTTGGAATTATATGTTTGCTGGATCGAAATTGAAGCAATTTTTAGTCCCCGAGATTTAAATTTATGGTAAATGTTCCTCTCATAAGATATTTTAGTGCAAATGTTTTATAATGATATATATGTATCCCGATCCTGGTTGTAGAAAACCAAACTAAAGTCATATTGTGTGATTTTAGTTTTTTACATAAAATTATTCTACAAAATTTTGTAGAATATTCTGTGAATACAGAAGATTCTGTGAAAATATCTTCAATAGTGACAGAGAAAGGCAATGTCAAAGAACAAAATTAGTGTTTAGGAATACTTCCAGTACTTTTTTGTAAAATCATTAATTTAGGATTATAAATACAAATTGGACTACTATAACTAATCTATCATATAATCATTTACAGCAATTAACACAAATTACATATTTTTATGGCTATGGTATGTTGATGTCATTATAATCTCACAATTAGATTTTAAAACTTAAGTCTGGATTTTACAGTATGTGACAGTGTCACGTACAATGATTATTATTATTATTTGCTTGAAGAGTGCAATATTAACATTTTTTATTGGAACATAGATCTTAAAGCTGACCACAAAACTTCAAATTTGTTTTATTATTTTCTCTGTTTAGAAAAGTTAATCTAATGGAGTTCCATAAAACTAATTTACTGGCTTAGAGAAAATTAATTTAAAGAACACAAGGTCCAAAGTCTCAGTCAAACAGGACACTTATCACCATAATGTTGACTTTAAACAAACACAAAGACTATACCACAATACAGCTGCTATGCAATATTGCAATAATTGTGCAAAAACTTGTTATATTACGACAGAAATTTTTTTTTTTGTTTTTGAGATTCTGTCAATGTCATGTGTGAGTCCTAGTAGAGATGGTACTGTAGTGTTATTCTCACGTCAGGTGTGAGAAATGTCAATCCACTCTGTATTAAAAGCATACACACAATGTTTTCGGGGTGTTTTGAAGCTTTTTTCTAAGACTCAACATTCACACTCTTCAAAACAAAGGACTTACATGAAGCAGGTTGATGTCTTGAGTACTGGAGTGAAATCAATGGACATGCTTTCTTTAAGCACAAGGGTTTTAGTAGGCTTTGAGGGGGCACTAATGATTGGTGGGTGGATGTTTCACTGTCACTGTAATTACAATGAAGAATGCAGGGCGAGACAAACTGAAGTCTTGTGGTGTTTTATAGGAGGAATTTCTTTAGGGGTAATCATGACATAATTTTATATGAGTTGTATTGACTACTGCAGCACTCCTGCATCAACCGTGTGTATTGATTGAAGATGTTGGCGGTGTAGTGCTGTCAGCACAGATGAAATGATAAAGCCCTCAAGTGTTGAAAAATGTTAAATTGATAAGCTGGTAATCCTTATTCCAGTTAAAGCTGCTGATTTGATTTACTGTAAATAAATAAAACTATTCTATAATAAATAAGTTCTATTTATTTATAAATTTAATTCTATTTATAATAAATAAATAATCTATCAAGACTCTTATAAGAAAATATATTTTAAATGAAAGTTTCTTTTTTCTACCCCTCTAGTATTTTCTCTACTCGAATCATTGAAAAATAATTGAGGTTTATGTTGATAGTTAAAACAATTTGCAAATGGTAAGAAAGATAAACATATTTAGTTTTTATTTTACTTGATGTTGTTGTGAGGAAGCTTAGCTATTATTTTTGAAAAACAAGACAAAAATATCCTGTAAAATAGGTTTTTTAAATATTCTAATAACCAAAAACCTACTTCATATGTACATATTAACCTAAACAATGACTGTTGTTTCAAATAAAACACATTGTTTAAGTGAATCAACCTGAGTACATGACACATAATAAAAATCATTCCTCGGCAATTTTATGTAATACACATATACATACACAGACTTTATCTTCTTTCTTTTATGCTTCTTCCAGTTTGTTCCCAGTTCTCCAAAGGAGTCTACGCCATCATTGGCCTGTATGACAGGAGGACCATGAACATGCTCATGTCGTTCTGCGGCGCTCTGCACGTATGCTTCATAACGCCCAGCTTCCCCATCGACACCAACAACCAGTTCGTGATCCAGCTGAGGCCTGAGCTCCAGGACGCTCTGATCGCCCTCGTCGAACACTACAAGTGGACCAAGTTTGTCTACATGTACAGCTCAGACTCAGGTCAGTTTAGTATTCAACTAACATGTCATTCTGAAAGGCATCTGTGAATATCTTTCTGTAAATAATTTATTATTATGAATGCCAATGCATCATATATCTACACTGCAGCCATGAATAAGCAGTAATACACTGTGAGGTTGTTTAGGATGCGATAAAGATTGGTGATTTAGTGATTTGTGATTTACCAGCTTTAGAAGATATTGCTGGGAAAGCTCTCTCATGTGGAAAGACGTGATGATTTTGTGTAATCCTATTGAGGTGCTCAGCCTGGCTTGTAATATGGTTATACTTTGACACTCCTCATGCCTCGGGTGGAGTAATTTTACTTATGGCTCCCTGATACTCACAAGATTGTTGTTATAAATCCAGTGAAAGATCTTGATTTGTGATATTTCTACAGATGAGCGCTGGCCACATCATCTCTCTAGACACTTGTGTGCCACCCTGTCATATTTGCCAGATCCAATTATTATCAAACTGTCACGATGAGAACACAAAAATCATTATTACACAAAGACAGATCCCCACTGCTAGAGGAATGAGAGACAAACGACAACATTAGAACAACTTTGTCTAACACACTATTGATTATACAAAGTTTGTTAAGGAAATCAAGGGCTGATTAAAAAAGTCTCGACTCGTGCACATCACAGACGCTTACTGTTGCCGATCTAAGACCACGAGGTCACTTACTGTTTCATACACACACAAACACAACAACTGCCTCAAGACAGCCATGCTGCTCTCTTGTTGCCTGGATACAGCAGTACTTAGTCTCTAGGTTATTTTAAACTCTTTCGTTTTTCCTGTGTGCGTATATGTGTTTGCGTAAGAGCGAGAGCGTGTGTGTGTGAAATGTTCATGTCACATCATGTACTGTAGCACTTCTGTTCACACATTACACCTAAAGTTCACAGGTAAATCTAAAACACAGCAAACTAAATCATAATTATCTCCATAGTCTCCGTCCTTGCAGAAGATTTTATGTTATATCTTAGGTTTCCATTAAATACATTTTTTACATAATATGCAGAATAAATGGAATACTTAATATTTTCGTATAGAATTGGTTTTCCTTTTTAAAGGGTTCTTTTTACAGTGTCGGCTAATTATTAATTTTAGTAATATTTCTAATATTAATTAGAATATTAATTCTTTAGTTAGGGTTAGTTGCATGTTAATTTGCATAATTTACTGTTTTTACAACAGCAAGTACATGTAACAAAGACACTGTAAAGCAAAGCCAAAAATTACATTTAGGGCATTTTTATCTTTTTTATAATTAATTGTATTGAATAAACAGATTAAATTTATGGTTCTGATAATCATGTGATTCTTGACCTGTTTATATATAGTGCAGATTAATGTTTTAAATGTATAATACAGTACAAAACTTGTTTTAAGTGAAACAGTGTTTACAGCAACATTTGTCAGGTGCTCAGAGATATCATCTCAAAGCTGTTACAGATGGTATGGGCATCATCTGCGTAGCTTACAGCGGTTTAGCGATCACAACCCTCCAAATCTGTCCTTGCCAAGTCTCACAGATGTTTACTGACTCAAGCATAATGAGACGGGCACATGTGCTCTCTCTTCAAAGACCCTCATAATAGAGTTGGGGCCTTTTAATACACGGCCACTTTAGTTTATGGAGGCAGAGAAAAAGCTTTGTGGTAAAAAAAAAGTGTTGGACTCAGGAAGGGACGAAAATTCAATTTGTGTCGTCGTGTGAGATATTTGGAGAATTTTCTCTGAGTTGGATTCACAGGTGGTGCCAAGCCAGTTCCGCTCCTGCAAGACAATCGCAGCACTCATCTCTTTCCCGATTCCTCCCTTATCATCAGCGCTGCAGGAGCGGCAGGCAACACTAGCGGGGAGAAGGACAGAACGTGGCGTCTGTCTTTCTCCCCGTCTTATCTGAGTTTTAGCACTGCTCAGTGGGAGATAAAGCCGGTTTGCTTTCCGGCACGAGACGGTTTCACAGCAGCTAAGATGGGCTGAGATGCAGATGGCAGGAGCAGAGCATCGATATGGCCAAGGATGTAGAGGCATTTCTAAATACGATCAGACACAGTTGTTATATTGAATGCCAGTGAATGCATTGGATGGCTCGCTGTTATTTCAACGACAAATGTAACTTTGGCATCGGTTGCATAAGTACCCATTCTATACTTAACAAATTTCAAATGATTACTATATGAAGAGATGTGAAAAGGTTGTTAGAAAGTTTTCTCTTCATAAAACCACATTTGGTCTGACAGCTAATGAGGAGTTATTTTATAATATCTCAAAGATACAGTGTTAACAAATTAACTATTTTGATACGTATTTTGACAGAAGAGCAAAACTAATTATGCTTTTTCTTGCACCAAGCTTCAATGCAGGAGACTGGGTAATAATGTATGAGTTACAAGTGTTGACAGCTCCAATTATGAGCCAAATCCACCACTGAAGGTGCAATCCACAACAAATGCAAATTCATTGAAATACACAAATTGGGATACTCATGTAGCCGTACATTCCTTTATTTGAGCTTCATAGTTTGTGTCGCCGTTTTGAATAATTCCCTGACCCATTTTAAAGTGCCTCCTAGTTGGCAACAAAACGTCTCACTTGCTTGGCTAATTTTGACTGGGTAGTCAAGGATTATTAGAAGGTCGGTCTGATTATCGTGTTCGTTTGTGTTTTTCATGTTTGGGCTGCTTTGTGTGAATAATATAGGTGTCAGTATTGATCTAGCATTTGCTTTGAAGGCAGCTGTGCTTTCTGCCTCCGGTTGGAGATTTTCTGTGTCTTTGAAGTGAAAATTTGGCTGCTTGCAGAAGTCGTCCTTCCTGTTGACCAGCAGCTTATCGTAATAAAGCACAGGCCAACATTGATTGCTGCATTAAAACGTCACAGCTTCGTTTTAAAAAATGCACAGGCTTTGATCTTGTTTCTCTAGGTAAAGTCTGACAGGCAACTTACCTAATTCAGTCAGCATGACTGAATAAGATTGTCTTTTGAAGTTGCCAAGTGCTGCGTGACCACCCACAACACAGTGCTGAGCTCTTGATCAGCATTTTATCATGGACTCTTTTTTAATGCTGTTTAATAAGATTTTACATTATAGTTATGTTAGTGGATTTGTGTAAAATTGTATTGTATAAAAAGTTTATTAATTTATTATTAAGTTATTAGTAAATTTAAAGCTAATGTAAATGCTCTTTTTGAAGTTAAAATGCTCTTTCTAAAATCTGTCTCTCCTATCTCCAATGCAAAGGCAACTTTGCATTAAACATCTAAACATTTGCCTCAAAAGTGTAAACATTACAGTGTAACCAAAAGTGTAATTATGATTTTTACAATTCTTAATTTGGAAATCAAACACTTTAGCTTTAATGACACTGGACAATAAAACTCATAGGACTGTTTATTTTAAGGGAGTTCACATTTTGCTATTGTTGGGAATTACTGTGCTGTTAATTGATTTCTTTACTTAAATTTAAAATAATTTCATTAAAAGAGAAATGTAGTATTTTTGTAGGAATGTACTTACCCTACCATTCTAAATGCTACTGAAGAACAATCCTCTTTCATTATATCACCTATTTATTATATTATTATTCCCATAAATTATTTCCAAATTGATTGATATTGACTGATTATTGACTGATGATCAAAATTCTGTATTATTGAAGATTTTATTATCAACTTAAATATGGTTTCAAAGTTGAGCAATCAAAGTTTCCTTTTATTAAAGCAAATATATCAGTGTGTTTAATACAGGAAGTCACATGACAAAAGCAAATACAGGTAACAGATACCTTGAGCAATCGCTTGGTGTAAGTGTTAAATGATCTGAAACAGTGTGTTTTTTCATACATGCATTTTCTCTCTGTGTGGCGAAAGACATCCAATACAATTGCCTGTTTAGTTCTAATAAAATTCACAGCACGTCGTCCAGCACAATAAATTTAACACAGAGTTGTGCCTATTAATATCACATTGTGTCATTTCTGATGCTAAAATGCATCTTTTAAATTATGTATCTGGTGGTTAGGCTTTAAATCTAGCAGATACAGTACAGAGACAGTTTTAAGAGGTACATTCTGTTTTCTTTTAAAAGGTAATAAGCTCCAGAGAAAATGTATCTGAAATTAATTTGAGAGTAGATGTTAGGTTTAGATGTAAGTGAGCAAACGATGATTAAAGAACATTGTTAAGTGTAAAAATAAATGCCACAATGATCCTTCAAGATCTTGCTAAATGTGTTTTAATGATTTGAAGCACATCATATGAAAGCAGGTGTTGAGAGCTGGAGCAGAACAGCGGAGAACCCCCTGCTGAATGTACAGACAGAACGTCTCTACAGGAACTATTCATGTTTGCAACAAATCATATGTAAAAATATAGCTCACTCAAAATGAAAATTCTGTCCAGGGCTGTGACTCTTTATGGTTGTAAAATTGTATTTTTATTGAAATAACACATTTAGTAAGATGTCCATACCACATCAGCACTTAATATTTAGTCATGAGCATAAAGTTTTATGTGGGCAGATTGCCGTGTAGTGCATGACAAATTGCTTGCGTGGTTTGAGAGACTTGAGAGTCATTTTTCCCCATGCAGCTCATAACACAATATACTGATATATTTTTATCTGAAAGTGTTTTGCCAATGAACTCAAAATACCTGCACAAGCATTAACTTAAAAAATGAATGTGCACAATCTCTATTGTACAAACAGCATCATTATTTACTCACCCACATGTTGTTTTAAACATTTACACAGACAGTTTTTGTTGTCTATAAAAGTTAAGCTGTTTGTGGCGAACAACAAGGTCAGCAAGTTTCTACTTCTCTGTTTCACTAAAAAAAAAGATACAAGCATACAGGTTTGGAATGACATGAAGGTGAGTAAATTATGACAGAAGTTTCATTTTTGGATGAAATTTTCTTTTACGTGATATTCTTGCATCACTCTCTTAACTAAAAATTCAGACACAGATGCTTCAACATATTGTGTCGAAACAAATGTATCCATGCAAGCAGTTGTCTGTTATGAATATTCCGATAGACTGTAACCAAGTTTTTTTCTTTGAAGGTCTGACAGTGCTGCAGAAGATATTGGACACGGCTGCAGAGAAGACCTGGCAAGTGACATCTATAAACTTTGACACGCTGACAGAAGCAGCATTCTTGAAAGTCATCCAAGATCTGGAAAATAAGAAGGAGTACAAGATCATTCTGGACTGTGAGCTGGAGAGACTCAATTCCATCTTAAACTTGGTGAATATTTGCTGTTTCCTTAACTCAATGTGTGGAGTGTTGCATCTTGATTTCGATTTCCAGGATACTCACATACTGATAAAAATGTGTGCAAGATTTGGATAAAAGCATCTGCCAAAACATTTTGCATTTCTATTTCTAAATGTTTTTGAATGTTTCAGTACCAGTGAAAGGATAATCTTTTTATATTAGTGTTTTTCGAATGTTTTTAAAATGTTTAACAAATGCTCTTGTAACATGAACGTTTTTGATAACTTTAAGAATGTTAATAATAGTTGATTAATCTTGAACAAGATTAAAGACTTTTAATATGTATGATACGCGTTCTACTATAAAACCAGAAGCGATTCAGAATTGCGCACAAAGGCAGTCACTCTCCTCGCAGTTCACCGACAAGATCTCAATAAAACCCCTGCCAAACCGAACGATCAGAAATCAGCATCAGATACAATTAACCCTGCCGGTGTGCTTCCATAGGCCTGCTGCTGTTCACAGGTGTTCCTGCAGTCGTGATGCACATGTAGTCATTAAACCCTGTAATTGGACTTCCTATGGTGACAGATGCCAAATCTTTCATTCCTCCCTTCCATCACACATAGTTCCGACTGCCCCTTCTGATCACGGATATTCTGCGCTCAGTGAGCCTGTGAGGGTGTGCAATTAACTCCTGAATGATGGGTCCTATTCATTGCTATTTAGAGAAGCGAGCTTAAAATTATACTTTGATTAGAGTCGAATGAAAGAGGGCTGCCATTAGCCGCAGCGAGACAAAGGGATGAACTTTTATACTCTCCTTTGTGTTGCCTTTGTGTCCTCTAGATAGCGGCGCAAAAAAAGAACCTGAAGAACTACCACTACATACTAGCAAACCTGGTAAGTGATGCAGCTAATGTCCTACAGCCTTCTGTCAGTCTTTATGAATGATCTTGAGGCTAGTTAGTATGTATTATTGGTTGATATTTTGCACATTCACTGAGATCACATGAATCTGCTCAGAGAAACTGATGGCGGTGGTTTTCTGAGTACTTTTTCTTTTAAGAGCATGCTTTTAAGTGCAACACACAATACAGACAGATTACCTTTTGAGATGCGGGAATTAACATTTGTACTTATTCTTAAAGGCATTAGATGCTTTTTCTTTTTGCAGCTGTAGGAGTGAGAGTGTGGGTTTGAGTGGACAATCACTTTATATTTTTAAATATTTTAAGCTTAATATATAAAGAATAAAAAACAGAAGAACAGTATGTGTGCATGTTGGTATATTGATACTGGGGTGTACAGTACCAGACAAAAGTTGATAAAAGGTGTATATTTTAATGTTTGAAATTATTTTTGTAGACCAAATAAATATAATTGTGCCAGCACATTGATTTCTTTAATTAAAAAATAAAATTTAATAAAACATTTTTTTTTTTTAACTTGACCAAATAATGAATAAAATCAGCCAATAAGAGTCCAGCATAGATTCCTTCAGCACTGATTAAAAAGCTTCTCAGGTCTACTGGTGTAACAATATAATTGTTTTACAGAAGATATAATTGGCCATCTGAACAAACTGTAGTTACACTGAACTGTGATTTCATAGGATGAATCGTAAATTTATAATTGGGATTCTGTTGAAAATAACTGCAAGTCTCTATTGCCAAGTTCATAATCCAATTCAGAAATGATAGAAAAAGATGTCATCCCTTAACTAATTACAATAAAAAACACATGAATGCAACAGAGTCTCCTGGGGTTCATCTCAGTCGGAGCTGGTCACCCGAATAAGCAAACATACAGTTAGCGTGATGTTTACCCAGCATGCACTTCTCTACAGATATCATTGCATCACTAACTTTGATTACTAAAGTGTTGAACTATGCACTTGTCAGCAGTTACTTTAACATTATACTCATAATTCTAATAATAATGGTGCCATAAAGCCCAAAAAAAAGATATAAATCCCTTGTTTCTCTTCTCTTTTCGATTCAGTCTAAGAGGATATAATGATGTCTGAAAACTACTCTGCTGACTATAATTATGGGTTCATGTTGTGTGCTGTAGCTTTATTTGCCACGGTACTTTCTCTGTTTGATTCATCCTGTTCCTGCATGGTGAAATAGATTCTCATTTACCTTGTCATTTATTGCCTGATCGTATTTCAAAGTTATTAATATCATTTAAATGATTGTTGTTGAATGAGTATTATGTTTTATTAGAGTTATGTTTAGTTTTTTTTTTTTCAAAGTCCCTTACGCTTTACACAAAGCGTGAATGTTAATATGTTTGTTGTGTTAGGTTTGGTTTGGATGATTTGGAGGTGAGACATATTAAATGGAGATTCTGATGTGTTTGCCTTTAGGGATTTATGGATCTTAATCTCACTGAATTTAAAAAGGGAGGTGCCAATGTGACGGGCTTTCAGCTCATGAATTACACAGATCCTGCCGTCAGCAGAATGATACAAGACTGGCTGGAGTTTGACAGTAAAGACTTGAAAAGTCCCAAAAGGAGACTGAAGGTACAGCGAGATCATAGTCATCAAAATATTTATTGCTGGATTTCAAAACGTTATACAACTTTAGAGTCAATTCTCACTGATACTGTCGTGTCTCTACTGAACTTCTCAGTACACTGGAGCTCTCACGTATGACGGGGTGACTGTCATGGCCACTGCCTTCCAGAACCTGAGAAAGCAACGCATCGATATCTCTCGCAGGGGGAACGCTGGAGAATGTCTGGCGAATCCTCCTGCACCCTGGGGCCAGGGCATCGACATTCAGAGAGCCTTACAGCAGGTAACCAGTGGTGTCACGTTCTGTACAAAAACCCACATCAGGCTTCACACAAGGTGAAATTTCGTGCCTGATAAGATGAAATGTTATGCTTTTGTAGACGAATGTAATTGCATGCACTTCTTTATAATGAACAGTCTAGTTATGTGTTGTTTATTTCTGTAGGTGAAGTTTAATGGGATAACCGGAAACGTGCAGTTTAATGATAAAGGGCATCGGACCAACTTTACTGTCAGTGTGATGGAATTCGGCCCAAATGGACCCAAGAAGGTAAATCAGTTTTACTTGTCCTTGCTTGCCCAATACACTTGATAACTGTTTAAATGTAAAACCATAAACCAAAACTAAAAAACACTTTTCATAGCTTTTTACAATCAAATTTATCTAGCACGTCATCAGGCACGTCATAGTGTTAAGAAACAATTTTTTTAATTGACGTGAATGCATTTTATGATGTGGCTTATTCATAAGTTCATATGATCTCATTCCTACATTTTTGTATGATCTGCTTTAGCCCTAGTGACGTTTAGGTTTAGGGGTGGGGCTTTATTTTTGTATGCATTTTGTAATATTTGTACATTTTTCAAAAATTCACATTTTTTATATGAAATTTATATGAAATTGCTACCTTGTACAAATAGTTATGTTTCTCTGTAGGATCTAGTGGGTATTTTGCTGCATATAGTGTCACATAATCTTATTATAGGGAAACTTTCGCTTAATACCATGCAAAAACAGTTTAATGACCAATGAGAAATATTAGTAAAAAACATATTTTTTTTAATTGACCTGCCTTGCATGGCATGTAGCAGAAAAAGTTTCTTTTCAACCCTGCGTAACAAAATAACTGTCACTTTTGTCTTCATACATTAAAATTTTGCATGACATTCTCTCAACACCAGTTTGATTAGTAATGATGTTCCTGAAGCTGCATTTAAAACTCACTGTGAATGAAGTGTTAGTCACAGGAAGCTTAAAGAGCCGAGCACACGTCAAGTGATTACAGCTCATCTTAAGCCATCAATATGAATATTTAACATCCCAAAAATAGTGTCTCTGACATTGCTGTGCACACTGCTGTGATGTTGCTGTCTCTTGCTGTCTGCAGGTGGGCTACTGGAACGAACACGAGAAATATGTGAGCACAGCTACTTACGCCAGCGTGCTTAATGAGACATTCGGACTGCAAAACAGGACTTACGTAGTCACCACCATCCTTGTGAGTTTGTCAATATTTGTATTGATGGGGTTTGTGTTAGTATTAGGAAGGTCTTTGAAATGTTGCTTTGCCTTCAGTCATAGAAAATCTGACATTTTGAAGCTGTGGAAACACTCTTTCAAGCCACTTCAGAGCTAATATATAAATGTCACAATATATATTGAATATCATCAACCAGTGCTAGCTGGTTGTGATCTTTATTTGTTTTTTGTCAGTATAACCATGGTGCCTTTATATTGTCTTAAGATTCCTTTCAGACTTTTTTTATTGGCGCATTAGGCTCTATAAAGCCACATATTTGCCACACCGCACAACAAAAGTTTTGTTTCTATTGCTGTGTAAAGAGTTTTACTTCTTTTATAATAAAAAAAAAAATATATTATTTTGTTTTAATGATGCAAATTCTATCAAATTTGTCACTTCAAGATCCCACATTCAGGGAGTTTATTCTTCATTGGGTGGTGAATCACCGTCCTCTCAGAGGGATGATAGGTAGTGTGGATGCTTTTGAACCCTGCTGGCTTCAATGCTTTGCTCATTACGAACACAGTTTGTGGTCTTACTCAGAGTTTTGAGTGGTTATTAATCTTATTTCACTGTAACCTAAAAAAATCCCTCCAACCCCTTAAGAATTCTTCTTTGACTCTAATGGTTAGACAACTGTGATATTGATTTGTCTTTATAGTCTTCTTTCTTCATAGCACATAGCATCATTTTTATATGAGCACACACCATACAGACATTTTCGTCATACACATTTCATATGTACATATATACCGTATATTGTTTGTGATGTTTTTTTCTGCATTGTGTGATTTAGATGAAGCATACAGTACAGTAAGACTTGATAATTTATGAGTTGAAAAAATGCCAGAATGCATTTGATATAGCTGATGCAAGGTTTTCAACCACCCTGAATCACGCAGTTCCCAAACAACACAAAATAACACAAAACTGGTCTCAGGTCAGTCAAAGAGAGCCTACAATAAATTTTGCCTGCGTTCCTCCTCATTCTTAGGAATCTCCATATGTGATGCTGAAGAAGAACCATGAACAGCTAACTGGGAATGACAAGTATGAAGGTTACTGCGTGGAGCTGGCCGCAGAGATTGCCAAACATGTGGGCTATTCCTACAGGCTTGAGCTTGTGGGGGATGGAAAGTATGGAACTAGAGACCCAGAAACAAAGATGTGGAATGGAATGGTTGGAGAACTAGTGTATGGAGTAAGTAGATACTGTATCACCCCTGAATTCTATGATTTTAGCAAGGCAGATGTATTTGAATTAGTTTATTCATTGAAATGTAACATCATTTTGTGTTACATTTATTTTATAGTATGTTATGTTTAACATCTTGTGATGGTGTCATGCCTAAAGGGAGTATTCCATAAGAATGGAAAATTACAAATGAGATCTCTATAATGTCAATTGTTTCTCTTAGACATTAATGAGATTAAATGGAGAGCACGTCTCCTGCATCTCAGATATTTCTCCTGAGAAAAAGACCCCACAAATATTGATATGTTAATATCTTTATTAGAGTTTTAGAAGAGATTTCAACGATGTCACAATCTGAGCTCAGATTTGCAAAGTCAAAAAATCTATGTTATTAAAGATATCAATGTGAATTTTTCTCATTAAATTTATCCAAATCCCGGTTTTAAATCTGCTACAATCTGCATTAGTTTTGCAGCTCCATATCTTCAATTTATTTTACACTTGTTTCTATTTTTATTTATTCTCAGCAATTTTAATAAACATATTTAAATGAAACATAACTGAGAATCTCCTGAGCTAAAAAGGAGCAACATCTAAGCAAAACATTTTCCTCCGGGCTTCTATATGTTCAGTTTACATGCACTACAGCGTACATTCACAGTCTCTTTGCCTTAAGGCTACGTGTTCTCCACTGCTAACAGTGACATAAACCTTTTTTGAAAATAAGTAGCACAGTGTGCCACAGGATAAAGAACAGGATGGCGTGTCCAGAGCACAACACCTCAGGTTGGACAAAAGTTATCACCTATCAAGAAGATTTTCCCCACTGTCAGAGCATGTCAGAACAGTGCCGAGCTGTCAGTGACTTCCTGTCAGGTTTTCAACAAAACAGAACTATCTCTCAGCGAACTAACAAACACTTTTACAATCTAAGGATGACTTTTGCAATCACTTAATTTCTTATTTAGAGCATTTTTTAGGCTACAGCATTAGATGTAGTGTGTCTTCACTGGGCTGAATATGAGCATTTTTCGCTCCTTGAAGAAAATTTTGCATTGAGTAGAACTGAGTTTATGGTGATTCATAATTCATCAAGCTCAATTTATGTGTTCAGCTGCTTCTGAAATGATGAATAAAATATTTTTTTATACTTCCAGTGTGTTCTAAAAAACTTGGATCTTTCCGCTTAAAGGCTAAAATATAAGCCTGTGTTGCCTGATACATCAAAACATAAAAAGATCTTTGTCTTTAATTAATAACGCAATTCTGTTTTCTTGTAGAAAGCAGATGTGGCTGTTGCTCCCCTCACCATCACTTTGGTCAGAGAGGAGGTCATCGACTTCACCAAGCCCTTTATGAGCTTAGGTATATCCATCATGATCAAAAAACCCACCAAGTCCAAACCAGGAGTCTTTTCATTTCTGGACCCACTGGCCTATGAAATCTGGATGTGCATTGTGTTTGCCTACATCGGCGTGAGTGTGGTACTTTTCCTGGTGAGCCGCTTCAGTCCGTACGAATGGCACGCAGACGATGAAGAGGAAATGACCGAACAGCAAAACCAGAATCAAAACCAACCGCCGTCACCGGAACCCAACCAGTCACCGAATCAACACGGTCAGAATCAGAATCAGCGAGATGAGAAGCAGGAGAAACAGCCGGAGCATACTAATGAGTTTGGGATCTTCAACAGCCTGTGGTTTTCCCTGGGAGCTTTCATGCAGCAAGGATGTGATATCTCACCAAGGTAGGTGGCAATGACAAAGAGCAAATTTCATTGTTGTCATGCTTTTTGCTACTTTTTGGAAGTTATTGAGTCTGATTGAAATTTTGGGGGGAATCATTTTTAAAAAACGACGCTGTTTTCGCTGTTGTAACACATTAGTGGAATCAATGAAAATGCATCAATGGAAATATTATGTAACTTAAAGATAGAAAATAAACTCTTACAGTTACTGTTTTTTTCAACAGTGTAATAATAGAGCATTTATACCACGGGTCTTTTATAACTGTACAGAATAAATGAAGTCTAAGGATCAGACATACAGTACCGTTTGAAAGAATTGTTTTTAAGGGCTTGATCAAAAAATTGAATGTTGTATAATCTTGAATACTGGCAGCTCAGACAGTATGTGGACGCAGCAGCAACCAACCAACCGTACAGCAGAGATCAGATGAAAAAATATGAAAAAAGTGTTTTTTATTTTCTCACATATGCCTCTCGAGGTCTTTGATTTGCAGACGTGTGAAATCCTATTTGTATCACATTGCAGGAAGAGTCTGGTGGCTTAACATCCGCTGACCTTTCTACTCCAAGCACCTTATTTGATGCTTTAGTGCTTCTTTGACCGAGCTGACACTTGTTCACACGTTTTTTTCATTACCATTAGTCATGAGGGAAGTGTAAGCACAGGTTAGGCCAGCGCTGACATCCCTGATAGGGTGTTCTGGCCTCATTATGTGCAGACAGGCCCTGAGCCTCTGGGTGTACTGGCTTCTCAGCTAGTGTTTGACATTTTGCTTGGACATGTATATCCCTGACTTGAGGGAAAGAAGCAACATACTCAAATTAGATTACTCTGCCAGCAAGCTTTCCATGACAGATGTGATTGTCTCCACCTGAGCTGAGATCTTCTGGAAGACTTTAGTCATGTCTCTTTTTGAGGTAAAGAAGGCATGCTGAAATTGAGGACGTGTCATTACTTCTGGAGTATTTTTACCACATCTAATCTGAGACATGTCAATCAAAAAATGCATTTTGTTCCTAGCAAAATTATCATAATTCATGTACCTCAAATACAGACGTTACATGATATCTATGTAGTATGTTAAAATGCAGTGACTTACTGGTGAAAAGTGATCCATCTGTATGTTTTTTCTGGTGAAGCTGGTTGACTAAACAAAAACTTTTTTTTCTGTGGAACACAAAAGAAGATATTTTGAGAAATGTCTGGTGGTTTTGTGTCCATACAGTAGAAGTAAATGGAGGCCAGTGTGGTTTGGTTACTGACATTCTTCAAAATGTATTCTTTTGTGTTCTGCAGAAAAAAGTTTCTTTTTATTAAACTTTTATACATAAGGGTTCATGTTTCCTGTGTGTTTAGGACCGTGAGGTTATTTGTCAAACACTTCTGAGACCACTCTAAAGAAGGTTATTTGGCATGAGTGTTTTGGTAATGAAGACAGCGTGTGGGCCAGATAACTGACACCAGACTGCTTACAGTATTTATCTCTGGCAGGAAACTTGTTTGTCCTCGACAAATGTCAGCGCTGCCACTCATACAGTAGCTCACATTGATATTCTGATACAAAACTCTCTCTCTCTGTTACCTCTCGACTAGCCTCTCTGATTCTCTTGATTAGTTTCTGATGATCCGCTTGAATGAATTTATTATTTCTTTTAAACATGCCAAAAACAAAGCCTCTTTATTGTCCCCCGAGGCAGATAGCAAATAGAAGAGCTACTGTAAACACACGGGCCATCAAAGCAATTATCTGGGTTTGGGTGTTACAGTAATCTGAAGTCATGAGATGGTACAGATGCCTCAAGCTAGAGCAGAGAATTACGAAAGCACGGCGGTCTGACATGATATATAAATTAATAACTCAAACTACAGTACAGCTGCTCGTGTTTTACTGGCTCATCGCAGTGGGAGATGCACTGTTACTATCTCTGTCATTCACTTTTACTCGCACGTCCACTAGTATCACACATCAGCGAGGCTTTGTAAATATACCGTATATGAGTGGTTGTTTGAGATTGTGGCTGATTAAAGTCAGATATTAGTGGTTTTAGAAATCATATGTTAATAAGTTAAATCATTTTTTATTTCATGCACACATCTTAAGCAGATTTAGTGCCCATAATTAAAGGTTTTGGGCTTTTAGTATGAATATGTTAGCCTTAAGGATATTTATAAATTGGTGTGCTTCAAAACATTCAACACATCAACAATTACTATGACATCATTGTGCATTTTAGCTTCACATCAAATTCCAGGCTGTGAGATAAACTAAATGCTATTGGCTATTTTAAAAGGGGGAGGAGCCACATAAGTATGTCTCCCCCACTTCCTATTTCAGTGGAAATTACATTGATGCATCAAACAATGGTGATGTCATTGTTTTCAATCCGCTTGATAAGTCTGATGTCACACATCATCACTTCCAGGTCTAAAGCCAAAGTTACAACAAATAATGCTTTATATACACTCTTGAAATGCTTTAACCTTTATCTCCATAACAAAATCCCAGATGGCCAGACAGACGTTTTTTGTGAATTATTAAACTTGCTGTCTGAGAATCTGTGAGCCTGGAGACTGTAGTGTACACCGTGAGTTTAGCTTAAATGTGTGATATGAATAAACAGTGCCCATAAACGGCTGTTTAAATAGTCGCGTCACTTAAAAACAATGGAGGCTTGGGCCACGAAACCATATTTCTTACGTCACAACTTACCAAGCGGATAGAGAAAGCCAGTGCCCCCAGAATAACCTATTCTGAATCTCATGGTATCCAGAGGTCAGCAGACGAGACGACATGATGTGACATCTAGAAAAAAAGCCTTCGGAAAAGGTCAGCTGAATTTTATAATGAGTTCAATTGGCCCGGGGGCCAGTGATCTGTTCACACCTGCTGAAGCATAATTTGGGAGCACTTCAGGATCTGATGTGTGAGAGAAAGCGAATAGTAACCCTGAGGTGGTGATACATGGTGTGTGCCTTTGGAGCCTAATTTATTTCGTGTGTGTAGGGGAGGGTCAGACCATCAGGCTTACAGTGGGTATGACAGTTCAACCCAGACGCCACGGTGCCCCTCCACCCTCGGGCTTTAAAATGTCACTTCAGCTTTAACCAGATTCCCACATCCCTGTATAAAAATACTCTCCCGTTTACAAACACTTCCACACACAATGACACAACGGGTCACACAGACATTGCGTTTAGGTCACACTCACATCAGTGTAATTTCACAACACAAACACGCATGCAAAGAAGCCTCGAGGGGGGTCTTGATCAGGCCTTTCCCGCTGTGGAGGTGACCTTGCCATCTCTAGTGTTTGGAAATGTTCTGCAGCGCTTAATGGAACCGTGACACCCGAGCACAAAAAGATGATCAGCGTGTCACAACGTTCCCAACAGTTCCCATCAGAATGGCTATAATAAAACGGACGTTTCACAGCACTTCAATATGGAATAGCAAGAAGGGTTTTATTTTTAGTTTGGAGTTCTGTCGCAAAAGTCGTGTCTCCATGGAGATGTGATCGAGTATGTTTGAAAGAGTGCATGTGCATTGTAAAAATCTTTTAGTTTCGGTTGGAGTGTAGAATATGACCCATATTCTCCAGATTAGTCTGATAATTCATTTGGAGTATTCATTAAGTCATGGACTCTGCTGGGCACCCTTTAAAAGTGCACGTTAGGTTTATTCAGATGCTTACAGTATGCATTTTCTAATGGGTTCCAGGTCAAATACTCAGCAGCAGGGGAGATATCCTCTAGCTATAGCTTTTTTATATGGTCATATACCATAAAGGACAAAAACTGTCTGTAGTTGTTTCCTCTGGAAAAAATATTTGACTACAATCTTCACTTTATGTTGTGGTTCTAATCCAGGTTTGTCAGCATTTATTTTTCAATGTACTGACTGTATATTATTCCCAAATGCTTTAATAATGTAACATTCTGCCTGTAACTCCAGTTTAACAGATGCATTGGGTGTCACAGTATACCAGTATTGTGGAAAATCGTGATATTAATAATCATGATTATCAATATTGTTTAATACTATACATTAGTGAATAATTAAATAAATATGGTAAATAAATACAATAAATAAATATTGTAAATAATTCAATAATTCACTCTTTTACGTTTTGCCTTCGGAGCTACAGTGGTTCTCTCTGGATTTAATGGTCAAATAATAGAAAACACAAAATAAAAAGTTAAACATTTAATAGTTATAAATCTGTTTGTGAACACTGATGAAATGCTGACTTGGAGGTTTATAAAGGTGCACTCACATCCCAAACCAGTTGCATCTTCCTGCTTGACAGACTGAGTGAAAGTCAACTTCATATCTCACTCCTGACAGCTGAGTCAGAAAGAAGAGAGAGATTGAGACAGACAAAGAGAGATAAGCTGTAACTGAAGGAGAGAGAGACACAGTTTTAGCACACAGGATTTAAAATAAGCAGATCTTGCTGCTGTAAACATCAGAGGCAGAAAGCATTGGTCTTTGCTCTTCTTTTGGCTGGTGTTATCATTGTTGTTTCTGATGGGATGCTGCATCGCCTCCTCCTTGTTTTGTTTCTATTGCAGTAATAGTTGCATTGTGTGGGAGGGAATCAGGGATATGAATGGTCAGTTTCTGCCTTTATCTGATTGCTATGGCTTTTTGCTTTTGGAAATGGGTTGATGATACTGACTATAATCCATTTGGTAACATTTTTTTGTTGTTGTTGTAAAGCTTTGCTTTGTTTACTCTTTCAGAAATATAATTTCTGTTATAGATCAATATCAAACACACAATGTTTTAACAACTTCCACTCTACGATGAGACATTTTGCTTACCCATTAAAATTCTTAGTGGTTTATAGGCCCCTTTCATATTACTGATAATATCATTGGAAGCTATGAGGAGAATATATTTCCCTTGAAATATGAAGCGGGCTGAAGTGCTGGAGCATTTATTGGAAAGTAGAACACGCTGAAACTTTAGTGCAAGCTTGGCAGAATGGGATCTTTGATTAAATTTAAGAGTTTCATTGAACTCAGGGATCAGTGAATGAATAAAAAGGTTTTCAATGTTTGAGGACACTTAGATATACATAGAGATTTGCATAAAGTGAAAGATCAAACCTGCTCAGATCTCATTGAAAAATAACTTACAGGGCAAAGTTATATCGAAAATCATTTTTGTCTTGTAGTTTCAGGAGGCATGCCTGGCTGAATATATGCAAACAAGTTGTGCACATTATTAAAATGACGATGATGATATTATTGCACTATTTATTATCCATCCATTTTTTATACTGTTTATGCTTATCCTTAGAAATCAACTAAATGAAACTATTTTGAAAATGTAATGTGAAATACGCATTAGCAGTAAATGTACCTTCCAGCTGTGCTAGAAGTGTAAATCAGTTTAAAAAGTGGGACAATTTATTATTTGAGTTTTTAAGGGTGTTAACCACCTGCTTTATTGCTCTACTTCTTTCAGATCTCTCTCTGGTCGCATAGTTGGAGGTGTCTGGTGGTTCTTCACTCTGATTATCATCTCCTCCTACACAGCCAACCTGGCTGCCTTCCTCACAGTGGAGAGGATGGTGTCGCCCATCGAGAGCGCAGAGGATCTGGCAAAGCAGACAGAAATCGCCTATGGGACTCTGGATGGAGGATCTACCAAAGAGTTCTTCAGGGTAAGAAGTACTTCACTAGAAAGAATTAGCAATGATTAAAAAACCACACACTGAAACCGGTTTGATTAATGGTGAAACTTCATTATGTCCTCAGAGATCAAAGATCGCAGTGTTTGAGAAGATGTGGTCCTACATGAAGTCTGCAGAGCCTTCTGTGTTCGTGAAGACAACAGATGAAGGTGTCGTGCGGGTGAGAAAATCCAAAGGGAAGTATGCTTATCTTCTGGAGTCCACTATGAATGAGTACATTGAGCAACGCAAACCATGTGACACAATGAAGGTGGGAGGAAATCTGGACTCGAAAGGTTATGGAGTAGCCACACCTAAAGGATCCGCCCTGAGGTAAACCTGAGCTTCCCGACACTCCAAACAAAAACATGTTCAATAAGAATGATTTCTTCAAATTCTGAGAGTTTACACTGGGGAGATATATGAAATAATATTTTGAATATATATTGATTTATATTCAGTGTTTTTAATTAATAATCATGAATTGAGATCATTGATGTGTATGTGACAAGATAAATCTCCTCTGTAATCTCTCTTTTTACATGTTGATTGAAACTGTCTGTCTGTATGTTCTGTGCCATCAACCTTCATCACAGCAATTTTTACTTGTTCATCTATTTTAATGTTAAAGGGATGGTTCACCCAAAACTAAAATCGTTTACCCACAAACACAAAAAGCCTTCTAAAAAGCCATTTTCTAGCCTTCCAAAGGGAAACGATAGTGAAAATGTACTGCTGAGCTACTGTGGACAGCAGACTTTTAGTGAATAATGAATAAGACATGTAGGACATTGAACTGCTTTTATAATACTTTTGTCATTAATTTTTGTTATAAATACAAAAAAGTTATAAAGGAAAATGTTCTGATATGATTTTGAAATAATAATGTGTGAATAATAACTGAATTACTTTTTTTTGTGTGAACGAATTCCTTTACTGTTTGATTTCAATGATTTCTCTCTGCATCTCGCCACATAAACAATAATCCATTAACAGAATACTTCTCAAAGTGCTGCTTATTTAAATGTGTTCAGGACACGTTGCAGACAGATGATATGCACCTGAGCTTAACCTTTGAAACAAAACCCGCTTTAGTTTGCCAGAGACAAAGAAAATCTTTATTAAGTTCGACACTTGAATGTGTAGTGTTAGAAGAGTCTGTACTACAGGGATGTTTCCATGTGTACCCAAAGATTAAATTGTGCAGGTGCACCTGTCTCTGTACACCTTTAAAGTTGTTTGTAATAATTTACCAATGAGGCACACACAGATAATAAAGCATGCTCTGATATAGTAAAATACTTATCCGCTAGTAAACAAAGCAGTCTCTAAATAACATCTCATCCAATAGTGTGTTTCATCTGAGATGTTCTTCCATCATTATTTGTCCTGACATTATTGTTGTCTTGTGTACCCTGTAGATTAATGTTCATGGATGAAGTTCGGCTTTGTTTTAGTCATTCATAAGCACACTGGCCTCTTTCATCCCTTGTTTTAAGAGGTTAGAAAGAAGTCTGAGGTTTTACTGAGAAAGACATCGCCACATAGATGAGAATGGGACGTATTATGAATGCTTTGGGTTTGAAGGCAGTCCTGAAATATGAAACTACAATGATAGAGTAATGGATCATAAACAAATCTAGACTTCATCTTGGAAGGTCACTTGGTGACAAAAAAGCTTAAATTCACACCCTGTCCTCACTCAAAATCTGTGTCATTCCTGGTAAAATCTCTCTTAATTTGCTCACAGTACATTTTTTGTTTTTTACACTTTAGCGCAACACAAGACGACTAATATCACATTAACAAGCTCAGCATAGCCAGACACACAGTCAGATCAGTTTTATGTTCTGTTTACTTCCTCTACGACTTAAACGACTCACTTTTATTTGATACAGCCTCTGCCTCGCCGTATCATATCACCAATGCTGACACGGATTATTTTATTATCATTTCAAGAAACCCAGTAAACCTGGCAGTGTTAAAACTGAACGAGCAGGGCCTCTTGGACAAATTGAAAAACAAATGGTGGTACGACAAGGGAGAGTGTGGCAGCGGAGGAGGGGATTCCAAGGTCAGCCCCAAAATGAGCTCTCCAGCGGGTAACCACGACCCTGGGGGGGTAACCGGCAACCATTGTTAACAAACACCTCGGCTGCAGTTCAGCACCTCTCTGATGTAATAAACAACCTTGTACCTCCTGCTCTGAATCGTGAGGTTTACTTTAAAGAAGACCCAAATGATTGACGATCAATTGTAGCATTATCAATTGAGTACAAATTCATGCAAATCCGAGTGTTTTCCATCTATTGCCGGTTACCCAAAGTGATATAGTAATACACATCTTGCAATAGGGAGAAAGGACAAAAAGCTAGATGGAGTATTAATGCATATCACTTTTGGCACTATTCAAACTCTGTGACTGTGCTGTTCTTTGTTTTATTTTCTTTGTTTTATTTTCTTTTATTTCCTATTTATCTGTAGACATATAAAACACATTAAAACGTAATTATGGGTGTTTGTCTGCTTAAATGCCGAATAACATAAGATAACATGGGTAATGTTATTTATGTTATTTTCCTGGTTGAAGAATCCCCGTAAACCTAGCGGTGTTGAAACTCAATGAGCAAGCCGTCTTAGACAAACTGAAAAACAAATGGTGGTACGATAAGGGGGAATGTGGAAGCAAGGACTCCGCAAGAAAGGTCAGTTCACTCATTGGTCCTTCCCCTCACTTAGAGATGCAGCTTTAGCGAGGGCCGTGTCCTCCTTTCTCTCTCTCAAACAGCCAACGCTCTGTCTCCAATCTGCCATTTTCCCACAAACACGCTGTACGCTGTCATCATGTTTGCTGTCTGGCCTCTATTACCTCCCGCATTACAAAATAGACGTGATGATTGCAATATATTTATAGAAATAGGCAATGTGGGCTTTTTTATACTCAATAAAGTGCCTCACTATAGCTTTAGTGCTTGCTGCTTTTCCAAATTATAGTTGATGATTGCAAACATTATTGATTTTGAAGATTCAGATGTAAATATTGAAATGTTTGGGCTTTCTGTAACGAAAATAAGGACAATTAGAGATAGTTAGGACACATAAAAGGAGTGTTTTTGTAAGTAAAAATACTATAATATTTAAATAATATATAAATGCCCCAAAAGTCAAACTGTAGCTGTTGTTGACGTACATACACATGCAAATCTGTTAAAATATATAATAGTTAGTAAAAAGATTTCGATTATTGGTTAGGTTAAATTGCAAGGTGTAAACTTGAATTGTTCATTGGTTGCTAGAAAAGATTTCCCTTTCCTTCTTTAACTTTTATCTTCACCTCATAACAACAGCAACATACAATATAAAGCTTAATGACATCCATCCATCTTAACAGAAGTAAATGACAGTCTGGAGAGAAAAGCGTTGCTATGAAATGCCACCTCTAACTGGATTGCTTTTCCCCTTAAGAGTCCTTTAGTGTCTAAAAACAATGTGCATGCCAATGGATGAAAGCATAATATGGCCAACAGAAAGATGCATGTCACTTCTCCCACTACCCCTGGAATGATGCCTCCTCCACCGGAGACCAAAGAGTCTCTGTTATGACCTTTGGAGGAGAAATCTTGTGATACGTTAAATAAAGACATTCTATAAACAAGGCAAAAACCTGATTTATACATGCATGGTTTTAAATTATAAACACTACAATCTTTTGGATATAAACTGCATTTATATACATGTATTTATATCCGAATATAGAATAAAAAGGGGAGGTATTGAGTTGATCAACTTTTTTTGTTTATAATGCTAAGTTAGCCAATAAACCACTACACAAACGTTCAGATTTTAATGAAAGATGATTTATATTTATCCCAAGCTTGAATCTCACGCATGAGTTTGCATGACTTAGGCAGTTAAATTAGTACATTCATTAGATGTCTGTTTTTTATTATATTATTATATTAAAAGTTATATTATTTTTTTCTACTTTACGTTAATTAACATTCTGTTGAGGAAAATGTAGCTTGTTTGTTATGTCCTATAACAGTAAATTTTATGTTGTGTTCATTGAATTTTGTAGTAATTTATTATTTGTGCTTTGATAGATTTGTGAGTTTGTGTATGCATGTGTGTTTGTATCGAAAACTGCAATGCAAGTATTTGATTCTTCTCTTTCCTCTGCAGGATAAGACGAGCGCTCTGAGCCTCAGTAATGTGGCTGGAGTTTTCTACATTTTGATTGGTGGACTGGGTCTGGCCATGCTGGTGGCCCTGGTTGAGTTCTGTTACAAATCCAGAATTGAGTCTCGGAGGATGAAGGTGTGTAAAATCCACGGCAATGTACATATAGCATAGTGTAATAGTTAGATCTGTCCACGTTTCATTTGGGGTTTGCATTTGGCACTTCTAAAGATTTAAAAACGCTATCTTATACTGACCTCACTTCCTCCGAGAGATCTGGCAGGAGAATGTGCTGGCAGTTAAGAGGTAATTGTGGGTGGGTGTAAACATCATACCGCCCACTGTGCCTCTCTCTTTAATCCTGGAGCGCATTGCTCTCGAATCCTTAGAAAATTAGGAAGAATACAGTGACTTATATAGATTTAATTACCCACAAACCCATGCAATGACTCATAATTTTCATCCTGAGTTCTTCAAAGGGATATCTGAAAAGGAAGCATTTAAAGTCTTGCTTTGAGCTTTCACCCAGCATCCGGGAACCACACTCTTAAAATCAAATAGATCATCATGATCGCATATCTTAAAATCTGTAACAAGATATTTGACGTTCTCTCGGTTACTTTAAGTATTAAGATATTACAATCGTATAGCAGCCACATTTAGAGTATCAGAGCAACAAATCAGTGCTACTAGCAGGCCAATTAGTCTGCATCAGCCCGAGCAACATAATCCCCGGCAATCCACTGAAGTGTGCTGGATTTAAATCATTTATTCGTCAAGGATGCACAAGCCAACATCCACATCATTAGCTTCAGTTTCAAGCCTACGGGGTTTCATTATGTAAAACTGCAGCATGAGAGAGTGGGCTTCCAGTTACTGTGCCACTTTTCTCATCGTTGACGCACTTGATGGCTGATATTTTTCACAATTTCTTATCATGAAACACAGCCTGTACCGACTGGAGCACAACCTCAAATTATATCAAATATGTTTTGGGTGACTTACTGTATGCACATAATTGAGGTCAGAACATTTACAGCATACAAGCAGGCCGGTTTAAAGACTTACCGCTCGTCTCCGTGTTTTATTTCTCGTAGCAAATCATTGACGCTGCCATGCTCAGTTCCAGTCTGACCAGGATGGGCAGCGGAGGCGAGAACGGTCGTGTGATGGCACATGATTTTCCTAAAGCGGCACAGACTCTGCCATGTATGGGCCAGGCTGCTGCCATGGGTCTCAGCACCACAGGGATGTAAAAGGGCATCAGCTTTTATGACAACAGAAAACATAAGGAGACTAAAGGGAAAAACAACAGAGAGAGTGGGAGAGAAAGCGAGAAAGCACTGCGGTATATAGCTCACCTGCCACTGAAGTACTGCCAAATGGATTCATTGACAAAACACTCTGGGCTCCAAAAGAAATTACACAAGAAAGGAGGAAAATTACTTTTGTAATATTAACATGTGGTTGTTTTTTTGAAACCTCTCCGGCGCAATAAGGAGACAAGTGATTTTTTGTAAGATGCATCATTTTTGTGTACCTGAGAACACTGAGAAAGCTTTTTTCACTTTCACAAATTAGTGACAAATGAACTCCGCTGTTTCTTTAATGTCTTGTTTCCCCCACCATCACAATTTTATAATTACTGTATGTTCTCTGTGTTGTTATTTTTGAAACCAGTTCCTCACAGCATTATTTTAAATATTTTACACATCATTAGTTATACATCATTATCTGATAGTTTACCCAGAAGTTAAAATGTATTATTTATACACCCTAATGTTGTTCCAAACCCATATGATTATATATTTTTAGAAAGGACAAGTTCGAAACGTATTCAAACATTTTGTTATTTCACACTATGACAGTTCATAGTGACTACGTCAATCTTTAAAAAGGGTGAAGTACAAAAGAAGTCTTCTGAAGCCATATGACAGCTTTGTATAAGAAACCTGATAAATCAAACAAATCAAACCTGTGATTGTTTGGAGATTGACATACATGGTCACTAGATTCTTCAAAATAACATCATACGATTATGGAATAACACAGGGCTAAATAAATAATACCAGGATTTTATTTTTGGGTGAACTGTTCCTTTGTTATTATTTTAATTCACATACATTTGATTTCGCCCACTGAAACAGAGAAAGTGTAACACATCAGCCAGTCACCATGTCACTTTCATTGCACAGTCTACAAATGTCTTCCTTCTCAAGCTGTTTGATTAACAAGTCCCTCTAGGGAAGGAGAATTCTTCGATTAGGATGGAGAGGATCATTTCTCTTTCTGTCATTGTTACTGCTGTAGTTCAAACACACTGGATGCATCATTAGAAAAGGTATAAAAACATTTTATGTTTATGGCACTTTCATATATGTCTTTTTTTAGTAGCTAATATGTATATTCATCTTTTACATGTTGAACTGCTAATGAGATTTCCATCCACTGAGAATCTCTAAAAATTGAGATTGTAAGCTTGTCATTGTAATAGCAGTTGAAATATATTTCATGGAAAGTATTTTATGGAAATCTGCCTAATAGCTGACACAGGGACAACAATAATTGTTCATGCTGTGAGATTAATAGGATGATTTAATAGCCCGAATCTAACAGCCCATTTGAGAAGAACAATGTGTGGTGGCAATAGCCAGTTCATTTGTTTGCCTTCTTGCAGCCATTGCTTTATACTCCAATAGAATGAACATACTTTTAGGCAGGCAACAATTGTCATTAACAAGTATTCTGTTTAAAAGTTTTGCATCCTACCAGGGTTAAAGAGCCACAGTGGGATGCGTTTGTTTGAGCACGGAACTGGATGTGAGATCAAATCTCTGTTAAGATATATCACAAGCGGGTAACAACTTCTGATGAGACATCTAATGGACCTGATCATCAGATGCTATGAAAGAGCACAGAATGTTAACACTCGGTTCAAGCACAAGATCTTCATTCAGGAGAACTTTTTCTCACCAGTTAGTATTCGACCAGACTCTATGGCGAGCTTTTGTTTGTTTGTTGGCAATGGACCAAGAATTTGTACTGTCTGTATTTTTTTATTTTTTATTTTAATGCTGATTCCATTTGTACAAAATAGAGATAATGAGAGAATCATCCATAATATAATGTGGTGACAAAATGGTGCTTTGTGGCCTTTGTTGTCCATTCAATGGGTTATTTGTTAGGTTTGTTATAGTTTTAATTATTTCTCGTCTTGTATTCAAAGTGAGATTCTGTATTTTAGCCCTTGATCTTTCTTGGTTCACACATGTACTTTCATATTTCTTTTAGAGAAGTCTCCTTTTTCACATTCACCTCACGAAATACATTTTAGAAAACAGCAGCAAGATGTAACAGCAAGAAACCAACATGTTGACAAGGAGTATTCAGAAATAAACTTTTCTTACTGAACAGTTTTTGTATCCTGTTGATGTTTTTGCTGTGTATCATTCATGCCTAAAACACATCCACATTTTTTGAGTGGATTCCCATTCACTGAATGGAAAAACCCCAATTCTCAGTTTCTCCACTTAAAAGATATTTCTTCATACAAAAATAAATGTCAAATGGGTTTGGTACAGGTTTTAAAGGGTGAGTAAATATCCATAATTAAAAACACATGGTAAACTGTTTATGTTTGTATGTGTTTTAATTATGATTATTATCTGATTGCCTGTTCAACACCATAATGAAACGATGAATTCACACATACCGCTGACCTGCACTGAAACAAAATGACTTGTTGGTGGAACATTTGAGTTCTGTTAGTTCTTTCTCTTGGCTTTCAGAATGCTGTATTGATCTCCATAAATGCCATGTTTGTTCTCATCGCTTCAATTTCCTCTATAGGACTGACCTTTCAGAAAGTTTACAATGTTTAGAAATGCCAAAATATCTGTAAAATTGCTAATTTATATGTCTTCAGCACAGGTCATAGAGCTTATAGGATGTGCATTTATCATTAAAAGCACATACTAAAGTGTCTAAAGTGAGTCAGTTTAGCTGTCTTTAGCTGTTAGTCTTACAATAGTGATGTTCGGATATTCTAAGCTCACTATGAACCTACCTGTCCTATAAAAATGTATTAGCCTAAATTCTGCACTTAATTTGAGTTAACTTTAAAAAATCTTGCACAAGCCTGTGTAACAGACAGTATAATTCAACTGTATTAAATCTACTGACGTAAATATTAGCACACCTCTCTTGCCAATGAAAACTTCAATAAGAACTGTAATTAAAGTTTCTATTTAGTCTATATCTTTTCTCAATAGCGCCATCTATCGGCGTGATCAGGTTCACTTTACAGTCTGAAATTATTTACCTTTCTGTTTAATGAATTACTCTATTTTGAATTTATTTTAAAATTGAGTTTTTTTTTTACAATTAATAGGTTATTTCAAAATGTTGAGTGCTATTTGTCAAAAACAAGATGTTTCATGTCCTGAATGCATACTGCAGCAAATAGTAGTATCTTCAAAATGGCACTAAAAAGGCCAGTACTGTATGCAACTCAAAATCAGCTGTTTTATACATAAACCTACAGACAACAGAGCTGCAATCAATGACATAATAACATTAAGACTTTTTATTCATTACAAAATGAATATATCTGGATTGCATGTAAAAGTTCTGTTAACATTAACATACATTCATATTGCTTTAAACCCTCTTTTCGTCTGTGAAACACAAGAGCAGCAACAAAATGAGAAATTTTGAAGGTAAAATGAATGCAAATGGGAACTGCTGTCATTAACATTCATCATCTTTTGTGTTCCACAGTAGAAAGTCATGCAAGAGAGGGGGTGAGCAAATTATACTTTCTCGACATAGAAGATAAATGATGTGTGAAAGATTACAATTTTAGGTGAGCTATCTCTATAATTCATGTTGATTGTCATTACACATACTAATAACACCTGCTACCAGTGCTGTTATTGATATGATGTTTACTACCTATCTATTCGTGATATAAAGGTGTAGCTGGGCTGGGTGACATCAACCTCGCCACTTCTCTCTGTGTGACTGTATGAATTGTTTTTCAGAGTTTGTGTGGGAGGCTGTAAGCAGGAGTAGTGCCGTTTTGACTGATCATGGTAATTAGTGCAACGAACATGCGCAGACAAATGAAAGCAGTGTATTACTATGAGTGACATACTTGTTCCTCTCGCTTTGTGCTTCTCTTAAATGAATCATTTTACATTTCCTCTTTCTAAAGGGGTGTCTATTGTTTGGTACGATGGGAAAGGTATGCTGAGTTTCTGACAAAACCATGCAACTCAATATAAGAAGAGATTAAGCTGAAGGGAGAAGGAATAAAAATAAAATGATAGGCTTATAGTCTCTGGCTATTGTTATCTGACAATTGATTTTACAAAATCCACAGATTTAGGAGGAAATAACTGTGCTGCCCTTTATTCGGACAACAATCACTCTGTTTAGTTGACCCTTTTAGCTTCTGTTGCATCCTATTGAATTTAAAATGTGCCTTTCAGTACATCCTTCTTTTATCTATATAATCACAATGAAATATTGGTTGTGGAAAACCCAAACAAGAGCAAAACAAAAATCCAGTTTCACCATGTAATTGAGAGTTTGAAAATAAGCGATCAACAAGAAGGAAACTTTCTCACCTGGTTTGACTTCAGAGATTATTTTCTTTTAACAGTTGAATATGTTGAAGATGTGTTTTCTATCTATAAGTCTGCAGTGACATCATCTGGGCTCTTACAGAATTGACTCGTAATAGAAAGTTCTTTCCAAGCGATGCACACCTGAGTTAAAATGCATGATAAACCCACCCATCTTTTTCAATAATTTTTGTTTGTCATGTTTTAGTACACAGAAGTGAAGTGATATTTTATCCAGCATTGCAATCTTCAATTGTGTATCATCATCCTCACATCTTTGTTTTTAAAACTACAGGGTAGGAATAAAGAAACATAAAAGAATGTTATTCAGCAAAATCCCTTTGTGTGTAGCCTAATGTTTGTTTAAAAAAGCCCCACACTCATAATTAGCCCATGAAAATCAGTGGAACATGTAACCCGTGTCAGGGGACTCCTGTGTGAGTATATTTGCTCTAGGTAACCAGTCTCTATGACAACCCCAGGTGCTCTACTTAAAAACTCATTTTGACACGCCCAAATGAAACAGAATAACGGCTTATAAATCTTGTTCTAATAAAAAACCACCAAGTGTGTTTTTAAAACATTTAGGGTATATGAATGTTCAAATTTGTGTAATTGCATGTAAAAACAACAAATATGTAATTCATAGTTAATAAGAGAATCAAACACATCATGATGTTGTGCGTCTAAAGAATGGACAAAATCAAAATAATAAAGCATTGTATCAGTTGGGTAGATACATTTAGGCTTAATTAAGTCTAGTCAGTAATCAATCATTTAATTACTTAGTAATTTAGTAAGTCTACTAAATTGTCTCTTTTTATTTCTGAGACGGTATTATACACACAAGCAGTCTTTACATCCAACGTCAGCATGCCTTTCTTTATCTCTGCTTAAACCCGTTATGAGCAAAACTGGTTCTTCAGCTTTTTATGGAAATCTTCTGATGTGGACCAGCACAAAGAAGTATCAAATATCTGCTGATCTTAGGAACTATGAACATATTTTTAATTTTGTTTATAGAAGGATAAAAAACATTGAGGTGAAAGTTAGATAAACGAAGTGTAAATCGCTTATCCTTAAACAATAAATAAAACTGTAAGATTTTGTGGTAACGCTTTACAGTAAAGTTTATTAACATTTATTAACATTTCAATAATTATTAACATAATTCAACCACATTAGTAAGTCTACAGCATATATTAATCTAAGTTACTGTTGATTTTAACATTTACAAATATCTGGTAACATTAGCTAATAGGCCTACACCTTGAACTAACATGAGTATTAACATATTAGTTTTATTAGTTAACAATATTACCAAAATTAGTTAAAAACTACAGTAAAGTAGACTATAGTTTTTAAGATAATGCATTAACTATGATAACAACCAGGTCTACGACATTATTGTAAAGTGTTGCCACTTTTGTTTTGAAAAGTCAGTTAATGAAAATAACATAATTCCCCTAAATTTAATTTCCATATAGGAAGTTTTTGTTTGTTCGAGTTCCTTCTATTGTATTACTGAAACCAGTACTGCTAATCCCTCTTGACAAGGACTGTGTTTCCGTGTGCTGAGTCAACTGCGTGACTCGGGCGTGGCAGCAGATACCTGCTCTGCTCGTGGCCGTGTTCTCGTGCACGCCGCACGCAGGTATCAGTTGAGAGAAGTTACGCGCACGGATGGGACAGAACGTCTGTTTTGAAGTTTGCAAATGAACGAACGCGCAGCCCGAAAGAAAACAATGTTTTATTTTGCGTAGATTATTCTTAGGGGAGGATCTGATTTTGATTCCTTTTTAAATGTATGTATTTCCTCAAATCCAAGTCTGTCGTTTATGAGAGTGGGTGATACAATGAAAGACATACATCTGCCCCTCGATTCGTGCATAAATGGTAAGAATTGTTAATTTGATTACCATTAAATATAAGTTGATTAGAAAACTAAGTGATTTTGTCTGTGTTTGTATGTGAGAAGGATCTGGTTTCGATGAGGTGGTATTTGGTGTCATCATGTTATTTGTAATTGTTACATTGTTGTTGTCATCATCATAATCACCATAATCGTTAAATTATCAGTGATTAAAATCCTGCAAAACCTCTAAAAACAATAAACCTGCAGAGCAAAATATTACTGACATCTAGTCACCTACATTCATTTTCTTGTGTTAATGATACTTTGTTAAACATTTGACATTTTATTTAGTGTATTTTACATACTATATTAATGAAATGTAACCACACTTTTTGTTTTCTTCTTTGTTTTCAGGCTCTGTGATAAGGATCATTTGTCCCTCATACACCTCTGTTTTTGTACTTGATGGGTTAACTGGTAACTCATCTTATATTGAAGACCACACCAGTATAAACTCTACAGTCCACAAAGCAGCTGTGGCCATTGACAAATGGAGCAACTACAATTTCTTGATAGGCTTGACATTGGCCATACTCTCAGCTTTTCTCATTGGAGGAAGTGTTATTCTGAAGAAGAAAGCATTACTGCGTCTGGCCAGAGCTGGGGAGATGAGAGCAGGTTGGGTCATTTACATTAATATTTGCATATCCTCAGATAGACTTTTGCTTCTCTTTTAGACCTGATTAAGTTACTTGGTTAATATTGGTGCTTTGTGTTTTTAAGATTGTTTTGTTAGTGACCAGTCACGTTAATGTGGGCATGCGGATGTAATGATAATTATTTTACTACAAATTCTGTAATGAACTGAACATCCTTTAATCCTTTGTTTAGCTGAGGGAGGCCATGGTTACCTGAAGGACTGGCTTTGGTGGGGTGGCCTTTTGACCAGTAAGTTTATTACAACCCAGTTTTAAATCATCCTGATATATTATTGTGATACTCAACATTCCTTTTTTCTTTTGCACAGTGGGTGGAGGTGAGGCAGCAAACTTCGCAGCCTACATGTTTGCTCCAGCTACAGTGGTGACACCTTTAGGAGCTCTCAGTGTTCTTATTAGGTAACACCCTTATTTACACTTTAAGAAACACATAATGCTGTGTAAACATTACAAGCTTAAATGTGGGAGGAGGGGTATGTTTTGTAGTAAATGTTCGTATAAAAATAGACTTATGTGAGCAATTTGTAAATTCTAAATTGCAATATTTTTTTAAACCACCATGAAAAATGGGAATTAATGAGAAATTAAATAGTAAGATTAATAAAAACAGTAAAAATACAGTTAAAACACTAAACATATAAAGAATTATAAGGAAGGAAGGAAAAATTTGGCGTTACCGAAAATGAAAGATATTGCAAACAGATTATGATACTTCTGTAACATGAGTAACTATTACGTTTTTTACCCCACATGCACACACAAATTTTTAGTCTGTGTTAATCTGCATTACCAATCTAACATAATCAAATGGTCTCTAGTAAATATTATCTTGTATTAATTGTCCAAAAAAATTTATAATTTTTCTACACATTTATATGCATTAAAATATCCTAGACAACAATCACCAACTAAAAACAGTCCCTTATTCATAAGTAAAACATTGTAGATGGTAAAAAAATAAAAGCTTTTCATTGAATCAGGTGTCCCTAATGCAATATACATTATAATAATCCATTAGTCCTGGCAGTAGTCTTTTGTGTTTATATCTGAGGTATTCATTAGAACTAAATGGAAATGAACTAATGTTAATATTTGTTTACACTTCTTTCAGTGCTGTTCTGTCCTCCCACTTGTTCGGAGAAACAATGAATCTACTAGGAAAACTTGGCTGTATGCTCAGCATACTAGGAAGTACAATAATGGTTATACATGCACCTGAAGAGGAAGAGGTCACAACACTTACAGAAATGACAGAGAAATTGCTGGATCCTGGTTAGTGTTATAATACCTGTGTCTATCTGTTTTGCCTAACACCGAACCAGTTAAATATTTACAATTGTCTGCTTCTCCTAAAGGTTTTCTGGTGTTTGCCTGCATCCTACTGGTAACCTGTATGGTCCTAATCTTCTACTTCTCTCCTCGTTTTGGTCAGACTAACATATTAATTTACATATGCATCTGCTCTCTGCTCGGAGCTTTTACCGTGTCCTCGGTTAAGGGCCTCGGCATTGCCATTCGCACCTCCTTCTCGGACACTTCAGTCTTTTGTCACCCTCTCACCTGGATCCTTTTGCTGACCTTAATAGGATCCATTATTATCCAAATCAACTTTCTGAACAAGTCGCTTGACACTTTCAATACGCTCCTGGTCTACCCTATCTACTATGTCTTCTTTACTACTGTGGTCCTGAGCACCTCCGTTATTCTGTTTAAAGAGTGGGGAGCCATGTCAGGGGTGGATGTCGTGGGCACCGTGGGTGGCTTCTTGGTGATCGTGATTGGGGTGAGCATGCTGCACCTCTTCAAAGATTTGAACATATGTTTTGAAGATCTGAGGAGCAGCCTGTGTGAGCCACTAGGTCAGGAGAGCCCATCAAAGAGAGAGGACAAACACATCCTCATAGAGAATATAGAAACATTACCGCCCATGAGAGAGGAAGGTCCAAGAGTTTTCATCATCAGCTGAGCAATACAGTTTTTTGGTTGGATTGTACAGAATTAGCTGTTTATCATTATTATTTTGCTATCTTAATTTGTTCTTTTCTTCGCTGAAGGCTGACATGATGCAGTAATTTACTGACTGCTGCTGAGGGCCTAATGAGGCAGATGTTTTCTTTTGTTGCTACACAGATTTGTTGCATCATGGCAGCAGTGCATCTTTATTTGTGAGACAGGTTTTAATAGAAAAATCTTGACTTTGACTCTTGTAAATATGTACTTAAAATCAAGTTCAAAAGATTCTTTAGGTGACTTTGGAATACAAAAAATAATGCAGTGACTTGCTACTGAGGACTGTGAGTGGAACATCAAAATGTTGATGCTTTGTGTTCATTGCTCAATATTTTGATCCTTTTCACTTGTTTTTCTGTATGCCTTTTCACAGATAATTTAAAATAGTCAAACAGTTCAAAAAATATAGCATTACTGTTCTGCAATGCTGATGACTGACAAAGCTAGTTTTCAAATACATTTTGCATCACATAAAGTAAACAATACAAAACAAAAGAATATTCACTAAAAGTTTATTTGTAAAAAAATCAGCAGGATTCATGACTCCAATGCTGCTCCAATACAATTCCATGAAAAGATCAGCAGATTTTCACAGAAATCAAACGTCTGTCATTCACAAATTTATGTGATGATTCATTAAACTTCTCATCAAATTTACTCAGCGTTTATTAAAAGTGTAAAACTCTCGCCTCCATTTAACACATTTACAGTATTTAAAAGTGCAGAAGTTTTTTTCCACAATCAGTGCAGAAAATGTAAAAAAAAGATTTTTGTTCTTGCAAGGAGAGAGAGGGGAAACGTGTTTTAATAGCGAGGACTTTGACCTTAAGACTGAATTTTCCTTTTAATTCACTGAACAGAAGAGCACTGGATCAAATGACTAAATGAGTCAATAAAACTGTAGCTCTGAGCATTATTGTCAGCAGCTGGTAACTGTTTTTTTAAAGTTACATTTTTAAAGAATTTTTTTAGTTTAGCAAAGACTTGAGCATTTATGTATAATTTATAATTTATTTGTTTGGGGAAAAAAACTCTACCCAATAATCACTGCACAATAACCAAATGTGTTACTTTAACATAACATAATAATGATTTTTTTTTTTTTAAATGCAAATTCAAGGTATGCAAAAATTCTTCAAGACATTTTTTTCAAATGTTATGCGCAGCTTACATCATGCATCTAACATTGCAGTTTGCGTGTAAATTCTTAATAGCACTAGTAGATGGCAAACTTTGAAAATCGTCCCAAATTCCCCCAACACAAATCATCTTATTACACTCTTAAAGAGGTTTGCATAAGTGTGCCTGAACATCTGGTGCTTTTTTGTTTAATTGCTAATGGCAACCAGTGTTGCTATGACACAGTAAAAACAAATAACTTGATCAGTAATTCCTTTTGTATTTGGCTATTCATGAAAATGTATATAACCAACCTTTTTTGTTAAATATATATATTGTGTCAAGTGAAATTTCAATCAATCAAGGTCTTTAAGATTACTAAAAAATGTTGAAGCAGGATTGAACCCCTTTGTGTAATACATGTTTGTTCCATATCACTACTAAAAGCTGATTAAAACACAATACAACAAACTGAATTCCTCCCTGGTCTAACAGTGTAAGTGAAGTCATTTGATCCAGCTGCAAGACACAGTACATTTCATTTGTGTGGGACAGCAGTATGCCTGTGATTTTTAAATGGCTTCTATTGTTCTATTGTGCTCAGCCGCCCACCCAACCACACACAGACAGAACGTCCAATCACAGTTGACACAACTGAGTCAACTGTATCGCTGTGTGCACAGAACTCTGAGATTTTTTAAATGGAGAAAGTTCAGGGGAAAGAGGTGTAGACAACGTTTTATGTGATAACACTCCAACGGACCTGTTCTTCATCAGCCAATCACTGTTCAACAAACAGGTATAGTGACAGATGCCACACCTGTGACAGGCACAAGCACGTGGAAGAAAGACTTGAGAGCTTGTACTGCTGTTAAACTATTGCTATATGTAACTGTATACTATTTTAGGATTTGAATTTAATTTACTTGGACTGTGCTGGAAAGGGTGTAAAAAGTGCATAGAAAGTTGAGAACGGCGGCAACAACAACAAGGATTCTGAGAAAAGAAGACACCAAAACAAGCAGTGGTGGAGGATGGACACATGGCTAAAGGAAGTCCAGAAGCATCCAGCCCTTTATGTATTATGCTGCTCGGTGGCCTTCAGGATCCTTCACAGGTTACTACAAACTGTGCCGTGTCCCAGCATTGTGGACATAGACCCCTGGAGGTCATGGAAGTGGAAGAACCTTTCAGTGTCACTCGTCCACTCCATGCTGACAGGCATCTGGGCTGTTGCATGGTGAGTTGATGCAGCTCTGTTTATTGGGGTTTTCAGATCTTTAAAGGTACAGTTTACCCCAAAATAATGTTCTGCTAGATGTCCTTCTGAAGGACAGAAAGTCAGTGGTGACAATTGGCTGTCTTTGGTCCCCGTCCACTTTCAGTTGACAGTTCTTTTGTGCTCCACATGAGTAAGAAAGTCACAGATTTAGGACAACATGTAGAAATGTTTAGAGCGACTTATACATTTAAAGTATGACAATAACAAATTATATTTATTTCACTGCAACTTTGGCATCTAAATCGCATTGCAAAACAAGACATTTTTTAACGTGATAAACTACATAACATACTGTAATTTCATACATTAATAGTCATTGTAATGTGGAAACTAGTTATAATGCGGGAAAAACACTTGACGATCATCACAACTGATAATATTATGACACTGCCTACACAAGATAAAGTACAAACTAATAATGTCTG
This sequence comes from Beaufortia kweichowensis, assembly GCA_019155185.1. Taxonomy (NCBI): domain Eukaryota; kingdom Metazoa; phylum Chordata; class Actinopteri; order Cypriniformes; family Gastromyzontidae; genus Beaufortia; species Beaufortia kweichowensis. Next base: position 9,055,482 of record CM032812.1, on the reverse strand, counting down.
TTGATTTCTTTAACAGCGCCTAACTTTCAGTTAGAGATCTCTAAGTACAGGAACAGGAAAAACTTGCTGGACAGGCATAAACCGAAAGAATCATAAACGATTACAATCGCCTTTTAACAATCAGTTCATCACTCAAACCAAGCAACAGTTTCACCATTATGCCTGTTTTCCCAGCGATAAACTATTTTCTTTTCATTTGTAATCTGTGGTGTTAGTCACTGAGAACATTTTTGCTTTATTTGTATCCCCCACATGATTAATATTGCATGACAATGTCTGTGTTTCAACAGTGTAATACAGCATCCTGTGATGGTGCATGAAATCCACTCAACCTACACGGCTCCCTCCTACCTGCTAGTCATCGTCTCATCTGGTCAGTAAAGATCAAAACACATTGCACTAACAAATCACATTACATTAGTTTTAGTGTGACACTATGTGTCTTGGCACACATAAATGTAAAAAAGTGAAAACAAGTATATGGGCATAATTTCATATTGTATAAATTGATTAAACTGCATATTTTATTAAATTAGTAGAAAAATATATGATAAACAACACAATTTATGAAACGATAAAATCTAAATTGTAATTTAAGAGGATTAAACTAAATGTTTGAACCCAACATTTAACACACTATTTCTAAATAAATGTGTGTGACAGGACTCCAGACTCATTCTGATGTTTTTGAGATACAGCCCTTGTGATCCCAGTCTCCCCACTTTACTCTTATCTTCTGATAAGTTTAACTGCTGTGACGCTGTTCTTTGGAATGCCGTTGTGGAGAATCATTACCTCTTATTGCTAACATCTTGTCAATCAAAGATGTTTTCAAAGTGTCAATCAAATATTTTGTCAAAAATGTTCTGTATACTTTATGTAGTGTAACATTAGAGCGTGACTGCGTTGAGATGCGCATGTTTAATGTTTTACATCCATGTTTTGACAGGGTACTTCATTCAGGATGCTGGTGATATTATCTTTAGTGGGTATGCAAAAGCATCTTGGGAATTTCTGCTTCACCATGTTTTGGTAAGTCATAAAACAGATTATTATACATAGAAAGTTTGCTCAGATCGGACTGAACCTGTAAAATCATGCGATGATTTGAATCATATCCAGATATTTAGAGCAAAGTGTCTTTAGCATTGTTGATTTTTACCACACAGGTTGTAAACTCGACTGAAACTTTGTCCTGAAAAGGGGTGTGTGCACAATTAAACAAATCAATAATGTCTTATTGCATATCCTTAACAATGACCTACAATTTGTCCAAACAATTCAACACTGCTATTGCTAAAATAAATGCACATACATGTAAGTAAATGCAGTTACTCTTTTCTAGGTGATCTGGTGTTTCCTGTACGCTGTGTTCACACATCATTATGTAGCAGGTGCAGTTGTGGCCTTGTTTGTGGAGGTGAACAGCGTGTTCTTACACACACGTTTATTGCTGAAACTGGCTAAAGTGGCTCAAAATTCCTTTATCTACTCTGTTAACAAACTGTTTAATGTGGCGACCTATGTGATCTTCCGGCTTGGAGCGCAGTGTTACCTCACCTGGTACATAATTTATCACTACTCAACTCTGGATCATGCCTTCTACTTCCTAGTATCTATGTGCCTTATGAACATCATGATTCTCATCTATTTTTACCGCCTCCTGTGCACCGATTTCTTCTCCAAGCGCCGTCCAGACAGAAGTGGCCAGAAATTTGCTGATGACTAATGACTTAGTATCTGTCAGTCCATCTCTCCAAAAACAACGTTCACAAAAAATGGTTAACAATGAAAAATCTTGCTGTATGGAAAAAGCAAACCTCTGTAATTCCTTTTTTTTTAATGTAAAACAATGATTTATGAAATAGATACTTGACTAGTCTTTTGATATTATTGTCCTGTTTTACTCCCCACAAAAAACTAATGGTAACATGTAGGAGAAAATCCGTTTTAGTCTATTTATACAAAAAAAGGACTGGAGTTTCCATGCATGTAAGCCACTTGTAGTTTTGCAAAGGCATGTTAGATTTCTTTGTCTACAAAATTTGTAATCATTTGTAATCATCGTCCTGTTGAATAATTTACTGAAAAAGCTACCTCAGCCTCACATTAAGTAAACTTCAAAGAGCAAAATCATCCTGCAAACACAATAGTTGAAATATAGGATTACGCTTTTCTTCTGGTCTTTAACTAAAATATATAATAAATAACATGTTTTCAGCAGATTACAAACCATAAAGTTAAAAAATGACTTCATTAAAATGTTTTAATACGAAACCTTTTCAGTGGTGGTTTTATAGATAAAATGCAAATAATATCAAATAAAACTTAGAATAGGACCAGGCATAACATCTACCTTTAATTCACTCCTTAAATACACAATGCATTTTGACACCCCACCTATTAGATTTAATTACAGTAAGTCAGTCATTTTAGACTTTATACAGCTAATATTCTGTCCAAGTCTGTGAACTACATATGCACATGGATCAGAATTATACAGAAACTAAAACTACACAACTAAACAATTCTGCATGAATAGACTATTCTAAAACCTTATTTGCAAAATTGTAAACAAAACAAAAAAATGAAGCCACAAGAACAAAAGAAGGTTTTTACAAACATTTATTCTTCTGTACATCTGACCAAGAACACTTTAGATGATGCCAATCTGTGGAAGGAATATAAATCATATTCAGTATTTGTCCAATGCATCAAATATGTTATACAGTGATAAAAGAACAAGCATCAGTGGTTCCTTTGAATGCATCAAAATCATTCAGGCAGAAATTCAATTACATCATTTGCAGTGACAGAAAATTCCTACAGAATGTTTACTAATAAATATGTACATATATTTACAACAAAGGTTCAGACAATTAACCAATGACCTAAATGTTTCCAACATCAATTTACCTTGTTTGCAACATCCAATGCATCATAATCTGGTGCAAGACGAACGTATGCCTTCTTCTCACCATCAGGCCTGTAGACAGCAATAAAGTGTTTAGAACCACCTTCATAAATCACTGCATCACGGATATAAACTGATATATTCATTTTCCTTGTGCATCAGTGGTTCCTTTGAGAACATCATGTATCAGAGTAATGTTTAGTTTTACATCACAACACAAGAATGCTTTTATATTGCCCTACATTTCATTCTACAGAAACTCATTTTTATTGATAATCCACCTGATCAGTGTGTTGACCTTAGCCACATCGATATCATAGAGTTTCTTGACAGCGTGTTTAATCTGATGCTTGTTGGCTTTCACATCAACAATGAACACCAGAGTGTTGTTGTCCTCAATCTTCTTCATGGCTGACTCAGTGGTCAGGGGGAACTTGATGATGGCATAATGGTCCAGCCTGGCAGAATGCAAGATATCAAGATATTTTATTGTTATGAAGTATTGTGAAATTACACATTAAAGGCAGAAATCTACTCAAAATGTTAAACTAAGGGATGCATCAGTTTTTAAAAAGTTGTAATCACATTTGTCATGCTTTGATCGCAATTCCCATCATTTGCATCCCAAAAGTCCATACAAATGTACTATTTAACACCATATACAGAAGCATTCAATAAACTCAATTCGAGAAGAATGTATCAATCTTACTTGTTTCTGCGTGGAGCGCTCTTCCTAGGATATTTAGGCTGTCTCCTCAGACGCAGGGTTTTAGGCCGACGGAAGGTTGGGTTGGTCCTGATCTTCTTCTTTCTCTGGCTGTGGACACCCTTGAGCACAGCCTTCTTGGCCTTCAAAGCCTTTGACTTGGCTTCAGTCTTAGCCGGTACAGCTGCAGAAAGAATCAGAGTTACATTACTATTAATAATCAGCATTCATCTCGCTTGGCAAAGTATTTGAAGAAATGTAAGGTTATTTTTTAATTGTGAACATGGTGAGAAATATTGTATTGAGAAGTATTGACTGTATTAACACCAACAAAAACATAATTGGAGTTTGGCAGCATACGAAGTATGGCAATACCCTTAAAACATGTACATCAATGGATGTTCACATTTGCAGCCAGAAAGTTCGTCTCTAACACAAAGTGCAATTTTTTAACAGTTTCTAAGGCTGTAAAAAGAACCTTGTTAAACTCCGATTTGACTGGCTTTTAATATGAAAACGTTCAGCTATTGATAGCCACGTGTGTGTACTAGCTAACGATGACAAGCTAATGATGTGTCATTCAACTACTCTTTTATTCTTCATAATACATCCCGAAAACAAATAATCAGTTTACATCTTTAACTAGTAACATTTATTAACTTCTTGGACCGCCTAGTTTAACTATTATCATCGAGTGTGTACGCAATTAATCTGTATTATCCGGCTAAGTCATCTGCGGTTCTGAGGACGTTTCGCTCGGCACTTGAACATGCATTCAGATATAACGTCGTATTATCTCCGACGTCCGCTTAAAAAAACTAAGCACAAATATACCAGAGCTACCTTCAAACAAACTAGTAACTCAAAATACTCAAAATAAACCTTATTTTTAGCCTAAAATCTATAAACTTCACGCACCTTCCTTCTTCGCCTTCGGGGCCATGTTGGAAAAGGAAGAACAGGAGGGGTTTCCTTCAGTATATCGCAGGGGTTCACATGTGCAAGCATCGCGAGAACTCCGCAAGGCATTGTGGGTCATGTAGTTTCAACAGAATCCGTATATTCAGACATCAGCCACTGGAGGACCAGGCAGGCGACTGTACTTAAACTAGGCACGTAGAGTGAAAACGATCCGTTTTCTATTATGTATGTCTCATTTTAAGTTTTTAGGTATTATGTAAGTTTCATTAATTTGATGAGAAAGACCAACAGAAACACTTGCAAGTAGATTTTTGCTTCAACAAATGTATCGACTATCGGATGCGCAATTACAATTTGAGTTTGACATAGAATGTAAAGCTATTTTATCTTCAAAGGTAAGTTATTTTTTATAATTCAATTGTAGTAACCTAACATATCCAATTTTACGGTAGTTTGTTGAATATATTATTGTATTATACTATTGTACTGCATTTTACTTTTTTAATGTATGCTATTAAATGTTTATTTTCTTAAACGTTAATATTTTCTTTTTACTGTTTCTTTTTTTCTTTACGAATTTTTGCGTTTGGTAATTGCAGTATTTACAGTACAGAATGAATGAAGTGATTGAGAATGACAGGGTGTTTGCATTAGTTTTGGTGTGGTCCTGTTAAAGTCCTCACATGATGAGCTCATTACCTCCTGTGAAGGGAGACAGAATCATCTGTGAACTCCCTCTGGTAATTCACCCTCTTGCACACTAATACTATGTACATTATGTGTTTTTGTGTTAGTTTATTTCTTTATTTAGTCTGCACATCAAGCCATGTTATATATATAATTACATGTTTTATAATGTGCTAACATATTTGTTCGGTCTTGATTTATTTTTTACTAACTTTTATTTTACTAGTACTTCACAAGAGATGCTGCAGTGCACACTAAAGATGGCTTCAACATTACTGTTAAAGAGGCATGTCAGGAACAGCAGACAGGGTATCTGTTTCTTTTACTCATGTTTGATAACCCTATGAAGTACATACATAATGAACTACATTCTTCTACACATTCTCTATCTTCAGATTGAATGTAGCCAAAGTCATTGTTGTTGGTGATGTGGGTGTTGGAAAAACCTGTTTAATTAGCAGGTAAAAGTCAATAATGTATTTTTTTATTTATAATTTAAAAGTCTAAAGTTGAGGTGTTTTCAGCTTATATTTTATTGATCTGATTTCATTGACATTAAAAATCAAGAAAATAATAATATTAACAGAAGAATGTAAAATAAAAAAGGAAATAAAACCCGCTCGATTGACTTTGTTAATGATTGTGGATGTAATTGTGTCCTCAAGATTTTGTAAAGACACATTTGACAAGACCTACAAGGCAACTATTGGAGTGGATTTTGAAATGGAGAGATTTAAGGTCCTTGGAGTTCCTTTCAATTTGCAACTGTGAGTCTTTTGTATTCTTTTTGCAGTTTGTGTCTTTGTATTTTGTTGGTTTAAGAGTCGTCCATATGGATTCAGTGTTTAATAGTGTTTAATTTACTGCAGGTGGGACACAGCAGGCCAGGAAAGATTTAGATGCATTGCATCTACATATTACAGAGGAGCTCAGGGTAAAAAACCATAACTATGTGAAACTATAATTTAATAACAAAACTATATTAGGTGATATGTTTACTGTTTAAATCAATTTGTGTGTTGTTTTCAGCTATCATTGTCGTGTTTGATCTAAGCAATTATAGCTCTTTGGATAACGCAAGGTAATACAAACAGTGCTGTAGGCTTTTAATTTTTGTTTGGAAATCTTTGTGGTGAAGTATGTTTCTCTTGCCTGTCTCTGTTGTGTCATTGTTAAGAGAGTGGCTTGAGGATGCCATGAAAGACAATGACCCTTCTAGTGTTCTTCTTTTTCTCGTTGGAACCAAGAAAGACCTAAGTGTGAGTTGAGACTGTTAGATGTGTTAGACCTCTTGCAAAGTTGAAACTTCACTATTACATCACAGCTTTTAAATGAAGGTGAATGTGATGTGTTTTTACTCTCCATCAGCACCCAGATCAATTGACTCAAATGGAGCAAGAGGCCATCAGGCTCTCAGAAGAGATCAGAGCAGAGTATTGGGCTGTTTCGGCTCTCTCCGGTAAGGTTTTGACCTAGCAAGGTTTTGAGCTCCATAACTATCATAAAGTATGATTCAGTAAAGTAATGCTATTGTTGGGTTGCATAGGAGAAAGTGTGCGAGACTTCTTTCTACGTGTTGCATCGCTTACATTTGAGGCCACTGTATTATCTGAACTGGAGAGGAACAATTCTAGACAAGATGGTGATATTGTCAGTAAGTTCTTTTTTATAACCTCAATAAATAACTCTCTCTTATAAATTTTTGTGAATATGTATCCTACTTGCTAAAGCTTTTGTCACTTCACAGAGATCTCAAATAATTCTGCTGAAGATTTTAAAACTTTTAAGAAGAGGCATTCTAACTGCTGTCGTTAACTGAAAGTAAGTGATCAATGAAGATGATCAAGATGATGATCATAAAAAAAGGATTACCCTGCAAGGACTAAATTTAACATGATGCCATGTACTAGCATAACACAAATCTGAACTGAAGACCAAATACACCACTGTATAACTACTGTATAACAGTGGCCAGTTATACTCAGACAACGAGGAAATCGCAACAAGAATCTATCCATAAATGACCCAGTAAAAGTCTGTACTGAATGTAGAGATTTATCAATAAATGAGACAGGCATCATTCTAAAGATGGCATGATGTACATTTTATACATTTCTTAATTATAAAGGCATGATTTTTGGAAATTGCACATCTGTATTATACTGTATATTGTATTATTCTTTGTACATTTATACACAGTAATTTAGTTTAAGAACAAGAGCCAAAACTCAAAGTCAAAATGGGTCACTTGCTCTTTTTTTTTTTTTAAATCAGAGGAAAATGTTTGTGTTGAGATCATACACTGATGAGGTGTTTGGGATTGTACACGTAAGATTGTTCACTTGGGTCTAGTTTTAATTTTGTGCTACAGCAGTGTTGACTACTCAAGACCCATTATTATTATTGCATTAAATTCAGCAAGACTCTTATAAATAGAGCTCTTGTCTCTATTGCATCACGAGTTTCTCCGGCTAATACAGCACTTATGCCAGCACCCATGACAACAGGGTCTGTTGCCGTCAAGACCATAAGATTCCACTTTGAGATAAATGGAAGTATTGTTAAAGGTAAATGAAAGTGATGAAGCATTTAAGAACAACTGAACTACAAAAATCAGTATCCTTCCATGTTTACACCATCATATTCTGTTGTGAAGTCTTGTTTCATGACTAAATAAAATCATATTAAAATGTTGATTTAAATTACCTGTAAAACGTCTTGTAAGACCTTTTTACAAAAAAAATTATTTGCTGCCCTGTCCTAATTTTAATTCTTAAATTAAGTTAAACAATTATAACTTGTTTATTATTTTATGTCAAAGTAAATCATCACTGGCCAAAATGTAAAACACCAAGTTAAAATGACTTTTAAAGCCAAGATGATTCCCATGAATGTCACATGGGAAACTGCTTAATGGAGCATTTTAACCATATCTTTTAAATCACTGCTGTCTCAAATTAAACTGTAATCCTTTCTTTACTATAATAGAATTAAGGCCTTTTTATTTGTTTTCAAACTCTTGAAACAAATAAAAACACATGAAACGGCATGGTTTCATTTTAATAACTTTATCAAAGAAAAGAAATGAAATGGATCTCAGCACTGAAACACACTGAACAGAATGGATTAGATATTTTAAACTCATCTCCTGACCTCGAGGCATGATGCAGCCTCTGTGCTAAAACACATGATCATGGGAACAAAGTCTTCCGAAAACGACTATATGCACGATTCACCATACTAGTGGAAAAAAGGCTTAAAAACAAAACAAAAAAACCTAGAGCATAAGGGTCTTTCCTACCATATCCATAATATTAATAATGTTTGGCATAGTGTGTGAAAACAGTCACAGTATTAGAAGTCTGTTAAGTATTCTTGATGCCTAAATGTAACATTTTTTTGTCAATAGTGATACATAGAATTGTACACGAGGAAAGTCCTGCATAACACCATTAAAAGGTGTGTCCCAGCGACGATTACATTCAAACACGCACAACAATCTTTAATTGAAAAAGCAATAAGTTGTTCAAATGTTTCAATACCTAGTATGTAGTACAATAACTCAGTTTAAAACGATGTTTAATTTTGAACCTGGCATATTCAGAAAAGCTTATGTTTATCAAATGAATAAAAGTGTAACTTTGAATGCAAAATGCTCATTCTTCAGTTAAAACAATTTCTTGCAAACATCACAGGTTCTCAATTTTACAAACCGATAATTCTGGCCTTGAAGGTACACAATAAAACACGGTTACAGGGATTCCCACTCCAAAAGTTTGATATTGTCACATACTTCGTTGTTGTGCAAATTAATAAGTTGCAAAAATCTTCAGAAATGTTCATTTTTCCTCAGTGCTCAACTCAGAACACAAGATTTAGAAACATTCCAGTGCTATAATTCATACTGAAATAGGGTTTTATTTGAGCGTTTAATCCAGATACAAAAAGAAAAGCTGTTTGGCAATGCCTGTGTGGGTCTGAACTAAACGGTGAACTGAACACCAGACACAATGATGCAACTTCTCATGCTTTAAGCCTTTCCTCTTAAATTTCTGAGTTAAAAAACTGAAACAAAAAAGGAGGTGCATTGCGCACATACTTTTAAAATAAAGAAAACCCTTGTGACAAACTTTAATTATAGGTCCATTTCCTACATGTGTTTGTCGTCACCACATTTCAAGTGTTTGTCTTTGTATCAGTAGCTCTGAATAACTGTCGTTTTGGAAAAGAAATACTAGCAGCGAGAGGATATGAGTAATGAGGACAGAAAAGATGGAGGGTGATGGTGAGATGTGGATGGACTGGGTTTGTATGAGATGCCTGAACACCTCTGTCTCCACTTCTATCGGTCCATCTCGTCCAAGAGGGGGGTGGCGTCTCCGGCGATGGACATGGGCGTGCTCTCGATCATGGGGCTGGGTGAAGGGCGGGGTGTCAGACGCGGCGTCTTCTGCTTTCGCCGCTCAGCTTCTTTTTCCTGCAGCCATTGTTCGGCCATCTTACCCCAATCCACAGCTGTGTGGGAGCTTGACCTGCAGGAATACAGATAGATCATGGTTAAAATGAACAACTTTCTCACAGTCTCTGGTGCCTTTATACGAACTGATAAAGAAATGTAATAAAAGTAATAAAAGTTTGTAAACTACTACAGTGAAATGCACTCACTTGGGCTGTGGCGTCCGGACTCTGGATGAAGACGACGAAGGAGTAGATGAGGAATGTGGATGGTGTCCATGTGAAGACTGTGGGGTGCTGCTGGGATACTGGGGCGTGGCCATGGCCTGCTGCTGGCCAGGCGTGGTGTAAGAGTAGCTGGGTGTCATCAAAGGCGTGGCTATGGGTTGCTGAGGTGTTGCAAATACCTAAATAACAAAAAAGGGTGTCAAAATAAAATTTGTTGAGAACCATTACCACAATTATGTTTAACACAACTGCATTGGTCTATAATATTCAAGTGTAGTGCTTTTTCTCCAGCATGTGGCTTGTAAGCTGTGAGTAATCTAAACTGTTACACCTCTAGTATTTTCAAATAAATCATATATGTGGCCTCCACAAAGACATCTGATTGTAAAGCGTGTTGACAGAACAAACAGGTGCAGCTGTCATACATGATAAGCGCTGCTGCTGCCGCCTCCTCCTCCCGCACTGCTGCCTCCGCTGTAACCGTACTGACTTGAGGCCCATTGGGCCGGTGTTGTGTTGGGGTTCTGGCCCTGGCCCGTCACTGCTGCGATGGCACTGAACATCTGGGACGTCATGTTCCGTGGGAGAGAGTTAACCGCTCGGGTCAGGTCTGAAAGAAAAGGTTTGTTAAAACAGCCCAAAAAAGTTGAAATTATTGAGGAGATTTATTTGGAAATGACTGTTGGAGAGACTCACCTGCAATGTTAATGTTGGCAGGTGTGGCATTCACCGATGCAGGAGTTCGAGTTCTGCTACTGGTGGGTGTGATGCCTTTCAAAGAGGAAATTATAATGTTACTACAGAAAACCAACAACGCTAGACAAAAGCTAACTGAGAACTACACAGCTGAGAACTACTAACCTGGCACAGGATCCTGGTAATGATCCTTGAACCAGCGGAAGAGACCGTTGACTGTAGGGAACATCTGGGACCGATACCTAAAGCCATCTGGTGTGATTGTTACATATTCTATCCTACAAACAAAAAGACCAAGACCAACGTTACAATTACAGAATGCATGTGTGCTGATGATCTAATCTCTCTCTGGGATTGTTTTTACATTTATTAAGCAGTCCTGAAGTGGAAACAGTGTATGTTACCTTGGCTTGCCTCTTGGCTGGTAACCCAGCAGAAATTTGCCTGGCAGGTCTCTACATGCTGAAACAAAGTAGGGAATGAATGTTGGCTTTTCCTTCTTGGACCTTATAAGCAACTCCTCCATTTTCTGAAGAAAGGGAAAGAAAACTTTAAATGTACATCCTTCCATATTTTCATTTGTTGTGCTGGCAGTTATTTGCCATATTTTCTTCTGACATACCAGTACAACAAAATAACTACATTTAGTTTGAGAAGAGTTCAGATGACAACAAACCTTCCTATCCCCGCCATTGCATTCATGGAAGTACTTGTGACTGAGCAGATCACGTGCGAACGCAGCCATTGGCTGTACATATCTGGCTGTGATTTCATCTAGATCTTCAAACTCCTGCAGACAACACAACCACAGTCTAGCTGTATTGCACAATGTTTCTCACAACATTCCAACACAGTGAGCTCCCAAAGTTTAAAACTAGATAAAAATTAAACAGCAAAAGCTCACCTCAGTATTAATCCAGAGCGTATGTCCAAGACTAAAGGCGTTCTCTTTTCCTTCCTCACGCACATCCACATGCTGATAGATCCCATCAGCCACTTTCCACGTGACTGTCAGATGGTTCTCTCCTTTACTGCTGGGTCGAATCACTACATCACCCTGGTCCATGGACTCCATCATCTTCTCTGCTTGTTTGAAGTTGATGTTGTGGAACGACGGGTGAGCGATCACACGTTTAATGTAAGCTGGAGAACAAAGGGTTAATGAGAGGTCATACCTTCATATCATCATGCAAAAACAGAGACAGAAGTATATCTACTGACTTGTTCTCTGTTGTTTCTTCTTTTGTTCCTCATCTTGTTTAACATCATCTGCCTCAGCATCAAAGTCATAGTAGGTGTCTTTAGGAAGCTTCCATTCATTGTTCTTGTCGCTCAGGTCAGATGTCCTGCAAGTGAGGTCCACGTTGAACTTCTCGATGTCAATCTTCATGATGCGGCAGTGCACGGTCATGCCAACCTAGCAATGGAGAAGCAGGTATGTAAAGTGTGCCCGCAGAAGACAAACATTGTGCCAGATATTTTGTTAGACTACTTAGGAGTATTCATAATTAGTCAAGCTTAATCAGTCAGTGATGATCAATTAACAAACATCTGGAAAAATTCGCTCACCTTGACCCTCTCCTCAGGGTGCTTGACAACCTTGTCACTGAGAAACTTAGTTGGGATGAAGCCCATGACAGCATTATCCAACCTGGTCCTCACCCCAATGGCTTGACCAGGGCACGAGCCGCTGTCAAAGTGATTCCACACCTAAGAAAGAGAAAAATAAACTTCCTTTGCAAACCTTTCCAAGGTCAACATTTCGGATGAACACACAAAAGACAGATTTCTACCTCACTGAGTTCAGGAAAGTTATCCTGCTGACAGAAAGGGCACTGCCAGAGTCCCGTCTCATCATTACGAATAGCCTGGTCGTAACTTTCACCTTGTGGCCGTCTGTGAGCGATGCCGGTCACAATACAGGTGATCAGTTTACCTATATGTGGCACACAGACACAGTTTTAAGCCCAAAACACGAAGGGAATGACTCCACACTAGATGATGCACATAGTATTTACCGATATAAAAGGTCTCGGGCGTCTCCTTGGTGAGCATGTTGAAGACCTCCTCAGTGTTCGAAGGCCTGTATGGGGCTCTTAAATCTTTATATCTACAGCTGAGCTCTGCACGGATGTCATACAACGTGATCCCTTTATTACCATAGCCCTGAAAGAAAGCGATTTGCATTAACAAAGCAATTTTAACTTAGTAATTTTTATTGATAGTTCTGCAGACATGAACAAGAGCAACTGTTTAAAATGTGACAAAACTGAGCATAGTGATTACAAATAGGAATCTACAGAATGAAGGTCTCTCTCACCTGTCTTTCAAGTTCCTCAGCAAAGGCATCCAGATCCAGGTCCTTCAGCCTCTCCGGGTTTTCCAGGATCTCTTCCAGTGCTCCGGCTGGGTTGGCGTCCTCCGCTGACTCGTCATACTCAAGAGCATCCACTGCCATTTTTCGTGCCCACTCGTATGTTTCAGGGTGCACTCGAGAACCGTCCAGAACCTCAATGTAAGAATCAGTGCTGCAGGGCAACAGAAGACGTGAAACATTTTTGACTGCAATTTCAGTAATTTAGTAGTCATTTACAAACAATAAATGTACCATCCTACCTGTCTCCAAGAGATGCAGTGTCAATCTTAATGAAGCCTGCACAGTTAATAAAGACTTTGGGTCCCATATGGCACATGGTGACCAACTGAGTGCGGTTCTCTAATCTAGTGTTGTTTTGTTTTAGAATCTGAGAAACATTCAGATGGTAGAAAGAAGGAAATTTTAACATATAGTTTATCAAGCAATACAATTTTGTCACATGAACATACATCAACAGCCAAAAAAAAACACACTATCTAAAAGAAATAATGGCACAGAATGAAAAAGAGGAGAATTGAAGAATAGTGGAGACTAGTGAAAAATAAGTTACCTTAAGCAGGTGTGAGCCTTTTCTTGGTCCAAGGCCACAAATGTACTGAACCAGACTCTGAGTGTAAGGGTGGGCAATGGCTCGGTTCACATCCACACCAACCTCATTTACCCGGTTTATGAACTCACAATAGAGAGCTCCCAGCAGCTCTTCTTTCACCACATGCTCCTGAAGAACACTTACAGTTAATACATGAAGAATGACTCATTGTGGACCACCGGATCATTACTCAGAGGCTGTCAATCACAAGGCTACACTTTAGCATCTGAATAAGTTGTCTGTAACGGTGTACCTGTAAGGGATGCAGTTTCAAACACAGGATGTCTTCGTCAGTGCTGCAAACTTGTGCAAACTCCACCAGTGGGTCCTGAATCTTGCGGGCCACAGACACGGCCTGCCGAAGCAGAGGAGGGTAGTCTCTAAAGTCCGCCTGTGAGAGGAGTATTAGAGGAGAACATCAGTCTCAACAGTGTATTGATAGTACTGATGTTGATGTCTCACAGCACTGACCTCAGATTTCTTGCTGTTCATATAGAGGACGGCAAGCTCATTGTCCACTAGCTCCACTCCCACTGCGGGCAGAGAAGAGTCCTGCTCCAGCTCACTGATGGTCCGTTTGATGTCCTCCATCACCATATGAGCATCACTACACACAGCCAGATGCAAAATCAGCATGAGAAAAATTAGAGCTTGCATGTGGCATTTAACAAAAACAAAGAGACAAGTATGTGAACACATAAGGAACAACAACAAACCCACCGATTCTCCCCAGCAACAGCAACGACATGTGGCTTCTTGCCAAGGAGAAACTTCTTGAGGTTTTCAATGTCTTGAAGCTATGGAACACACATAAATGTTAAAAAAGCCACAATATTAAAAAAAGAAAAGGTGACCACAGGCTGGATTTTTGAAAGATCTACAGGTTATGGCCTGTTCTTTTCCCCCCTCACCTTTTTGTCCCTTTCATCTTCTCTCCAAGCATTTCTCCTCTTCAGGAAATGAGGAAGCCTGAGGAAATCCACCACCTCTCCTTCACCATTAATGAGGGAACAGAACACTGGCGTGTCTCTACAGAAACATAGAAAAAACAGTCAAATTTCATTTAAAAGGCATGTAAAATACATCCAACTCAGCGTTAATTACCATATAATAAACACAAACAAAATGTGGTGCATGTAAAATAATGTTGTAAAGTATTACAATGCTTGTCTGTGGGGTAACCATACATTTTGTTAAAAACAGACATCACAGATGCTGCCATAACAGCTTATCTTCTTTATAACCGAAAATATTTCTTTGAGGCTTCATTTAAGATACATTATTTCATCAGACCGTTTGAAAGGAGAGACTTAGTATATCCCTGCTAAACATGTACCTGCCGGAAGCGAAGGCCACCCCCAGCACACGGATGCCCTTTCCTTGTGACTCATCCATTAGATCGTCATCCTCCTCCACCTGTTGATCCTGGCCGGTATGGCGCCACTTTCAGACAGTTATACAGCTTCTTGCAGCATGACTGTGACATAGACACAAAAGAAAAGTTAGTTTGCCATAGCTTTGACGGCGTTTTAGGAAAATGTGGGGAACAGATGTATCAGTCACCTTAACAATATTCTCCTTGGCTTCGGCAATGAGCTTGTTCTTCAGTTCTTTGGCCATCTGAGGATACAGGAACTGCTGCAGGGATCGTTCGATGGCCAGTGTTCTCTGTTTATTCCACTCCTGCACCTGATGACTGAACTCATCTCTGTAGTAGAACTGCTTGATCTCATCAAAATAAGTCTGATCTCCATACCTGCAGAAAAGACGAACAGAACTATTAATAAAGCAGAGAAACAGAGAAAACATTTTCTAACTATAGGAAGGTTTTTTAAATGTTCTGAGGACACAGCCCTACCCTTTGACTCCCACAAGGTCAATGCAGATGTCTATGGTGAGCAGGCCTTCCTCCTCAGCCATGCACATCTTTAAGAACTGATCTCCATTTAGCTCTTTCACAGGCTTGTTCTTTAAGTACTTGAAGGAATAGGCATAGTGTGCCTCATCTACATCCTGGGAAACATGACAGACATTAGAAGATGTGGAACTGACTTCTGACAGTCTGATTTTTAACAGTCTTGGGAATTAAAGACACAGCAGTGTTGAATGAAACAGTTGGGATCAATGCCAACAGAAAGCTTTTACATGTACTGAACATTCTAGGTAAAGCTCTAACACAAGCAAATTTACAATCTGTAAGCAAATTTAGCAGGGATGGGTAGGTTGCTATTCTGCTTATACCCTTTGCTTGATGAGAAGAGTGTGGTCAAGCAACAGAACAGAAGATAAACATGATGAACGGTTAATAAAATTAATGAAAGACACAATATGGTCATTCCATAAATACAGTAAGGTACGCTATGCACTAACCTTCTTGCCCTTCTTAGTTGGCTTAATGTTAATCTTGGCCCTCTCCTGGAAGGTTTGTCTAAGTACATGTCTGACAAGAGGTTCACGGGCAATCTGCATGGCCACCATGTAGCGAGCTCCTTCTAGAACAGCCTCGGGAGTGTTAAACTGGCTGAGAAAGCACAGGTTTTGTTTATGAAACCAAATATATATGCAGGAAATGACTTGATGACCACAGAACATGTTTGTTCAGAAAGCAGCAGTTATTGCTGCATGAATTCCTTCACATACAACATCAGTTTTTAATATTCAGTTACCTGCACACATAGTCCTTGGCCAACTCCAAAGGCTCTGCAGGGAACTGCTCCGTTTCGTGTCTCTGATAACTGTCTCGCAAGTTCTCACCAAACTGCTCTGGCGTCAGACCAAACTTCTTGGCAAGACCATCTGAGGGAAGGTCACGAAAAGATCAAATGTAAACAAGAGGATGTCTGGTAGAGCCTTAGCATAGCATACACTATGGTTTATAGCTCTCACAATACATAACACACAATCATATTTGAGAGATGGACACACCAAGACCAGTGCTCTGGCAGATGCTGTACATGTCCCTGCGGGAGGCTAGTTTCAGATCGGGTCCTTTTTGCTCCTCCTCTTCCTCCTCCTCTTCTACTTCCACCTCCTCGCCTAGCAGAACAATACACTATGTTTAGTCTAATGTACAGTACAAAAAATGTACTTAATTGATTAAAAATATGTCTGTACCATCTTCCTCTGACACTTCCTTGATCTTTTTTAGCTTCTTTTTGTTGGTTTTCGTTGCGTTCTGCATTTTAGGAATATCCCGGCCATAGTAGAGCAGGAAGTGGTTGTACACATCACCCAGTTCATCAAGAGACTGAACGTCTTTTAGTCTATAAATAAAGAAAGCGATGAGGAGAGAACAAGTGTTGTAGATGTGGATTTGCAGATGTAATCACAGATGACAACAAAAAACAACACACTGGTACATGACCCAGTGTCATGTCCTTTAAGTGAAGGGTTTGTAAACTCACCTTTCCATATCAGCAGTATCTAGAGGACGAGTTGAGTCAGACAACGGCTTGTCGGGGTCCGACGAGATCTGCTCGAACTGATATGATTGCATTCGCTGAAAAAGACGTGTCAGATTCTGCTTTCTGGTCTTCAGTTGGGTCCACTGAGAAAATATCATGATAATTTACAGGTTAAAACGCAACAGAGAAAACTGCAACTAAAACAAGTATTGACTTGCTCTTACCTTCTCATCCCACTGCCACACCTTCCACAGATCATTAATGTTTAGCTCTGGTTCCACATACTCCTTCCTATAAAATGCAATGAAGGGAACCTATAAAGTAGAAGAGAACACAGTTGAATTATTACAGACATCAATCAAGCTATTTGAACATGACCTGTTTTTTTTCTAACTATACCTCAAAGTGCTGGTTTCTCATGAAATTCAGAGCCTCCTTTATTTTAGCAATAGTGCTGGGGCCTTTCCTGCTGAAATTAGTGGTTGTTCCACGATCCAGGTAGTCTGTGCTTTCCTGGAGCGCAAGCCACAATTACCATTTGCATTCTTCAAAACACCCAGTAAACGTTTATGTCGTTATGAAACAAATACTACTGTTATACCTGCATGGAGATGGTTGGTGTGGAAAAGGCATTCCTGTAGATCCATTCGGCTTCCTCCTCCAGCTCATCATCCTCAGCAGGTTTCACAGGGATGGCTCTCAACTGCAAGTCACAAGATACTATGTAACAAATTGATCCAATCACAACACATTAACAGTCAGTCATAATAAGCACACAGAACCATCTGGGTACTCTTAAAAGCCTAACACAAATCCATACCTGGAACCTCTCTGGCATGTCTGTAGTACGGATCTCATTGTCCTGATCGGTCATGTGGCTGCTCTCTAGTTCACTGGGCTCGTAGATCTCAAAGATGCTACGACGGCCGACCCTTCTCTTGGTCTGTTTCTTCGGCCGATCCCACGACTCATCATCCTGATCCTCTTCTTCCTCTTCTGCATGGTCGTACACCTCGTTGTCAAACTCGGCAAAATCAAAATCGCCACCGAAAATTTCTTGAGCTTCTTGCAGGGCACTGGAAGACAAGAGAGGGTGAGAGAGTGCGTTTATGTATAAGTGAAGGCATCAATGTAGACTGTCGTATCATAGAAAAGTGCGTATGCTTACATTAAACAAAACAATGTTTACAGTTAACAACACTTACGCGTCAGTGTAGCCAGAAAATTTCTTTCCCTTCTTTTTCGTGATGGGCTGCCCGTCATCATCCACAATGAAATCGTCTATATCTGTAGAGAAGTTGAAAACGGTTAACAAAAATTTTCTTAAGCATCAAGTTACAAACGAGTAAGAATTGTTCAGCACTGTTGAACAAGATTCCTACCTGATTCCTCATCATCTTCCTCTTCTTCGTCATCCCCTGGATGAATTGGGCCCACAGCCTCTCCATCCTCCCCCTCTCCATCTCCGTCTCCATCCCCAGTGAAGATCTCATCAGCAATCATATCTTTCTCATCATCTTCCCCCTCATCATCCATGGTTTTAACACGAGAGTATTTCTTTTTCTAGACAAACAAAAGGGGATTGTCTAAAGTTACTAGCCATATTTTCACTAACCAAAACGTGATTTCAGAACACTGCATTCGTAGTACTAGTGTAGATAGAAACATTGGTGACTTACTCTTCTCTTTACTTTTACACCCAGATTTTCCTCAATAAGGTCCAAATCGTCATCATCCAGATAGTCATCATAACCTGAAAGATACATCAAATGAAATTATATTCGACATCAAGGATGATAAGTCAATAATTGTGACCAGTTTTTACATTTTACATCAATTTGGAATCAGAGTAACTTACTTCGTTTCCTGCGGCGATGACGGACCTCTTCGTCAGAGTCACTGTCTTCTTTCGGTGCTTGTTCCTCCTCTTCTTCTTCTTCCACATCACCATCATCTATAAGTCCTCTCAGGTTACCATGCTCATCCTGATCTTCAGTGTTCTCTTCCTCTTCCTCTTCTGAAAAAACACAAACACACAAGTATTAGGCCTATTAACCTAATACAAAAACCTGTACCTACAATTACTTAACATAAACAACACAATGTGGTGCAACAGGGTTTCTAAATGTATCTGCACCTTCTGCAAAATGTATTAGGGCAATTTCAGTGTTACAGATATGACATTTGCAGTCAAAACTTGAAATATAAATTCTCAGAGAACGTATTTAATACCAATATCTATATCTATACCAAAAACTATCTGTTACAAACTTGAAGCAATAATACCTAACAAACTGAGAAGGGATGAGTCTTCAAAGAATGCAACATAGTTACATTTATTTTTATTTTCATGTGCCTATTTGTGAGGAATATGGACCGTAATGCTTTAAAAACTTAATATCATGATCTTACCATCTTCTTCCATAAATCTCTGTGTCTTCTTGGGTTTCAGGTCCTTCTCCTCAAACTCTTCCTCTGACTCCTCAGCCTCACTCTCAATGAAGTCAGACATGTTTGCAAGGTCTGTGTAAAAAACGAAATGTGTCACTGTTTGTAAGCAAATAGTTATACACATAAGTTGGTATATGAAATTAAATAGGCTTCTATGAGAAAGGGGAGGTAATTCAGATGGTTAAAGAGTGTAATTTTATTGTCACTGACAAACTTTAGCACAAGCATCACAATGACGTATTATAGACATCTATCTTTTTAATCTTCCTGAAGAATTTCAGCATGACAGTTTTAATACTAAACAGTGGTACTGTAAACAAGTAAAATGCACTTGTTATAGCTTCACAGATCAGAACCCATAAAGATTTTACTCTTTCAAATAACTACGAGGTTCGATACGACACACAAACAAACAACCATATTTTAACTATTAAACCTACAGTAAGATAATGAACCTGATATCCGTGGGACTATTCAACCAATTTTACGAAATCGCGTGATTCGAACAATTTACATTTCTATTGTGTACTGAATACAAAAAAATAATTTAAAGTAAGTAAATATAATTTGTAAAAGATGTAACGGATCTGTCCTGCAGCACTGTAAGAGATCCAGGGCCTCTGGCTAATGGCTAACCTGTTAGCTAAACAACCAAAGGCGCTTTTAAACACCAAATAAAGAAGAAATATCGAGCAGAAAAGCACACTTACGTTCCCTTGCGAGGCGACTCAATTAAATACGTGGAAATGAGCGCTGAGATGAAGAAAGAAACGCCACTTCTGAGGAGCTTGTTAGTGACAACAAAAAATGGCTGAGGGATACAGCGTTGATTCTGGTTCCTGTATGGACAGATTTTACTTCCGGAATAAATTCGTAGGTTTGATGGACCTCATGGGCTGCTGCGAAAAACAATGAGCGTGTGACATCTATGTATCGCGAGAGGGATTCAACAGCAGTGCTTTGGAATTGCTCTCGCGATATTTAGATGTTAAACGCTCATCGGTCTGCGCAGCGCTGCATGGTACACGTCGCATACGGCACTAAAATATATATAATAAAATAAGTTAGTCGTATGTTAGCGCCTAAACGAAAGATGGCGCTCTATTCTGCACTTCTTCATGCGGTCCATGTGACGTAATGTAGAGGTTTTAAAGATAATTTCCCCAAGGACTTGGAGAAGTTCACGCCATGGATAGTTCGGTGTTTATTCGGGTCCAGTTACCTCTAACAGTGTTATTATCATGTTTGTTTACATTCTCCTCCGGCAGCGAAATTAATTTTGTGACGTGTGGATCGGTGGTGAAGCTGCTTAACGTGAAACACAACGTCAGATTACACTCTCATGATGTCCGATATGGATCCGGTGAGTTACTCTCAGTCTGATCTGTGTTTAAGATTTTATGTGCTATTTATAAAGAGAATTAAATGCTTATATTTCTGTAAATGTTCACTTTTATTCACATACTATACAAAACAATTTACAGTCTTGCAACAAGATTGCCATTTCAAGATCTTCTCTACTGACAAACATAATAACTTTTTTCACAGTCATTTTTGGTGTACTTTGTGAATGGGTAATGATGTCATTGTGACTTTTTTATAGAATAACATAAGTTACAGGATAAACGTATGATGGTTTTGCCAAGAGTAGTGTTACTGTATCTCATGTACAAGAGTACAGTTTAAATATGACTTACAATTGTTGAATGATTTCCTACTGGTTGTATATAAATCCAGGTAGTGGTCAGCAGTCGGTGACAGGTGTGACTGCAGCAGAGGACAGTAATAGTTACTGGAGTGTGCGGGGTACCACTGAAGATGTATGTCACAGAGGAACTCCTGTAAAATGCAGTCAAAACATCCGCCTTACTCATGTCAACACGGGTCGCAATCTGCACAGCCACTACTTTACCTCTCCACTTTCTTCAAATCAGGTTTTAACACTTGTATTTCTGAAAATACTGTATAGTCAATTAAACTCCTGTAAAAATGTTGGTCTGATAAGATTTGTGATGGAAATTGAGTGATCTTCAAGCTTACATGATCTTAAAGCTTATTCAAAATCTTCTCACTTTCAGGAGGTCAGTGCGTTTGGTGAGAATGGCGAGGGTGACCATCTTGACGAGTGGACCGTTCTGTGTGCAGGCTCAGTCTGGCAGCGTGACGAGTCCGTTCGGTTCCGTCACACAGCCACAGAGGCTCTGCTGTCAGTCACAGGCGAACAGTACGGCAGACCCATTCACGGCCAGAGAGAAGTCCACGGAATGATGATCAGCAGCCCGCACAGTTACTGGAGAACAATGGAGGGTGTCTTTATGAAACCAAGTGAGATTGGATCCAGGGATTTTGGCAGCCCACTACATACAGAGTTTTAGAAGAACACTTCATACAAGACCTGCTGGACTCTCTATTTAATAGAGTTATGTTGTTAACTTTTAAGAACTAGCTTACCTCAAAATGAAACTTATGTTATCATTTGTTTACCCCCATCAGGATGGTTTTCTTTCTTCTATTGAATACAAAAGGAAATACTATGCAGTGTTAGTGACCAGAGTCAGTCACCACTCACCTTTATTGTATTTAAAACAAATGTCAGTATTCTATGTAATTTCTCCTTGTGTTCCACTATAAAAAACCATACTGATTTAAAAACATAAGGGTAAGTAAATGACGGCAGAGGTTTTATTATTGGGTGAGCTTCTCCTTTTATATGCAATATTTTCTTCAGATTGTGCCTCATGCTCATTTTAACACCTGAATTATAAGATGTTTTGCACAGTCAACATATAAAAAACTTTATTTGAACTTTTTTCATTGCTTTAAACCAGTTTTGATTTTCAAATTGCAGAGAGCAAAAGTTCAGTGTTACTGTTTTAGCCAAACTTGTGGCTTGAACATATTGTGCTCACCTATTAGAATATTTAATGATTCTTCTAATATTATATAAAAAACATGGCCATCTGTTTGTACCTTATTGTAGCCCAATATATTTGTACACATGAACCATCTAATGAATTTTCACTTGAACATTACTGGATGTGCTTGAAGTTTGATTTTCAGGAGCAGAACTGAGCACTTCTGCGTTATGCTAACCTCAGATTTAGAGAAAAAAACACTACAACAGCCGTGGCCAATTGTGGTTCAAAGTACAAGTGTTTCACAAGCTGTTTTATCTACACACTTCACTTTTAGACTAGTTATTTTTATGTAAGAGCATGTAGGAGTATGTTTTTTTCTCTAGAAAGATGGTCTTCAGAGTATATAAAAGTATGTGTCACTAAAAAAATATTTCTGGTTCTACATTTATAGTTAAAATAAAAACATGTTCTTTTAAGCAGTTAAGTGCCTTTGTAGTAAGTATATATTTACTATAATTACATATAGGTGCTGTACAATTTGTTACATTTTTATGTCATTGATACATTTGGGTTATGATTTCTTGATGTAATGAATATGTAGTTATTATAAAGTAAAGTGACCTGCAAACCATTATTTTGTTTACATGGTACAGGTCATACATGTGTAGAATAACAATAGCATTATAAAACAATTTGCATACTCTCACCACACCACTTCTATTTCTATCTAAAGACATTTTTCGCAGCCTCTTTTTGTACCTAAAAACAATTAATACATTTAACTTGAATTAAATCATGTAGATGGTCATTTATACAAGAGTAGAAAACACTCTTCCTCTCCCTTAAGACTGGTACATATTACACATGAAGTACAGACACATCACTCACGATTGTAAACCGGATACTGTTATTGGATTTTTGGGCCAATAATTTACTGTTTTTACTTTTGTCATCACTAATATGCGGTTACTAAAAGCTTTGCAACAATGTAAAACTGTCAAAAGCACTATTAAAATGAATTGTGGAAAGTGGCCATTAACTTGTTTTTGAGTTAAAATAATATAAAAGCATGAAATGACTTGTACAGCCAATTTAATTGTACTTAAAAATGTAAGTCTGCAACATTAATTTTTGAGATATATGAATAACCACAATTTTTACATAAAAAATCCCACTAGATGGAGCCACAGATTTAAAGGTTCCCTTCCGAAGATAAAACAAATAAACAGTTTGCTTCCAATACATATTGTTCTTATTTATTCCCTGTGTATTTTGGCACAAAATGCTGGTATATTTTGGATATCATTGCTCACATAAAAGAAAGATTAGGAGATCAGATATTCAGAATAAATATGCTGTCCGAGCCAATGCCAGCAGACCTTAAAAAGCACCGGACTAGTGTTCTGAACATGCATACATGACAGTCAAAGAGACGTCCTAAAGACAGTTCTTTTGTGCGATACCATTTGCATAAATACACATGCAATATACAGGGGAACATGACGAACGATTGTGTAAACAATCATACACAGGGTACACGGGAGGAA
Organism: Beaufortia kweichowensis; assembly: GCA_019155185.1. Lineage (NCBI taxonomy): Eukaryota > Metazoa > Chordata > Actinopteri > Cypriniformes > Gastromyzontidae > Beaufortia > Beaufortia kweichowensis. The sequence continues at coordinate 9,031,649 of CM032812.1, read as the reverse complement.
ACTGATGCGCACAAACATTATAAATATACAGACCAACAGGTAGACAAGTATTTATAATACACACAGGGCTTCACACTATAACTGTAAAAAGAAAGTTTTTACTATAGATATATAAATTACCAGTTTACTTTTAGTGGTTTCAGAGCAATGTATGTTGCATTCACCGACTCTCTGAGCCTGAGAGTGAATAAAACAGAAAAAATGGACCAAAAAGTCCAACTATGTAGTGTAGACACTTCCGCAGAAGTGAAATTTTTATCCAGACAACTGCAGACATTAAGAAGACTGTGATACATATTTGAAACCAGAAAAGAGTATTATACTCTCTTCTATACATGTACAAGTAAATAGGGAAAGTACAAGAGCACGAATGAATTAAACAAACAGACTTTCCCATGATGCATAGGGTGTACCACAAAATGGTGTTGTGTGGAATTTAATTCATCCCACTTGCATTGCTGATAGTAAAATGTGTTAATGTACAACCATAATGCATTAATAGCTTAAACTAAATGACAAACAGATAAACAGCCTGCTGATTACACAGGGTACATTCAGAATGGAATACTAGCATACCTAATAAGGTAGTATGCCATTCCGAAAAGTCCCTTGCAATACTGTACTTACGTCTTTCAGTTCACTGTTTTCAGACAGGTTTTACAAATCATGGCTGCTACTGGTCAAGCGAATAGATAATACCGCCCCACACTCATGCCATTGGTTGCGCCATCGTTGCTTTGTCAGGCTGGTTGGGATGCTCAAACAAACAGAGCAATGTTTTAACTATATTGCATGTTAAGCTTTGATATGAGAAAGTATTTAATTTAAAATTATTAATGCTTAGCAAGAAACGAACAGTCCATAAAAGATGAACATGGACAAGCTGTCATGCACACAGACTTGATGCCAGACATCCTGTGGTGGCTCTGTTGGACATGCTGCCAATCACTGTACTCCTCATCATTCCATCTGACATGGTTTGGATTGAGACAAAGTACAAAGACAAGTCGATGCTTCTTATAGAGAGAAAATGAGAACGCAGAGGGGCATGGAATGTTATTGCATTAAATGGTATCCAGTACGGAGCCCTTGCATGTTTCTGACTGATGATGGAGGACATCCTTCACTGCTGCTTCCATCAGTCACAATCAGTGTCAGTGCTATATTGAATAGAAAAGCAAACTTGTACTTGGGCTTCATCCTCTGCGCAGCAGCTCCCAACTTGTTTTAAACTACAGAAGTGGAATTGCTTTAGTGGTTATTCAAGTTTGTTTAATAATAAGAGAGTACAGTACCAGCAGAGTTCAGATCACCCAGGATTCACAGTTGCGAGGGGCTACTCCATGCCATTTCGCAACATCTGATTGGCAGCGATTAACATGACGCTGATGATGAAGGCCATTGCAAAAGCACAGATGAGGCTCTTGCGGACACACGTCTGGCGGTTCTTCTTTTTAGAATGCACTGATGGAGTAGAATGGAGAGGACAGGATAGAGAAGCTAGTAATTTTTACTGCGATCCAGACATTATGAGAAGACATGAGAGCACATACAGTAATAAGCATTAAGCATCCAAACAAATATAATGATCAAATATAATGATGATATAATGTTATTTGTCACTGTGCTTAATGAGTCTTTGAACATGCACAATAATAAAACAGAGAACTGCCTCACTGGACTTAACACACCTCTCTCTCTCTCTCTCTCTCTCTCTCTCTCTCTCTCTCTCACAGTGCAAACAATTCTGGTAAAATAGTTTTAGGGCAGTTTACATAGAGTAATGTTTCAGCATTACAAAAGGGTGGCACACTGAAGGCTATTAATCCATGCGTTTAAAACACTGACACACTAATTGGATTTAGAGGCATGAAATTGTTCCATTTTATTCACCTTTCGCTCTGGCCATGCATATCTAGCTGATTCCTTTCAATTTCGTTCAGTTTTCTGGGCAGCACCCTGAACTGAATGAACTAAGTGCCTCTATAAGATTGAACTAAATATTTAACGTCAGTAAAAACTAAATTGGATACAAGTCTTTACAATAATGTCCCTGTTTCTAAATTCTATTCGTTGTCATTAATCTATATAAAATAAATTGATATAACTAACTTAAATAATGGGGTAATATCTCTTAACTTCTATCAAAAACCGACAGCACACTAAGTGTACATAGCAGTTATAATATCCTTAAAGGGACAGTTCTCACAAAATTCAAATTCCTTATTTATTTATATATTATTGTGTCAATGTCTTTCTTCTGCAGAACATAAATGAAGATATTTTGAAGGATGTTGGTAACCAACAACATTTAATTATATGGACACAAAACAACAGAGAGATTTCTCAAAATATCTTCTTCTGTGTTTCACAGAAGAAAAAGTCATATACAACATGAGAGTTTTTTCGTAAACTATGCCTTTAATATCTTTAACCCAACTGAATTCTAAAGTTATTGTCAGAATTTCTTTACACATCATTATATTCAAGCAAGTTTCCTTGTCTGTACATCCGAATCAGTAATTGTTGCAGAATCCGTCAATCAATATAAAATCAGATTGTTCTCTGTGCTTTTACCTCCCTGAAATTCAGTCTGGCAGTTTCCTGAGTTCTCCTTCAAACTCTCCTCCTCTGTGACGATAATGTTCTCGATGTCCTTCATGGTGAGGTGGTCTCTGAAGGCATGGAACAGGACATGTTTGAGCTCCTCCAGGGACATCTGTTGCATGTCAAACTGCAGGGTGGAAACACAAGAGGCTTGTCGTCAAATATTAGCATGACTGGCCTGTCACAGCTTCTCTGTGGTGCAGTTCTCAGATCACGGAGTGTGTGATGCATTATGGGGCATTTCTGCTCGACAGCAACCTCAGAGAGAAATTGATGTTTGCAGGGGAAAAATAATAATGACCGCATGAGCTCTGTATAGTGTGTGCTCGCTTGCAAAATCACAAAGTTAATTATTTGTTTGCCTGTTCGATCACAAACTCTCTGTTTCATTTATTTGCTTTTCACTCTTTTCGAACCTTTATTCAATCAATAATACACACTGAAGAGGAGCATGGCACACATAACTATCGATCAATGCTATGCTACATTTATCTTTCTGATGCAACTTGAGATGTAATTTAATCAGCTTTGACACATACAATAGTATTCAACAATAAGACATCATACAATTAAATATGAAAGCAATTAAAACAACAACTCTCTTTTCATTTTGTTCATTACAACATTTGTTCAAGGTTGGACGAATGCTGAATAAAGAATGAAAGAAGAAAAAGAGGGAAACTATTTGGGTTGGTTCAATAATTCAGTATCAGAGACAGACCTGAACTTTTCCCATTTCCTGGAAAAGTCCGTGTCAGGAATCCTTGAATGAGCTTTTGGTGGCAGGAGTGTTAGTGTTATTTTTTATACAGTTCAATAATTTATTGACTCTGCCAAGACATCTTGGCAGAGTCAATAAATTATTGAACTGTATAAAAAACATATATTACAGTGCTGAGAGAGTCCTTAATGATTCAATCAATTCAAATTAATTTCTAAACTGATGACATTTTGAAAGCCATTCTCAGGTGATTTCAAGCACTATGTAGATGCCTGTTTTAAGCTTGAAATTGTGTAAGCAACAGTAAAACATTTACAGCAAACAAACATCAGGTCATGACACCCCAAAATGAGACCAAAGAATTTGCGGTGACAGATGCAGACTGTGACATCACCTTGCATCACCTGTGTCTGGGCAAACACACAGTCCCTATGACCTTCACAAACCTCACGAAAATTCTGTTTTTCCACTCGCTTCTGCCCCCCAAAGAGGACAAAGGCAGAACCAAACCTTGATGCTATCACATTAATAAAGCCTCAATGAGACACAATCTGCTGGAATTTTTGGGGAGCAAGATGGCAACACTGAGCGTGTATCTCTGTTATTCAGCTATTCGCTCCCATCCAGATCCAGAGTCTCAAGGGATCCTTTTAACTCCAGACTCCGTTTTTTCTCTGGCACTTTCTATTTTCTCGTTCTGAAAGGAAGCTATTTAAAAGCTATCTTTGATCTCTTGGTAAAGGACTGTTATATCATAGAGTAATTTGCATTAGGCTAAATATCTCTTATTGTCCCTGTATATTAGTGCATATACAGACAGTATGAAGAGAATAGGGAGAAAATAGTCGAGGTATATTTAAACATACTTCTTTCATTCGTTCAATTAAGACTGTGATTTTATCCAAAGTGACTCACAAATAAAGGGCATCACAAGCAATTAGACATAAAGGCCAAGGTCTAACAATAAAACAAGAACATACAAGAACAAGAACATACAAGAACAAGGTGGTTACTGAATTGAATCCCTCTTGTGTTAATAAGGGCTGTTGATATAGTTGAGTACCTCTAGGCTTTAGGTTCTAATGATCTAGCCCTTCATGTGATCAATACATCCATGGCCTTAAGCAAGGCAATTTATTTCAAGTTGTTTCTTTGTTGTTGAAGCCAACTAAATGTGTTCAAAAATAAGAACGCTATCTGCTTTTTGAGTTAAGATAACTTTAGTAACCTTAGTGGTTTGCTTCCAACCTCAACAAAGCATCTACAATAATCTGCACAGACTGTAAATTAGCAGATAGACACAATAAATCTCAATAAAATGATTTCTTTATCTAGATTAACTGTCATTGATCTACTGATCTAGATTTATGAAACAAAATATTATTTGAACATTAATACCTTCAAAGCAATCTTTTAATATTTAATCTTTCTTAACATGAAGAGATATTACCTGCACAGCCAGCAAAGCAAATGGTTTTACATAACACATGAAAATCCAATAATATCTTATGAAAACATTACTATAGAGAAATACATGCTATTTAATCTTTTTCTCTTGCATGCAGTTGTAAGATCTGATGACATCAATAAAGGAGTGATCTTGTAGGAGGTCTGCATTGGATGAGTAAATGCTAATGTGGTGTGTGTGTGACTGCTGGCTGTTATCCATGCAGTCTGTTTGATCTGACAGGCAACTGATGGGCTTCTCATTATTACAGATTTACATTTATGGCTTTGCTTATTTTGCAGCGGTGCACTGAAAGCCCAATTCCCATCTCTGACCATCAGGCCTGAAGGCTCGCCCAGTAGAGCAGGTGATTAATGTTTCAATTAGCGTTCTCATTTTAATGACAAGTACTGTACAAGATTAATCTGACAATGGAAAATCAGAGAAATGATTAGGGAGTGCACATTTGAAGAAGGGAGGTACAAGCAAATGCATAATAATAAACTAATTCAGAGAAAGTTAAAAATCATTTCCATTTGAACTCCCCTGCATACACAATGCCTTTAGTGAAAATCTGACATACTGTTTCCTAAACGCTTCAAGATCACCCACCCTCTGCATCGTTCCTTCCAAAACTTTGACCAGGTGTTAAAAGTGTTTCTGATTTGTTGCCAACTCTCATGTCACACGGCTAAGCGGATCTGCACGCCGGGGGAGATGGTCCATGAAGAAATCTGTCAGAGGCTGATGTCTTTGGTTGACCCACTGAGCAAGAGATGAGGGCGGTAAGTGTCGTGTTGAAGGTGTTCAGACACATTTGTCACGGTGAAATAAGAGCTGGCTCTCATTTCTTCTCTTTGCTGTGTGTCTGCTCTCCTCTATAACTGAGAGAAGCATTACTGCCAGTATTTAGAGATAAGCTACACGGATGTCATATAGAGAATTGTAAAGGACTATATCACTTCACTTGATTCTTCAAGAGGCATTGCAGCATTGTATTATAGTTAAATTTCACATGCTGGTTTGCATGAGGGAAAAATAAAATAAAAAGACTATTTTTATTAGTGCTGTTAATGTATGTTAAAAATTTATTTTGAATATATTTTTATTTATATAATTATATGGCAAAATATGGTGATTTTTAATTAAAAAACTGTAAATATTCAAACATCACTATCTGCTAAGACAAGCCCCAAATCAAGATAAGAAAGTATAAGAAATAAATTATACTCATTTGTAAAATTAATTAGAGATGGCAATATTTAAGGATTAGCCTAGTTTTAATTTGCTGTGTTTGATAAAAGAAACAAATGTTCAAATTTGACAGTCAACTTATTTCATCCTTTATGCATTAAACAATTTACACAACAACAGTGTAAATCAAAGAAATGTATTATACGTTATTACTAGATCTTCAAATAAAAAACTTCTTCAAAAAAATTTCTTCAATTTAAAAAATGTCTACTCTATGAATAATTTTCTTGGATAATGACCACAGATCTCTATAACTATCTACCAATAACAATATATGTCTTCATCCACAAATCTTTCTATATATAATCCATATAAAATAAAACTAAAGAAAACATATAGTTTAAATCTACCTAAACATCAATACTGTTGATCGCTTTTTTTCATCAAAACCTAAAGCTGGTCTTTTAATATTCATAAAGTACAATAGACTAATGTATCTTATTTCTTTGGGTTGTAAATCAGATGCCCAAACTTTGGTCTAGGATCTCTTTTAATCCCAGATAAATCCCCTGTTAAGAAGTTTTCTTAAACTTGGAATTCTTTAATGGTAAGAGATTTTTTCAGTACAGAATTTAGGTCAGGGACTTTTTTTTACTGCATTATACTTTATAATTAACTGCACTAAATTAACATTTCATAAAGACGGGCCTACAGAAATGTTTATATCCCACTGGCATATCAAAGCTGCAGCTGAATCTAGCTAAGCTGATCTCTAATCAGGACAAGATGATTCAGAACATCTCACACAGTCTGCCAATCGATACTATATTACTCCCTACAGACATCAGTGGGGACCGTCTGTGATATGTTATCAGAGACTCCAAAATCTCATTGTGCCAAACAGCACTGAAAAATTATCTGAAGAACTGCAGTGATATGCCCTTACTATAACATGATCTATGGCCTTGAACTACAAACACACACACACAACAGTTTTCTGTGAAATCATTTCCAAGACACTAACAGCATGCAATTCAGCTGCCGGTTCTGCCACGGTCACGTTGGAAAGTGTGAATTGAACAGATGGCATTTGGGCGTAAATGGAACGTCTGGGAGCAGGGCGATTGTAACAGGAAGGTCTGGAGTTTATCAAACATCAATTACTCGGCTAGTCTCATTTTCATTCAACTCCGTGAACCATGGACTGATATTACCTCTACTAACTCTGCCTGCAGCTATGGTAGATCAACTTCTTGTACTAAGACCTGGCAAAAATTGGTTTAAATTATATCGCTCACACACTGGTTCAGTCGTGCATGCGTGCCATACGCAGCATTATCGAGCCAAAAACACTCATACACACAAAACCAACAAGAGTGACAAGCCAGTTACGAAATTTAAGACAGAAAACTAATGCAGTGTTTCTGTCGCAACTTCCATGTGACATTTGACAAGGTTGCGACCCATCTGCTCACCGGCCTGTTCGTTAACTCATCATATTAATGACTGCCACTGTGACAGAAGTTATACAGACACAGTTTTTGTGTGTTCCTGTAGCTTAACTTGGACTAACACTTTCCAGGATACATGGACTGTTCATCTACCAAATGCCTATTTCTCTTTGTAATGTGGTGTCTTAAAGGGTACTCACACATAACAACACAACAACTCAAAGGCATTTTTTAAAAATGTTAAGATTTATAATGTAATTTAAAATTCTCTTTGTCTCTTTTTATGTGCAGGAAAATAATTTGAAAAATGATGGGTGGAAAATCACGTCAGGAATGGCGGCATTCTGAGTTTGATTTATGCTTTGCTAATCTAATTTCTGCTATGATGCAATACACACTGATTGAATTTATATTCAAACACTTTCCTCTGTGGAAAACAAATGTTCAGTAGCAAGAAAAAGATTCTTTGACATTGTTATAATATATACTGTTATAATTTTACATTCATTTTTTTTTTTTTTATTCAATATCAATTTTTTACTCCAGTCAGCATGAAGTGCAACAGGAAAGGGAATATTTGTGTATCCAGTCCTGCTGAGTTTGACGTGCAGCTCTCAGGTTTTCTGTGTGCTGTTTGGCTCTGCCATAGTATTGTTGCCGCTGGCTATACAAAGAGAGAACGGCAGCGAGAGATGCTGGTATCACTCATTTGAGCTGAGCATGTAGGAGGACAGCGCTGGCTGATTCACAGTTTAATTGAGTTGTCAGCTGTGCTGTTGAAGAACAGAAACATACTCCCTAACTCTGTGTTGACTGTTGAGGATACTTCCTAACCCAAATGTACTTTTTGCATTTTTTGTCTTGCTTGCTTGCTTTTTTCTCAGTCTGTCTCTCTTGAATTGCTCACTTCTTTTATCTTTCTTTTGTTTCCTTATGTGTCTACAAAAATGTGTTAATCTTCAGATTCGATACCGGACTCTTTTAACTGTCTAAGGGACATTTTAATTATGTTTTTAGAAATACATTTTTCAAATTAAATTACTAAATTAGAGTTTTTGCATTTTAAAATGTATACATTTTAAGTAAAGTTTTTACATTATTAAAAAACAATACAAAAAATGAACAAATAAACTCTAAAAAACACCCCCTTTACATGTACAAATAACCACAGTGCTATGCCCAATGACATGCCAAATATATTTTTTTAACTCCCATGCACTACTATTCCTGCTAAAAATGCACTGCACAAGCAGTTAGGACCATACTGAAATGATCAGGGTCCCTGTTAAAAACAAACCTGGTCCCCAGACGCAGTGGTGATTGCTTTAAGACTGCACAGACCTCGCTTAATATTTCACCAAAGTTGCATCAATGTCATTTACCTGGCATATCCACTGGTCTCCAGCAGACGTGTTTTGAAACAACCGTAATGTCTGCATTATACTTTACAGACAGCTGGAATATTTGTCTCACAAATTTCCACTGTCAAATAGGGACCGCTGGCAACACTACGTCTGAGTACTACGTCACTATACTATGTCTGAGCTCTTCAGGGTGGGGAAAACAAGTTTGTTTATGCCTATGTGCTCAAAAAATCCATGATGACCTGTAGCTCTTGGCTCCACTCTGATATGTCCATTGACAATCTTGTTAAGACCATTTTAAAACACCCCCACTAATACGTGCTCAGTCTTGTATGTACACGAGGGGTTCGAGGTTTTTGGGCAGGAAAACATCCTAGTCAGAATGCAAATTGAAACAGAGATGACACCCCGATGAGCACATGCACAATTTCTCTGTGCTGACAAAGTTCCTGTGACTGCTTTATGAATTCACATCTGCGGCACAGATTTGTAAATCAATAGCTTGATGGGGTGATTTTGGCTCCGGTACATTTCAATCCAAACTATGTGTGACACTTTACATAGAGAGCATCACTGCCATGCTTCAATGTCAAAGACCCAGTACTTTAATATTTATTAGGATCGATTTTAGATGCAAATGGCTTATAATGTATTTGACAGAACCCTCACAGGTCATTTTTCAACTAACAGAACAGAATTGGAACAAGCATGCATCAGGTGCTTGAAAAAAGGCAGAATATAATACACAGTCAACAGCAGAATAGACTTATAGTCAACTGATATAACCCAAGTAAAAAAATCCTTATTTATTAAGATAAATACATTTTTTAAATAACATTTGTAGTCATTGCATATGAACTAACAAAGATCTATGATAACTTTTATCTAATGCTAATTTACAAATCCTGCGATACTACATTATTAATTGATGTTCATTTATAATATAGTATGTTGACATGAATATATACAATGTAAAATGGTAAAAACATCTGTGTGCAATGTAAATGCGTATGTTGTGTGTGCAATATGTTAAAAATATATTAGTGGATGTTAAAATGACCATTTCCCAGGATTTATCAATGCCGTCTGAGTTTTGTTCATTGTTATTTCATGTCAGCTATTGCATTAACTAACCTTAACCTTTCAAACATTATTGAAAAGTAAATGTGGTGTAGGTATTTAATCTTAAATTCTCAGGCCTCTTAAGTTGGATTTTGTAAGATTATCTTCTCTTGCAAAACACAATATTGCTCAGGAGGTTGTGTCACTGTGTCATTAAGAAAACCTGCATTGGCATCATAATACAATCAGAGCCGGCAGAAGTGATTGTTATGCTGGTGTGATGTTACATGGATTACTGATGCAGTTATGACTCACTGTGTCACACCAAAGGTGTGCTGAAATGAGCATTTAAATCTCCTCAGAGACAACCTGGGTCTGTGACCTTGCTGTTATTCATTCCCCAGCACAAACACACACACACACAGAGTTCTGTTTTGTCTAAGGAAAAGACATTAAACATAAACATAGAAATATAAACCCAGACACCAATGCTCCAATGTCGCAAACTGCATATTATTTCATTCTAAATTCTTATTTATCAACAGCAGAGATAGAAACCCACAAGTGAAAATCCTTTCCAAGCCTTGCCCAAATGTGTATGATGACTAACTCAAAGATCTACACTTTCCTTTAAAGTGCTGAAACGTTCAATTAGTATGCTTTCCCCGATGCTCTCTGAAATCCTATGATAGTGAAACTGGGATTTCCTTACTATACAAACCACAGTTGACTTTGAAATGGCCAGATCTGCCCGCTTACTTTGAAGCTAACATTCTGGGAAGAATCTCATTCGCCTGCCGTCATGGGATGGGGGAAGCAGGTGGGGAGGGCCGAGCATGACCCATAATCTCATACACATGCTCAGAATACAAATGCAGAGCCAAAAATGGCGGACAGCATTTATATATAGTTGTAAAGGAAAAAGACATGAATGTCTTTTACCTGCCAGAATATGGTGTCTATAGTACTTCCCAGGAATCCCTCTCTGGTTTCAGAAGAAAGGAGTTTGGGTCCCAATATTGTCATGAATTCATCAAAGTCAACCTGTCCGTCACCTGCATTGAGAAAAAATGATTAGAGAGAATAAAAAAGCAGATGCTAATTTCTAGACTGCTGCAGTCAGCTCAGCGGCTGCCAATGTGATGAATTAAAAACAACACTGTCTGTGATATTAATGCGGCAACAACAGAACCTGTAAGAATAAACACACACACACGCTGCAGCTCAATACGAGTGTCACAAGTTTTATTATTAACTCTGAGTATTATTTAATGGTGTGACAACTGCATTCAGCAACCTGAATTTTATTTCTGGAAATTCAGGTAGTGACAATCGTATTAACATGCAATCTGTGTAGTGTGTACAAAGTGTCTCTCATCTCTAGAGAGAGAACACTGTTTAAAAACAGATACCTAATGAGCAAAAACAAAGCATGGATGTGGACTACAGTTCACACAAAACAGCATATTTCTCAGTTCACTAATATTACTTTTGTAAAAACAGCAATTAAACCAAACATAGTAAACAGCTGGCATCCCAGATTCTGTTTGCAGCCGTGTGGCAACAGCACCTATGCTTGCGTCACAGGATTGCCTGTTATTTTAACTGCAAAAATTGCCCTTCAGGGATCAAAAAACCATATCTATGTACCTCTCAAGAGTTCTTTTACTTTAATAGAAGCTGCATTCTTATTCTGATTGCTTTACTGTGTCATTTTTTTCGTGCGGCTCGGCTTAATGAAACTGGTCAGGGTCTCTGAACGTAGTAATAGGCTGCAAATGCGAAGCTTTTAAATTTAGTCCATTTAAGCCAACAACATTTCTTGTCCTTTCATGATTTCTTCAAAGCTGCTTTGAAACATTGCACAATGGGAAAGCACTACAGAAATAAAATTGAACTGGCTGCTTTTTTATTTTTATTTTTATTTATTTATTTTTTTTATTCTTTTATTCCTTCCTAAAAGACATGAACTTCTTTGAGATATACAGTAAAAGAGGCATTAAACACCAGCTGCGAGTGACAGCAGAACCTAAAGCGATAAGAAAGAGCTCTTATCAGACTATAGTGTTTCCACCGCTTTTAACTCCAGCGCAACCTCCTCTCGCCTCTAACAGTGCATTGTGAATTTTTATTACTAAAATACAATAAGCCTGTATTAAAAATATGGGCAGCACTAAAGAACATTTCGATGTCTGAGAACCAGAGGGGCGTAAGTGACATTTTACCAACTTTACAAGAGATTACCATAGTTTGATCTGACTTTGTGCACTGATTTTAATCTTTCATAATAAAAATGTTTACACACATGGAGGACAGTATACTTATTAAATACCATTTTAACATTTATATAGAAAAAAATTAAAGCCTTAGTATGTTTAGTGGTAATTCTTTTGGTTTCTAATGAATAACTTTAAAGTAAATTAAAAATGTACTTGTGTCCTTTTGGCTGTGGAAAAAGTAAATATATATATATATATATATAACATCATATATATAAATCACACATCAAAGCTACACAGAAGTCTTTCAGGACAAAAAACTGTTTAAGACACCATTTATTTTCCTGTAGATTAAAATTAATGTGCATCATGGATCATATTATAAGGAGAAAAATATCTTTCCAAATGATCACTTACTATGACAGTGTTATCACAAGGGCATCGTGAGAAACTCTGGCCCCTTTACAGATCTCCGACTGACTGCCCCAAAATTGCCAGCTGTCACACAAAATGTGAGGATCAAAAATGCCAACAACCATAAAACTGATAAGCAGCTGGACTGATTGATGGACAAAATCAGCGGATGTCTTCTAACCAGTCAGTCAACATTGGTCTGCCCTTGAGAGACCCACAAAAATCGGAGACACAGTAAGACGTAGTTTTCTCAGAAATCACCTTGTACACTGGTGTATTTACAGCTCTCCTGTGCTGCATAAATTGTTCAATTTTGTGATTGTTGTAGCATAAACTGTTTAGGATATCATGTATCTCCCCAGGGGGAGATTGAATGGGGTCAGTGATAAACTGTAAAATTATATTTTTAAAGATGAGCAGGAGACAGCTTTGGTTCTGTAGAAGAAGCTTTAAAGCTTACTTTCCAAGAAGTCAATATAGGAATAAACCTGATGATAAGAAAAATGTTTAAAAAAGAATGACTGACTTACCATCCATGTCCAGTCTCTGCATGATAATAGCCAGCTCCACCTCACTGGGCATGTACCCCAGAGAGCGCATGGCCATACCCAGTTCCTGCTTTGAGATGAAACCATTCCCATCCCTGTCGAGAACACGAAATGCTTCTCTAATCTCTGCAGAGACGAGACAGACATACAAAAATGAAGACAATATGAAGAACAAATTATTTTTGTGGTAATGGGGTGCAGAACGAGTAAACAACTTAATTTAAATTCATGAACCAGACTGACAATTCACACTCACAATTCAGATTACACACCAAAAATAAATATGTGCATCTTATCACCAAACACAAGACAAGCATATGTATTATAAAATGCAGTGCCTTACTAAATACATAGCTTGAAAATGAGATGTGAGTTTTTGTGCTGTGACTGAATGTTTTTCAGCGTTTCTAAGTGCATCAGCTCTGCTTTTCAGAAAGGGCGATGTTAAGAAAACCTCACCATGTCTCAAGCTCCAATAACTAAAATAACATGCATATATCATTCTGAGTATTTTTCTGCTGGCATAAAGATCTACCTTGATGTTATTCTGGGAAAAAGTTAGTGATGTGCTGAGAGTGCTCTGATGTGCTAAACAGAGTATTCCCAGAATTTCAGAAAAGCCTGTATGTTGTTTTGCTGCTCTAAAATAAAATATCTTTACCCGCCATGCTTTGTTTGGAAGACACAAAGGCTTTTATAATAGCTTTAAATATAATTTGCATGAAACTCTCTGTCCTTCAAAACAATATCTCATGATGCTTCAGATGTCCTTAAATGTCCAATAAATGCAATACATTTGATTTGTCCCTGCTAAATTCTTTTTCCAGTTTTTTAAAGGTCACAATGACCCCAAACAGAATCAATGGTACTAAACTGAATAATAATCTTTTTTGAGCAAAGTGCATGCCTAATTTCAAGTGACTTTTGATCAGAGAAACGTACTGAATGATGTGAGATTAATAGGTAAATTTTTTAATTACTAGTTTTATTTAATAAAAAGTGCATAGGTCTCTGCGAGCCCAAACATATGTGTCAATTTAATTTCAAAGCAATTATGGTTTCAGTAGCAATGTAGGGCTCAAAGTCCATTGTCTTAAACTTAATGACATTTATTTTTATACTTTGCCGGAGCTCAGACTGAGACAACTGTCCAAAGGTTCATTACGTTAAACTAACTAGACTTCATTCAATATGAGATATCAACTCTCTAGCTGAATAGATAAATCGACACAGACGGCTGGTGCTTCAATATTTAATATGGTCCTTTTTATCTACCAAAGTTTTCTTTTTGCAAAGGCAGACTTCAATCATCTCAACTTACCACTTACCCTTCATACCAGCTCAGCTCATGAATATGCAAACTACTGAACCACCCAATGTGGATAACCCTCAGTTTCTAGTCTGTCAAAACAAGCATTTTCACAAAGAAAACTAAAATTTCATCTGAGAGCAATTTTACTGTCCAGGGATTCATGGCCCCAGATCCATGTTATTCACAACCCTTTCGAAATCACAAGCCAGACCATCAGTTAACTTCCTGTGTGCCCTGAGGCTCTGTCTCAACACATGACTGCAGAGACCCTTCAGATAAGATTTACAGTTGCAGACACTGTAGTCGGTCAGAAACCATGGGCAGAAAAGGTTTGTAATGTTTATTAAACTGAAGGCATACGGGAACCCTGAGGTTTCCTCTGGTTACCCTCATTAAATCACACTCAGTGACTGGTAAAGACAAAACGCAAAGAAAAGATGTTTCCTTGCTATAAAGAAATACCAAATAAAGAAAAACTAATAAAATACATTTTTATTGGCACATAATAGGAGAATCTTTTCAGTAAATGTCAGTCCATCCTCTTATGGTTTAAGACAACTTAAAAAAAGCACACAGTCATACAGTAATCACACAGTCATTATAATTTGCCATTAGATCCACCCCTATAGTATCTGAGTTCAAAATTTTGTTAAAAACGAATTCGCTTTTAATGTTATATGATTGTAATATTTGTATTCTGTGGTTTTGTCTAGTGACTTTTATACCTTGGTTGACAAAGGTTATTGTTAAATGTGCTATATCAATAAACTGAACTTATAACAAGCAAAAGAAAACAAATAACAGTCAGAAACTCACCACCAAGTTCTTCAGTGGAGATGTTGGCGAGCTGCTCTTCACTGGTTTCAGAGAGAGAGGTGCTCAGAAAGTTGTCTGTGTAGAGCAGTCCCGCTCTCACATGGTGAAAAGGCATCTTCACCCTTCAATGGGAACATCAAACAATATAAATCATTGAACACACAACCCCTGCCTGTAGCCTCAACAAATGATCTTAGGCCTATTGCTCAAAGAAATAAATGAATGAAGACTGACAACCAAATCTCATGGTGTACAATAAACATATAGAATATGGTGATGTGAAATCTTTATAAATAAGCAACTTGCAAGCATGTTTAAAAGTTATTTCTATAAAGTTACCATTTAAATTTATAGTAAAATGCGCACACACACTGACAGATTGTAGATGCACAGCATGGCCTACACGTCCACCCACCTTGCTGCTTTTGTGACCGGTCATACAGGATTAAAAGAGACTACCAAGGTTGCAATAAATGTGTCTGTAACAAAACGCCTTCACCAAAAACACATACACGTCACGTCATAAATGCTTTTTGACAAAAATATTTTAAGAATATGTCAAAACTCTTTCCACTTTGATTTATATGAACACACTGTAAGAGCTTTTTAATAAATTCCTGTCAGTGCTGTCAATATTCCTGTCACAAGGACTCAATGATTTTCTCAGCTTAGTGAGAAATAAATGTGTGTTTTTGAGAGATCGTTAAAAGCCATCAAATTTTTTTCTTTGTAGCACAACAAGGCTTTTATTCACTAAAACGATAATTCTGTCACGGTAGATAAGTTGCTTCTATAATGCAGTTGCACAATTGTTTTCAGATAATTGCCGTGATGCTGTCTCAGCCATTACAACAGGCTGAATTTAGGTTTCACAGAATTTGTTGTTGTATATTTGAAGAAAACACATTTCTGTAGCTCAGACAGCAGAGCATTATGCTATACCAAGGTTGTGGGTTTGATTTTCACATAATACAAGAACAGAAATCTGCCAAATGTGTAAATGTACTTTTCTGTTATCAAGACTTGGATACGGTTTGAATGTCTGTTTAACTCATTTGGGTCCTGAGATGCTGTTAAAATGGAGCACTGATGACCTAAGAGAGATTTTCCATGTCTGCAGACACATCTGAATGTCAAGACCAGAAAAGAATGTGCAAAACATTTCCTTCAGCTATCGAGTTTCCAAAGTTTGAGCTTGATGGGGAATCCTTGATTAATTATACTGTGAGACACACACAGCCTCCATGTGAATGAAAGTGAAATTACGAGGAAGGGTAGAAGCAGCTAATTTGTGATGATGCTCACCAAGGACAAACGTTGACTGTAAATGAGGGCTCTGCGTTACTGTAATTACCATAGATATTAACAGCTACTTTAGCTAAAGGCAACATTGGGTAGAGTTTGATTGATACCGGACTCAGCTACTAGCAACTACACATGAATATTTTAAAGAGCCTTTGATGAGTCTTATGGTCCATTTAGGGTTAGCTGTGGCCTGTGTTGCAAATATCCGCAGGTATGCAGCTTATAATGAATGTAAAATTTGGGAAAATGTCATAAATTAAGTGCAACGTACTTTAGAAAGTGTTGTCTGTTCAAGCCGTCCTTGATTTCTTAGCATTCACTTGCAAGTGTAAATTACAAATAACCAAGGCTGAATTGTATGTTGTTGCTTTGGTAACAGATTCTGAAGTACATAATGATGAGGTTGCCAGAGTAGCCTTGACAAACACTTTTAATTAATATTATTATTTTAAAGTCCTGTAAATGCTTATGTAAATGAATTCAATGAGAACATTAACCTGCAATAAGGCACAGAGTTGCCAGATATAAAACAATTAAATGATAAAACGGTGACATCATCTATTGTTTATAAAAAAAAAGTATAAAATATTAATTGTCATCGAATCACAATTACTATCACCAGAAAAGGTGTGAGTTTTTCCATGAGTAGCAGGTGCAAGCTTAGCTTTTGGGGTTTCACATTTGCTCCTGATTGTGATCCCAGACCTGTTAAAAGGGTTTGCTGGTATGCGGGTCACAGACACTGCCCCAACCTTAGGAAAACTGTTAGACAGCTCATTAAGCAGCCGCAAACAGAAACACTTGGTCCAGTGATGATAACGAGCCACAACAACAGTGATGCACCTTCACAAGGTCAATTGTTGTACTTCTCCTTGTGACAATGAAGCCCTTTTGGTGTGCAGGTCACAATTCGACACTAAACGGTTAAGGATAACCTGTGGTTGCATCTAAAGCTTTCCTGTATCTCAGTGGTTAAAGCATGGCACAAGCAATGCCAAGGTCATGGGTTTGATCCCAGAGATTGCAGATATTCAGAAACAAATGTAAAGTATAATTCAAGGTTGCTTTGGAAGGAAAGTGTGAATGCAGATAAAGTCTAATTTTGACTAAACTGCAAAAACAGAAAAATACTACAGTGTCAGGAGAGCTTACATAACAATCTGTGGTTTGCATAATACAATACTTTCATGTCATCAAAAAATAAATAGGAAATAAAAGATTTATATCATGAGTAAGGCTGCATCTAAGAAATGTCAGAGCTGTTCCAGGGACACTTTGAATCATGTAAAGCACTTTATGATGCGTTTGTCCTACATAGTCATACACATAAAAATCTCACTCTACCACTGAATTATTATTTATTACAGTATCTACAACATTATAATTTCTTTTAAAACATTACTGTAAAAAGTGCACAGATGACATAACATGAAAAAATGACTTGCTGCTGTAACCAATATCAAACAGGTTATTCACACAATAACAAAATTTTTGAATGAAATATTTATTATTGTGCGTGACTTGCATAACTTTGCAAGATTTCTATTATAGAAACTGGGACATGTTTTTACACACAGTCAAGGTAAGCAAGCATTTTCAATTCATGTCTATGGGATTGCCTACAGCTAATGACCACAAGTTCTGTAGTCAGGTTGATTTTGTCATATTAAATATATTTTACTTGAATAAAACCAGTTTATTCAGATTTTACTCTAGTCTCTTTTTACTATATAAACACATTTTCCTAAATATTTTTTTTGGAAGAAAACCAGTTAAGATGGTTTTATATCATAGTGTTGATCACTAAAACATCACTACAAACGTCTAACCTGGGTGCCTGCAACAACTCGAGACTGCAGCCCTGCCTCGCCACAGAAAGCCCAGACAAACAGATGAAAGTACGGGCATGTTTCCCGTCCCATCGCCCCGGTGGATTAAAGTGACACCTTATGACTTAAACACGACATGTCTCTCAAATAGTGTTTTTCTCTTAACGTAAATGCACTACATTACAACAAACGCACGGGATACGCAGACTTACAATAGCTGGGTAGTCTTAACAAAGAAAATGAATCTATAACGAACTACATATACATATTTCGGCTTGCGATTCGGTATGTGTCTTTCTTGGTTTTGTAAAGAGAGACTAGAGGGAAGTTTTTGCTGTTATTTTAAAAGGTTAAAAACACAAATGTCGCTTGCAAACGCCTCGTTACGCCTTCATTTACCTTCGCCTCGTTCCCGTCACAACAGGTGTCGTAACCTGATTTCGGGTGTTTAGTTAAACACCGACATCATTGATTTTTAAATAGTAATATTTTAAAAACCTTACAAAATCCACTCACCTCCTTAAGGACTGTGTTTTATAATTGGCGAAATCTCAGGGCGTTTAAATTCTGGTGTTGTTAATTTTGTTAAACTCGCCGTTGGTCTCATATGCAGTACCGGAACCGTAATTTTGATAGTATAATGATAAACAATGACATTATCAGTTGTCCCAGTTATCTATTCTCGGTCCTGTTGGCATGTGACAGCCCCATTGCCACCGAAGCAGAGTTTTGTGTAAATCCATCAGGTCAAGTGCTCGTTCCCGATGCCATCGTCGTGTTTTTTAAAGTTCAAACATTTGTTCAGAAATGCCCTCGTCTCGTGCATAACAGACGTCCACGCGCCCAAGGGTGTGTTGCATTTAAAGTCCTTGCCGAACGTAACCGGTTAATTTTACAAGCATCCTAAAACCCGAATCACATCGACTTTTATGACGTTTTTTCTCTCAAGAAAACTCGGTTGCTGCGTGTAAATGTGTTCTGCTGGTAACGTTAACCCATTTCTCGCGCGCGCGTCTGAGGTGGGCACGCTGCCCTGGAGCCATTGAACGCTGGAGTCATGCAGCCGATCTGCTCCTGAATGTTTTGCCTCTTTCAGAGATCTGGCAGGTGTGTCAGAGAGAGTGGTGTAGGGTGGAGTTAAAAATAGATCAAGGCTCGAATAATGTATTCGTATTATCGGAGAATTCTGCTCTTCATTTACTATAGAGTATTATAACCTGATGGCAGGATTGTTTATCAATAAGATACTGGAGTGGAGCAACATTATTTTTCACCCTGCGCCTGAATGCGAATCACAGACAAACAATACACCTATCAAACACACAAACAAATTTATACATGCATAACATTTCCGTATTAGCAAAGTCACAATGTTATTTGGTATTTTTCTTGTCGTAATTCCTTTTATTGTCTATGGTTGCATTGTTCAAAGGACCAACGCATTTTCAATTGCTGTATTCTTACTAATTAAAAACAGGATCATTAACACATTCTCTAAGGGTAAATATAAAAAGTCTGTGATAAAATGAGAGAGATGAGCACATCAATGACAATTACTTTAGTTGTGGTTTCATCTGGAAATATTTGATCCTCTGTAAACCTATAAAGAAAACAACATATGAATTCAATAATTATTATGTTTTCAGTTTTCAGTTTTTTTTATTAGCAACTGCAGCTTTCTTGAAGGAATCAGTATGACAGAAGCTCCATAAATGACCTTGAGATGGCATTGAAATACTTGCTGGTACTGCAGAGGAAAATAACAAACCTATGCTACAGTCAAGAGATTGTTGCTACAGAATTAGGTGAGAGATCCTCAAACCTGATAAAGAGTGGCTGTATCATCTCAGACAAAACTAAACTAGAAACAGCTGAGAGATGGATATGGTCTATATTTACATAAATTCACTAGTGTCAAAACCATATGGCTGCATGATTGGCTCACATTTCACAATACTTCATAACATAACACAAACATGAATAAAGGAAATGCTTCAATATTAATTTTATATTGCATATTTAATTAGGTCATTTTTACAGACTAAATGGATGCCTGATTGAAAAAAATTGAAAACTGATTGTGATTGACACTCATGAGAATATGTTGCATAAAGCAGGACATCACATATGGATGCTGTCATTATCTCAGATCAGAACTGATTTTATTCAGGCAGGGTGACATAAGGCTCCATTTAAATGCTTCAAGGCTTTTGAAACGAAGATGGCTTGACTTTTCTTGGCAAATGTGCTGTATTTGTCAGTAATATATTCGAGTCTTGCCCTTTATACATTATTTCTATTAACATAAAAACTTTATCTTCAGGAATTCCAAGCTTAGACTGTATTATTAAGCTAATAAGCATTGCAATCACACACACACACACACACACACACATCTGCTTTATGAGACAAAATAGGCTTACTGAATTAAAAATATAGTATTAATGTTACTTCAAAAGTGTACTGTAATCAGATGGGCATTGTCTGGTAAGCAGTCATTCTATGAATACAAAAGAAAAATGAATGCAGAGTTTAGATATTACAAATGTTTTTTTATAATTTTAACAAACAGTCACCTGTCAATAAGGGTTTGGTATGAGATATTTTGTTAAAATATTAACTAACAATATGCATCCCAGAAGAGGGCTGAGCAAACGTGCATGGATCAGGTTTCAGATGGGCACAAGGTGAAATGGTGTGGAATGTGACTTTGAAAAAGTACAACACAAACAACAGTATCTGTTAATATATTCCAGCGAATTGAAATGCAGTATGATGTATTTATGGCCTGCTAGGGAGACCAGAAGACAGGATCAGTATGAAGACTCGGGTAAGACAGGTAAAGCTATTTTTTTAAGATTATTAAAATCTTTAATCTGATCAAAAAGAAACCACAAACAAGCACAAAGAAACCACAAACAAGCCATGTAAACAAGCACACTATTGTCCTATGCATTCCTTATTCATGCATGCTGATAACACAAGCACATTCAGTAAAAACAACTCATGCTATAGAGCTCCTTTAATCTTGTTACTGTCGCTTAATAAAAGTGACACAAACCCACTGCAAAGGAAAACAAATGACAGCATTTAGGAGATCTCCAGAGATGGGCAACAAAAAGAAATAACAAAAAGGACGTGAAGCTATTTTTTCTGCTGTAAAGACCAGCATTAAACCAGCAATTCATGTTGGTCCAAGCTGATTTACACTTATTTACGCTAGTTAGAGCTAATTCTGGTGCTGGTCTAGCTGGTTTACCAGCCATGTTGTTTACCAGCCAGGGGAAGATTGCTGGTTAAGAAGCCTGGTACAGATGTCACCAGCTTCCAAAAGACACCATATGTTTGTGATTATTGTGGGAGTACACAGACAGCAGCAAATAAATCAAAGCTTTTAATTTTTTTATTCTGTCAACAAGTGTGAAATGGTTTGTTGTCATTAAATTCTGCCAAATAATTGAAAAAGGAGCCAAATTATTCTTCCTAAATACATTTAGAAAAGACATTGCAAATTAGTATCGTACTAAGGGCTTTTTTGCCACATTACATAATTTGATCACTAACTAACTCACTATGTCTCAAAAGACCACAGGACAGACAGTAACTTAATTAAGCTTATAAATAAAATGTTGTTTTTTTAAGAAAACAACTCCTTACAAAACATGAGTGACGCAGTTATTTGTCATTTAGTTTTGTTTGTGTTTCAGAGACTTGGCAAGAGTGAAATGGTTCACTTCGGGGGTAGTTACAGGAAGCTGGTTCAGACGTTTGGTAGTATATCAGAAAGTCATTGCACATTAGAGCATACAACCCCCGTGACAACTTCTTTTCACTTGCTAACCAAGCGAAAAGGCCTCCCTCCCTTTGTTATTACTCCGCTCACGATCACCTCCAACATCCATCTGTTTATTTACTTCTACTGCCATCATTTAAAATGAATCAGCCTAGATTCAGCACAGAAGAAATTCTGCTGCGCTTTTGCCCTTGAGCCAGAAAATTCAATTGACTTGCTTCAACACATATGCACGCTTAAATGAATATTATTTTACAAAAAGGCAAGGAAACAAATATATATAAGAAACTAAATATTGACTCATTAGGGGAATTAATCGCATAAAGATGAAAGTTATCTTTCCAATAAATTGGGCATTTAAACTTACATAAGCAACTTTCTAAGGATAAAGAAGAACTTTACAGTCTGTTTACTTCACATTCAGAATGCAGAATTCATCTATTTGTTGTTTTGGATAAGCCATTACAATGCTGCCACTGATGCCCCCCAGCTGCAAGCATTAAAGATCAATGCAGATCTACAACACCATGTTAACGTCTGCTTCATTAAATCTTAAATAGGACCCTATGGGGTGGAAAAAATGGATGGACTACATGCTCATATGATATACCCATTTGAGCATTCAGGCTAAGACTGTAATGTCGACAACAACAAGTGACACAGTATTCTATACACCACTTGAGAATCAGCATTGAGATGCTGCATGACCTAGAAAACTGGGTCACATCCAAGGCCTTCAGAATGTAAATGTGATGTATTTCATGGGACTGCTGGGAAAGTGATATGCATTGAGAGTGAAAACAAGGTCAAGAGAGATTAAAAAAGAAATGGTTTGAAAGATTCAGAGTGGAAAGTAGGAGTAAATGGGCATGTAACAAAGTACAATGTTACAATAACAACAAGAATCACCAGCATGTGATGAAAGTGACAAAACTTTACAGTGTCATACAAACATTGTTCAGTCACCTAATCATTTTTGTTTTTAATAATATGCTATTATTCCTGAAACACGATTAACAGCACAGTAATCAGATAAAGGCCTGCTTTAATACCTAAGTCAAATATAGTTCCACTTCACTACCTGCTTCATTGGAAGCAAGTAAATCCCAGAGGGGAAAAACACCCACAGAGCATTTAAATTGAAAAACTGAATTAATTATCTACTGCACATTTATGCTCATATAGCAATCTTATCCCCTATTCTCCATCGCTAACATGAAAAACATACCCCATCACACAACAAACATATTTCATATGCAATTAATTATTATGGAAAACAAAACATATGAAGAGATTAAAATGCTAAATGATAGAGAAAGTTAGTTTATTATGTCGAGCAATAAGTGCGAAATAAATGAAGATCAAAACAAATGCATTTTAATAGATTTTGTTAAATCTTTGTTTTGTAAGCTCATTTCTTTGGGCAAGACAGATCATTTAACCAAATAAAATAAACCTCCATGGAATTGACACTATTGTGCGACTGTAAAAACTGCAGTATATTTAGTAGGCTAGTAAACACATCATTAAAAACCAATTTACTTATTTAAAAAAAGACACTCTAAGGAACAGGTTTGTTACAAATTAGGTTTGTAAAGTTTAATTTCTTTACTCAACTGAATCCTACATTCATTTAAGTGAAGGTAAAGATCAATGATTTATCACTCAAAGTAATTAAAGCTGCATACTTTTATTAAATATAAAACAGCTTGTGCTACCTTTGTATCTCAAGTTTTTTTAATTAACAACGACCCTCTTACACTGTTTGTTCATTTTAAGGTGGCAGATGAAGACAAATGCGGCTGGCAAATTGCATTTGCCTGTCTGGCAAACATTTTAAAATCTCCTCTGAGTTGTCCTGTGTCACACCTCCTTCTAAAGAAATTAGGACCATAACAAATGTGGATTGTATTTAAGGCATGTTGGTTTATAAAACTTATAAAGAAAACATCTATAGGGACTGTCCATAAGGTAAAAGCTTCATGAATAGTCTATTACCATCATATTTATTTTGTTAAATGACAATCGCAAATAATTAAATGCAATCGTCTAACTAAATGTTTTCATTTGCATTTGACAATTATCATAAAAATCACATAGATGATTTGTATTCTTCATAAAACCTTTTTAGAAGGGCATTCTATTTTGGCAGTGAATTTTCCATGCATTTACTGAGATTGGTTAGATGTGGAACCTTGGCCACATCCATAATGATGTCAAAAAACATTACTAGAATGATAAAGACTCCTGTGGCAGTTATTGATGACTGTAACACCTGATTGCCTCTTGATATTAAAGGGCAATCACTTTCCCCAATACTGTGGTAGGGTAAAATGTTCAGGGAAAAGATTGAGGTTGTACATCCCAACAAACAACAACTCATAGATAAAGCGACCTTGAAAGCCTAATACCATCTATAACTATCTTGATACAAAAAGTTCATTTTTGTTCACTGTAGTCCCATGAGAAATGAGGCTTTGCTCACAAAGCGGAGGCAGCAAAAATGGGGCCAAGCCTGTCCTGCAATTGTTTTCTAATCTACAAACATGTGACTCTGTGGATCTGATGGTCCTTATCAGCTACTGGAAGAGCCCAGCAGAATAATGATCACTCACAAAGGCTTCCTGATAAATCAATGTTGACTAGGCAGAGGCTCTCAGATCGTGTGCACAGGCTATGAGGTGTCATATAATACTCCATCTCTTTGCTTACCTGCATCCTGTCTACCGGCTCATCCTTCCAAACCAGGCCTCCTGCCAGATTCCTCTTTTAGATTGAGTGAAGAAAATGGAAGCACACTTGAAATATAGAGGAACAAAGGTCAACTGGGGAGGGTGTAATTGACAGACAGAAAGACAGACAGATAGATCTCTGTCTGTCTGACACTTTCTATATATCGTTGATTTATGGTGGATTGAATGATGAACATATGCTCACCACAGAGGCAGATACATAATGAAATAATACAAATTCCAGCCATAGTGAAATCACAAACAAAGCAGATTACAGAACAGAGGAAAACTAATGAATTTCTGATATCTTGCTGTGGTTGTGGTGTTTAATAGTACCTCTATTAAAGGATTTCACTAAGAATAGTAGTGTATTAGCAAACACTATTTGCATTGTTTTAACATCTGATTCCCTATATCAGGATTGCCTGAAATTTGTGAAAAACACACAAGGTTTTTGGGAAAGAAACAGAAAGAAGACTAATAGAAAAACACTTCACAAACTTAATTTAATGCATGCTATACTATGCTGATTATATTTATAGAAGTTCATTTAAAGCTCATTTGAAGTTACTAAACCCATCCTTGTAAGATATATAGTTAAGAAATGGCATTTAGGTTGGAAGAAAGATGTTAGGAGATTGATTTTTTCAACAACAAAAAAACAAGAAAACAAAAAAAACACTAAACTCTTTTCTTTCCTCTACAGGTACTTATCTAGCACTGCAAGACATTGTAAACTTAGGAAAGCACTTCTTCGTACTATTTTTACCGCTTTTGATGTGTCGCTTCATTGTCTCCTAATATTTGTAAGTCGCTTTGGATAAAAGCTGTTTATAGACCAGCAGCATTACAATTAGCTAGATTATACAAACATGCCCTATTCACAGTTTTGTCAGGAGTTCCTTCTAAAACAAATATTTTTCTTTGAGCCACACCTAGACTACATGAATCAGACAAAAGCAAAAGCACTGGTACACTGACATCTCACACGAGCCATATACCCTGTTCTGTACAAGAGGGTTTTCAGAGTAATACACAGCAGGACTTCTATAAAACACACAAACTGTATGAGACAAATGCAGATAGGTAAAGCTCTTTGGATACACACAACTTACACACACAAGAACTACCTGCAGATGTCAACTTGACACATTTCATACTTTTTCGTAGAGAATGGGATACAGGAATAAGAAACAGGGGCTGAAACGGGGCTGTGAAAGGCACAGTGTTTAACCTTCAGAAAATGGTAATTGTTGACCTTAGAAGGTGAAAGTAAAATTGTTCTATTAATTTTCTATGGCAGGGGTCTTCAACTAAAATTGCTTGAGGTCCAGTTAATGAACTCTATAGCCGAGGTCAGGACAATTATGTACTACATGTAAAAACGTAAATTGACGGCTTTCGCCAGACTAAAGAAATTAGTGTAAATTATCGTTCATACTGGGCTTTTAGTTCATTTATTTTTCGCACCCTTACCTCGGACTGCTGAGGGGTACGTTTCTTCAAAGTGTCTATGTTTAGTTTCGTAATGGCGTTAAATGTTTCCACTTTTGACAACTGCCACAGACTCCGAGCAAATGAGGCACACAGGCCTCGTACATTTCGATGAAGGAAGAATAAATGCGTATTTACACGGTCTGTTTTTGAAAAAGTGATTGCACCAATGTCACTTTTTCTGTACCAACCATATATCAGTCCAACCCAATAATATCTCCTTTCAACTAATGTAGTCTGTTGTGTCAGAATATCTGTTATGAATCACTAACATAAGCTGCAGACCCTCTCCTCACACAACACAGAACACACAACACATCCATTAACTGAAGTATTAATGGGATGAATCAAAGTTAACCTCATCACCCAGAATACCTCTGTGCAGGTGAAGGAGAGGGTAAGAAAGAGAGAGAAGGTTTTGTCTTCAGGGAAGAAATGACCTCTACACATGTGAGCTGGAATAACACACTGTAATTTAAAGCAACACAGTATTGTATCGATTACACCACTTTAATTCACTTCAGTGCTCAGAAATAGTTAAAGATGTAAAATAATAGTGGGGAAATTTGTTTAGTTCATCTACTTACTTACTAGCTTTTGAAGTGATTTCTAAATGGAGGTGCTTCACCTTCATAAAATCAAATGACTTTCTTACAAGAAAACTAAGGTTAGGGTGAATATTACAAGTTTGTTTATTTTCTAATTATTAAACGAAGATTTCACAATAGGATTGTATTTGTTAATGTTAGTTCATGCATTAGCTAACATGAAAAATAAACATTACTTTTACCGCATTTATTCATCGTAGTTCATGTTAATTGCAGCATTCACAAATAGATTTTAAAAATTAAAACTTGTATCTGCATTAGTTAATGGGCAATAAACTAACATGAATAACTGCATTAACTAACATTAACAAAAATAAAAAATGCTAAAAACCTATATACTTCATTGTTACAGATTAGTAGATTTATTTTTACTTGTTAATTATCTATTTCATGCTGATTGTTTAAGCATCAACATTTAACACTCCATTAAACATTTAACACCTCATTATCAATGTATCATTCAGTGAATAAAGCATTAGACCACAGAAGTATTTAGTCTTGCCTTCACTCCTGACAGCTCTTTACACACTCCATGACTGAATGAGGTCTGAAGAAACAAAGCAGTTCCCGATTCACCATCACCGTTACAAGGTCAGAAAGCCGAAAGCAATCCGTTTCAATAGTGACAGCTTATCAACTAAACACCATTATATATTGCATAAATCAGACTAGGGAAAGTATTGACGAAATTTTATGTGGATTTGTGGGCACTATCAGGAAATTAAGCTCCCATTAACATAGACGGTTAGTGTGCATGCGTCACCTCTTCTTTCACATGCCCATTATTCTGTTTTGTCGGAGAACAGTGTTCCTGTTAACAGCATTGATTCAGATCCATGAATGAAGAGTGAGTGGGATCAAAGCATTGAGAAGATGAGAATTGGCTTTAAAGAGAAGTGTGGAAACAGTGTGGTCATATAATCAGCCAAGGTAGACTCAGAGGATACAGAGTGAAAATTTAAGAGGAAGACAAAACGTTATAGATAAAAATGACTTTGACTTTCACCTATATAAAAGGAGTGGGTCAGAGACAATGAACCAATGGGTAAATAGTATGTCTGTGAGATTTAACAGATGATGGGGTGAAGGCCGTAGCTACAAATTCTGGGTCTTCACGCACTGGGACCCTAGAATTGTTCCTGCCGTTCACCCCTGTAGCTGGTGCTAGATGGGGTACAACATGGGGTAGATGAAAACAGACAAAGTGAATTAGAGAGACAGCGAGGCAGATGGGGAAAGAGAGAGAGACTAATACTGTTGCTGATGGCAGGATTTGATTCATTACAGCATTAGTGAAGGAGTGAAATCAAGGACGAGCTTAATATGGAAGAGAGACTCCCTTGGTCATGACACCAAAAAGAGGAATGGCAGATTCATCCACTAACAAACACCTAGCAGCAGGGGTTAATGGCATATATCAGCATCAGCACCTACCCAACAAGTCAAAACAGAACTATATTTGAATGATGGATTTTCAATTTGAACAAATGCTGATGTCAGCACCTATATTTTGGTTTTATGTAACAAATGCAGATTTCTGTACTACAAATTACCAAACCTTTAATGCAGTACCCTTCTCCAACCAATGTACACTCACATATAGACACCCCACAGCTATGTTATAAAGAATAAAAGCACATTCCAGCAGGAGGAAAACCTCAGGGTTTTGAGGGACCTGTGGGTCTCCAAGTTTAACCATAAAGCTGCTGCTTGCTCACGTGATACACCTGAAAATAGGTCACTAGTAGAAAAGGGCACATGAGAGTTCAGCTCTAAATACAGCCACTGAATAAAAAATGATGTGTATATGTGTATGAGGGGGTGTGGTCACAATTATAGTGGACGGCCTTTGCCCACTTAGTTTATATAAAAACCGGCCCTGACCATTTAAACTGATCCTGAAACCTACTAATTAATGCTAAATAATGTCCCCATAAAACACGGAAACCCAGGGTGTGTGTGCATGTGTTCCTGTTAGGGGGGACGTTTCAAATCTGGCCTTGTGAAGAATAAGGAATAACAATAGGAAAGAGTAAAAAGGAAGTATGAGGGAGTACATGGTAAAGATGGTGAGGCGACAGAGAAAAAGGCTAAAGCATATTCCTAACCATCTGGTGGTCATTTGTAGACATTGTGGCTTCTGGATTTGAAAAATATAGTCAAACAGCAGTATGACAAAGGTGACCTCACACAACAGATGGGTCCAGTAAAATCAAGATATAAATTTTCTGCATTTCCCTGAATGCACACAACTCATCTCAAAATTTTATTAGATTTTTAGATCACAGCATGTGTAAAATGTGACCTATTTATACACTTTTGACTTCATGATAATGTTGTGTGTTTCTCAAAAAGTTTTTTATCACAAAATTAAAATAATTCAAATGCATGCTTCTTCCACCCTGTTAAAAAGTCATTCAA
Organism: Beaufortia kweichowensis; assembly: GCA_019155185.1. Classification (NCBI taxonomy): domain Eukaryota; kingdom Metazoa; phylum Chordata; class Actinopteri; order Cypriniformes; family Gastromyzontidae; genus Beaufortia; species Beaufortia kweichowensis. Next base: position 9,002,312 of record CM032812.1, on the reverse strand, counting down.
AATATGTTTTATATTGACAAGAATTACAAACAATGCACCTATAACTCTCAAAGCTTAAATTGCCTTCCATTGTTATCTGAGGCTCTTTATATTATACGATTTTTTACTTCTACAAAGCAAGAATAAAAACAACATATTTTCTATAATGGTATATTGTGAGTCATCACCTGGAATTATCTCAACCACTAATTTTGTAGTTAAAATAGTAATGGTTAAAATAGTTTGAAACCGAGCCAATGATAAATATGTGGTTCACATTTAAGAAACCTAATAAGATTATTAAATAAATATAGTAATTGGGCCTAACCTTTGACAAAAGTGAAGTCATTTAATTTTACATCATAAATCATTCATAAATCCAGTCTGACTGCTACATAATTCATGCCAAAGATGTGTTGTAAGTGCTTCCAGGTAAGTAATATGCAATAAATTTTGCATAAGGGGGTACTTTTTACTGACAGTTGAATCTTCCATAATGTATCCTTGATATATAATATAATGTATTCTTAATGCATTACTAGCAATGACCAAATCAATTTTTGAAATGATTGTTTCTGGCTGGCTAACTGCCTAATTGAACTTTCATTAAAGTAAACTTCTTACCTTGAATCATCAAGTATGAGACTTCAGCAAGACAGTGTCTCACAGGTAGAGACACTAATGAGGGGCCATTAGAAGTGTTCTCTAAAGCCCCAGACAGGAGAACCAGACCAGCTCGGCTAGTATTCATTAAGAAATCACCATGCTGATGATTCTCCGCCAGCAGATGGAGAAAACTTATTTGGTAAGATGTTCAAAGAGCAATCCAGTGCTATAGAAGAGATTAATGTATATGTGTCACAGACTTTTAAGGTGAATTATGATCAAACAATTAATGGAAAATGTAAGTTTGTGTTTGTCTCTGCACAAGTTATCTATTATCTAAAATGGTTATCTAAAAGTTATTAAAAATAAAAATATACATGACTATTTTTGAGAAGCAACTACTTTGTAGGATTTCTGAGAATTTAAATGCACAAACAAGAAGAAATAATTTTCTACAAATGGAGGAGAGATGACTCTTCAAAGAACAGAAAATAGTTATTTCATTTTCATCTGCCCATTTATGAGGAACTGTCACAATTCTGACAATTTCGTGATTGTAACATGAAACAAATGCTTTAAAAACATTAAGAGAGTTTGACATTTGCATGGAATTGCCCAAATGAGACATTATCATTGCAATTTCATATTTTAATCATAGATTCAAAAATATCAAATATATTGTAATATTTATATACTAACTGTTGTAAATGTTAATGTATCATTCATATTTTGTTAAATTATTTATGCATTTGTAATTCTTGTAATTTGCAAGAATTAGTAAAAGCAATAATAAGTGATGCATGAATTAAAGAAATTAGGGACATTTACCTGAAATTCTGAGGTGGTTGCAGTATGGTAATACAGTAGCAGGTGTAAACAGTGCATGGCGTCCTAACCAGTTGTGATACGAGACTGCCCGTTCCGCCTTTACGCTCATGGCTTGGTTTTCTTTTTTGCGCTTACTTGCTAAGCAAAATTTAAAAAAGTACGTTTTCACGCGTTAGTGATGCAGGTACCAGGAATTTTTCACCTCATGGTTAAATTGCACTTGTTTAGTTTTATCAACACGTGAACAAGTTCTTCAACCGTCCGTCATACGTGAACGCATGGGTCACATGACAATGCAAACAGACTGTTGTAGTATGTACGGAAATATATTCATAATGCGCACATATGTATTAATCGCACTGTATATTCTGTATCAGCGGGATTTGATTGAACGTATCTAAATGCAGTATATTCTGGACGGGGTTTTTTTAACCGAAAATTCAACTTCGCTAATTCTGATTGGTTCATTCACTCGGAGCTGCTACCTGATTGGTTCTTACGTTTAAAGGCTACTAGCGCAACTTTCCTTAGCCATAGTAGCGCAGGAAGTCAGATTTCGATTCAGATTTGATAAATTAAGATCCTTATTTATATTTAACAGTTAATATATAGGTTCTAAATGGAATGTTTTATGACATTTGTTTTTACAATAAAACTATAATAATAATAATACAGTTTGGTGTTTAATCACAGAAATATCAAAAATACAAGGTATGTTAGTACAGTTTTACGCTGGTGTTTTTTATGACTTTGTATAAACACTATGTATTTATTTGTGTAGTGCTGAATCACCAGCAACCTAAAAACCTTTTCACCTTTATATCACTCACATACGTCTACTTCCAGCGGTGCAGGACTTACTGAGCTATCTGGTGTCTATGTTTAGTGTGTGAAGAGAATTAGAAAGCATCCTGCCCAGCCTGATGGATGCAGAGGGATCATAGGTGAATCTCTTTACTGTCACAAAGCATCTGCATGATAGATCTTCTTTCAATTTTCAATTTCAATTTGAGTGTGCTTTATTGGCATGACAAAAACACAATTGTATTGCCAAAGCAATTGCAGCTGGGCTGCATACAAATAGTGCAAATGTATGTACAAAGAAAAAGTAAAAATAAAAGTAAGATGTATCCTTTCTCTGACTGATATCCTTTCTCTGACTGAGGCTAATATCTATCAAGAGCAGAGATGACCTCCTGGCCCCAGGGTGTCAGGTTTTACTCTGAATCACACTTTTCAATAAGGTGTGTGGAGATATCAATGAAAGATCAATAATGGAAATTAACATTCTGTGTGTTTGCTTGAACATTTTACAAATGTAAATTCACTTCTTGCTAATGGATTTTTTTGGCCCTATAGGACTAAATATTCCCTACAGCTGTTTATTTTAATATACAGCAATTTAGAAGTCAAATATGGTTGTCATTTATATGAAAAATAACAGCTTTAGGTAAAACAAATTTATGATACGGCGTTGACAGCATTACATATAATGCATTTACATGGAAGTTATTGATTTCCATTTCTTCATTTGGAAGCTGCAACTAATAGTGTATCAGAGATAATAGATGTTAACAAGATTTGAGCTTAAAAAACAAACATTATGTCATGGTTGTTGTCAGGTTTAATTTTTGGTCAGAAATATGTGATTTAGTCAACAATTCTGACAAATCAGTATTCCCTTATTCAAGCGGATAGGAAAGCAATTGCAAGCATAGCAAGTGGTCTTGATGTGACTAAAATATCTGCCCAAAGTTGCAAACTTTCCCAAAAGGACTTTAAGGGTATTTAAGATCCTACGTGTTTGATTAAATCATGTATTCCCTGAGAATCCAACCCATGACTTTGGGTTGCTAGCGCCATACCAGTTGAGCTACAGAAACAGCTATTAGAATGACTTGCACTTTTAGAAGTTTTTTTGTTTTACAAATTATATGATAAATTTGTATTGCTGTACTACTAAATTCAGTACACTCATGATGAGCAAGTGTCTTGGTTTCTAAAGAAAGGATTCATGAGTCATCATGTATTGCAGATAGTAGCCATGCAGCTGCCTGACAAAGTAAAAGATAAAAACATGAATTATTCAATAACCAAAACTAAATGCAGGGGGAGATTTTAAAATGATTAGGGGAGACCTTAATTGAACTTGCCTGGCCAGACTGACCCAGACAGGCATTATTTAAACAGTCCCAATAGTTTTCCACTAAAATAGGGCTGTCATGCACTTGGCTGGTCATATGATCTCAATATATCAGTCTCCGTAGGGGGAACCACAACAGCTTTTATTAGACTACTGCTATGGCTGAAATCTTTATTTTGGGTCATTTAAACATATTTTTTAAAAGTACTATTCAGTTATTTTATGCATAAAACCTTTTTATTGTAAAGAAATTACTGTGTGTCCCTTTAAAGCTCAAGAAATATATGAGTCCATAAATCACTTATATGCGCCTATCAGGCTAAAATAAAAAGCATGCATTATTCATGTCTAAATTGTTAGGACCCAGAGTGGGTTTGTTGGGTCAAGTGCCAAACAGTCTAAATTAGTCTGAAATAGTAATAACTTCTGATCTTCAAGTTATGATGATGTGTTGTTATTTATACAAACAATAAAAGCTCTTAATGGCATAATAAACTATCATCATCAAATTATGGATGCAACAGTGATATGTTTACAATGTAATTGGATACACATTCTTTTTTAATAATGCTTACAATTATTCAGTGCATTACATTTTCCTCCTGAAAGAATGTCAGACGGCATTTCTATCGAAATGCAAAAATTAGAAGAATCAGGTCTGAGATCCTTTTTTAGTTTAAATCTGTGACTTGAGGTCTGTACATAGTTGTTCAGTACAAGTGTTTCCCTTTTGGGAAAGATCCTGATTTGCATTACAATGACTGATGTGTTGGTGCCAAAGTGACTCTTGTTAATAGTGCCTTACGGGAACATCACAACAGTTATCCAAGTATTCATTATCAATGCAAGTGCTTTCTCGGTACAGACAGATCATTTCCTTTGCTGGCCCCAGTGACATGTGCCCAAAATACATACACCCCTGAATAATATGCGTGTTGGAAAAAAGCATCAAGCAAAGTCACATTGTGCTGTGCTCCTGTCTATCTTAGGAGGCATGACAATAGAGAAATAGCACAGTGTAATTTCATTGGCTGCAGACTAACTCACTGTAGCATGCTGATAGAGTTACCAGCCAGCGGCCAGAGGGGACTCTCGAAGTTTAGCAGGATTTATCAGCTCACAACAATAGGATAGTACTGTTCTTTCAGCTTAGTTAGCACATCCAGTGGCCATTTTCCCTCCTGTGAAACAACATTCAGATGACCTTGGGAGATTTCACAATGTTCAATGGTACATGATGCTTGGTGTGTAATGTTTGACATTTTGTCTCTGATACCTAATACATAATATCTGTTTATATAATGAAGAGTGTGGATTATTATTTTATATTCATAAAGAAATGTTAAACCAAGATAAAGACTCCATTCAATGTTTAAATGCTATATGGATTATAAGAATTGATAGATTTGATAGACACTACAAAACGTCTTTATCCTCACCAATATGGACATTGTAAATTGGATATAATTTTTGTTATAATATCGACCCATAGCTACATACATAAAGCAAAGGAGTTGGTGGAATTAGGCATTGAACTAGGAGATCTTGTTGTGTGAATGAGTTGCTGAGTGATTTTCTGATGTGTGGGTGTTTGATAGAAGTCAATCTGTGTATAAATCTCTCCTCCTCTTGTGGATTTTTCAACACAGCTTTAGTCTGTTCCATTTACTAGCACTAAAATTCAAGGGAGATACAACAGAATCTACTGGTCCTTCTGAGAAAAAATGTTTTCTTGTTATAAGTACATCAGTCGATGTACAGCACTGGCTGTTAAGTTTTGCATTGAAGCACTGAGAATCTCACTGTCATTACTGTTTCATGGTGTTTCTGAATTGGATGATATTTTCTCATGTTCCAGTTAACAAGGATTAATTTGAAGGCAGCTAGGTGTAAATCCTGTACCGACACAGGCTTTATGAGATTTCTGAATTTGCCTGAATAAATCATCATCAAACCTTTTTTGTGTACCTTTACATTATTTCTGTTCAAGAGAGACTTTCATAAAAAAAGTATTGGCTTTTAAATTGGTATGTTTATCCCTAAACTAATACAATTCCAAAATGTCAATGACACCCCACCTCAACGGCTTTCATCTATTATTATCTAGACTAAAATGTCCTTTTCTGAGTTTCCTTTTTTTTTAACCAGTACCGTGTCTCACGATGTCTTGAAAACATAACTTTGCTGTTAATACAGTGACAATAGACAATTATCAGTGTTTCTGAAAGCTGTTTTTACAAACTGTTTTTAAAATCTGTTTTAGTCTCCATCACTAATGTAAAAATAGTTTGTGATAAATTCTTGATTCTTCTCTAATCAAGGTTGCATTACATTACATGTGAAAGTTATCAGTGTGTGTCTGTACTGCATAGTTTGTGTTTTTTAATTCTTGTATAACACATTTTCAGTCTTGACCTTCATGGGTTCCCTCCATCTCTCTCTGTGTCTCAAATACCATCTTGACACCAACTGCTTTTTTCCTCATCATGGTTGTAGAAAAACGCTTGGCAAAACACTTTATCTCTTAGACTTCAATTATGTTCTGCTTTGGGGGTTCACAACAATCTGCAGTAAAAACCTCCTATAGAATACAACTGAACCCTATTGTTTAAGTCTTAAATGGGGACAAAAGGCATTTGGCCGATAGCTATGGCATTATCAATCTTCATAGTGCTAGCCATCGTAAAACAAAGTACCTGGAAGCCCCTGCAGTCACATTCACTGTATTATGTTTCAGAGATCATTAGCACAACAGACACAATAAATGAGCGGTAATTAGCAAATTGTAATCATTTGGATAAGACAGATGTTATGCTAATTACTATAAATAAGTAAACTGCAGTTAATTCCATTTTAAGCTTTAAATACAACATTTCTATGTAGTGTACTTTATCATTAGCGCTCATCATCTGTGAACATCCATTCATTAAAATCCAAGATTGTTTACGTATTTAAAATATTTATTTTATATACTTGTACCTCAAAGATAATGATTCCCACACATTTAAGACAAGTTTAAGAACAAGGAGAGAGAGTATGACCTGAAGCTGGATTGTATTTTTGCCATTTTGAAAAATCAGATACATAAACTGTATGAAGGGCAATAAAACAGGCTGTCTTAAGCATACCATTTTACTAATGTCTTTCACACTGCATTTCGTTTTCTTACCTTGAGGTTATAATGTCTATGGCCACATCTATGGCCATTTATTTCAAAGCAACATCCCACAGAGTGGACTAAATTAGGATTTACTTGAGATGAGGAACACAAAATCACAACAACATACTGAAATGACCAATTAACTTTGACAAGTATGAATTTTCATTTTGGTTTAGTTTGGTTTATACTGTGTTCATGCAGATAATTACGTTAGTAGGGCAAATATCACTGGTTTGATTCCCAAGAAATACACATACTGATATAAAATACTGTATAGCATAAATGCACTGTAAGTCTTTTTTAGGGGGAAATTAGCAAATAATAAATGTTTAAATGTGCTGTGGGAAATGCATGCAGTCATTTAACTGATTTATCAATGTCTGTTGAATATGTTGATGTGAGGAAAGTACAGCTATTTACATCAGCATTAGCTTTCCAACTTAAAAAGCCTTTTAAATTAAAAACCTTTTTAGAAGCACACAGAGAAATAAATGCATTCTAATAAAATCTGCACTGACATCAGCAGATATGAGTGTTATGAATATAAAATGGCCCTGTTTACATCTGTCTGGAAATGCAGTGACACCACTTAGTTTCCAGGGAACCTCTTGGAGAACGTAATGCCAACCACTGCAAACAAACAAACTGGCAAAAAGTACTTAGCAACTTTTTTAAGTAGAATATTGCCAGAGGCAATGTGGAATGTGAAACACATTAGGGATGGAGATGGGACTGTGAAAATCTGCATCCTTTTTTTTAAACAAAAAAGAGCTGTATGGAAACAATGTGTCTGTATCTGCAGTATGAGGTACAAAACACTGGTGACTCATCACTTGTACACTGAGGTACTGAATAACACCCACCCTACAGTGATGTACAAAGATGTGAAGATGTGAAGGTAAGCAAAAATATGTTTAAGAGATCATAAAAGGCAGTTTCCTCTTTTAAAAGAATGAATGGTACTGTTTAAAAAATAAAGCATAGCCTACTTATAAGCCAACTTAAAAATAGTATCTCCAAACAAAAATAAGTTCGTTTACAACAATTGCATAATTTTATTACTTTAATTTAATAATAGGCCAGTTGTGTGTTTTAAAGTAATGAATTATGGAACATTTCATAAATATAGTACACAAAACTTTCATGCACTAATTGTTTTAAATTGTTAATCGAAACAATCAATGTGTGAAACACCTTTTATCAGAAAAGTCATTTTTAATAGTAATGCAATATGCTTTACCCATAAGATTGAAGTTTTTCAGAAGTCACATAAACTTCCACTTTTCTTATAACTTTCTGCCAGATGGCTTTGAATGTGTAATGTATGATAATGCATGACAAAATATACAACTTTGGACACATCCATATTTCACTGTACATTAAATATTTGTGGGTGGAAGCTGATTTTTGTTATATCATAAAGCAGAAAAAATATAACCGGTCTCAGATGCATCACTAAAGTGTCTTATAAAACATCCCATAAATGTTCCTGAGGAGGACAATTTCCTTTATTTACCAAGCACTAAAGTGCCTGACAAAATAAAAAATATGCTAAACAATAAAACAACAACGTAACAAAAATCTAATAGTGAAATCTGCCGTTTATTCTGTCATCTACAAGATGATTATATAAAGTGTGATGTGAGTACAATGCAAGCTAGAATGTAATTCTTCCACACTTTAATGTTTGTAAATTGACCTTTTACATGTTTCTCACAAGTCATGAATTTAAATTAACACAACCATTATAGTAGGGCTGTGAGATGTACTTCCAGGAATTGATATATCTCAAGAACATCCGGGCTTTGATTTAAGGCTGATGATTGGACTTGGGTATTTTTCCAAAACAAACCGATCAATAAATCAATCAGCAGCTCTTAAATGTTTTGCTGATGGTCTGTTTCAGGAGGTTTTCTCTTTAACAGAAGATATATGAGTATTATCAGAAGATGGTCTCAATTGATCAACCTGTGGATTACAGGTCCAAAACATTAAACTGCCCCACACGACTCGAACATTTCTTGATTATTACAGTCGTGCAGATTCCTGAATTTATTTAATAATTTACTACAGCTAAATCCCAAGAATTCAATTCAATTCACATCCTCTGTGAAGTTTGAAGTAGATGTTATAAAATGTCATTCTTCATAAACTAGTGTACCACGCCATCTTTAGGAAGTGAATGGAACTGATTCTCTTTTATGTATTTTGAGTTCTTGAGTTTTTACTTAAACCATAGGAGATACTGGAGTACTAGATGTTCTGAGGTAAAACATTAGGGAATTAGGCATAACAAGAAGTACTGGAGACGAATGATCTAACCTACAAAATGACTTTTTTTAGTCTCTGTCTTTTCCAGCACAATGCAATCAAAGCACAACACACAATTCTATATTTGCAGTTTATTTGTATATTGGTTTACAATTCACTGCACGTATGAGGTTGCTGTATGGCCACTACCATATTGACCATCTGTATCCATGGCACACATAAGAAAAGGCAGTAATACTGTGCCCTGAAAGATACACAATACACAAAAAAGTGAAAGCCATCCGTGAGTTGCTCATGAGGTTATACAAATCATACTTTAAAATTAAACACTTGGCAGGAATGGCAGATGGTTGTGGCATTCATTAAAACATGAACAGTTTCCTGGTGTTTAAGTTAAAATCTGAAATAACACATCTCAAACTAGTGTGCACATAATCAGGCTGGTGACAACAACAGGAATGTTTCTAACTACTGATATTAAGACTTTGCAAAAACATATTGTGTATTAACAACAAACATCACCCTGAAAAGTATGCAACTGTATTCATTATTTTAGTTCATCTACTGGCAGCACATGCTGCTAAATAGATGACTAGTTGTAACAGCTTTTCTTTCTTTTTTTGTAACTTTACAATTACAATAGCTACAATTAATCCTTTTAAGCATACACAAGCATCTCACATCAAAATTTCACCATCTTATAACCCAAGAGCAATTTTTAAATAATAAGTACAAAACAAACTTTGCATACATTTTAAAAGGTCACATCTTATTTAAACTTTTCGGAAATGCCTCCAGCTTATAGATACATAACTGCTGAGGTGTTGAAATATGGCGACATGTCGTATTCAATTTTTAAGGGGTCGAATTAGAAAAAAGAAAACGCACGTTTGAAATGTAACTACTACAGTAAATGTATTTAGATGTTGGCTACAGAATGTAGTGTGTTGAAATGTCAGCATAGCTCATAACCCCAAGCGTCAGCCCTTAGGAACAAACACAGTAAAATAAAAGCACTTCTGTATTACTATATCAAACACTGTAAAAAACACAGTCAGCCAAATTGGATAAATAACATCATGTATACTGAACAGAGAGACCATCGATCCACCTCTGCTCTTCCATAAGACAGAAAAGTTTCTCACTGAGTGTAATATATATCACCAGCAGAACAGAACCCATATACTGTGATAAAAGAATGCACTGCTAAAGGATCTTTCAGCCCAATGAGTAGTGCAAGCTTATCCAAAAGGCACTAGAGTGTAATAGACAATATCACTCACCTAAACATTTATACACAACAAGAACAACATCAATACAAGTATCAAAGGCCAAAACATGCAAACACTTAAAATTAATCGACATTCACTGATATCTGATGGGTGCATTTCTAAGCAAGGCACCTATTTAAAGGAGCAAGTTAGAGGGATAAGTTTACCCAAAAGTTCAAGCATCATGTATTCACCCTTCTTTCACACAATACCTGCACGTGACCCTTTCTTCTACTATGTAATGCAAAAGAAAATATTTTGAGAAATGTCTCAGTGGTTTTGCGTCCATAGAATAGAAGTCATTGGGAACCAATGTTGTTGGTTACCAACATTCTTAAAAATATCATATTTTGTCTTCTGCAGCAGAAAGAAAGTCATACAAGTTTGATATGATATGAGGGTGAATCCATGATGAAAGAAAAGGTGCAGTTACAATCTTACGATATTAAGGACGCTTGTTTTGACCATGTGAAAGCACTGCTGGATCAAAATCCCCTTTTTGTATCTGCATTACTATGCATTCCCAGAGCAAACATTTTTGGCATGTGAACAAAAATCAAACATTAATATCTTCCATCTGCCAAACTGGTATTAGTAATATGCGACTTGTGAACAAACTTCAATTATTTACACACGGAAATTGTTAAAAAGGGGCAAGAAATATCTAACTTTTATAGGCACAGTATGTGAGGTTGTGCTTGCATTTTATGTGTCCATGCATGCCTCAGTGATAGCTGCAAACGGCTGTGTTTCTCCAGACGCTCCTGCTCTGTAAAGTGTGGCCGGATTGTGCCTTCACACTTCCTCATAGAAGGCCATCTGAGCCATGTAGGCAGAATTCCTCTGTAACAATCAGGGAGGAATAAGATCATTTCATGATGCGCATTTAAATAAAATGCGAGTTCTGAAATGTAACATACATAAAGAGTGTTTCTTACATTGCTGTGAGGAATATACGGAGGTTCAGCGTAACCTCTCATGCTGTAGATTCCAGCTTGCTGCTGCTGCTCCTCCAACTTCAGGGACTCGATCTCCGATTTCAGCTCCTTTAGCTGGTCTTGAAGATGTTTGCTCTTCTCCATGTACTCCAGCCTAAGACACACACAATAAAATAACAGTCAGCTTTGCTTTTTTAACAGATACTTTCTGACACCATCAAGTGCATACCGTTCTCTCTCAATCTCCATTGAAAGTCTCTTCATGTCTGAGTCTTTGAAGTCCAGTTGGACGGAGCTGCTCGTGTCTGCAGGCAAATCTTGAGTTTCTGGGGCAGTGGGTGGAGGGGGACTAGAGTATGCTGCTATCAGCTAAAAACATGACATAAAGCACGTGTTTTAAAGCCCTTTAATGCAGTAAAAGCAGAATATTGGTTATGTTTTGTAGCAACTTTACAGGGTATGTTGATTTGGTGATTTCCAGTAATTTCTGCTTTGCTCTTCGTTCTGCATCTTTAGCCTCGTTCAGATCCTGTTTCAGGTGGTCTGCTTCCTTAAGTCTGATGACAAGAAATAAACCTTAAACAAGGTTTTTCAAACACTACTCTGTATCAGTTATGCAACAAGAATCTACTCTTGTTTTAATATTGATGTCCCACCTCCTCTCTGACTGCTCTACTAATTTAACAGCCAGTTGTTCTGCTTCTCTCATCTTCTGCTCCATCAGTCTCTTCTCCTCTTTGGTTTTAAGGGCTGTGACCTCCAACCTCTGTCTCTCCTGCTCCGCCTCGGCCGCTTTATGAGCCAGCAGTTTGGCCTCCTCCTCCGCGATCTGAGCTTTCTCTGCCAGAAGGTCGGCGGTCTCCTCCGAGCGCAGCTGCAGAGAGCGAGAGAGATAAAAAGGTTTACAATATCAAGCTCGGGGAGTCTCAGACCATGAATGGAATTTTAATAGGAGTCCAGGACTATGGCTTGCTCTTTAATAGCCCTGCAGTTCATTTTAAATTTATGTCTGGACAACTCCATCCACAGACTCTTTACTGCTGTGGCTCAGAGGTAATATATTACGAGCAACGTTTTCGCAAAATATTTGGCAATGTTACATTTTAAGAATGGAAAACCCTTACAAGTGCTTCATTAGCCATTCGAGCCTCGTCCTGTAGTTGGAACAGACGACGCTCCATCTCTTCTTTTGCTCGTTCGGCATCCTCTCTCATTTGTTTTTCACGTGCAAGAATCTGACGCTCAATCTAAACACACACACATTAGACCAATGACAAAGATTCAACTTAATCGACTGCTGTATTCTCTTAATGTTTATCATTAGTGTAATGTTCATTACATTTAATGGTAATATCTTTAATGCATAAGGTTAATAGTAATAAACCTTTTTCCTGGCCTTCTCCTCTTTGGCCTGGGCCTTCATCTGTTGCACCTCTATGGAATCCACCTTTCTCCTCCTCATAAACAGGTCATGGTTCCCAATACACAGCTGCAGAATCTAGTAGACATAAATGACATACGAGCTGAATGATGCATCTAGTCTAAAACATTTACAGAAACCTTGTATTATACAATAAACTCACCAGTTTGTTAACTCTGAGCTGAGATGAATAGAATTTAAACACCTCTGTTTTCTTGTCTAAAGGCTTGATCGTAAACTGATAAAAGCAAAAAGACAAAAACATTTGAACAATTTTATCTCTCGTTCGTTTACATACTTTTTAATGAACACCGGGTTTCTCCCAACCTCTTTCTCACTGTAAGAGATGTTGCGGATCCCGCTCCAAGGGAAAGATTTGTTGGGGTTGAGCTTGTTGTTGGGATTGTAAATGTGAAGACCTTGAGCATCAACTCCAAGAAGCAGCTCTGTGTCCCTTTTATTTTGCTGTAATATATGAGAGTAGAAGTTTTTAATCTGTACACCATTTACTTTAAGTAACTTTATCGCCTCAAGCAATATTCATGAAAACACACAAAGAAAACAGTGCTGCCATGTAATCGCAAAGCCTCTGTTCTGGTAAACAATAAATACACACAGACACTTTTGGAGGAAACCTGCAGAAGTTAAGTTCCTCTCAAGCAGTTTTTGTAATAAAGACAAACATCAGACTTACTGTGATGGAAAAGTAGCTTACTCCATACATATCCAGATCCTGAGCTATTTTGAGATATTCCATCTCAGCCTCGTCCCTATGAACACAAACTTCTGTTACAGAGGGAGTGTGAAAGGTGTTTAATAGGTATAACAGAACCCAGTTTTACCTTGTGATGTTTCTGTGTTCAGCATACCAAGCTGTTATCTTTTCTTCCCACATGTCTGGTGTCATTTGATACTGCATCAGCACCTGGACACCATTACAAAACAACAAAGAAATACAAAACATTATCAAAGAAAAAGTCATATTACTGATTGAAATCAGGAGCATATGTAAATAAAAACAATATAAGCAAGTCACGTATTATAAAGCCATGACTCACTCTTTTGGGCAAGAGCTCATCTTGTGCTAAGAAGCCTGGCTTGTGAAAGTTTGGATCATAGTCCCCGTACTGCAAAAATACACAGACAGAAAATCAAAACTAAAAATGTATGCATTAAATAATGAAATCATGCAAATAAACACTGATGGAATCTGTACCTTGGCTTGAACAGCATATGATGCCAAAAGTACAGAGGCCTCAGGAGAACAAAATATCTCCTCATCTAATATCTGCTTTTTTACCTGGGTTAAGAGACAGAAAAAAGTATTTATGTCAACTGTAGATGTATAGAGGAAACAAAACATTATGAAGCGAAAACACTGCAAATTCAGCAGCACAACTCCCACATACTTGTAAGAAAAAGAGATGTTGAGTAATTTCTTGAACGAGCTCATCTTCGACTTTTTCTGGGAAGAATTTGGCAAGAAAATGAAATGTTATCGGAGAATCCTTGGGAACTTCTTGATCCAGAACCTAGATGGATTTAAGCAAACATGTCAGTGTTTTCTGTGTTAACCTGCAATAACTGCAGACCATATTCTCAATCTCACCCGTTTATCAGGCTTCAGCCAGGCATACGTGTCTTTCACTATATATCTAAGGCCGAAAAACCATGTTTCTCTCAGTCCAATGGTCCGGCACACCAGGTCAAACAGATCTTTCCCTTTCCATTTCACCTATAAGAGAGACATATACATAAAATTGTGCAAAAACAAACACAGGACACAGAAACAAGAACACACAGACACATATACAGCATGTTTACCTCACAGCTGAACTCCATTTCAGCATCCATGGTGATAACTTTGACTTTAAAAGTCTTTGGTTGTTTCTTTTTCAGACCCAAAATCGACATTTTTACTTCTGAAGCACCTTAAACAAGGAAGAGTCATGTTATTTATAACCTTTACAAAACTAGGTAAAGTGCTCATTTTAGAATTGTCACATTCATAACAGTAAATATTCCACATAAATGAGCACATGAAAAATAATATAAATATTTTATGTACTTTGAAGAGTCAACTCTTCTCCATTTGTTACATACTATCGCTTCTGGTTTGTGCATTTTAATTCACAAAAATACAACAAAGTATGTTACCTCCATTTACATTTTTTAACAGATAACTCATGCACAGACTGACATTTTTCTGATGTCTGGACACTATCAACAGGGCTTTAGGAAAATATAAACAGATGATTCAATATATTGGCAATAAATACATTCTGTTGACTAAAATGTCAAATCCATAACACTGGAAATACTTTAATGGTAACCAATCCACCATAAAGCATGGTCACTACACTTTTACTTTAGTAAAATCATGGTATATTTTAGTAGGGGGAAGCGCATTAATAACAGCATAAGTTGAGACATGCCTAATAAATTAGACCTCAACATTAATAGAAATACTAAATAAACAACAAAGACCCCAAACAAATCGAAAGTGACCTTAATTTAAATATCGTGAGTGCAGCATCTGTTCCTATATTGGAGATCACTTGTAAAGTGTATTGCGAGCACAGGTAAGTCTCATGCATGCTAACTAATACTGTACTGTAAAATAATCGCTTCTTCTCCTAGCAACAGACCATTTTATCAGTCTAATAGTCCATTAAACACTTTTAATTCAGTAAGCACTGATTTTAAACACAGCCAAGTTATAGACAGCGAGTCAGAAGAATACGAGATCACAAAGCTAACATTTCGGGAAAATCGGGCACAAATGAAAAGATAGCGTATAATGTCCATTTCAACTGTGCATTGCAGGTTTAATGTGAAAATTAAACTAATATGAAGCTGGTCCTTTAAACAGCTGATAAACTCTTCGTAACTGCGCTGTTAGCATGTCGCTACATCTGCTCTTTAATCTCCCGTCGAAATCAGGAAGAATCAAACAGTATTTCGAAACATTTTGCACGCATAACGATTTAGGAATAAAGTTAGATGAAATATTAGTCAGTTACCTTGTTTAAGTGTTGAAACAGGCCTGATCCACAGCGAGGAGTTTCAGCCTCGCCACAAAACCACAACAACGCAACTCGGACTCGATTCGCTGGCCTACATGGAAATCACTGTTGAGTGAGTCGTAAAACTCTTAAAAACTGACCATATTCTTAATAAATCATAAGATGGACGGCTGTGGCACATAAATCTGACGTTATCTTGAGTACAGTTTGTTGGATAAGGAGTTAGCAGCACTTTGTTGATTTTATTTGTCGCCCTCTAGTGGCAGGAAGGAGAATGAAGGGGAAAAGTTTGTGGAATGAAATGCAACTGCAATAAAAGTGTTTTTTGTTTTGTTTTAACTAAAAAATTATAGTTTTCAGGTAATTGCCTAAAATAGCATCAATTGAATTATTTTTATACAGAAATGGCAAACAGTCGAACCTTTTCTGACGTGAGGAATGTAATCCTATCGGCCCATAAGAACACAGGGGCCCAGGATAAGGTCAGCTTTTATGATAATTGGGCTAAAAACTATGAACAGGTAAGTTTTAAAAGTAGCTTTTTTTCAGTGTACTTTCCCAGAATTGTTGAATCTGTCATTTTTTGCTTTCACAGGATGTGGCGCTGCTGGATTATCGTGCGCCTCTTTTAGCAGCTGAGTGTGTCAGCTCATTTTTCAGGGGTGACAGAGAGAAGATCACTGTCCTGGATGTGGCCTGTGGAACAGGACTGGTCTCTGCACAAGTATGTGTTGATCTATTCGAATTCTGATAAAAAAAATTTGAAGAATGCATGGAGTGATGTTGTTTTTTCTCAATCCTGTTTGTTTGAGGAAAGCTGAAGAAAATGGGGTTTCATCACTTTGATGGATTGGATGGAAGTTTGGGGATGCTGGAGCGGGCTAAGAAAACAGGACTGTATGAGCGGCTTCACACAATGCCTGCTTGGTCAGAAACCCATTCCTGTTAAAGCTGGTAATGATCCCTGTGGACTTTAGTTAAAATGTATTAAAATGTTACTGATTACCTGTATTTGGGTATCAGAACTTTCATTTCTGGACCTTTCTCTCTTCTGTTATAGCAACATATGATATTGTTATAATTGTTGGAGCTCTGAGCATTGGACAGGTGCCATTAACAGTCATTAGGGAGCTGTGGGAAGCTACAAAACCAGGTAAAAGGCATAAATATATTTTAGATATATAAATAATGTTTCTGAAATGCATTTACTTAGATGCATGCATGTTAAAGTCAGATGTACTGTAAATCCAGTGTTTTTAATTCTGTATTTCGAAAAGTATTTCTTGTTTTCATTATTGAAATTTAGCTTTTATTATAAACTTTGGTTATATTATATTCATAATCAACTTTCTATTTATATAGTTAAATTGACTGTTTATTGGATATACTCCAATATCCATGCGATGTATTTACAGTATACATTTAATCAATTTGTGTGTTACATGGGAATTGAACCCATGAAATTTATGTTGATAACATCATGCTCATTACAGTACAAAAACATATAGTTATATAGTTTTTCTCTTCTATATGCATACAAAAAATGTACTTTTATATGCAACTATAAAAGTTGCATATTCTTGTAGCTCAACAGGTGAAGTGTGATCGTAGTAACAACAGTTTCATTGGTTCAGTTCCCATTGCACAGACACATTTCAAATGGATCCTGTAAAATTTAACAGAACCCATAAATGTCTTGCGTAACTTTCAGATATTCACAAATCCCATCATCTTGTCTGTCAGGTGGCTATGTGTGTATGACTACCAGAGGGAACGCAGATAACCGGGAGTACAAGGATGAACTAGAGAAAATGATTAAAACAATTGAAGATGAGAAGAAATGGTGCCGTGTGACTGTTGTTGAGGTGGAGGAGTGGGAGAGGGCAGTTTCACAGCCCGATGATGGGTACATTCCAGGTGCCATTTATCTGTATCAGAAAAGTTGCACTCCATGAGTATCCAAAACCAACCCAGTTCTGGTTTGGATAACCTACTGATATCACAGTCTGAGCTGTAAAAGGACCAACAGATGATACACACACACAACAAGTCGTCAGCTTCGTAGAGTTTACCAGCAGGTGGTGGTATTATTACAGAAATGATAATATTGGTCGTTGTGAAAATACTTGTTCCACAGAGAAGCACCTGACAATTGAATCGTATAGCATGTCAAAACATGATCCATTTGAATTGTTTTCTCATTAAATAGTTGGCCCAGTACTGTTAAACAATGTATTCATTTGAACAACCACAACGAGAGTGTAAAAACATTGAAAGGATTTGTACAGAAGGTTTCTACACATCCACCCTCCCCCAGTTACATCTAACCTCTCTGGCCACTCCTCGATACTCTGGTCTGTATAAACCTTAGAAGTTTCCATTTTCACGTGACGTGACACACAATGTTTGGTTTGGAGTATGGACAGATTACAATAAGAACATTGAACTTTCTTTAATAGCTTTCTTCTCATGATTTCTATCATGATTTTTGTATAAATAAAACTGTGTGTACAAAACATCTGCAGAGTGTCTTTTTGACATATAAGGAGATAAACATACAAGCGTAAGTCTGTGTAAATAATCAAATGACAAATGAACACTGTTTAGTTTTATTGCTCTTATAGAAGGCATCCAGGAAATCATCTTACACTTCAAAACTATTGAAATGGACATTTAAGATACAATTCAGATACAAAGTGTTGACCTCTCTGTGGTAAACCCCACAGCAGATACTGAAACTTAGGTTGTTTTCCAATGGTCTGTGCCCTGACCATATGCAAACGCTTTCATGAGACGTTACTCTCTGTTAAACCGGTTTGCTCTGGTTCTGCTGTTTCATGTCGAGCTCAAGTTGACACAGAAGAAAGACTAACAATGAGGAGACTGTTCGCATACCCTCCCTTTTGAACTAAACCATTGTCCAGTATATTTCTGAAAGACCACATATGTGGCCAAGATTTTAGCAGTGATTTTAACCAGAACTAGTTCTTTGTAGTTTCCTAGTAAAAAAGAGAACATGAGATTTGAATGAAACTGACATATTTCCATATGTTTTGTTAGAGAGGTGCCAAGTCTCTCACTTTACACATGATAACAAACTATGCTAGTATTCCTAACAAAGTATAAAATAATTAAATAACATTTGACCAAATACATTCATGAATATACATTATTTAATGTGAGTAAACTAAGTACATAAGCAAAATGGATAAACAACATTGTCAACTATGAAAATCTTGAGCTAAAAGTCTAAGTTCAATTCACCATACGAATCTTCATCCACAGCAATTTTTCCGTCTTTATCTTCTAAAAGCTTTAGTGCCATTTTCAACTATCTAAAGAAGTCTAAAAATGCTTAAATTGCTAACAATTCTTCATTTCAATAACAAATGCTAAATTCACAGTGCTACGGCAGGTATATGGTTGTCCAAGGGCAAGCATGACCCCACAGCTAATCAGATTGAAAAGTCTCTTAAATCAAATATATGTCTTTGAAGGATCTTCAGATGTGTCATTAGGTTCAGAGGCCGCCAGGGTCTGATCCAAACTCTTTTCAATCATCTGAGAGTTTGTAGATGCCCCCTGATGCTGCTCAGACTCTGCATCTGACTCAACTCTGGCAAGCTGAGACTTTGTTATTGATGGCTTGCTGTGATCTGACCCTGTGGAGGATAGTCTGCTTTGGTGATTCAAAGGTGCTTTTTGACTCCATTGAGACCTTACAGATGGAGCACTGTTCTGCAGAGACCTCACGGGAACAGGTCGCATCTTCTGCAAACTGGCCATGCTGGACCCTGCCCGCGAGGAACGCACGAACCAAGTATTTCACCGAAGGGCCATCGTCCTCCACTGTATTTCCTGTGCAGATTGTGGTGCACAGCATCCCCCCGCTTAAGACCAGTAGGATGAACGCACCCCAGCCGACATAAATGGCGCCTCCAATCTCCCTGCGCTGGGAATCCGTCAACTGCGGGTTGTAGAACGCATTCACCACAATACCAGCCGACCAAGACACGGGAATCAAGCAAAGAATGCCGGCGACGATCAGTGTGACACCAGCAGCCATGGCGATTTTAGCTTTGGTGTTTTTGCTTTGGTTAAGGAAGATAGTGCACTTTCCTCCGAAGAAGGCCAAAACTAGGCCCGCTGCTCCGATGAGAATGGCCATCACCATGAGGGCCCGGGCGGCCTGCAGATCTGTGCTCAGCGCAAGCGTGGACTCGTACGGTTTGCATTGTATCTGGCCAGTGCTCTGTTTCACGCAGCTCATCCAAATGCCTTCCCAAATGGTTTCTGAGGTGACAATGGTGTTTCCCACAAAGGCCGTCACACGCCACAAAGGCATGATGCAGGACAGGAGAGATCCCACCCAGCCCAGAAGAGCCAAGGCACTAGCCAGCATTTGCATACCCAGGGAAGACATTCTCCTATATCACGCTTTCACAGATCCGGTCTTGAATGGAGCAACTTCTTGAAGTTACACTTGAAGAAACATCCTTAGCTAAGGCCTTGGCGTGTTTTCTTCTTCATTCATACACACTCCCTCGCACCTTTCCTGTCTGCAGAGTTTTCACTCTGGTGACAGTCATGAGGTGTAAATACTAAAAAAGAGAAAATCTCTAGAAGAGGCGTGTGCAGTAGAGTCCATGCACATTACCAGCCTAACCAGATTCCTTACTATAACTTTGGACAATGTGGGCGGATCATGTATAAAGTAATGGATGGGAATGTGTACCTTATTTGTTTTCAAATGTATAGATATCCAGCAGTTTTAATGTACACTTTTGATTTGCTGGGCATGTTTCTTGTGTATATCTTGTGGCGATGGGATTTATGTGGCAAAGGATAATACACTAACAATATGTTTTCACTGTTATGAAAAATTATTAAAGGCAAGCTTTGTAAATGATCTAAACAAACTTTACTAAAAGGTTGGATTATAGGCAGTTTTAAATAAAAGGGTATAAATATGAAAGGTTGTAAGTTATTTAAAAGAACAGGATTCTTCTGTTTATAGTTATAAACAGTATATGGTTATAAACAATACCTTTATCTTTTTTGCTGTTGTATATTTGTAAGTTTCATATTAAAAACAAGACATGATGAGTCACTAGGCTTTTAAAAGTTCCCATTACTTATCTTCAAACAATCATAAAAAGCATGTCAAATGACCTATTACATTTTTCTTGTCATCATATCTAAGACATGACAAGTATTTTAAAGTCATTTCCTGTAAGTTGTAAACTGTAAAGGCCAACGGCTCCTCTATGTCTTGTACATTCAAAGATTCAAAAGATAACAGGAAATTAAACTATGTGTATTTTTAGTCTACTTTGTAACTTTGTAGTTTTATTGAAGTATTTTTTATTGAGATTTTTGGGACATAATTTTATGTGTAACAATAAAAAAAGATTATTATTCTGAAAGGATCAGGATCATTCTAAACACCTTCCTGTGTATATTGAATGTTATGTTAATAATGGTCACCAATTACATTAATGAGTAAAACACATATTTCTACAATAACACAGATTTTTCTTTTGAGAATTTATTTACTGTGCATATTAAAAACATTGCCACTTTAGTTACAAAACATGACATCAGTGGTTGTTTTACAATACAATCTATATATAATATTAGTTATACAAAAATTACTTTAAATGAAAAACACATGGGATTGGAATACTCAGTATACACATAGTACGAACAGTTTTGTATACACACAACAAACATTTTTTTAGACTACTTGCCATCTCTTCATGACAGAAGCTTTTCATGACATGCTTCACTTCATTGGCACTGAGAAGCTTATAGTGCACTAAACCCAGAGACAAAACCCCTGGAGATTGTGGGGTCTAGCTTAAGGGCACAGTAATGATAAAGGTAAAAAAAACTACTGGACAGCAGTGACAAAATAGGTGTCCCAATTTCTTTACAATTAAGGAACAAACCACATTATGAACAATTTCAATGTGTTTTATTAAATATTCCTCCATTCTTTTTTTTTACAAAAAATGTCCTTTTGTGGTTTAAAAAAAGTGATTGTCCTTAAAATGTGTATTATTAAATTTCTTCACTGTCATTTGCATTTAGTTGATCTTTTCAAACATAAGCTTTGCTGCTGTCCACAGATCTGGCGTGGGTGTATTTCACATTGTAGGGAACATCATTACTTGGAGGACACGAGCTGCAGAGGAGACCTCCACCCAAGAAAAGCAAACCAGCAGAAGCCCAGCCAATGTAAAGCGATTCCCCGAGCTCCCTCCTCTGGCCGTCAACCAACAAAGGGTTATAGAAGTCTCTGATTATGGTATTCGCTGTCCAGCAGACAGGAACGAGGACAAGGAGTCCAGCAATGATGAAGATGACCCCGCTGGTGATGGCGATCTTTGCCTTCGATGCTTCGTCTTCCACAAAGTTGGTACACTTCCCTCCAACTATGAACAGGATCAATCCAAACACCCCAGCAATGATGGCAATAATCACCAGGGCTCTAGCACCCTGCAAATCTTGAGGAAGAGCGAGCAGAGAGTCATAGACCTTACACTGCATCTGCCCTGTGCTTTGAACCACACAGTTCATCCATAAACCTTCCCAAATGATCTGCGAGGTCACAATGTTTGCACCAATAAATGCAGACACCCTCCAGTTGGGCAAGCCACAGATGACAATGCTTCCCAAAAATCCAATTATAGCCAGGCAAATGCCACACATTTGACGTCCTGAAGATACCATGTCTTTAACTTTAAGCTTTGAAAGAACAAATGCAAAAAGAATAAAGTTCCTTTGTGTCTCAGCAACTGTTTGCAATGTCCATGTGAAGCCAAACTTAATCTTCACTTATAGGCTAAGCGGTTAAAAAAAGGTGGGCTGGGTTTGAGTTTAAAAACCAGTTTTAAGAACTTTCCAGCTAGACTTGTTTCCTTCCGCTATTGTTTAAACAAATGTTCAGAAGAAAGCTGTCAAACCAGTTTCTTTGAAGTGGACCGTAACTGAAAGCTGAAAATATTTATCTTTGGAATATGTCCTCCCTTGTCAATGCCTTGTGATTTAAAAATACTTAAATAAAAAATGTATTCAAATCACTTAAATAACTTACATGTGTAGAATATGTCAAAAAATATCACCAGTGAGTTTTGTTATGTAAAAAAAAACCACAAGCGTTGAACATTTAGGCGTCTGGTGTGTCAAATGTAATTATTTTGGAGGTGTTCTTAGGGTAGAAAACTGATTCACTGCACAATATAATTACTTGACTATCCTTAAACCTATCCTTAAAGTAAACAAATTTACTAGGTGGTGTAAAGAATTAAAGTGTTGACGTTATAATGGGCTGACTTCAAAATTAATCTTAAGTCAAATTTAAGATGTTTTGTAAAAAATAAAACTCTCTCACGTGTTTCAGACTGTTGCTTTCACACAGGATCCTCACACAGGTTTTTTAAAAAAGTAATTAATAATGCTCACGAATGCCAACAAACATGCAGCAGCTGTTTGTTTTTGTTAGACTGTTGTGTTGAACCCGTTGGTGTTTGTTGTGCCAGTGTGAATGAGCCATTATTTACAGTAGCTGCTGGCCAAACAGTGGACAGATTCAGAATGTTGCTGTGAGATCCAGTGGCGTAACCTAAGTGCTGTGAAACAGTGCCAAGGCAGCTGAACATTTAAACAAAAGCATTGTATTTTTTTTCAGCTCTGTACACATCACATTATGTGTACTGTAAAAGTTTTAATCTTGTAAATCTGCATAACAACATTGCACTTCTACAGTCAAAACAGTAAAAAGACATACTATTTGCTCAAATGTTTTATCAAAATGACATGGTATGTAAACATTATGATATTGAAATGCTTAGTGTTCATAAATCCATATGGTATGGTTTGTACAAGCATAAAACAGTTCTGAGATCTTGGTGACACTAAACACAGTACATAGAATGAAGCCATCAACATGTCCTTCTAATTAAGAGACCCTCCCATTTCATAGATACAGTCCAATCAGGTTCTTCAGAATAATTTAAAGCATCTCCGAGTCACTTAAAGTATAACCCACAGATGTTATCAGCATCGGTTGGAGTTTGTGCCGATGAGCAATCCACCTCCTATGATTAGCAGAACACCAGATACCCATCCTACATAGATCGAGGCTCCCAGTTCTCCTCTTCTCTCTGTCGCTTGAGGATTGTAAAACCCCACAATGATGACATATGCCGACCAGCTAACAGCAATGAGAGACAATACACCTGCAACTATATAGACTGCACCAGCCGTTATTCCAATTTTTGCTTTTGTAAATCTCTCCTCTCTGTAGAAGTTGGTGCACTCTGCACCAACAACAGTCAATCCAACTGCAACCACGCTTACGCCAATAGAAGAGCAGATCAAAGCTCGAGCTGCCTGGAGATCTTGAGTCAGAGCCAGGATGGAGTCATAGGCTTTGCACTGCATGTGACCAGTGCTCTGCAGGACACAGTTCATCCACAAGCCCTCCCAAAAAACCTGCGCTGTCACAATATTGGCTCCCACGAACGCAGTCACTTTCCACATGGGCAGGGCACAGACGAGAATAGTGCCACACAGTCCCAGCAAAGCCAGAAATACAGCCAAAAGTTGCCTCGTCTTCATCTTGTATAAAGGAAAGGCAATCGCATATTTTCATCTGCAGGTAATAGAAAGAAAAACAGTTTACCGTGAAAAACCATTGACAAAGTAAATGTTCTTCCTTGTTGTGCCTCAGGTATTGGTATTTAAACAAAGAGAAAGCAAAGTAAAGGGAGGAGACTCGTATACGGTTTCTTGCCCGACTTGATTTTTCTACACACTGTTATGGCCACTGAGAGGCTACACAGGATTAAATTTAAGCAATGACACAAATGTTAAGATTACAAAAAAAAAGCATAGTTTAAACAGTCACCCTCACACCATTCAAAACATGTATACGACTCATTTTGAGAAATGTGAATGTCTGTATAATGGAATGCAATGTGGCCCAATGTCTTCCTACAAATAGTGTTCAGAATAAGTGATCTGCAGAAGACTCGTGTTTGAATGACACGGTTAAGTAAACTTTTTTCCTCAAGTTTAAATACACATTTAAAATGCTGGGTTGTCATAAATGTTTAAGTAAAACAGAAACTAAACAAAGCTAGAAACTCCCTTAATTGACCAAAACATCAGTTGAATACGCACCGAATTACTGGCAAAATGAAGGGCTCACGCAACACTTACAAACCCTCACATCAAGTCACGAACAAAACACTGCTTTATAAAACATTACTTTAATGTAAAAGTTGCATAACTTAAGGATTGACTCCTAAAAAAAAAACACCTTAACTCAAATTACTCTTCGTCAATAGTTTTGTGGTTAGTCATCTTCCTAAAGCTTTTGCAGAAAAAGTCTTCATAGCAGAAAGGTTTTAGCGACCGCAGACAAGTGCATTTAAAAGAAGCTTCAGTAGTTCAAGGAAACAAAACGTTTCTGCTAACCCTTTAACCTTCGTGTTAAATGTGTAGGTCAAGACTGATAAAGTAGATGAAACGGGTGTTAAAAACTTAAGACAATTTATTACAGTTAAAAAGTCATGCAAGACAGTTAAACAATTTCATCTCTTCCCTAAAAAGAAAACAGGAGACCACTTTAGTCCAGAAAGTCTGAGTTCACACATACGCGCCACCGCTGGCAGCAGACCTCGGCGCGGAGTACTTCACGGAATAACCACGACCCTCACTTTTCGGGCACTGGCAGCAAAGAAGCGCGCCCCCGATGAGCAGAAGACCGGAAGCTCCCCATCCGATGAACAGCGACGCTCCCAGTTCCCGCTTCTGCGCCTCAGTCAAGATGGGATTGTAGAAGTCACGGATGACAGCGTGCGCGCACCAACACACTGGGATCAAGCAAAGCACACCCGCCACCAGGAAGAACACACCGGCCGCCACGCCCACTTTGGCCTTCGCGTCTCTGTCTTCAATGCAGTTGGTGCACTTGCCTCCTGCGACGGCCAACAGGATTCCCAGAAGGGCCACGAGGATGGAGATGATAACGAGAGCGCGGGCAGCCTGGAGATCTTGAGGAAGCGCCAGCATGGAGTCGTAGACTTTGCACTGCATTTGACCCGTGCTCTGTTGTACGCAGTTCATCCACAGGCCTTCCCAGAAGATCTGCGCAGTCACGATGTTGTTGCCAATAAACGCCGTCACTTTCCACATGGGTAGCGCGCAAATGATGATTGTGCCCAACCAGCCGATAACTGCGAGTGCAGTCGCCAAAATCTGAAGCCCAGCAGACGCCATTATTCTTGTGTGTGTGAAGTGTCAGACTCTGCCATATCAGCGTCTGATTTGATTATTTATAGTCACTTTTAGAGGAGGGGTTTGTAATTAATGGGGTTTGAGACCGCTGGTGTGGATTGCCAGCACGTTCATCCCAATTGCCTTCAGGTGGTAGAGATTTTTTGCCAACCGCCATCAAATGTCAAAGAGATTTTTACAACGTTCAAAAGTAATTAAGGTTAAAGTATTTTGTAGTAGAAACAACAAATCTGTTAAATAATGATATATGTATCATTGATATATATTTAGTTATAAATTGCAACCAAATGTATGCAGGGAAAGGAAAAGCTTAAAAACATACTGCCATCAAATAAGAAAGTACATGGGACATATTATACATATTACAATTCTGAAACTTGTTTATAGAACATATAGAATAGAATAAAATAGAACAGAATAGCAATATGCTATTTATTTCTCTAAGGATTCTTTTTTCAAGGTTTAAAAGTTTTGAACATGATAAAACATTCTAGCTATCTATATATTGTCTGTTTATCTATCAAACGTAAAGACAATCTTAATTTCTTCAAACATACAGCTTTTTAAACTATTTAAGCTTTCATATTGGGTCTTCTCCAGTTAACATCAAAGTTTCTGTCTAGTTAATCTAGTTACTCTCATTATACAATTTTATAAGCAAATTTTCAAATTTTTTAAAATTGTCTCACATTCATTTCTCACACATGCTAACCCACTAACACGCTCATATTTTCTTAATATCTGCAGAACCAATTTCCTGTGAGACTGTTTATGTTTTTTTCAGTGTGCAGAAACTGTTTGCGTCTCAGCAAAACTATTGATAGTAAGGACTTTATAATAGCTCAGACTTCAACAGACTTCGCATTTTTTGTTTGATATCTTATATTATTTTATTTATTTATTACAGTGTTGCCTTATACACTGCGTTTTGACCAAAAGTTTATGTCACTTTTTATGTCACAAGTTTACGTTTTGCATATCAAATTGCACATGCGAGCGTTGTGGTTAATATTGTTAGAGAAGATTCCAGAGGAAAATATCAAGAAAAGCAAAATAAAGAAAAGCAAGAATGCAAGCATTCCTTTTGCACATTTGTGAGACTTGGCATCATACTGTAAATGTCAGATTTAGAACACGTCCCCCTTTATCTTTGCTCCCCCGTTTGTTGGCCTCAGCTCCGTTTCAGGGGGTCATTCACCCACACAACACTATCCCATAAAACTTAAAATCCCACCCCAAGCAGTCAAAGAGTAGAGCACAAACTTGTCCTCCACTTTCAACGAAAAGTTACTCTTCAACAAAGCACAAAAGGCGCGATGGTATCTTTGGGACTCCAAATTTTAGGAACTGCTCTAGCCTTTGTCGGGTGGCTTAGTAGTATCATCACCTGCATCCTTCCCATGTGGAGGGTTACAGCCTTCATCGGCAACAACATCGTTACGGCACAGATCATTTGGGAAGGACTGTGGATGGCCTGTGTGGTACAGAGCACGGGACAGATGCAATGTAAAGTGTACGATTCAATGCTCGCTCTGTCCCAAGACCTGCAGGCTGCGCGCGCTTTGCTTGTCATCTCAATTTTGGTCTCTTTCTTCGGCGTCCTCTTAGCGGTCGTTGGAGGGAAATGCACCACTTGTATTGGGAACAAAACCGCAAAAGCAAGAGTTGTCATAACCGCTGGAGTGTTTTTCATCATAGGTGGACTGCTGTGTCTCACGCCTGTCTGCTGGACAGCACACATCACCATCCGAGATTTCTACAACCCGCTCCTGACAGA
This sequence comes from Beaufortia kweichowensis, assembly GCA_019155185.1. NCBI lineage: Eukaryota > Metazoa > Chordata > Actinopteri > Cypriniformes > Gastromyzontidae > Beaufortia > Beaufortia kweichowensis. The sequence continues at coordinate 8,974,585 of CM032812.1, read as the reverse complement.
TGCGCAGAGACGGGAGCTCGGAGCGTCTCTCTACACCGGCTGGGGCGCAGCGGCGCTTCTGCTCATCGGAGGCGCGATACTGTGCTGCCAATGTCCGCCGAAAGAAGAACGACCAAGAGTCGCCAAATACACTCCACCGACATCTAACTCCTCTGGAAAAGAGTTTGTATAAACATGAATAAAAAAACGTTTTTGTATTTGCGCAGAATCATGTATAACATTTAACTGTAGCTCTTATAAAGAGCAGATAGGCTACAACTACAAGTTTTTTTTAACGAATTTTGAACTGTATGAGCTGTATCAATGTTAATGTTGAAATGTAACCTTGTATGAAACGAAAATAATTGTTTAGACTTTCAGCACAACACCTTTGTAAAATAGCTACTAGTAATAGCTAAAAGTGAAATAAAAATGTACACTTAATTTGTCACAAGTAAACAAACACCTAATTTCTCACACTGTATGTTTCTAATCAAGTCTAATCAATCTTGCTCATACAGTATGTTTTTTTTCAGTGCACCCAAACCTTTGGTTGTTTAGTTTTGCACATTGTTTGTAGTGCAAAGGTTTCTCCATGACAACTTTTTCTTTGTTTGGGGTACAAAAGCAATGGACACAGAACTGCAGCTGTAAAATTTGGGTGTTTACTCAGAGAATGAATGGTGTCTTGTGGTACCTTCACAGAAGGGCACAAAATTACTCTCAGTCTCATTTCTTTCTGGTGGGATAATCTTCCAAATTCAGTCTGGCTAGCTACACATCTCACTATATTAAAAAAACAAATATTTTCTTTGAATATTTAACAGGAACATGCTGACAATTGCTAAATGCTAGAAATTAATAACTAACCCTTGTCTATCTCTCAACAGGTATTGTCTAACATTGTTAAAACCTTTTAACTTGTTATAGTACTTCTTGTATTACTGCCTGATGTATTACTTTGTTGTTGAATAAGAGCATCGGCTAAATGCCCAAATGGAGAAGAAAGTGCAATGTATATAAAAGAAATATGAATGTCTTTGGAATGAACATTATATGATGTTCTAAACAAACTGTTTTTTTTTTAAATAAACACACATTTTTAATCCACAGTTTTTATTACAAGTGAACAATTTTGTGGACTCAATGATGTTTTCAAGCATTTAACAAGTGATACAAAGTTCATGCTAATATGACAGTTTACTTGGTTTATAAACAAGTCTCAAATATCCTCATTGTCAAATAACCTCGAGTCATTTTTCAATACTTGTCATACAAATTCAGATTATGATACAATTTACACATAATCCATTGCCGGGGTCACAGTTCTCCCATGGCCGTATTTGGCTGCTATGTATGGCCTGTTGTGATTGTCCGGACAGTTCCAGCAAAGAAGTCCGCCACCTAGCAGCAAGAGACCTGCAGATCCCCAGCCAATATACAGACAGGCTCCTAGTTCCCGGCGCTGGGCAGCAACTAATAAAGGGTTGTAGAAGTCTCTAATAAGGGTGTGGGCAGACCAGCACACAGGCACTAATATAAGAAAGCCAGAAATGAGAAAAATGACCCCAGAGACAATGCAGGCTCTGGCTTTAGCTGCTTCATCCTCCAGGCAATTGGTACACTTTCCACCAACCACAGCCATCAGAAAGCCAAAGACACCCACCATGATGGAGATGATGACCATGGCTCGAGAAGCCTGCAGGTCCTGCGTTAGGGCCAGCATGGAATCGTAGACCTTACACTGCATCTGTCCGGTGCTCTGCACGACACAGCTCATCCACAAACCCTCCCAGATGATTTGTGCCGTGACGATGTTCGCGCCGACAAAGGCTGTGACCCTCCACATAGGCAGGCCACAAGTGATGATGGTCCCAAACCAGCCTATCATGGCCAGCATAACGCCCAGGATTTGGATGCCTTGAGATGCCATCGTTGCGGACAGGGGGTAATTTCATAAGAACGATTGCGGATAATGTCAAGCAGGCTTTAATTGTCTAGTTTTATAGCCTTTGGGTATTGGGTGGAGTTTTAGCTTTAAAAGAAACTCAAAGAAAACCTGACATTTGATATTTTTTAGGGCTCTTATTTCTTAGTCCATTGTTTGATTTGTATGAAGAAATACATGCTTGGGAATACATCTAGCAGTCTTTATAGATTACTTTTATGTAAAAGCCATATGAGTATAATAATTAAAGCTGACTCATTAAAGCACTAAATGATACAGTATGTGTAGTAGTAAAAAATCTATAATTTTTGAATGATTAATGTATGTATAATCTTGAACTATGTGCAGGTTTTCTTACTTGTTTCTGTTATTGTTTGTTACTGGTTTCATACGATTTTAAAGGTTTAATGCTAGTCTATGAAATGTAGAAACCATTATTCATCGAGTTTTTGAGAAGTCTAAACCACTAAACCACAAATCCTGTTGAGCCATGTTATATTATATGCATTTACATGTTGTAGGACCTGTTCTGGATTCACAGCGAAAGACAACTCCCTTTGAGAATGTTTTGCATACAGTATAAAGACACTCTTTTGAAATCTCTTATGTGTCAGAGGGTAAAAATGGAGGCTTGCAATTTGACACCTATGATCGTACCACCCATACAAAGAGATTTTCATAATTAAAAGACACTCCTAGTCCACAGGTATGATAGCAACATATTTTATTGTTCCCCTTAGACATGAACATATATCAGAAAACGGCTTTTTGCACTTTGCTTTACAAAATACAAATATTTACAAAATCATAACAGTACCAATACTTGAAAAATTAAAGAATATTTAATGAAAAAACAAACATTTATCATGAACATACTGTATCACAAACATTACATGTTGAGAGGAAAATTCAAACAAACATAGTCTCCTTTAACTAAAAAATTTTTTTTTTTTAAAAACGTGGTTCGCTATTTTCCTCTTACTTTCTTTGCACAGTAAATATACAGGCTATATATTTGGAAAACTTGTATCATCAGCTTTATAATGACTGCTTTTCAAGTCCTCATGATACATCTTGGACAATCCAAGACTGTAAACATTTTAAGCAGAATCCTTTATAGAGTTCCACATAAGTTAAACAAAGTTCTTGCTGGTGGGAGCAGAAGCATCAGACCGTGGAGCAGCGTTATACTTTGCCGTGTAATTTCCTCTTTCTTCCTTTGGTGGGCAGTTGCAGCAAAGCAGAGCTCCTCCAATGATTAACAGGGCAGCTGCTCCCCATCCGATGTAAAGCTGCTCCCAACTCTCTCTTCTGTGCCTGATTTAACATTGGGTTGTAGAAGTCCTGGATGATGACATGGGCTGTCCAGCACACCGGGACCAGACAAAGCACTCCGGATACGATGAAAATCACACCAGCAGTTATACCGATTTTGGATTTGGAGCTCTCGTCTTCAACACAGTTAGTGCATTTGCCACCGGCCATTGCCAGAAGGATGCCCAGGATCCCAATCACGATGGAAATGATGACTAGGGCGCGGGCAGCCTGAAGATCTGACGAGAGGGCCAGCATGGAGTCGTAGACTTTACACTGCATCTGTCCGGTGCTCTGCACAACACAGCTCATCCAGATTCCTTCCCACGAGATCTGCGCAGTCACAATGTTGCTGCCGATAAAGGCCGTAACCTTCCACATGGGAACAGCGCAGACCACAATGACACCAATCCATCCTATAATGGCCAAGGCGACGCCCAGCATCTGAAGCCCAGCAGAAACCATGATGACCTTCTGTTTAAGTCTCTTCTTTGTCTGTCGAGGTGGCTCTCGTTGCAAGGCTCACAGTCGTGTGTGCTGAAAGGCGTGTGCAGAAGCTTAAAAAGAACCTGTTGAGGTGTGGGGGAGGAGTTTTAGCGGATGACCTGCTCTGCTGGTTTTTTGGATACTTGATGAGGTGCGACAGAACCTAGGCTTCTGTGTGAGTCATTAACTTGACATTTTTCCGCTGTAGACATAGTGCCATATATGGGTTTTAATACTCAAACTTCAAGTATCTATGTGACAAAATTTGTGGGGAGAAAAAAGATCAAGAATGTATTATTAAGAGAAACATGGTAGCAAAAGCATTTTTACTTGCTTAGGAGTATAGACAGGAAACACCCATGACAGGAAATGACTATATTAGACTTCCCCTAAAAGCAAAAACATAAAACTGTTTTGGTTTAAGAGTTTAAAAATTAAGAGGTTAAGAGATCATGTCCAAAAAATGACAAAATGTTCAAAGAAAATATTGTTATTTATGCAGAAATGTTTTGTACTAGTCAAGTTACAACTCTACAAAGTAACAAGAAAGTTGCTGATTTGTTTCATATGCCACAAAAGAACAGTCATTTACCATTACTTCCTCACCATCCATTAGGGTTAAGAATATCTCACGAAAAACATCTTTGTTGCTTTGAGATATGACACATACATAACAATTATGATGTTTACTTCACTACGCAGCACGTTAGCAATTTCTGTGGTAATTTCTTACTAGAGTTCACATGCAAACTGTGCTTGAGTAAAGAGGAGGATCAGCCAGCATGCACCTGTACCCACCTGAACTGGTCAAACCAGTTTCTGCTTGAAACACAGGTGAATGTCTGGGCAAGACTGAACAACACAATTCATTAACTTTGTTTAACTGACAATAACAGAAACACACAATAAAAGGTAAATTTTTTTAGACATAGAGGAAAAAAAACACTGCTTTTAAACGTATAAATGAGAGACATTTTCTTCAAGTTTTTATCGTTATAATACGAAGCCTTATTTACGATGGGAAGTGAATAAGTTGCTATTGTTTCTCAACAATTATGCAATCCAATCAGAGATGGTGTAACACTGTGAATGACAAATAGTTAGGGACATAGCTGGAGGTTAATATCTTAATTTACTTTTTATAACCATTAACAAGTTCCATCTATTATTGTCAATGCCTGTTGAAGCAACATGCCCACAAGCCTTATGTCCCCACAAGGATGGGAAAAAATCAGTTACATTGTGGGTTTGAGCCATAGTAAATATCTCATTTGTATGTTTTCATACAATCCGCTCACACCCTACTTACAGTTAAGTATAGGGGTGGAGCTTTATGATTACATTCTCTGTTTTCATATGAATCAAGTTAAAACTCAAATGGGAATCAATGATTCATACAAAATTCTCTACACACAAAACAATTCAGCTTTGTATAAAAAATGTTTGTGGGTGTTCACATCTTTGCCTGTTTAAAAATATCACATAAACACCTCAACTGTTTCAAAACGTATTAAGTTCATGATCAATGTGGGCAACATAAACTTTATATTTAAGAAATATACAAGGTATGCCCCCTATTGGCTACATACTGATAGAGATAGAGATCTCTGTTTGTCTCTGGAATGGCTTTAGCCAAGGATAAGATAAGCTAAGGATTAGCTAAACAAACTATACTTCAAGAACAAACAGACACACCCCTGCGATGAACATTAACCATGTCTAGAGCCAGCATTGTTTTTCAAAAATCTGTATCTCTTCACTCCAAAAACAGATGTGTTCAAATAACACAAGATGTGTCTAGTTAGGGACAACACACAGATGTGTTCTCCCTAACTAGACACATCTTTGTGTTAATTTAAAAACAACACATTTTGTGTTACTTTTAACTCAACTTGTGTTACTTTCAACTCAACATGTGTTGTCCCTTTTATGTATTTAACACAAAATGACACATTATGTGTTAAACAGCATAACACAAAAAATGTGTTAAGAAATAACACATCCTTTAAGAGTGTTTCAAAGCAAATAAATAAATAAATATTTTAATGTCCTCTCACATTGAAATATGAACATACAATCTAATTTAGCTTTGTGCATCAATAATTGCAATTTAATGTGACCTAGGCAGCAAGAATGTGGGAATGAATGGCATGGGGGGTTTTGCAAAAAAAAAACCCTTGACGTGCTCACCTGAAACATCTCGTGTGTTGTGGAGTGAATTCATCCGCTAAGCTCCGCCCATGATTCACGACAACAACTTCCCACTGAAACTTACCAGTCATCGCCTCTGCTGCCTCACAGAAACTCATTTAAATAGAATGAATGTTTGATCGAGAGGGAAGTAGGATGTCATGATGTCACACTCACCTGTCGTATTGTTGACTGGTTTTGTCTTGTATATATTGGCCAATTACTATGACCTTTTTATGTTTATAGTATACTGGGAATGTGGAATATAGCTTCTGAATTTGCGAGATGAAAACACGTGATAAAGCCAACATGTCTGACGCCATTTCATATATGAAAACAACATGGTAAAGTTCAGTTGTAGTAAAATGCAATACCACATCAGCAACAAACAGCTTTAACAACACTGAACAATTCAATTCAATTCAATTCAATTTTATTTGTATAGCGCTTTTCACAAAGGACATTGTATCAAAGCAGCTTTACATGTAATGACATAGCAGTCAGTGGTCAGGGATTCAAAAAACTCTTTAGGAGAGAAAAAAACCCTGACATGACGTGTTATAGGTGCAATCCGTAGCATGTGCAATCCGGAATAGGGGACACAAATTGCCATTGATCGCATCCATAACTCACTATGCAGTTTACAGGATAACACACAGCTTACTTTGCAGTGCAGTACACAGTGTACGTAAGTACGACTAATTTGTCAAATTTCTTCAAGGGTCATACAGATGTGTACAGACGAGTCTGTTTGGTTTCATCCATTATGAAATCTTCCTGACAAATACGTGTTCAGCTTGTCATTTACATCCTTACGTTATACCAAGTAAACAAACATTTGGCAGGAGCACTCGGAAACGTGTGTCTCTCTATCGCCATCTGCAGTTGACAAATAAAAATGCAAATTAGTTGTTGTTGCCGTTTCGACACAGATTTTTTATGTTCTTGCCCAATAATTTAAGTTTGTTAATTTTTAACTAAACATATTTTAACCTTTAAAATGTTATATGGGTTTGGGGGTTTTACTAGAAGCTTTGAAATGTTTTCAGTATCAGGCCCTTTCTGTTTTTCACATGCATTCATTGCCCTGTTCATTAACAGTGTAAACCCAACTGCATTTTTTCTAGTCATATAGTTGTACAAGCGACCCCTCTCCCCAATCTTTTCTGTCTAATCTACTTAATCTTATCAGGGTGTGCATAATTAGTGTTGCTTAGCAAATACACATGTATCAGAGGCCAAAAGATAATAAGCATGAAAGATAAAAATTGGCAGATTACTGAAAGATTTTTAATGAAATCTAAATTCAAATAGTTGAACATGGGAAATAAATAATGATAAGAGATTAATAATGATAAGTGTGATGCAGAAGTCAGTACCATACACTATTCTTACTGTGGATTGAGTGTGTGTGTGCGCGTTTCAAACATAAACAATAATTTAACAATTCTATTATTCTTATTTATTTTTTATTGTGTTTTTTTTGTTCTTATTAATCTTATTTTTATGTTCATATTATTATTATTTCATGTTTTATGTAGTATGATTAGTAAAATTATGAACTATAAACACATCTATTGTAGAAACGTCATTATTTCTTTCCCAGAAAACAAGAAGCAATAATTATTTAATATGTAAGTCAGTACGTATAAAAGTGAAACATCTCCTCATCGTTAATTATTTCCTGAAAGTCATAAATCAGGAACTTCAACCTTTATTTACTGTAGTTCAATTACTTGGTAATGATGTTTACATGAATGAAGTTTGAGTGTACATGAACTTGTATTTCAGCCTAAGTAACACTCCTACCCACAAGCAGTTAGGAAAGGTGACTCATGTGGCTCTAGAATAATTTCTTGTTTCGACATCGCCACATCGTTCTGTCTTTATATATGTACACATCAGAAGAGTATGTTTTACCAGAATGAACAAAGCTTGAGTTTGAGTGTTGATTTAAGATTGTGTGACCACACTCTTGTTTAATCTTTGAACAAGTTTCACATTTTTAAAACTGAAACATTCACTTTCAGTGGGAAATATTCATCCTTAAGATACAGCAGCATTGACTATTTGCCTCATATATTTACATATGGACAAAGCCTCTCAGCTCCTTAGTTTCTCTTCTCAATACATGTGTTGTTAAATACACTCTTATGACGAGAAAATGGTCTACTAGAGAAATGACGGAAGATGTTTTACGGTTATATTTTATAATCTCAAAGTTGGCCTTGATTGCTAACTTGATTGGACTTTGTAGGTAAACATGCTTTTATACAGTATGTAGGTCAGTGTCATTTTTGGTTTTATAACAACAACAGCAATTTGTATTAGATTTCTGCCACATCGAGTATCAAGTAGATACTGATGCCACATTTCCAGGCCATTTTTTTTACCCTGTTTATTTTTTGTGCTTTATTAAGCATTCAAAAATAGATATAATAAATAGTTTTGACCATACTGGACCATGTGAGATGTGATGTAAATCTTGTCACTTCGATGGCATTTAAATCAATACACATTATTATTTAGCTATTATTATTTCGCTTTTTTATTTCCACAAAACAACAAAAAGACCAGCCTCTTTCTCACGTAAGGTTAAGATTTAGACATCAGCTTACAAGTATGGTTTTAGATGACTGCGCTGTTAGATATAGATTGTTCGATTAGATGCTAGATTAGATGTTATATGCCATTAAAATTAATTGAGCAGATAGGCCACCTTTTTGCAGGTTCCATTGCTTGCAAAAAACACTCCACTGAATAAAAAACAATTCAAGTTACAAGTGACATCAATAAATACTAAGGACAAAGTCTGAGTTTTAATTGAGCAATTCAGTCTATTATATGTATTCCTAATATGTGTTCACACTGCCATGTCAATGATTGTCCATTAAAGAGTGTTCATACAAATCTGCCTTATACTACTAGTTATCTATTAACATCAGCAAACAGTCCCAACCTTTGGTTTAAACAATCCAATCCTACGGTGTCAAAAAGGGTTACAACAGAAAGCATTTGCCTTTTTATGAGGACTCTAACCAATGCTAAGATTGCACCTTATCATCTGATGTCAGCGGCCAGGTAGGTCAGCCCTTTTTTCTGAACATAAGTTTTGTAGGAGGAAGTTTCTGCTAAGACAGACCGTTCCAGCCGTCCTTGAGAACGGGTGGGCATTCAGTGTGCAAATTGCTCAAGCGGTTACTTTGTGACTTTTAAGATTCCTGACGTAAGTGTCTTAAGGACTTGTACAGGCGCAGACTGCTTGAAGAGAGTACAAGAAAGGACAGAGCAAGTTTCAAATCAGAAAGCGTGGAGACATGGCTGCCTTTGGACTGGAAATAGTAGGAGTCAGTCTTTCAGTTCTTGGCTGGATTCTCAGTATTGTTTGCTGCGCTCTGCCCATGTGGAGGGTTCAGCGCATTCATCGGCACTAATATCGTCACGGCCCAAGTGTACTGGGAGGGGATCTGGATGAGCTGTGTGGTGCAAAGCACAGGTCAGATGCAGTGTAAAGTCTACGATTCCATGCTGGCTCTTCCCGCGGACCTGCAGGCGGCCCGCGCCCTGGTGGTGGTGTCCATCATTGTAGGCGTCCTGGCTCTTCTCGTGGCGGTTGTGGGGGCCAAGTGCACCAACTGCATTGAGGATGAAGCGACCAAAGCTCGTGTGATGATTATGCTCCGGAGCCGCTTTTATTACCGCTGCCGTCCTGCAACTCATTCCTGTGTCCTGGTCAGCCAACACTATTGTCCGTGAGTTCTATAGTCCAGTTGTACCAGATGCCCAGAAGATGGAAATAGGGGCATCGCTGTACCTGGGATGGGCCGCTGCGGGACTGCTGATGGTTGGGGGTTCGATCCTGTGCTGCAGTTGCCCACCAAATGACAAACCAAGATATCAACCGCAAAGTCGAATGGCCTATTCAGCCCATCACTCAATGGCCACGAGCACCTACAACAAGAGAGACTATGTCTGAAGAGCGCAGAGGACATTATCTATCTTTTCTAGAAAGATAACTGTGACCGCCTCATGTTCGCTGAACTCAAAATCTAGTTTACTTGTGAATAGCAAATATTGTGTGAATGTTTCTACATGTTTTTCAATAAGGTATGTTTTTGCTTTGTGCAATCAGTGCCCATTGTCACTCCACACTTTGTTAAATCTATTTTACATTTCGGATTGTATGTTTTAAATCAAATCGGTTGTGATTTGGGAGGAGTGATCAGAAATGTGACAGAGCAAAGGTCAGTTAAATTGCGACTAACATTGGATTTATTTTTGTAGTCATGTCTAGTTTTTTTAAAAAGGTAATATTTACTAAAACCGTCTGTAAATTATTGTTTCAAGTTTTTTTTAACACTTTTACTAAACGTCAAAAGGCATTAAATTTGAAATGGTTGCTGTTAAAGTTTGTAACATGTACTAATATCTTTGTACTTTGCTTGAATTGTAATAAATGTAAATATTAAACTTTTTAACATCCTGTAAATGTTTTATTGAATTCTGTGGTGTTCTCATTCTTATTCATTGCAACAGGAAGAAATGGGAAACATTTTCCACATCTGAACAGCCGTTTGGCCGTGACTAATGGAACAACAAACATGACAGAGAGAGAGAGATTTGCCTCATCACTTTCAATTATTTTTTAGTGCTGTTATGCTGGAAATGTCTTTGTAATTTTATAATCATTGAACTTAAGAGACTATATTTAAATAAATCAGTTGTTTTCAGAATCATGACAATACATGATATAGAAAAACACTCCACCAACATAACTTACATACTTGCAAAAACATTTAAAGATCTTAGTGCGATTGTGTGTGTGTACATGATGTGTCATGTGTTACGTACAGTTGTTAACAGAAGACTGTTAAGTAGATTATAAAATTATCTTACAGTTGTCCAAATTTAAATATAGATAATTTATATAATACCTGTTATGTAAAATCTGTTTTCCTTTCCCGTTTCTCTCAGTTTGAGTTTTAAGGTGTCTTATTGACATGACAAATACTTTGTATTGCCAAAGCACTTACAGCTAAGCTGCATACAAACAAAACAGACCAAACCAGTAGCAAAGCAAAATAAAAAGAAACTTTATAGCGATGATAAAGAAACATAAAAAAGATGTATAAAATGATAAAATTACAGAATGATCCATTGTAAAAAGAAGGAAGCTCAAGACCTTTATAGGCCCTCTCTCTCTTTTCTGCTGTCATTCATAAAATGCTCCATGTCTTCATATAAGAGTTCTTCCTGTTCATTTGTAAATGTTTAGGTATTTGTTACACTGATGAGTATACTAATGGGATTAAAGATGCCTTATCATTCACATGCTAAAATACTTTCTTGCTGATGTCACAAATGGCCTCGTTTCTCTGTTATGCCACGTTGAAAATAATGAAAAGAAAGGAGTGTTCCTTATTTGGCGAGAACAATACCAGAGTCACAAAGGATATGTCTGTTAAAACTTCTGTTAACAGCCTTTACTTTTTTAACCCTTTACAAACCAGCGTAATTTTAAATGCAATGCAATGTCTCAAACTGGCTTTTTTCCCACAATGCACCTGGATTATTTTACTGGTTTAGATGAAATATTAGCCTTCTACTCCACCCCTGTGATTACAGAGCTGTGCCTCCAGGTTCTTTATCCCTGTTGAGCCTGTTTCTCTACTTCAACATGTTAGTAGGGATTGAATTACAAGGGAAAGCCAATATATCCGTATGGTTCTTTTCAGCACGGTGGCCATAGAGGGCAGGTTAAACACACAGGAACCTGTAGCACCTCCACCGTCATCACGCTTAGGTCCTCCTCCACCGCACCTGCCTCTTTGGGAATATAAATGCTGCTAGGCTTCACGGAGTCACAAGCTAGACAAAGAAAGGAAGGATTGTGACAAAAGGTGACATTGACATCAAAGCTTAAATCGCAACACTTGGTAAATATCACTTTTCTTTCATAAAAAACTTTCCATGTAAGAGTATTGTTTTATCTTTAAGAAAATTTGTAACTTAGTGTCTCCTTTTTAGGTCAGAAGAAGGTCATCACCCAAAAGAGGCATCATGTCGATGGGAATGGAGATCGGTGGGATTGCCTTGGGCATAATTGGTTGGATCATTGGCATTATCGCTTGCGCTCTTCCCATGTGGCGCGTGTCGGCCTTCGTTGGCGCGAACATCGTGACGGCTCAGATCATCTGGGAAGGTTTATGGATGAATTGTGTTGTCCAGAGCACCGGGCAGATGCAGTGTAAGGTCTACGACTCCATGCTGGCCCTGTCGCAAGACCTGCAGGCTTCCCGAGCCATGGCCATCATCGCCATCATCTTGGCGGTCCTGGCCGTGTTGATCTCCATCATGGGTGCCAAGTGCACCAATTGTATTGAGGATGAAGCTGCTAAGGCAAAAGTGATGATCGTTGCCGGCATCCTCTTCATTCTCTCCGGCATCCTGCAGCTCATTCCAGCTGCTTGGGTGGCACACCAAACCATTCGGGACTTCTATAACCCTTTGTTGACCGCCGCTCAGCAGAGAGAGCTTGGGGCATCAATCTACATAGGCTTTGCAGCTGCTGCCATGCTGCTGATCGGAGGAGCGATGCTGTGCTGCACCTGTCCACCAAAAGAGAAGAAGTACAAGCCACCAAGAATGGGCTACTCCGCTCCTCGCTCTACCAGCGGTGGATATGATAGGAAAGATTATGTTTAAAACATTATTTATTAGGAAAAATAGAAGAAGGATTTAAAGGTCTCACACATAAGGTGGAGATACTTTCGAGAGGACTCCGAAATGAAGGGTCATGCGATGCTGTCAATATTTGCTTTTCTGCGGTTTAATAAGGCTGGTGTGTGTCGAGGGCTGGTTTGTAGGGTTTGTACCTGTCAGGGATCTTGAAAGAGAGCTTGATGTGTTTGCTATGTGATTATACATTTTTTCTTTTTTTATATTATTTTATACACTGTTTTAAAGATGTGTAAATATGTCTGTTTTTGTATGTTTTTGTTGTGCTCGTAAAGTTCAGCTGTTCAGTTGCATCGGTTGTTCTTTGTACTGATGACACAAAGCTCATCAAAGGTTTAACTGGTTAAGTAAGTTTTTTCAAAGCAACGTTTTTAGTGTGATGATTTTTATATAATAATGAACATATTGTAGGCAGGAAGAGGAAGACTTCAGCTCTTTACATGTATTTGCTTATGAAAATTTTACTTGACACAGAAACTGAATATATTGTACTCTTACTTTTGGTCTCAGTGTAGTCTGATACCTGAGACTTATTCATAGTATAGTTCCCAAAAAAAACATTTTTGTACAATTATTTATTTGTAGATAGTTATTTGTTTCTGATATTCTCAGTTTATGTCTGATATTTGTTTATTGTGTTGACTTTATTATTAAATTGAATTGTTTTAAACAATGAAGTGGTCATTTACAATCATTACTAGCACCTGGCAGAACAATTTACATTTGTCTTTAAATCTGCAGTTGGGGTCGTAGTGTGAATACACATTCTGAAAGAGACCAGTAAGCATACAAACCTTAGAAAGACAACACTGTTTGCCATAGGTGGTGTCAGACAAATCCAACCAAAACCAGTTTAGCTGACCTGGGGTGGGGAAGAGAAATAAGGAATTAAATGTATCAGACATAGGATGTTTATACTTTACCACATTTACTTGGGACTATCATAAATAGACATATTTTGAGCAGCAAACAAAACAAAAGGCTCTTATTACATTATTTGTGGTTAAGATAAGGTTGATTTAAAGTAGACAGTATAGTCTGAAACACTGGAATTCACTATGAATTGAAAGGCAGGCAGCTGGGTCATGAAACCATGGTGAAAGGCAAACACATAACCTTAAGGGATATTAACACACTCCAGCCAATACGATTTCGTTGCCTGTGGTGGTAAGATGTAAAGTAGGCTCTTTAACACTGTTACCATAGACACAACGATCTTCAGGGTGACGCCCTGTTCACCTGTCAGAGGGGGAGGGGGAAATTCAGGAAGAGAAATGAGTCACTCAGGTGTGTTTAAAGTATAAAGCTTCTTTTCATTGTACCTTCTCTGTAATACAAAACTGTATTAAACCCAGTGTAAATGTTAAATCTAATTCCTAAAGTCTTATTCTGATTTTATTATTATTATTATTATTATTATTATTATTATTATTATTTATAAACTTTTGTGAGCATCTATTGTTGTATCACCAAGAACGAATCAAAAAAGTTACGAATTATGTAAATGTAATGTTTCAGGGCAGATTGAAGAAATTGTTTCTGTGAGGAAGAGTTTAAAAGTCAGAGAAGTAAATAACACAAAGCAACAGCTACAGTCACCCATGTACAATGCCCATTTGCCTGCACGAGAAATAAATAAAAAGGTGAATTTTTTGTATTATTTAACACTAAAATATAGAGCGCTTTAAAGATTTGTTTGTTAATCAAGTGACCTGAACTTGAATCATTATAAAACATTATCTAATATTTGCACTTAGCCATGCAAATAATGCCAGCTCATTTAAAATGATTATTATTAATCATCACACAATCTGCTCGTCAATGATTATTTGATTATAGAAAAGCTTTGTGTCACAATAGTTTATGCTGTGCTAATGAAATAACCAAGAAATCAAGTTTCCTACCAACTGCACCTCCAAGAACTCATATTTTTCATATTGAGTCATTTAAAAATACAACTGTAATGTTCAACTTAACATTTAAAACTCTACAGTGAAACTAGCTTTAGATACTGGGGAACAAGGTTTACAAATTTATATCAAAACAATACATTATCAACAGTAGTCTTACTAGATTGTATTTTTAAAAAATAAAATACATAAAAAGTTTTAAAAAAAGTATTAACATCACACAACAAATTAGGGATAAAACTAAATCTCTACCTCATATTAACTTTATCACGTGCATTAAATCATTTAAGAGTTTGCTCATAAAATTTTAAAAAGCAATTACATGGATAAAGTGAACAAGAATACCAATATTCTTCCTGCCCACAGTGTTTATTATCTAAGGAATGTGAGCTGAAGGGTTACTCCTCTCTCAAGAGAAGGTCACAGAGATATAGTGATGTGTAGCAGTATTCTTTTATTTCTTTTGGCCCAACATTGTAAATGTAGGACACATTTTGTATGGACTTTCTGTTTCACAAAGAGAATGCAACCCGCAGCATCACAGGATTTATACACAATGGCAATCTATTCACAATTATTTGAGTGCAGCTAATCATTCAAACATCACAGCCAAATAAGCAGTGGATAAATAATCATTTTAAGATTACTCATTTTTTTTCTCCTGAATGGTTACATAAAGAAAACATCTTATTTGAACTACAGACCACAGCTTTGTAAAAAACAATAAAAATATGTTTTAGGGAAGTGTAGGTACAATGTGTTTTGTTCTACTTGAAAAGGAACATTTTGCTGTTCCTTGTGTTTTTCAGAACCATTTAGAAGTATCAGTGATGCTTGTGATATTTTCTAGACATGTGATCTGACACATAACAAAGTATTGTATTCTTAGTAAGTTTTACAATATGACAATATTGTTACATCAGTAATAATAGTTTTTGGACATGATCCGTAACAGCAAGTTAAAAAACATCCAGCTTTTATTACAGGCTGTGGATCATGCTCTTACTCTACCTATATAAAACAAATAGCCTAACCAAGGTTTTATTATAGCAACCATTGTTAAACTATGTTTTTTTTGTACTATATTTACATTTACTATAGTCTCACTGCAATAACCACAGTTTAACCATAATATTTGTAGTATATGGTAAGAGAAATGCAGTGCAATCAGGGTTGTTCCAGTTTACTTCCAGCCTCGGTGTCCATAATGAAACCAGTGACGCATCACGTGACCGATACCGCGACAGGTGAGGAAGGTCATTTGCTTATGTTTACAGACAGACTACCTGGCGGAAGTTCGTCTAGAACATTGTCGTGATCGAAAAAGGCTTTATGCTTCTCTTTTATTCATGTCATCGTGGAGAAATAAACTTCTGCTTCGCCGTCTCTTAAATAGTTTTGGTGCTTTGATTTATATGATTTGATTTATTTACTTTGTTTTAAAGTCAGAATAATAAAAAGTCGTTAACCACTTGTGCGTGTTACACTAAACACAAAAAGTATTATTTAATAACAATGTAATGAACATATCATGTACCGACAAGTTGTTTATGTACTGCAGATGTCGTCACCATGGTAACGGCGATCGTTAGCCGCTTGATCCCCTCCGCTGTGTTGCCTATGGCAGCAGGCATAGCTTTCACTTTAACACGGG
The DNA here is from genome assembly GCA_019155185.1 of Beaufortia kweichowensis. Classification (NCBI taxonomy): domain Eukaryota; kingdom Metazoa; phylum Chordata; class Actinopteri; order Cypriniformes; family Gastromyzontidae; genus Beaufortia; species Beaufortia kweichowensis. Next base: position 8,958,366 of record CM032812.1, on the reverse strand, counting down.
CTCTTGTTTTCCCTTCAGATGCACGTAAACAAAAGACAGTTGCCCCTTACAGACCTTAATCTGATTGAAATTACAACTGCGTACAATAAGGCAGAAAATATGAATGAATGTTAATCTTAAAAAACCTCAAAGGCAAAACTAGGGCAAGTTTAACTATAGCACGTCTGCGTGAGGGAAATATTTATTGGTTGGGTTACTTTTTTACTTAGATCTCCATTAGTAACTCCAAATGATGTCCTTGCTGATTGCAATTCATTTATGGTTCCTCTTTGTTTATTTTTTACTAATTTGTAATGATTCATCGGTTTAAAAATACATGGTGCAATAATATACATTGGGTTAATTAAAACCTCTTCACAGCCTTTACACTTTCAACAATGTAAATTGAAGTATAATATCAAAATCTTACTATTCATATTATTGTGCTTATTTTTTCTCATATTATTATGCTTTAAAATGTCAGACAGGTCCATTTAGCCAACCCATTATGTGCAGACGTCCTCCTTAATTCTATATGTCTACATAATAGTTTCTCTTCTCTTGATGAAAAAATTTAATTATGTTATATTTCATTATATGAAAATCTTAGCTCATTCATCACACAGGCAAGATTTAAATGACACTACATTTATCTGCTGATCAAATTGTGGAACGCATAACATGCAAATTTCTGCTTTTATTTCCTTATACAACAGATGTGTTTGGCCATTATCCTTGGATAATTTAACGCAACTGAAATTAATCGGATTACTTTTTATTTAAAATCCACCTGTGTAACATTGTATTACTGTAAAGATACTACATGTATTACCAACATTTTAGTGCAAATGTAAGAATGTTTTTTATTTTTTCACATTAAAAAGCACACACTAAATATTTTATATAGATTATTGCTTTTGTAATTCATTAAGACCATTTGGAAGGACTGTGTGCAGTTGTTTCACATTATGAAGTTTGTCTTCCTGGTCTGTGGCGCCGCTGTGTGGTAACACTGGTTCTTGAGCTCTGCTTATTTGTCTTCATCTTTATGCCGGTATTTTGACGCACGGCGTCCTGACGTCACGCACGGTCGGGGTTGTCGCGTTCTTCTCAAGCTAGCTCAACAACATCACGACCTTTGAAGTAACCAGGCGGGGTTGAATGAATGCAGATCGGACACAGGTTTTATCATGTCACACTTTGTCACGAATGCCCTGTGCCGTTTTTCCACGGGAAGATTGTTTGGTGGCCCGTCTTCATGTTTATCGATAACGGGACTTCGTGATTTTTGTAGCAGAGTCTCGCGACTGGACCGCGCTGGCAGTGACAGCGCGCACGCTGCCAGGTGTTGCACATTTATTATTGCAATTCATGTACCGTTATAAATCACACAGGACTGCATTTGTGTTCTGAATCTTTTGCAGAAGTTTCGTGGTGTAGTTTTAAAGTGTCTGTTTGTGCTGGAGCGCATTAGCATATTAGCCACTTGTAGGCAGTGTTTGGACACAACAGAAGTAAAACATAAATGTATTATGCAGATCATTTTGTTTGTCAGTGATCGATCGCAGTGCTAAATGTATATTACGTAGGTCGATTGCTATGATTTGATAAACAAGGCCTTCAGAACGCATTGTTATGGTCTTTGTATGTTAGAAACATAAAGAGTCATTATTGTTGTTAACATCAGTGTTGGGTAGATTGCTTCAATACAGTAATTAATTACGTCATCAACTTTGTATTTAAATTACTTACTTACTACACTGTTTAAAAAGTAATTGCATTACATATTACTAATAATGTCTTATAAATCTGTTGACCAGATTGACAGTAGAAATGAAACAAATTGAATATATTTAAATTTTTTAATCGGTTACAAAATAAATGAAACAACAAGCTGTAAACTTTAGACTTTTCAATACATACGTCATATCATGTCATATACCTTTCAATAAAATAAACTTATTTCTAATTCATTTTATTGCAACCTTGCCTAAATTTTGATTTTAAATTCAGTGTTAAACAGAATGTAAAACAAGCACGTTACAAGTAAGCATAATTAAAATACTTAAAAATAAAAAGTCATCACTTACTTCACTTTTTAAGGGGAAAAGTAATTTAATTACAGTAATTATTTACTAAAGTAATCCATTACACCCAACACTTGTCACCATACATATGATCATGTAATAAGTGTCAGTCTTGAGATTCTCATTACTCATGCTGGTCAGCTTTGCTCTCTCCTAGCCCTGTCAACTTGACATATGATGTGTTTGATGGGAAGGGAGATGGCACACCATTGGTGTTTCTTCATGGCTTATTTGGGAGCAAGTCAAATTTTCACTCCATAGCCAAGTCCCTGGTACAGCGGACAGGCAGAAAGGTATGGTTCAAGTTTCTCCAGTGTTTTAAAGGTAATGTAGACTATTTAGAGTAGTATTTGCTAGTTTCCTGACTGTACTTTGTCTAGTTAGGTGCTGACAGTAGATGCTCGTAACCATGGCACAAGCCCACACAGTCCTGTCTTTAACTATGAAGCGATGACCTATGATCTGACACATCTGCTTGGCCAGTTGCACATTGGGAAGTGTGTCCTGATAGGACACAGCATGGGGGGAAAAGTTGCCATGACGACAGCTCTGTCACAGGTATCGTGTGCCACTCCCTGTCATTTCATTGGTGTTGCCATTCAACATATTCAATCTTGTATCTTTAGGACACTAATAATTATCAAAAACAAAGTATGACTTTTTGCCTCTCTGTGTAATTTAGCCTAGTTTAGTGGAACGTCTGGTTGTTGTGGACATTAGCCCCTCTCAGACAACAGCCCACACCAATTTCCATGCCTACATTCAGGCAATGAAAGAAGTAAAGATAGCCAGTAATATCCCTCGTTCCACGGCACGTAGACTGGCCGAAGACCAGCTCAGAAAGCAGGTTAAGGTAAATACAGTGGATATTTTATATTTACATTTTGCATATCATTTCACAATTGTACTCTGTCTGGCTGTATATAAACAATTGTGCGTGTTTGCTTTTATTTGTCCTATATTTTATGTTATACACAGGAGCGTTCAGTACGTCAGTTCCTCCTCACTAACCTGGAGGAGCAAAATGGTGAGTATGGCTGGAGGATCAACCTAGATGCCATTTTAAACCAGATTGAAGACATTATGGGTTTTCCTGAATTTAACACCACCTTTGAGGGACCTACCCTTTTCTTAGGAGGCAGTAGTTCAGCTTACATAAGGTAACTTTATTTAAACCGCTATCTCTACACCCCTATGTTAGCTTCAGTTTTATTTTTTCTTTGAAATATGTTTATTTTAGTATTTCCCTTCAATATTTCTCATCCTCTGATCTCCATTATCCTCTTAGCTCTGAGAGTTACCCTGAAATCCAGCGACTTTTCCCCTGTGCTGACATTCAGTATATCCCAGATGCCAGTCACTGGATTCATGCAGATAAACCTTTGGATTTCATCAGCTCTGTTATAACTTTCTTACAACCATAGTCCTTGTGCCCGACACAGGACATGTACAGGTGGGCCCAATGCTAAATGGACCATCAAAAAAGTCTGTTTTTTTTTTCAAAAAACTGACTTTTATTTAGTTAGGTCTAGTCCCTTACCTTATAATGCACAATTAAGACAATTATGTTGTTGTGGACACGTGTTTTGTCAATGTTGTATTTGCACTGTGGCTTAACATAATACACTGAAGACAGTTTACATGACAAGCATCTTTACTGTAGAATTTGCCGACATCTGTTCATTAATTTCAAATAAGGAATTACGAATATTACATATTGTACAATATGTTACAAAACAGTGGATCTAGTGAAAGACTAGACAGATATTAATAGATAATGATGATTAGACATTTTACGATTTAAAAATTTTTAACATTTTATTTTGAGTTGTTTTTTTTGGCCAGCATATTGTTGACGTGGACATCATGAAATCATTTGCAATAGTGTGTGAGTTATTTAACAGACACAGCACTTTGATGTATGTCCTCAGTGTCACAGAAGTGTTTTGAATTGTTTTTCTGAAATATTAATCGTCTGTAAGATGTTTTAAATAAGTAGTGCTATTTAATAATATAGTGCACTCTCTCAGTTTGTCATTCTTATGTGTTAAATGGGTGCTTGATTTGTTTAAATGATCGGTGTTTGGTTAAATATGTTTGGTTGAATATGTATTACTTTACAATGAATAAGGCAGAGATGCTGCAGTGGTAAAAAGACCAATTTCATCAGGAGTTCAACCTATTTTTTGCTGCCAGGTTTGACTGATATACTAAATTGTTTTATACAACGCAGTTCACAAAAGTGTTTTTTTTGCATTTGGGTTTCCTTTTTTAAGCAAGTTTCAAAGTTACTGCTTTTGTTCTGCGAATTAAACAAAAATGTTATATATTTAATTAAATATATATATATACTGTATATATATATGGATCAAATACATAAATATACAGTAGTGATAAATACCTATACTGTTGCTTTTTTGAACTGTAACACAGCTGTGACTCTTTGTAACATGTATATTAATGTGATTTCTTACAGAGAGTGCCTACCTCTGCAAAGTTTTTCCTCAGATCTGTAGGTTAGCTCTATGTATGACTAGTACCAAAGCAGGGGTGCGTTGGAAGATTTGCCTTGACCAGTGGTGTGCTACCATGTGTTGCATAAATTGAGATGTTAAATCTACATGTATGAAATGGTCCAATTGTAATTGCTGGCTTGCATACACTTATACATCTAGTTTAAAGAGCTGCTCTTTTAAGGGGATATTTTTGTGGAATGTGGAAATACTGAGTATTTTGTATATCAATATTCTAGTAATATATAAATGTATAATATATATTTATGACTACAGTATCTTATTGATTGATAAATCAAGAAATATGCTGCAAAATTTCTTCAAATGACATTAATTAACCTAAAAGTCAATGTGTGTTCTCCCAGGTTGTGTAATAATTGTATTGAATGTGTTTGGTGGGACAGTAGAAACTTAGAGCACTGCCATTACTTGTTGTGTCTACTAAGACGTTGTGTCTATGTTTATATAAAACTGTGTTTTTAAACACTGGCTTTTAAAAACTAAATGTTACTGCCAACCATTATAACAGTGTTGGTGCATTTTCTTGTGATGGCTGGTCTTCAGGATAAATCTTTATTAACTTTGGGTCTTTATTAACCTGTGATTCATTAATATTTTAAAGAATCTTAAAGACCTCAATTTAATAAATATTATTTCTTTAATATAAAATAATTTGCCTTAATAAGCAATAATTAGTTTTAGCAATTTATTTAACCAGTAAATCCAGTTGACCAGTATTAGCTTTAAGAAATACAGTGTATATTTATTCCCAAAGGCCTAAAAGTGGCCTATTCTTAGTCAAAAATATTAGAATGTAATAAATATGTGTATTCAGTAAGTAAATAAAGAGTAAGTAAATGACATAATGCACAAATATTACTAATGCTTTGAATTTATTAACCATTATCAATAAAGTATCTGCTTAGCATATTTACAGAGTACACAGAAACTGATATATACAATCGGGATTTGTTATCATAGCTGTCACAGCTTAATATTAGTCTTTGTACATAATGTTTCCATATACAGTACGTTAGAAAGTAAACATTGTGCCCTTGTGCAGTATTATTCATTTAAAAGAGAGATAAATGTATTGTTACTGTTTGATACATATTATGTATTTGTTCTAACATGTCTAATTTAACAAGTCATGAAACAGTATGAGGTCCTGCAGGCAGTAACAGTCAATATGTTGAGCACTGTGAATGGGTGTATTGTCTTTGCATGCCAGAGCATATTTGTGTGCAAATGTGTTATTAAATAAATAACAAGTTTTTAACCCAATGATGTAAGTGATTTGTACTCCCTTATAGACATTTTTGCCACATATGTTCAATATTCAAGAAGGTTCTGTAAATCCTCACCACTGCCATACACCAAATATTCAGCTTTGAAAAATTGTCTTGAATAGTGCATTGTTGAAAATCATTTATCACTCAAGGTTGCATGACTCTCAATTAAAAAAATTCTTATGACCCAAAACAATGAACATCTATTGTAAATTGTACAGTGAGGAGCAATACAGAAGATGTGAGATCATCCAGAAGTTACTCATCAGTCCAGAGAAACGACCTGAAAATTGTCCTCCCTGTTGATCCTTTGTGGCTGAGGCTCAACAACAGGTTCCTGCGTGCTGATTTTGCCACGTTTGAACTTGTCTGTCCACCTCTGTGTTCCTGAAGTGCTGGGAGATGATGATCGTGGAGTGGACACGGGGCTTTGTGTCATGGTGGAATAACTAGGCCTGGGAGGAAGAGGTTTATTTGATCGCCGCAGAACACCAAACCCTCGAGACTTCTTCTGAGCCTGTTCCTCCTGCTGCTGTCTGAGGAGCTGGTGATGAAGGATGGTTTGCACATCATCCTGTAAGAGATATCACATGTTAATTCTGCAGAGCAATTTTTAAGAATGGCTGATCACATCTTGATATGTTAAGAATTAAGTGTGTGCAGTTTGTATTAAATATTTATTATAACACTTATTTATTTTTAAATAAGAAAATATTTTTAGATTAGCTAATAAAGGCACAAAATGGCACTTTAATTGACAATTATGGCTGAATGGCTACATATGTGCCACACTCCAACAATATAGTTTATATAAAAAAATTGTTTTAAACCTTCACAATTCTGAATCTTTTCATGCTAGATAACTTAAAGGTTGTTTAAACATACTTTCCAGGCTTCCAGCTCTATGGAGAGTTCCAGTCGACTTTGAACAGCCTCTAAAAGCTGGTTGTTCAGTGTCATCATTTCATTTTTGCTTTTCAACAATTCAGTCTCCATTGCTTGTTTCCTGCAATAAAACAATAACAATGTCATTCAGAAATAATTTGTTATGTAATAATTTTCACAGTTCATATGACAAATTTTTTATTAGTTCAAGTTACTTTGCAATGGCGTCATCTCTGTCTCGTAAGGCTTGTTGTAAAACGGCAGAATCTTCCCTCGCCTTTCCATTTCCCTGTCAAAGAAACACGTATAGTATAATAAGGATTTGTTCTGAAATTGCTCTTACAGTAACAGTATGAGCATGTAATTGCAATAGTTATATTAGCTCTGAGAATGGAAGGATGTGTACATCATGAGCTCATAATGAGGCGTGTCAAACATGAGGTGATAGGTGTGTTTAAAGCTCACCTGAGAGGTATGGTTAAGGGCGAGTCTGCGGGCCACATTCTGCAGTTGTAACAATGCAGTGTCTAACGGGTTAGCCTGAGAAGGCAGATCTGAAGCCTCCACGTCCGTCAGAGGAAGCAGGAGCTTTACAATAGACTCGAGCTCCTCTGTAACCTATTTATACCATGGAATAAAAATGCAATTATGAAAAACCCTGTTGATTATCCTGCAGCCAGGATAACAATTAAAATGGTCTCTGTTATAAGCTGCCACCATTATATAAGACCGAGGGTTAATTGTTTTGACTGCATGTAGGTTAAAGACTCACCCGCTGTCTGTTTTGACTCCAGCCAGGCCCGCTTTCGTTTTGTTGTTGTAGTCTATCCACCTGAGCCTTAAGCTTCAGACTGCGTCGCCGGGATAATTCCACTTCTTTTTTCACCTGCTTCAGCTGCAGCCATAGAGAAAGTGTGTTAGTTGGAGAAGTATGCATGGCTTTTATCAACATAGGGACAATTAGTAATTGCAGTTGAGATGAATGTTTAAATTCACATAAAATAGTATCAGCCTGTTATATTCACTCCTATTTGACACATTGTCACACACCGAAACATAAACTTAGACATTCTTGTATCTTGTTACAGCCCTACTGGAATCTTTACAATGATAAGAATGATGAAATCTTGTCATGCAGGCAAACTGAGAGAAAACATTCAGGGTCAAATGTATCTTGAGATAACCTTGTAAGATAATATAATATGTTTTAAGGTCTGCAACAAATCAGTGAGAATAGTTTTTTGTTAAAGAACAAAACTCAGTGGTAGATAGTTGGGAAACCTGTAAAATGTATCACCATTCCATTGGCAGTTTGTTTTAGAAATTTTCAGTGTTTGGTGTAAGAATACCCTTAAACAAACACTTCTTTTAGTATTTCTTTTGAAAATTACAGAATGAATTACTCTTTCATCTGGTCCAATCTATGTTTTTCAGTTCTATTTCTTTCTTTATTTCCCCCTTTTTCATTTACGTATTCATGGTTTAATAATGTAATTGTTGACTTCACCTATTTTGCTGTTAAGAATGACTCACCGTGGCAGACACCGGGCTGGACACTCTTCTGCGCAGCGGACTTCCACTCCGGAGCAGATCCGGTAACGCTTCATCTATAAATGAACGACTCGGATTCCGGTGTCCCGAGTCTGTATCACAGTTTTCATTCCTTTCAGTCCCATCAGACTGTCCACCGTCCAGCTGTTCTTGTAGCTCATCCAGCGATGACAGCGGTGAGCTGTAGGTCTCTCTGCCCACATCAGTGTCATTACCTGAAACTGACTCTTCATCCTCAGTTAGTTTATGAATGGCGTTAGTGATCAGAGATGAATCCCGGAGACCCCCGATGGTGTGTAGGGTAACAGGTGTTTCGTGTCTCCTGTATGTCTCCATTGCTCGAACAAAACTGAATAGCACGTTTTGATCAGGTGAGCTATGATTTAAGGCGAAACTGAGAGGAGATAATGTGAACGAACCGGTTTTTCTGGCTCTTTTGACGCTCACAAATGTCATCTACGTCAACAACCTCATTAGAGTTTGACATCAGACAGAGCTGTGTCTGGGAGACTGATGCGTTTATGCGTTTTGTTTACGTAAATTAATATATAAACATTGAAAAGATGTACAGACACGTTGAGATAAAATCTATTAAAAAGTCAATGCATTTTAATTATATTAAACTGATAACTGTGGCATATTGAGTATAAGAATAAAAATGCACTAGGCCTATCCGATCTACATTTTAGATTTTTTTACCTTTTAAAATCTATTTCAATTTTAGGTAGCCTATTTAAATAACATTAACATTAACTTTTTAACGTTCCTCCTGTGGAACAGTGACAGATTAATCCTTAACAAAAACAAAAAGCAACATTGTAACTAATTCTTCAGATAAAAGATTAAAAAATGTTTTTATAAAAATGTAAGATTTTTATTGGTCTGTGCAAGCGCAAGGGTACAGTGTGTTCCGTGTGGTCAGCCACTCACCCTTACTCAAATAACAGCTGGTCTATTTATAGACAACACATTGGCACCAACTGGAAGTTCAAAATAAAAGTTGTATAACAACAACTAAAACAAAAACGATACTTTTTATAAACGTTTGTGTCTTCATTCCGCAGTTTTTAGTCACGTTTGTGTTTCATGTAACTGAACAACGTGTGGTATGGATGAGCAAACAGACCGTCACTGGAGTCATACAGGCTACTGAAAGACGAAACACTATATGTAGGTAAGTGACAGTTTCTTTAAAATGTATTGGGATCTTCGTTTAGTAGTAAATAAATATTACGACGCATGCGAAAAACTATATCAACTTTTTACGTCTTGCTTAGGCTACATATTATTGTATTTAAGCAAAGGCTGATTCATGTGTTTCTGTGTGATACACTTTGCAATTAAAGCTACAAGGAATTTGGAAATACATCCCTAAAAAACTGATTCTTTACCATGACAAAAGAAGAGGAAAATCCTTACTGGGTTGGTGGTCAGGAATTTTATGACAAATATGAACCAAAGGAGATCCTGGGAAGGTTTGTGTCATTTATATAATCTTTGTGCACTGTATAAAATCGTCAACTATAAGACAATTAACAGTGCTTTACATATTTGTTATAAACTGGTCTTACCATATGTCTTTTCTTCAGAGGTGTGAGCAGTGTAGTTCGTCGATGTGTGGACAAACGAACTGGTCAGGAATATGCTGTAAAGATCATAGACATCACACCATCAGACAAAATGACACATCAAGAGATACAAGAGATCCAGCAGGCAACTGTCAAAGAGATTGATATTCTCCGCAAAGTGTCTGGACAGAAGAACATAAGTATGACTTTCCTACTTTTCTGACCATTTATAGACTTTCATAAAACATTGATCACAAATTATAACCTAAAGTAACCTACAGTAATTAAAATAAAGCCTATAAATAAATAAATAAAATATATCAAATGTAATGTAATGCAATCATTCTATAGTACAGCAAATGTACTGTATAAATAAAAAAGGTAATGTTTTTATTACAGTTCAACTGAAGGATTGCTTTGAATCAAAGGCTTTCTTCTTTTTGGTATTTGATTTGTAAGTATGGCCTCTCCCCTATTTCATACAGCCCTTATGGCTCATTTTAAGTGCTTGACTGAGACAAACTATTGCTCATACTTAAGTATTATGAAAATTACATTCAAGTATCTGTTTTGTACTGCACACAGAAATAAATGATGATCTGGCTGATTGAGGATAGTTTTGTTGTTGCTTTAATAGCTCTAATCCAGTAGAGGATTAAAATAAAGAATTTGTTTAGATTAATTATTTTTATTTTTGAGTGTCCATTTCACTAAACTCAGACTAAATGTTTCCCATGAACAACTCTCTGTTGACACCGCACAGCATACAGATTTGGCTATTGTGAGTGCTCACAAAGAGCTCATTGGCAAGATGAGACAATCACTGCCAAAGCTCAACTCTCAGTACAAACATGTACACAAAATCTTTTCAAATGCCTTCCCACAATTCTCCTCTCCCTTCCACGAAATTGCTCCTTGTCCAGCCACTTATCTTTTTAATGTACCAGACAGTGTTTTCATATCACCTGTCCAGCAGACTGCTATTGCTTATATATTATTTGTTTTCAATAAGAATTCTCATTTTTTCCGTTTCTACACATCTGTTCTTTTAACAGGATGAAGAAAGGAGAACTCTTCGATTACCTTACAGAAAAAGTCACCTTAAGTGAGAAGGAGACACGGTCAGTCCACTCTTAAATAAGTCTTCTGCCAAGAGATGCTAATAAAGTGTCTTTAAATTGTGTAAAGGAGCTAATTATAAAATTAAACACCCTATTTTAAATAAGGTGTTACGTAATGCATTATATAAAAGTATTGTAAGCTGTCGCCAACAGAAACAGGTAAATGGATGGGTTTGAACCTTAGTCACGGCCCTGATACCATTTTTACAAAACTCATTGCTCTTTCCTCTCATTCTCTTAGGAAAATCATGCGAGCTCTCTTGGAGGTTGTGGAGCATCTTCATGCCCAAAACATAGTTCACCGAGACCTGAAACCAGAGAATATTTTATTAGATGATGACATGAACGTCAAACTTACTGACTTTGGTTTTTCAATCCAGACTGAGCCTGGACAAAAGTTGAATGGTAGGTTGTCAGTAGAATACAAACATTTGTTTTCTATGGCAACCTGACAGTACATGGAAGGTTAAGCATATATTCAAATACCTATTTCTATATCTGGCTCTCATTCATCATAGAGGTTTGTGGAACACCAGGTTATTTGGCCCCTGAAATCATAGAGTGCTCCATGGATCCCAACCATGCTGGTTATGGCACTGCTGTTGATCTGTAAGTATGTGAAATAAGCGTGCCATTATCATCACCCTTTATGAAGCAATACTGTGTATATTGCTATACAATCACCAGTAATAGACAATTCTATGTGTTTGTTTTATGTAGCTGGAGCACTGGAGTGATTTTTTATACTCTTTTGGCCGGATCTCCACCTTTCTGGCACAGAAAACAAATGCTGATGCTTCGAATGATACTCGCAGGGAAATATGACTTCAGCACTTCTGAATGGGATGACCGTTCAGACACTGTCAAAGACTTGGTGTGTATTTTAGTTCATATATGTGTATTATTTGAATAGCCTTGCAAACCACCAAACGTTTTTAAAGAAGTTTTACTAAAATCCCATGTGAAAATACCTTTCCAAATGGATCTCGTCTCCCTCCCAATAGATTTCCAGGTTGTTAGTTGTGGACCCAGAAAGCCGTTATACAGCCACAGAAGCCCTCAATCATCCATTCTTCCAACAGTACACAGTAGCAGAGGTTCGTCATTTCAGCCCTTACAGGAAGTTCAAGGTGAGCAGCAGATGTTTCATGGATTTCAGTGTCTGTTACCTTGTTTATGATCCATCAGTCACACATAAACCTCCTCATGCTATTATCCTGCAGGTTATTTGTATGACTGTACTTGCTGCCACACGCATCTACTGCAACTATCGCCACGCCAAACCGGTCACAAAGGAAGTGATCCGCAGCGACCCATATGCCATTAAACCTCTGCGCAAGATAATTGACGCTTGTGCCTTCAAGATCTATGGGCATTGGGTGAAGAAAGGGCAGACACAGAACAGGGCAGCTTTATTTGAAAACACACCTAAAGTCATTCTGCTTTCTATTGCTGCTGAGGAGATGGATGTGTCACTGAGGACTTGGTAAGAGTAAATCATCTCCAATTATTACCAAACCTTTCTGTTACTTACCTCAGAGCCATGTTGATAATGGTCCAGAAGTGTACAACTACTGCTATATAACATGTCAGACGTTATTGTATTCTTTCACACAGTGAAATTGCAAGTGTTTTTAGGCGATCAGTTTTGTTGTTTAACCCTATTAATAGTAATATATAAAATAATTAAATTATATATTCTGGAATTTATAGTATTCTTAATAACATTCAAAATATATATTATTATAATTTAGAACACTGATATTTTTTATGCTCATAAGGAAAGTAAAAAATAAAGACAATTAGTCTAAAGTTTGTTAAAATTGATCAGGGTTGTTATTACAATATTCTGTGTAAAAAAGGAGATATAACACAAACACAATTTCAAACGTTCATGTCTCCACAGGAGAAATGTAGTATTAATTTCATTATAAACCATCATCTGTCTATTAAAGTTCAGTTTTCGTTTTTCCCGTCGCCTTCTTTGACTTTGAGTTTACAACACAACGAAATCCCAGGTTATCAGAGGCGGAGTCTGGTGTGTTTCCCATCCTGCACACAAGAACAAAAAAAACACATTTTATTTAGCATATTATCATAAACACTTTTGACAACAGCTGTAGCAAGTGTTAATCTGAACTCATGAAAAATAAGGACACAAAAACACAGCAAATATTAAACTTAGAAGTGTACTCTATCATATATGATTCAAAGCATTATGACTCACCTAGTGGTGACACGAGCTCTGTGATTGGCTGAGCCATCTGCTGTGTCAATCCAAGATGCCCCACGTAGGACATACATGGACTGAGGACCAGGAAATGGTGTGGACGTCCACTCCCAGACATTACCCAGCATGTCATATAGCCCTAAAACAACATGGAATATCATCTCTCAATTTAGAACTATTTAAAAGCACTATGATATTTTTTGCTATGAGTTGTGATAAGAATGTATATGATTGTTCAGCAAATGTGTGACAAAAAACTGTACATACCATAGTTATTCTGTGAAGGATAGGCAGTTACAGGAGCTAAGCCATGATGGCCATCTTCTGCTTTGTCCCCATCCGGAAATGGGCCCTTTAAACAAAGTCAACAGCAGCCCTTATCAACTCATACAAAAACAAACCTTTTACAAAGTTTTTAAGCAAAAGTGTACACTTTTCTGATTATATTATGCACACATGTATCAACTGACCTGCCACAGGTTAGTGCGGTTTAGCAAGAACTTGTTTCCCCATGGGTACGTCCTGCCTAAAATACACATGTGCTGACTGTGAATGCTTTTTAAAATGATGTAAAACCAGAAGCCAATGCTGATAACAAGAATAAAGGAGAAGAGTGTTTAGGCATATGGCTTTTTGGCATACCTTCAAGACCTCCCCGTGCAGCCATTTCCCATTCCGCCTCAGTTGGCAGACGTTTCTGTTTCCACTGACAGTAGGCTTGTGCATCATTCCAGCTAACCTGGACCACAGGGAATTTCAGCCTGTCTTTGATTCCAGAGCCTGGACCTGCTGGCTAAACACATTAAAACCAGAGAGCTGACTACTGATGTTCATACGGCTGGGTGAATAAATACATCCATACATATAAAAACATTTATTATACAGTATATAATACTATTAGTAGTATTACATTGGCATTGATGGGTATAATTACATCAGTGTTTGGCAATTATCCTAATGTATTGCAAGCACATACATTAGAATATAAAGTATGTCACCTGTTTCCAGAACACCTTTTCCACTGGTAACCACCAAGGAGCAGACTGGAAAAAAAGAGTCATTAAAAAAACTATTTATGTAACTATTTGCATCAATCTGTCATGCCTAGAGTATGTACCTCAATTTTCTGAGTGACTTTGCTTTTTACTTCATCAGACACAAAATCCTGGAACACAAAACTCCAACCGAACGTTTCAGCCTCTGTTTTATATTTCTGCAGCTTGACAAATTCCCTGAAAAAAAAAATCGTTTTACCAGGGCATTATGAAGCCACCCAAACAGTAACATAAAAACGTTAAAAGACATAGACAGCAACAAAGATGGTTCCCAAAATAGGTGCTCATAAGTTGTAAGACAGACTTTTTCTGTACCTGAAGTCAGAGTTAGTAACAGGATATTTGTCTATTTTAAATGGCTTGACAGTCACAGCTTGGACTGGTGATTCTCCATCTCTCCCATCAGCTGCATTGGTTCCCATCATCATACTCCCACCAGGAATAAACACCATTTCATCAGCTGTCAAATCAAAAAGGCAACATTCACAATACTTTCAACAGTTACTAATCAAACTGTTTTACTTATAAAATGTAAATGACACGATTGGTCACTTACTCAATTTGTGTCCTAACACACTATAAAAAAGTAATTCTGTTTTATATATTTTCATGACAGTAGTGGGTAATATAATTATGACAATAATGACTGTTGTATCTATGGTATTTTAATGAACATTTTAAGGACTGTTACAATTCATGTTTTTATAGCCGTCTAATACTAATAACGTTGTTGAATTCTTGCCTGTTGCACACAACGTGATCCATAAGAATAAAACGAAAAAGGTCTTCAACAAAATCATCATGAAATAAATAGTGAGAAGTGATGGGAGGATTCTCGTCCGATGTCCGAATAATCAAAGACAAGCAATAAAATCACTAAATAAATTAAACTTCATCTAACATCAGAGGAATATATGTGCACACAAACACTGCAGCAAAGTTCAGTCATTCATTCGCCCTCTCCGCCGTTAAAGCGCGTGTTTAAAAATGTTTAGCGCCACCTATTGCTCTGGAGATAACATTGGCGTAACATTAAATATGCGGTTAAATCTAATATTTATAAATATAATATCAATAAAAGTACTGATTTAAGTAGAAAAAAAATCATGTTATGTTCTAATCATAACATGTTATTCATTCTGTTATACTGTGTTACACAATATATCTTTATTCTCTGATCATGATCCTGTTCCACTGCTTGTCCTTTTGTCATTGTTGACACTCTTTTCTGCTTGTGTATGTATTCTGCACTTTCTCTTAATCTCTTTTCTACTGTGGGTGTGTGAGAGAACATCCTGTGATTTATTTTTAACCTGTTCATTGTTTATACTGTATTCAGTTTGTATTGACACAGATCATTCTGCCATACTGAATCTATAATTTTGAAAAACATTAACATTTTTGATATCTTTAATATTGACTGAGTAATGACATGTCAAAAATTTAAATCATAGTGATATTTATAGGTAAAATCAAATTTTTATGCTTGTTTTGACTTTAAAACAGGTTTTTTTCCACACAGGTTCACAAATTAGTGCAGTAGCTCTACATTAAAAATGTGCAAACCACTTGATAAACCTTCTCACTTAGTGATAAATGTGATGTTAAACTCAACATTGCAATAGCCAATTTTGTAAAACTTGACAACAGCAGCACTGCATACAATAAATGTCAACAATTGTATTATGTTGAATTGGTATGCAGTCGACGGAATAACTTTGTACTGTGAATGTGTGTGACGTGTATATTCATAGAAAGTATTTCAAGCATCTAGGGCGAGGCTGTTAGTGAGGAAAGGGGTAAATATTTTTTGTTGCTGCTTTCCTTTTGTTTAATCAACAATGTGTTATATAATAACACTGGGCATCTCGTTGTAATGTTTGTATTAGATGCCTTTGTGTATGAAGGAAATGTTTAGGCAAAACCATAAAAACAGTTCATCGACGCATTGTAAATAAAAAGGAAAACCATTCACTGATGTGGTCACGATAAGCATCACAAGCCTGAGCAGGTTGACCAAATATTCAAAACCAACTGACCAAAATATTTTTTTAAATGGCACTTTATGATCTCTGCTGGCTGAGCCTGACCTCAGTGCTGTTATTTAGTATACCTAATAGCAATGAAATGCTTATGACCAATTGTCAGAAATCGTCGTGAAAAGCAACATTGTTTGGAGGACAGAACATGCTTTGGAAATGATAAACGTTGCCCCAGCAGTTTGAAGAGCGTATGAATGAAGCATTCGGCTGCTGGACTCTGTGAGACTGTGACATTGAGATCATGTTCAGGATGGCACTACCCTGGCTGTTAGTTCTGGAGCTTGTTCTTTATGCTGGATGTTTTATCTGTGGGGTAATAGCTGCAGCCTGGCTGACACTCACTCAGGTAAAAATCATTTCCACAATGTTAGATTTTTACGCAAACAAAACCATAAAAATATTATGAAAGATGAGAAACTCTAAATTTAAACCATAGCAAGATCTTAACAGCTCTGTGAATGTTTATCTCCTCATTTTTAACCAAGTTTTAAGTGTCAAAATGCTCACAGCAGAACTTTTGGATGTAGATTCGCATTTGACAAAAGTGTGCTAAGATGCTATTTTGTTGTACATGTGTTTAGTCTGATGTCAACATAATTTGTAATTTTACAGAATATCGTCAATATTTTTAAATAATGTGATCTTTTAAGTCATTTTATAAATATATATCCATTATATATATAAATATATTATATTTATATCTATATACATGGCTTGCTTAAAATAAATATCTTTATGCTGTTGCTTTATTTTGGATCAGACAACACTCTGATTGATACTCTGAGTGATACAGCAGCGTCTCGAATGACATTATGGCTTATTAAAGTCATATGATCCATGGACTGCAAAAACACTTAACACAGCACACTCTGTGTGCAAGTGTGCAGATCTGTTTGTCAGAGAGAGAGAGAGAGAGAGAGAGAGAGAGAGAGAGAGAGAAATCTTGTACACATATGTACCTCTTTACAGTAAAGAAATGCCCCAGTTTCTTTATATTTATTACATGCCAATATAAAAAATCCTCATTGGTTGTCTTTTCAGGGTCACTTTGATGGACGATGTATCCTTTATGGAAGTGTTCACTATAATGTATCTGGCCAGAATCTGATCCTAGAGGGCTCCAGTTCTTCATCCATCTGCTATTTTGTGTCAGCCATCGCTGTGTGTATGGCTGTTTACTGCTTTTCTCTTATTCTTTACTGGATCTATGCCAGCTGTGTAGATGAAGATATGCGAAGGTGAATGAATTGATTTATGTGTTTAAAAAAACAGATTATCTCATATTTGTTTTTAATATCTCACATTTAAGGTTCTGACGTTTCATTTCTGTGTGCCTGGAAACATTTGCATACATGTGCTTTAGGGGAACCGTTTCTCTCAACGCATCTCTAGGAGTCTGTGGCCTTCTTTTGTTTTTTCTCTTGGTATCAGGATGCATTCTTAAGATTGGGAGAGACAGCCTGTGCTTCTCCGTCCTTCATAATGTTCCCTCCATTACCAGGTGATTACATGTCCATTATACATGATACATTATGGATGTTGTTGAACACACACAATGTAAAAATAGAGAAAATTAAAATTAAGCTATTATTTAATCATTAAAACTCTTTAGATAGGTGATTAGATCGTCACAAAGTTAATGAGACTGTAAAATGTGTTTACTGTAGTTGTGAAGATGCAGAGAATAAGACCTGGGCTCCTCCCTACACGGGAAATCAGTTTTACACAGGACTGTACAACACTGAGGTTAGTACACTCTCTGTTGGTGAGCTATCGATGGTAGATAAATATATATATATATCTACATATATTGTGTTTATTGGGCACAGATCACTTCTGGTTCTTTCCTTCACAGAGGTCTATGTGGGTAAGCTTCTTCTTCTGGGTGTTAATAACTACAGTGGTGATCGTACAGAAACGGCAGAGCTTAAGGTTGAAGGTTTGGGGTGATGATGAGTGGAGCCGTGCTGAGACTGAGCCTTTCCTGCATCGCCCATCACGTGCTTAGAAATCACTATCACATGAGCTATGCATAACATAAAAATACAGTAATGGAAATACAAGATGTTTCACTAGCCCTAAATTCTGTGTTTGTGTCATTATCACAAAATAAACCATGACTGGGCGATTAAGACTGATGTAAAGAGGTACATGCTAAAGACTCATTTTGATACTTGTCAAATATATTTACATTGATTTGAGGGTAAAATTGTAATGTGAATCAGAGGCAATAAACTGCAGAGTTGTATAAGAGACATAAAACTCACATCTATTATACAGTTTAGTGATCATTTGTGGTACAAAAATATTTAACTACTGAATGTCATAATTCAGAGAGCTTCCAGAGTCATGTAAAACTATATTTATTTGTCATCCTATGATATTTGTGAAGAACTATGACCATTTTCAAGCAATGTTTTGTGTTATTGTCTTTGCATTTTATTTATTTTAAATCAAAATGTAAAATGTGAACAGTTATCATTTAACGCCATATTAAGAAATATATGTCTTACCATTCCCAGTAAGATTTTAAAAACTGTTATTTTCATCTCTATTCTCAAAAAGGAGAAAAGCATCTTTTTTTAGCTCTTATACAGTAGCACCATGACTTAATGTCATCTTCTAAAACAAATAATATGATTTTAATGTTTGTGGCAAAAGTATAAGAAATTTAAGTTAAATTTACAACTGCATATATACGCAGTGGACAATGTACAGAAAATCATATTCAGACTTGACAAAAAAAGAACTAAAACAATAACATTGTTGTATACTGTGTCCTTTCATTGAACATTAACGGATGTAAATACGGACAATCAGTTTCCCTCACAGTGGCTCAAAGCTGCTTGCTGAGTTTACGAGCCTGTCTCTCCTTGGCTTCAAACGCCACTTTAGTGTCCATCAGAACCTCCAATGATTTGTGTATCTCAGTCATGTCCTGTTGAAGCAGGGCACTTTGCCCATGTAGATCCTGGCTCTCCTCTCTTAGTTGCTGAGCTAGAGCGACCAGCTTGGCCATCTCCTCCTGACGCTGAGCGTGCATCTGAACGGCCAATGAGAGCAAGCTCTCAGCATGCTTCATTACTGAGTCCAGCTGGTCCCTTGACATCCTGATGGTCTTTACTTCACAGCTGTTTTCTGCCAAGCCAAGTTGGTCAGTGGAGTGAAAAACAATTGCAGGATATCAGACAGACAACTAGCCTAATAACATTATTTTGGCATTTGAAACTTTCAGATACATTCTAATTGAATCCTGAAAAGCAAATAAGCATGTGAAAGTGGTTGGGTTCTCATTATTGTCGCTAGGACAACATTCTCTAAAGTCTCTGTGACCTAAATCTCTAGTGGCAGCACTGAATCTGAATCATCAGGCTCATGGGAGGTAACAAGCTGCTTAGTAGAAAGCTTATCTCAGCGATTCTCTTCATTACAAACACTATCACTTCTAATAATGTAAGGAGAATAGGACATTCAACAATTAATTCAATTGAAGGCAACCATTGTATTTCAAGTATGAGCAATGATAGTGGAATGCAATTAAATGACTAATATAATTATAAACAGGAATCCAATATCTTGCATGTGAGAGTTTACTAAACCAGGCATTGGCAAGGTCGTCTGGCTATGTTCATACTAAGGTTTTAAATCTATAATGAATTAAGTAGTGTTTTAACATTGTTTGGCTAAAATAAAAATAATGTATAAAAAATAACAATGATTTTATTTATTCATTCTCATGTTTTTTTATATGAGCAGCTTCGGTCACCATTCATTTTCAGTGCAACTGAACAGTGACTGCAGCTACATATCTACATTAGCTTTGCACAGTATAAACAACATGAGTAAATTATGTACATTTCATTGATCTAAGAAATGAATCTTATAAATGTTTGACTTACGAGTTTAAAGCAGACTGGTTTGTGTCCTTTTAAATCCACCACACAGACAAACACACATTCTAGTTTGCTATCGGTAGTGAGGTTACTTCTTATTCCTGTTCTCTCCTTCAAAACCAGATTATAAACAGTGGGAGGGAGAGGAAGAGGGGACAATACCTTAACAATTAGTTTTTTCTTTGAGTTGACATTGCATACAATTATAAAATATATGTTTAAAATGAAATTATTATATAGACAGATTTTTTGTCAAAACTATTTTATATTGCTTTTCTTTATATTGCCTCTTCAACCAACTTCATCATTCTAAACCACACCACTAGGTGGAAGCATTTGGCATCTAATGTAAAAGAGCCTGCAACATAAAATGGTGATGAAGTGTTTAACCATGCATTATACATTTGACATTTGTTAACCTGCAATGATTTGTAAACTCATTATAAGCAAATGCAAAATGATGTGCATTTCACAATGGAGAAAATACATCAGTGCAACTTCACTGTACAAAACACTGTTTAGCATTTCTCCATCTACTGAGGAAATATTAGTCAAGGGCTTCCTGTCTGCATTGATCCAGTCCTAAAAACAACTCTGATCATTAGCCTAGAGTTACTGAGACTAAATCTGGAAATTCAGAGCATGATTAATGAATCCATTTTAAGGAAGATTCAAAGTCAAATAAAGCATTTAAAACTATCAGCTCCTTGACAGCTTGGACTATGTGCATTAACATTAAACACAGACAAATAAACCTTATTTGTTGTTATAAGGACATATATGTTTGGAACATCAATGTAACAAAAATAACCTAAGTAGCTCTAAACAACAATAAGGAAACAGTCACATAATGTGTTGTTAATGGTTTGACTTTATTAACAAGAGTTTTATGGCCATGACCACTGTATTCATTTCCTTATCACTGAGATATGTTAGTGTACTGACATAGGAGCAATAATCTGTCGAAATCTACAAACAACACAGGGATGCTCTTGGTGTATGTGCTTTGGACTTTACATTTTTTAAATACCATCCTCTCAATGTGCAAAGCTGTTTTTACATTCGTTCCATCTGTATTATGAAGGTTGTCCATTAAATGTACAGCAATTTCCCCCACGTAAGTCCCTGTACTGTTTGTAAAGTGGATGACACTTTGTGCTTGTGCTGACCTACACACATATTTTTATTTTTTGCTCTTGTAGGAAATTATGCGCATATCACTGATGTCACTACATGGGTCAGTGGATTTTAAGACTAATCTTGTGTTTTTATTTCTTCTATTCATAATAATACTTGTATCAAAATGAAACATATTTTAATCATTCTAACAGTCTATGGGAGAAATGAATGAGAAGAGCTACAGATACAGTAGATGTGTGTCCTTCTCTAAAGTGTCAATCATTCTTTTGTTCTTAAGTTTAATTGGATGGTGGGGTATAAAAAGAAATACATTTAGCTGCTGCTGAACAGATCTACGCTCATTTGGCTGCAGTAGACATGAGGCTGACATTAGACACCTCTAAGGCAGACATGAGTGAAGTCATAAGCACCGTGCTTCTACCAGGCAATTAAAAAGATCAAGAGATTAAAACAAGTCAATACCCAGGACAGTGGATTAAAGCACAGTGAAAAACAGTGAGGTATTACCATTCACAAGCCTACTACATTCACCTTCATCTTATTAGTTTTTACCATCCCACTTTTATTGTTTCACTTAATTTTTTACAAAATCAAATCAAATAAAACACTTTCCCCCTGAGAACCATTTGGTTTTGTTACCGTCTGCTCTATTTTGTCTATAAATTAGAGATTCTTCCTTCCTCCCGATGTCTATTTTACAGTTTCGTGTAGTGCTCGTATCACAGTTCCTTCATTCATAAGCTGTGCATGTTGTTCACTAATGGATTTACACCAGCATGGGCTCTTGCACTTTGATGTTAAGTCCCATTATTTCCAACTGCTTGATGTAGGTTGCAGATGGCCTATTTTTCACATAAACTACATTATGTCCATGGTCAAAAAAGGACACACTGGATTTTTTCTGTATCTGTTATGGACATGATATGCCAGATATTTCAGGAGTAGGACATTACAATTCATATAGGACATTGATGTTCCATGCCTGTTATATTTTTCTACTAGGTATTTACTACATATATATTTAGGGTCAGTCTGTATCAAGCCAGAGCAATTGACATGAATATGACATGACCGATTATTTTCATTTCAATTCTTCTACAAATGAACAAATTTTAGTTGTTTTTTAATGTTACACACTCAGAAACAAATCAGTCTTTCAGGCTCTTATGCATTTTCCCTTTTACATTTCAATCCTGCCATTGCTATTGGTACTGTATGTTAATAATTCTTCAACCTGTGTGTCTTCAATCAAGCTGTTTTTTAACAAAAACCTCTGCTTACATTCTTTTCTTTAGGTCATACTCGTTATTTTAACCCGTGTCAATGCCACGCCCCCCATGGCAGCTCTCTTCCCCATGAATGATTAACACAGGAAAATACAGAGCATCCTGGTAGGTGGGTGGTCTGTCTCTCTCATTCTCCCTGTTATCTTCATTCTCTCCCTCTTCCACCTGTTCCTGCCCTGTTTCTTCAGCCTCCCCGTCCTCTACACCTTCGCTCTCTAACACCCCCCTCCTCTCCTCATCTGGCACTCTAAACCCAAGACCAAGAAAGCCACCGCCTCCCTCTTCCACCCTGCCGCCCATCCCTCCTCCAAGGCTTCTTGAGTGAAACAAGCAGGGGTGGCGGCTTCTTGCGGTATGTAAACGCCCAAGAGAGAAACCACTGCGACTAAGTGTCAGCCTACCACCAGGCCTGATTGGGAATGAGTTTGTCCCTGTGGCCGCATTCCCCCTAACCCAAGAAGGGAGGGAGGAGCTGCTTGTCGACCTACGGCACCTGGGGCAATTCTGAAGGAAGTAGCTAGAATTGCGTCGCATACTTGCTGCCATGGCAACAGACAACGGTGTGTTTGTATTCATATCCAAATCCATAAGCAAGGCCTCAGAGTAGCTAGGTACCAACTGCTGGTTACAGCGAATGTGCCATTCCAGTTCTGTCATATCCACCGTGTTGACCCGTGATATGACACGCAGGGTGGGACCACCTGTGCCATGTTCAAAGCCTGTGCAGTAGTTCCCTGTCTCTGTATTGTCATTATCATTGGCATCCTCATTTTCACCAAACAGTTTCTCAACATGGTAGTGGACGTATGCCGTGCGGTACTCTGCAATAACCCGAAGAGGCCATGACAGCAGAAAAGCAGAGGCCAGCCAGTACACCCAGCGTCGAGTGTACCAAGGTGGCCGTGATGGGTCGGGGAAAGCCAACATGTGTTCCCGAAAGTCCACGTTTTTAAGATGCATGCCCTCCCGTGCTTCCATGTAGTCGTCCAGACCCTCGTTGTCACCAAAGAAGCGTGCTCTCTGTGTGAGGTAGGCAGTCTCTGCACGGGCACTGGCAAAGCTGAAGCACTTGGTGAAACGTAAGCGGGTGACGGGATGCTCCAATAGGCCCTGAAGCTCCTTAGAAACGTCTTTGACTCCAAGGCGTGAGTAATCAAACTCGGAGCTCGATGCGTGTGTGTTAACTCTTTCATGGTAGACTTGCGTTGTAGTGTATGCATCTCCATTGCGGTAGCGTGTCACCTGTCTGGTACGCCGTACGTAATGATAGCTGATAGCTTTCCACCAGATGCAGGGTGTGGCTTGCTGCAGCCGCTGTATCCTGTCGTACACCTCGCTGATTTCCACCTTGGCAAGGTTAGCTGTTTTAGAGTAACAGTGCCAGCACTCCACCAGGTAGACCACGTACAGCATAGCCAGGAAGGATACAGGGATGTACACGTAACCATTAGAGCATGGGCTTTCATGGAGTGTGGCTTGGTCTCCGTAGAAGCCATGGTCAGTAGAAGCCGTAACGGTGATGCGATACAACGAGCACCAGCCTAGCGTGCCAAAGCAGCCATACATGAGCAAGGTGAGCAGCAGGCACTTCCAATGGGACTCTCGGCACAGCGAGCCACTCAGAGACTGCTTGAGGGGACGCTGCTGTAGGTGGGGAAAAAGGAAAGGGGATATGGGGATGATGAGGATGAAATATCGGGGGACAGGAACAGGGAACAGAAGGTTGGAGAGGGCAATAATGGCGTGCAGATGGATAGGAAATTGAAAGAGGCAGGGTTCAGGAATAGACAGAGATGAGTTGGAAGGTGTTAATCAGCAGGGTTTCAAAGCACACATGGTTCAGGGGTAGCGAATGAATGGTGGGCGTTGGACGGGTAGGGAAAAAAGGAAGAGAAAAAAGTTAGTTTTAAAATATATGACATATTATATATTCTATACATGATTTAGAAAAGCACATTTATATCTATTAGAACTGAGTGGAGAGTAGTCTGCTCAATTCACTCTGACATACAGTATAGAGAACTCAGTAATAGATGATTCTCCTGAGGGCTGAATACATTTCCTGGCTGCTCGTAACCCAAACCATGTCTCCTTTTAAAATGCTCTGTATGAGTGAGGAGGGAAAGTCTAGAAGCTTTTAGACATCACTGAGTGCATCATCTTCACTAAATGCATATGGATCTCTACTGCCTAGTCTGACCCCAGTGGTGGCTTTAGGTACTGTGGCCATATGGACGAAAATAAACTGATTCCAAACTACAGCAGGAGACAGAAAAACAACTAAGGTGAATGGATTCTCTAAAAAATGAAAATAAAATCAGGTACCACAAAAAGACTATGCTGTTCACACAAATGTACACAATATACCTTTAACTGTTCCCTCTCTCTCTCCTGCACACACACACACACACACTTATACACATAAATCAACTATTAGAACAAGCAATGCCCTTGCTGTGAAAAACTGCAGCACTAAAAGCAGGCTGCAACCCAAGCGTGGCATGGAGGCTGTGCTCCTCTTGGCAGGAGTTTAACTGTACCTTTTACAAGGACAAGAGACCAAACTGGGATGAGAGACATACTGTAAAATCCATTAGGACCTGTAATGAACTTAAGCCTCTATTATAATGTGTAATCTATGCAAGGTATAATCTATGCATGATTTTAATATAACCAAATAATTTTATGAAACACAACATAAGCAATTAGCATATATGTGACCCAGACTGTGAAGTCTCAAAATCAAATTATGAGATAACAAGCATCAAAGTTTGATTTCACCTATAAATATCACTATGATTATAATCTGTGACATATCATTACTCAGTCAGTATTAAAGATATCAAGGTTATATTTTCACAGAATGTCCTTTAGGGTGATTTTATGTAGTAAACAGTAAATCACAAAAAATGGCTTATTAGAGTATTATTCCTCTTCCACATCTCAAAGTTATATATACTATATCATCACAAATTAATAATTTATACATAAAATGCTTTGATGTGAAGGACGGGAGGATAAGAAGTGTGAATCCTGTTGGTACCAAGACAATCTATCCTAAAAAATTTATTGATATTCAGAGTGAAAAGATTCTAAAGCCTGTGATTACGACTTTAGAAACACTTGCCTAGAACAAAATGGCAGCCATGTATAAATAGTGAATAAAGTCAGCCTGCTATTTCAAAACCACTCCAATAGGTTCAATTATTTAGATGCATAAGAATGACTAAAGTCATATGCATTTGAATGCATTTCACATTTGTGGAATTACAGCAGGTGGCATAATCATATCAAGCCTTGTGGACAGCTGTTTTTGTGTGTGTTTCCTGGGGATACACATACAGTATATGAGCCAAAGCATTATTTGCCCTTTTGGGACTAAGGATAAGTGTGACTGAATATGACTGTTTGATCCTTTATCTCTTTATTTGGTAGCTGTGTGGGCAAAGACTTTCATTTGTGATCGTAATTGGAGCATTTTGAGATGAAGGACATTGGAAATATTAAGCCTGAACAACTGATTTTGAAAGATGCATCAAGTAGGACACAGAACACACACAGCCGGTGGATAGATCATATACAGGAAGGGACTAGTTAAGTGTTGGGAATGTTAAACAGTGGAGGAGAATAGGATGGTCATAAATTAAAACAGGATGGTCTGAGTGCTCTTTTAAAGACTTGATTGCTCTGTCAGCATATTCATCCGTATCTATCTGACCAAGAGAGCACTCATGCAAGAGATGCATGTCCACAAAGCAAAAAGCAAAAAAGCACAGAATACAGACTCAGATGCAAACATGCTCACCACACATTCTGTACTGTACAAAACAATAAAGGTTTAACACAACACACAGTTAGTTTATATGAGCCATGACTAGTATATCAGGATCTCTGCAGCTAAACATATTGGCACATGTGTAAGTGACAATGTAATACAAACACTAAGAAAACTCAATAGAGTTTACAAAAACTTCCCTTCCCCCAGCCTGTCTCTAATTCTATCGATCGATCTGTAACACAATATGGGGGTAAACTCAGCAACTGAGGGTGCGAGTGAGATACAGAGTGAAGAGAATGGTTATGTTTTTATGAAGAACACTGAAAATAATGCTATGAAAACCAACATTTTATTTATCAACTTCTGTACCTGAAGGGTCTATGTTAATTAATAGATTTTGTATAATGGTCTAGACATTGGATTTAAACCATCTGGGGAAAGTCAAAGTGAGAAACTAGAGTAAGCCAGACACAAGGTTGGAATAAAAATTTGCGAGCAAAACATGCAAACGGCCTAAATGTGTGATACAAAACCAGTTAGGCCTATAATGTGTGATTTATGACATTACATAGGCCTACTACTGGTCTGTTTATTGTGCAAATATAGGGTATACTTTCTATTATTAACATTTAGGAGCTGTGCCCTTTTATATAATAAATGGCCTAAACAATGCATTAACTGAACATCTAGCTAGTCAGGTAACAAGACCCAGTGATACACCATAGTAATGCAGTCTACGGAGGGCACAATATGAACCTTTTAGACTAATGCTATTTGTAACAAATGCATGATTTTATTAATTCCAAGGTGGGTTTTAAGTATTTAGACGTAAGAAAGAATGGAAAATGATGGTAGTGCATCCTTCTCCATCACTCTCATCAATGGTTCCTATGACGACACAGTCTATGGGCAGGTTACAGGGCCCCTCCCCTTTATAAACGGGCTTCTCCAATCCATATTAAATTTCAAGCTTTATGACTTTAAGCAAAGGTGCATACTAATGTAGTGCATCAAACTTAAAACTAGGTTAAACAAAGTCTTTCTTACCACCTTCTTAGACTTAACCTTTATTGGCCTGAATCAAAATAAGAAATTTACAAACACAACACATACATATAAGCACAATTTCCACCTGCCATATGTATTTTAAAAGAAATAAGAATAGAGTAAATATCCTGAGAGGAAATAAAAATAGTGCAGTATGCAGTACAAAAAAAGAGAAGTAACGACAACAACAAAAACAACAACGTAAACACATATGTTAACGTTACGGTAAAACGTGTGACTTACGTTGTTGTTTTTTGTAAATGACATATATTTACCTTCAAGACATTAACAACATACATGTAATATAATTATGAAGCAAGAAAAAACACTAAGAAAATAAATGATAGACTTTATTTAGCAACATTAACACGCCTTACCTCCTCCCTTCCACCCCCATTCAATGTGGGCGCTTCTCCCGTCACCGTCACCCCTTGCATCTTTTACTAACATGTATTATCACTGCACGTCGAGTCCAGGATGCAAACAGCGCTGCGGTCCGCCGTTAGGACCTCTCCGTAACCTATTTCACCCCATCAGCTGCGTGTGCCACCGCGTTTCTACGGTGGCGACAGTCACGGCGCACGAGCATCCCCCAAAGATGTCCTTTCCGCGTCTTACAAAGGTTATCACATCACCCAAACGGCGTTGCTATTCTTTTCTAGTCACGGATCAAGAATAACTGGGAACTGTTGCGCTTGATTTCCTCTCAGCTCGAATGACAAAACCACCGCGAGCTCGTGACACAACGACGGCTGGATAAACGCGCGTGCATCATATTCGCGCGGTCGCTATCGAAGGTTGATGTCGTAATCATCTGCAGCGAGATTAATCCCGTTTTACGACTATTTTCGACATGTTAATAAAGTCCGAGGCGTGGATAAATAACAGGATATTCCGGCTTTTCTTGCGGAGCATCTCGTGTTTTCCATCTCAACCTCTTTTCACCTGAACGGTCTCCTTGCGGACCTCGCACTGACGTCATGCTTAAACGCGCCTGCGAATTCTAATAATTGGACAATTCATACCGACCCACTGACAAAGCGTGTGCTCGTGCCAAATGTTACGCGCCCCTTACAAAAAAAGTACCCGTGTTATGATTGTTTTATTTTAAGGTTTAATGTTAAAAGGACAACCACAATTTAAAAGTAATCCTACACGTTTGAGTACTCAAGTGTCATTGAGTGTCATTACAACAAACCGACATGACAAATGATATAAGCAGTGTAATAGCTTGTAACTTTATAAATATATAAAGTTAATACGATGGAGTAATACATGAGTAGCATTTTTTATATACAAAAACAAGGAATGATTTGTGTCATAGCCCACATGTTAAGACACAAAATCATTTGTTACCGATATTCTTTAGTGTACTCTTGATTTAATGCATCAAAATCATCATCATCATCATCAATCTGACAGATGACATTAAATTCTGCTCAGAATTCCTAACTGTACAAAAGTGCACACACGTACAACAAAATATGTCATTATCAAAAACAAGTTTGTACAACTTTCCCATTTTAGCTTGCACTGTCATTCATATGGTCAAGTGAACATCTTGGTGTTTTGCCTTCTTTGCAGTTTGTGGTCTTGGATGTTATTAGTCTGCTGTGTGGATGTTCAGCTTCAAGATGATTCCACAGGCTGCCCTGTGTCTGTGCAGTCAAGCCACACTCCTCACATACATACACTTTGTCCCTGCGCTCTTTGTAGGCATACTGTTGAGTAATGGCATGGATCTTCTTTAGATGAGATTCTAAAGAGCAGCGCTGGGTGAAGGCCTTAGCACACAAAGTGCACTTATAGGGTCTCACACCTGTATTGGAACAACGAGAGTCAAGTGAGATTAAAACATATTTAAACCGAATATATTAACTAAACATGCTAAACGAAGCTAAATACATCTGAACATACCAGTATGAGTACGCACATGCCTCTTTAGGTCAAACGTGTCATTAAATCCTTTTCCACAGTGCTCACAAGAGTATCTCTTTGTTTCGCTGTGACATTTTACATGCCGTTTAAGCATACGTGCTGTACTTAATGTTTTTTGGCATACTTGGCAGGTGAATACAGATGCATCAGGTGGAACATCATCTAATTTGCTTGCATTTTCTGAGACGACTGGTGCAACAGAGGGTATATTACCTGTAGTAATCTAAACATGGAAGAACAACGAAGAGAGATGTTGTGGGTTTGTCATCAATACATCTTCACAGATTACCAAATGTGCAGTTTATTTTTGAGAATGTCAAACAAAGATATATTTACAATTACAAACAGGTAAAATGGTAAATAGCTAGTAACTGCAGTTATAAAACACTACAACAAAAACATTTATAATAATTGCCAGCTCACCTTTATCTTTGAGCGAAAGTAAGGAACTCTCTGAGTTCTCATGCGACACTCTGACCTTTGATCGTGTTGACCCTGTGCAGCAGAAGATGGCAGCTGTGCTGACAGGACATGTGTGGGAACCTGTAGCAATGTGTTGCTTTCTTCTGGAGTTGTGATGCAGGAGTGCTCTGCAAGGCTGCCCTCAGAGACCTCATGTACATATGATGGAAAAAGAGACACTAGGGAACAGCAAGGAGAGAGGGTGGGGAATATCAAAATCAATTTTTTGAACGTAAGAAACTGGCCAATAAGTTTAATTCTTACTAGCATTACCTAAACATGATCCTTTTTATCCATAAATCGTTACATTTACGTTAGATTTTACAATCAAGCGTTACATTTACGTTAAATTTTACAATCAATGTAAATCCCCAGTGACACAATAACATGAACGTGACACTCACATGGTATATATATGTCTCCACGCACAGAATCGGGAAGTTGACTCCAATTTTTCTTTCCAGGAGTGATGTTCACCTTTTTGACCAGGAACGCTCGAGGCATTTTCGAGAGTATGACTTATCCTTGTTTCCAATGGACGCTATTTTTCGTAGATCCGTACGATAACGGCAAAGTGTCTACTATTCACATTTATCCATAATTTTCCCGTCGCCTTTTCAAATTCCTGTTCCAGCTGTCGACGCCACCATAAACAAACTTCTCAAATTGTAAAAATCCGCTACACAGTCTTGAAGGAGCGTTCAGACTTTCACCGCCACGCAGAAGTTTCAACCCAAACTGATCAGGAACCGCCAGGTGAGATCGCGCATGCGCAGAAATATAACGGCACAGCGCAGGTACCAGTAAAACCGGTTCTCACTCTCTCTCTTACTGTCTCTCTTTATTTCTCTCTTTATATCTATTTATCTCTCTAATAACGGTAAGTAACACGCGAGACTATACATGTCTTAAATATTGTTTTATGCTAGTTTATCACATTATAATGTAATTCTAGTAGTTAATTTATTCATAAAAGCATGACATAGTTGGGTGTGGGTGTGTTGCTATGTGTATTTAGGTGTGTTAATGCGTGTTGTCTGTATGGAGATGAGCGGGTGTGTGTTTGTTATGGGTTATTGCTGTGACAGTAGGATATCAGCGGGGGGCAGGCGTGGCCCGTTGGCATAAATTACTTCAGGTTTATAACACCGTTAGTCCTTGAATTTCTTATAATTAAAATATATAAAAGTTACAACCGTTTTTTTGATTTACTATTTAGATTAAAGTTTTACCGTCGCAGCCAAATAGATTTTAAACGTTTATCAATCAAATCAATTGTTTGCAAATAAGTTTGTATAGTATTGTCTCACAAATCTGATAAGAGTAACACCCCACACTAACACAATAAAATACAAACACTTGTTATCTCCCTCATCTGTTTCTAAAGTACCCTTAGAAAATGAATACAAGGATCTGTGTGTGTGTTTATACACCAATCATGACAAGGTACTTCCCTGATACTACAACAGTTTATCAATTTTTATTATACATTTTATTAGATTTTAACCGTAAAGTTAAACTTTGTTCTCAGTATTATTTATAATTATTTATGTCAGGTTGGGCAAGTTGTCACACGTGCTCTCAATAATATTATAAACTATAACATGTAAACTTTTTGACAATAGAAAATGTTTTACATTACCATACCTAGTTGTGTATATTATGTAAAAAATAAATGTTAATGATCATAAATAATAAAATAATGATATTTGTAAGCTACAATGTTTCTAGAATGTACAGTCTCGGTGCCCCGACATCAATCTGCACAAAGTAAAACGCAAAGCTTAACCTTTTTGGTCTAATGCTGCATCCGTAGTACAGAGAACAAATATGGCGTCGACCTAACGCTAAGTCAGTCAGCATGTTGGATCATGTTTTATGTTATGTACAAAATGTTTAATGTCTTAAGTTACTCATGGTGGTGAACGTGACTGATAACCACAAGAAGGCAATATTTCGAGAATAATTTCTGACTAAATCATGGGTTTTCAGTGTTTGTTATTTGGCGCAAGGTCCTGTCGAACATTTATTTCAACGTTTCGAATAACAACTATTCAGCCTTCAAAAACTTTCCTATCTACATGGACGCGATTCGCTGTCAATAGTGATATAGCAACCGTCTTGAGACCACTACGTTGCCATGTGCGCAATACAAAAAACTTCACCTCAGTCAGGAACGCGTATACCTTCACGTCCACTGCTGTCGCAAAAGATGTGATACTGTTTGAACACGACCGGACCCGCTTTTTCAGACTTTTGGCCATATTTTGTGGAGGTCAGTTTCTATTCTGGGCATATCTGGCCCATTTTGCTTTCACAAGTCTTCGAGACACGAGAAAACGTGATGAGCTTCAAAACGTCAAAACTGAGTTAGGGGGACTGTTCAGTTTTGACATGAACCTTGGATCAAACGCCTGGAGGTATGGATTCACTCTTGGGTGCCTTGTAGTTGGTGAGTCATAACACATTATATTCTGACACTTTGGTCTTCTTTGGGTTTCTCAAAAACCTTAATTCATTTAAACTCATTACCTTTCTATTGTCGTAGGTGGAGGAATACTGGGTGTGGCAACATTGTTTAGTCGCCGTTCTGTCAGTCGTGTAATTCTGCATAAAGGAGGTGGAAACGTTACAGTATCTACTCAGTCACCTTTGGGACCTCACAGAGCTCGCCATTTAACTGTGCCTTTAAGTGAAGTAACCTGTCATGCACATAGACAAGAATCACCATCATTTATCCCCCTTAAAATAAAAGGCTACAAGTTCTACTTTCTTTTGGACAAAGAAGGGACACTGAACAACCATAAACTCTTTGACATTACTGTTGGGGCATACAGACCCTTGTAATATGTACTTTTATAATCTGTATGTATTCAGTCCACTGTGGATGCACCTTTGTCATTTGCTGTCTCTGTACAGGTACACAAAAAACGCATTGAAGATTATTAAATTGTACTCAGTGTAACCGTTTATGTGTTGAAATGGAATAAAAATGTTCATTGTACCGTTTTTGCCTCATTATTTTAATCTAAATTGTGACACATGCATAGTCACATTCCTCGAGTAGTTCATCTGGATGTGACTCAGTTCAAATTGTTTTTTCCGACATCCTTTCCTTTATGTTTTGAGTAATTCTGAATGAAATACGTGTACATCCTCCTCCTTAACGTTTATCCGTCTTAAGTTCATGTTAACAGTTTTTATTAAAATGTACATTCACTGCAATATTATGTGAAATATAAAGTCTACATATATATCTGTTATTGATCGTTTCTTCATTTGTAAGTTGCACTTAGCCCTGCCAGCTTCATGATTCATAGATGTCCTACCAGTTCAGCAACAGTTAGCTTATTCATGAATATCTAACCTACACGTCACCTATCTGGCAGGAGATGCCTATAATTCAATTTCAAGATGTGTAGGGTGTGAGAGCCTCTGCAGCGCTCAAACAACTCATTTTAAATGTACTGTAAGTGTTTACGCGTTAATGTTGTGAACACATTGACAGTTTCGGCGCCGGTGCACAGAAACTCCGAGATCATAAGAAACTGTCATTAGAGGTCGTTAGTACCCATACAAGACAAGAAGCGATTGATGTTCCGCTAAATGGGGAGGAGAGAGGGAGAGAGCGCGTGGGTGTGTGTGGGAGGTAAAGGCGGTGAAACGGTTTAAGAAAAGTTGTAGCACGTGTTTTGGTTTACTTTTTCATCGTCTCCGATGGATTTTTCATAATTTTTTTAAAATTTCCCTTGCCGTGGGTTGTATCACAAATAACAGTACAGAGAAATGGAGTTTTGGAAATAGAATTATGAACTAATAGGACAACAGTGGATTCTATCATGGCGCTCTTAATGGAACTCTGGGAATGCAACATGGAAATGTCTCATAATGAAGATAGGGAAGCGTCGTATCTTAGGCGTGATTCCGATATTACTCCAGCATGGATGAACCCGGATAACGCATTGGCTGTTCATTTACAGCAGGTGTGTAACTTTTTAATGGTGGTTACTTATCATATATTATATAATAATCAAATAGAAACGATACTTAATACAGTCTTTCAGTAGTTCTCAAAGTTAGGTGGGATAAGGGATTTTAATATAGTCAATGTTAAGTTTAGTTGTTTTCTTTTAAGCTTAACTGTTCAAATCTGTTTTCTATACCTGCATTTCTTACATTTGTGTTTTATCTTAAAATGTATTATATTTTTGCAGAATGTCATTGAGGGCACTACATCAAATCCAACTCTTGATGTAATTACATCCAGTCCAGATCTTCAATGGTTTCTGCAGTCCTCTCTACTTTCCCAATCAGAGACCACCCTGGGAGCATTTTCCTCATTCATGCCCACCAGCATGCCTAACTGTTCCTGTTTGTCACAGTGTTCCAGTCCTTGTGCAGGCTCAGTAGGAGACAGTGCAGTAGGACACACTGATATGCATGTAAGTTATTGATATTTTAAGAGATTAGAACACAGAAAATAGTGAAAGTGGATTCGCTGTGCTCCGTTGACTCACTCACTTATGGTAAAGAGTAAAATGAGTCACACCTGAATCACAAAGGGGCATCTGCAGTGAGTCAGTGTTGTAGTATTTGAGCGGGAATCTTAAAGCGCAGACTCAGTGGACACACCACATTGTCAGCAGTGCCAATGGATGAATAACAGGAACGGCATATTTGGAAAAGGCTAGAATTGCTCTGTGAATGCTTTCTTGTTATCAGCCATAAGATGGCAGCAGCATCACTCATTTAGACTCGAGCTTTCAAATTAGTGACCCTGTTTACATCTGCTCTTCATCCTTTATAGATGTCCTCTGAAGAACTTGAAAGGATTAGGATCCGCAGGGAAAGAAACAGAGTAGCAGCTGCCAGATGTCGCAATCGTCGTCGTGTGCTTATTGATACATTACAGAATGTGAGTTTGAATATACATGTGATATACAACATGATTTGGGTTTTCAAGTTTCTGTTTCATTGTAATGTTCTGATCTTCTGCTTTCTTTTTCAGGAAACAGATCAGTTGGAACAAGTGAAGAGAAAGTTAGAGGAAGAGATTTCTGCCCTTCAAAGAGAAAAAGAAAGACTAGAGTTGGTATTTGAGGCACATAAGCCCATATGCAAGATAAATGATCCAAAACCAAAATAAGCATTAATGCTGGTCATGTTAACTGCTGCGTCTGCTGGTTCAGAGCAGCCTTATATAATGTAGGCCTATATTTGTTCACAAAAGCAAAATGCTGAAATATATTTTCATGTTACACTGAGAATCATTATAATGCATGCACAATTAGTTTTACTTGTTTTCATAATAAACACCGTTTCTTCTTTAAATATCCTTATTAGGAATATAAATATATCTAGGGGGTCATGGCCACCTGCGTCTTCCTATGTTCATCATCTCCCTTTGTGGGATATAGGTCTAATTAAAACCTGAACATTCATGTGTCCCCAACATTTAACATTTTTTAGTCTTTTTACAAATGTTTTTTTCATAGCGTTTAAAACTTGAATAGAAACACAAATGTTGCTGCTGCGATTAAAATGCTTTTTTAAAACATTTGTATTTTTAGTTTTTTTGGAGGGGGAACTCTTTTCAGATTCAAAACTTTATTTTCTTGTTAATTTACAAATTTGGACAGTTATTCATGTTAGTTAATTATTCAATTTAAGTGATGTTTTTCATTGCCGTCATAATATTACCCATGTTGTTGAATAAAGTGCTTTACCAAAAGTACAATTTATGTTTTTTCACAAGAGCAATGTGTTTCTTTAAGTAGTACAATCAAAATAGTAAAAAGTTCTAAATCTAAAACTTTTTACTATTTCTATTAGTTTTTTTACTATTTACTAAGTGTAATAAAAAGTTATTGAATGAACGAACAAACCATCCAAAAATGAAAGCTCATTCATTCATTCATTAATTCCAACTCGAGATAAAATGTCAAATTAAAACCGTTTAACAGATTTGCGTTACACTTTTGAGATTTGTTTATTCCCTAGCAGCAGGTGGCAGTCATACATAAGCAGACAGACTGCGCAAAGTTGCGCATGATCGGTCGATAGAGGGCAAGCTGACTATGGTGAATGTAGTTCAGTCTGCCAAACCAAACTATATCCACACGATTACGAGAAGTTTGGGAGCATAATCCATCATTTGAAATGTACCACAATATCAATAAGTAATTAAGGTATAAATAAATAATTAAGTGTGCTTTGTTTTCAGTATTAGACCATGGTATTGCGTTAAGAGTGTTTGAGATTTATAACTGCGCAACATTATCAGCTTGAGGATGCGTCTTTGAGAACGTTACAGACACTTTCTACAGTATTTTAATGTCAGCAGAGATTCAGTGGATGTGCAATAAAAAACTAATACGGTAAGTTTAGATCATCTGTCATATTTAACTTGGTAAGCTTTAACATAGATTTAAGCGGTCAGCACTGTCTTGAGTTTAAATCTCTGCACATTTTATTTAAGCTTTATGCTCTTAAAATGCAATAACAAAAGCTATTTTAGTAATGCATCGCGCTGTTGTCCTTTTTACAACCCATTCTGAGATATGTTTCCAGTAATTAAAGTTGTATGCTATGTTTTGTTGTATGCAATTTGATCGGTATGTTATTTTATTTAAAAGATAATGTCTATGGAATTGGATGTGTTTGTGGGGAATACCACCGTCCTGGATGAAGACGTTTACCAACTGTGGCTGGATGGACACACAGGTTATTAAATTTCTCCTAATACATTTTAATACGTTTTTGCATGTTTGTGTTGTTTATTGCACCTGGTTGTCTACTTGCAATGCAAACTTTCAATACATGCTATATTATAGTAATACAGATACAGTGTCCCAAAGTGATGTCTGGGGGCATGTTTTTAAAATAAAGCATCAACATGTAAGGTGTATGGTACAAAATAAACAAAACACTTATTATTCGACAAAGGTATTGTCAAAAAGCAAACAACAGCACATTAGGGAATGTGGGCAATATAAAACTGCATAGAAAAATAAAAAGCTTGGGGAAAATAAAAATAATTGTGTGTATGTTTTTGCCAAGCCTCCTTAAGTTCTTCCCATTTAAATAAAAAGCAAAGACGTCAGTTTTTCAATGTTGGACATCACTTTCAGTCAAGACTGTATTATGGCAATGGTGATATACTGTACTCTTCATAGTCACAGATGCGGTGAGAATGCGGATGGAAACGGGAGCTTTGCTGGAGTTTGAAGCCAATGCAGAGATTCTGTACAGTGACACTATGGACCAATTCAGAACGTTCCAGATGTGTGAGCGACTCCTACACTCCCATTCCAAAGTGGCCAATCAGCTTCTGTTTCAGATCCCTCTTCACCGTCAAACCATGTTTATTGAGAGGTCTGTGCTCATGCTATTTTTAACTAGTTAAGTGTGCAATGATTCAATATTAAACAACAATGTAAACAATATGGCTCTATTAAAACATTACTTTGTTTAAAGGGATAGTTCACCACTCATAGTTTTTCATCCTTATGTTATTGAAACCCTGTATGTGATTCTTTTTTTTTGTGAAACACAAAAGAAGATATTTAGCAAAACTCTGGTTACTGGCACCCATTGACTTTCATTGTACCTTATGTCCATACTATGAAAGCGAATGGTGCTGAAATTGCATGCTTCCCCTTTAAATTTCAGTAAAGAAAACAGGATGTCATTATCATTTTAGTGAGCATTTGTGTGTTGTCACATTTTTCTTGCAGGTACTATAAGTTTGACAGTGTTTTTGCTAGGGATGTGCTGGGTAAGAAGCTCTCCAAAGGGACCCAAAAAGACTTGGATGACATCAGTTCCAAGACTGGTATTGCACTCAAAAGCTGTCGTCGACAGGTGCTGCTCTGCTCTGCACACTGTGACCTCCTGTGTTTGGTTAATGCCTTACACTGGGAACATTTATTTGTTTATGCTTGGTATCTCTGCAAATCATAGGTTGAACATAGCCTTATTGCATAAAATGATATTTGACTGAAATATAGTCTGTTTGCAATATTTGTAATGTTTTAAATTGAAATACATTTACCCTAATTTATATCTGGTTCAGTACGACACAAGTTGTTTTATTTTTTATCTATGTTGTTGGGAGTATTTGTGCTGCTTTACTGTACAATATACAACATCAAAAGTGCTAAATTGTAAACTGGAAGTATTGTTTCATTTTCTCAGTTTGACAATTTCAAGCGTGTGTTTAAAGTGGTGGAAGAGTTAAAAGGCCCCCTGGTGGAGAACATACAACATCACTTTCTCCTGTCTGATGTTCTGGCAAGGTGGGACTCTCTCACATGGAGCCCATTGAAGCGTGTCATTTGCTTACCAATGTTACAGAGCGGTGTGACCTGTACCACGTTTAAAAACCATTGCAAAATGTGCAATGGGTGTTAACCTGTTACCTGTACTGGTCAAACAGATGATTCATAGGCGTTTAGGTTTATGCACTTTTATATTGTAAATGCACAAACACGTGTTTGCTTGGTCTCTCCTTCATGCCTTTTTATTCATTTGATCCTCTCTGTCTCCTCACTATTCACTCATCATTTCTCTTTTCTCTCACTGAATCAGTCATGTCTCTCTGCAGGGTCTATGCCGCCATTGTGTTCTTTTCTAACAGCCGTTTTGAGACAGGAAAAAGAAAACTACAGTACTTGTCTTTCCAGGACTTTGCCTTTTGCGCTGGTCAGCTCATACACTACTGGACTGTGGGGGCAGTTGGTAAGATGCTTCACCAGTTCACATTTTACCCCAACAATTAAAATGCCTGCATTTACCCATGCTTATAATGTCCCAAACCAGTGTAACTTACTTTCTTGAATATAAAAGAGTTTAGCAGAACGTATCCCATCAAACTGATCCTTGTAGTCGTGTTCTGGAAATGATTTACAT
This sequence comes from Beaufortia kweichowensis, assembly GCA_019155185.1. Taxonomy (NCBI): domain Eukaryota; kingdom Metazoa; phylum Chordata; class Actinopteri; order Cypriniformes; family Gastromyzontidae; genus Beaufortia; species Beaufortia kweichowensis. The sequence goes on along the minus strand of CM032812.1, from coordinate 8,919,592 downwards.
TATGACGAAGGTGTCTTGTTCCAGTGTCTTATGATTTGGGATATGTTTTGTCTATAAAAAGTGGTAAAAAGTAGTAGTATTGATAGTAAAGGAAACAAAAAAGGAAAGAAATTAAAGCTACTCATACCGTTTCTTTTTTCGTGTATTTTTTCCCAGACAACGTGATGGAAGACATGGATGTTAATCTAGAAAAAGAGTTTCTGCATGACTTGAAAGACTTGAAAGTTTTGGTTAATGATAAGGACATCCTGGATCAACACAAAAGGCATGCAAGCTTATCATACAGATGGTTATGTGTAAAGCTACAACAACATGCTGTCTCTATATATTTATCCTTTTTTCTCGCATTGTAGTTTGGTGTGTGCACAAGTGAGGGGAAAAATTAAGAGATGGAGGCCAATTTTAAGGTAAGAATTTATGTATATTGTTTGTTAATTTATTTATTTTGTTTTAATTTAATTAAATTTAAGCATTTTTATTTAACATATTTTGCCCATTTTTGTAAACTTTTGTAAACAAAAACCTTTGGCATGCTTGAGTTTTTGTAACATACTTTTGAATGCTATTTCATTACTAAATAAATATTAATAATATTCATAAAAGTAATAATTATGTTTGTAAAAGCTAAAAAAGACATGATTTTAGAAATGTTCTTTACTTTTGATTCTGTACTTTTGATTCTTCAGAATTTGTCAAGAGCTCTAGTTAACATCGCCTCAAAACTCACACACACCAAAGACGTCCAAGATCTATTCATCGACCTTGTTGAGAAGGTAAGTGCACCGTAGATCAAACACACACCACGTACACACCGTTAGCCATTAATAACATTGCCAGTTTAAATGTGACAGAATTTCGGTTCTCATCTCAGTTCATTGAACCGTGCCGGTCAGATAAATGGTCAATAGGAGACCTCCGACTTTTCCTTACGCACTACAGCAGCTCCGCACACACCATTGAGGCTTTCAGGTTAGTAGATATGCATTTGCATGTGTGTTTGTGGTTCAGAGGATCCCTTTCATTTGTTAAACACATGTTCTCCACAGGGATCGAGCAGTTTGGGACAGATATATGGAGGTCATGAAAAGCTGCATCCTGAAAATGTACCACGATTAGAGCGTAATCCTGTTGTCCATTTCAGTGTGACCAAACCTCTTTTATCCGTTTTAATGGTTATTCATACTTTATGCCCTCTTTTTACCAGGCTTGCACATATAGCGGTATGTTTGTACAGTAGATTTGTTATTTAACCTAAGTAAAAAAAAAAGCTTGTTTACAAATCTGCCATGTTTGCTGTGTTTTATAGGTCTTCTCTTGATAGGTGATCAGTGTTTTCCCACAATGAATGTGAGTAAATGTGTGTCCCGGGGGGTGGGTCAGCAGCAGGGGGTTACAGTTGGCCGGTCAACTCTATGGTTGGTTTGATGGGGAGACACTTTTACTACCTTATAAAAGCTCACAACTGTGACAGATGTCACCCCCACTGCCCTTTCAAATGGTCATGAAAAACTCTTAAATTTCTGCAGAAACGTCCACCAGCCTCCTCATGGGAATTTCATTACCACTCCAAGTACCCCTGCTGTTTTAAAAGCCTTGTTTCCATCAAAGCTATTGTCTTTACGATACTCAAACCTTTGTGTAATAAAGACGCATGACATTCCTGGCACCGGGTTGAGGTTACAGTAGAACGAGGCATTTGACTTCTTACTAACCCCATTATTTGTGTCTGCATTCCTTTGCTGCAGAATGAGATAACAAGGCGAAAGTGTATTAAAATGGGAAGTAATTACATGACCAAGAACACCCATGAACGGAAAAGCCCTAGGCTGTAAGTATGCAGGGTTTAGCTAATAAACCCCAGGTGTGTTGTGTTGCCATAGAGCGTGTACTATTTGCTGCTCTCGTTTTGTTGAATTTTTGATTTGGGCTGGAAACCAGGAATTTGAATCTTTGTGGACTAAAGGAAAATAAGCTCATGAAGGGTGGCATAGATACAGGAGCTGTGCAGGAGTGGGTGGAAAGGAAGAAGTGGGCCGTCTTAAACTACTTTCTATAGCATGCACACCACCGTTGCCCCCTTCCTCACATTCGTAAAGCACTTTGTATTGGTACAACAGTTCTGTCCGGGCCCTATCTGTGGATAAACACCGCAATCAAGAGAGAAACGATTTATCTCACTGTGCAACTGGATGTTTGAAAGTGGATCAAGTGAAGTGAGTTTATAACCATGTTTCTGTCATCTATTTGAAATGTTTTGTTTTCAATACAGAAGAAAAAAGTTTTGAGATCATTTGGAGATCATTTTAGGAAAACACTTTAATCATTTAGAGATTATTTAGAGAAAAAAGTTTTCTTCTGATAAAGTTTTTCAGTTGTAATCTAAATGGTCTCATTTGGGCATATATGGACAGAGCAAGTATGTGTAGTATCCAGCATGATGAAGCATGTATGAGAAAATGCATGTATTTTTCCAAGACATTATTATGCCTTATTGTTGCCTTTCGGCATCTATTATAAAAAAAAGTATATACTTTAAAAAAAATTGAAACTTCTCCAACTTAAAATTTTCTAGTGACTCTTTCAATTGACACAAATGTCAAATTGTGGCAGCATCTGTTTCTTAAATTTACAAAACTTCAATTGAGCCAAATGAAAAATTGAGACGCAACAAGAAAATTTTAAGTTGGAGAGGTTTCTACTTTATTTACAGTGTAACAAAACACTGAGTAGGTAAACTCATAAAAATAAAGATGCTACAAAAGGTTCTTCACTGATGCCATAGAAGAACCAAATAACCATTTACTCAAAGCTTGTTAAAAGAACTATTCTTTCTTACTTTTTTAAAAGAACCTTTTTCCATAATAAAAACCTTTTGTGAAACACAATGGTTCTGCGGATGTTAAGGTTTTTTATGGAACCATACAGACAAAATAGTTTTCTATGGCATTGTGAAGCCCCTTTACTAATTGAAGTGTAGGAATTAGTCAATGGTGATCAACTAATATGAAATCTGTAAGTATTTCTATCAGTCAAAACAAATTTATGCCTTGATGTAATCGAAAGCAGTTAATGGTTAGTGGGATGTTTTCAGACGGATCTAAGTACAATTGCTCATGTAGTCATATCCTGCATAGTAAAGTGCAGTGTTTTTCCCTATGTTGGGCAGGCCGGCTTTGCTATTCCAAAACAAACAGAAATCAATGGAAATTCTTTCACTGTTTTTTTTTCCCTCATTGAATACATGATAATATACACCAACTTTTTTCTGTCAATTGCTGCTTGACTTTTCTCTCCAAGAACCACTTTGTTGTTTTAATAAAAGATCAGTATAGCTTTCACATTAAATAAGATCACTTAACATACCATAGAACAGTATATGTTGAGAATTCTAGTCAAATTAAAGTAAACATCATGTTTTTATCCTATTAAAAAGGCCACCTTAGATCAGCAGTCATTTATGACGGTTTAGTGCTGGTCTAGGTGCTAGCCCAGCAAAACAAATGTTTGTTTAATGTTGTTGTGAACTCTTCATCTGCAATTAGCTTTGTTGTTGTTGCTTTTACAAGGCCTCACCCACCTGTCTGTCTCCATCTCCTTTGCAGGACAGACCGGAACTGAACCTCCTAGACTTCTTTGCACATCTACTTTCTCCTGAGTGACTTGAGAGTGTGTAGTTTAACGACATCCAAGCATTTGTTCATCCGTCCAGCTGTGTCTGTGTGTGTCTCATAGCGTTCTGTACCCTGTAACTATGAAAGCCACATATGTGCTTCTGTGCGTGGGTCTGGCGTTTCTTTCTGGTACAATCTGTCAGTCTCCTGCCGAACGAGAGACTTACACAGTAAGTTATTATGGCAATTTGTTTATGGCAGTTCTTTTCTATCTCTTCTTCCTGTAAATATTATTCATTGCTCTGCTTCTGTTACTACAAAGCTAATAATAATAGTTGAAAAATAATCCAATTAGTAATGAATTATAGCACCTTTTAAACTGTATAACAATATTTAAAAAAAATCACCCAATATTTTAAAAAATTATAAAAATTACACTCATTTGTGTGAACTATTTATTTAACTCCCAATATACGTGTGATATTGAGTAGATTTTGCATTAGATGATGTTCCTGTAAATGAAAATGCTTCTGTGTGACTCTTCGGTGTGTGCTACTGCTAATGATTAAAGATGACACTCGCATAATAAACTCTTTTCTCTGCCAGGAATGTACAGATGGCTATGAGTGGGATGCGCAAACTCAACTCTGTCGAGGTGGGTGGAAGGTCATGTGCCAAAGATGATGAGAAAGTGATACATTTGTCCCCTGATTATCTTGTAAAGTTATATGTCTCATACACAATCTCTCTGTCCTGATTCCACCTTGAGCTTGAGTCTGGTTGTTTAGTCTTAAACTTTCTCACCTTATTATGTTACCTCTCTTTTCTAGATATAAATGAGTGTGAGACCATACAGGGGGCATGTCAGGGGGAAATGAAATGTTTTAATCACTATGGTGGTTACCTGTGCCTTCCTCGCTCCGCCTCTGTTATCACCGCCCCCGAGCCCTCCAGCCAATCAGAGCCCAGTCTGCCTGTAAATACTAATGAGGCCTTTAACCCTTGCCCTGTTGGCTACAGTGCCCAGGGGGAAACATGTGTCGGTCAGTTATTTATGTTTTTGAGATTGATCATGCATTTATGCATTTTATCAGTATGTGCCATGTTCCCATCTTGCGTTTAAAGGATTTCTGTGTGTACTGTATGTGTTGGACAGATATAAATGAGTGCGAGATGAACCTGCATGACTGCCAGCCCAGTCAACAATGCATCAACACGGTGGGAACATACACCTGTGAATGCCCTGAAGGCTACAACAAGATTGGCATTGAGTGTGTGGGTAAGTGAAGAAATGATCTTTCTTAAAGTAATGACTACATCTTTAATAAGTAACCTTTGTCATCTGTTAGATATTGATGAGTGCAGATACAGGTACTGTCAACATCGCTGTGTCAACATCCCCGGGTCTTTCTCATGTGAATGTGAACCCGGGTTTCAGCTGGCAGGAAACAATCGATCCTGTATTGGTGAGTCCTTAGACCGCCTACAATGTCCAAAATTTGCTTACACAAATTTGTTTCAAAGAAAAAGTTACAAGCTGATAAAATCTCTTGTTTGTTCCATAGATGTAAATGAGTGTGAGATGGGCGCACCTTGTCAGCAAAGATGTTACAACACCTATGGTACATTCCTGTGTCGCTGTGATCAGGGCTATGATCTGGGATCTGATGGTTTTTCATGCAATGGTTAGTGTGTAGTGGTTAGCAGCTGACATTCACCTAATAACTTTGGACTAATTGGACTGAGTGTAAATCAGTTTTCTTTCTTTCTAGATAATGATGAGTGCAGCTATTCCAGTTACCTTTGCCAGTTTCAGTGTATAAATGAGCCCGGAACGTTCTCCTGTGTTTGTCCAGATGGTTATGAGCTATCTGGAACACGGCTCTGCCAGGGTAAAAGTCTACCATACTGAAAAACATTATTATTTTTAATTATATAATCATTATTATTTTTACCCTTATACTCCTGATTGACTCTTAAAGCCACAATTGTGAAAATAAATGCCATTGCATGTCATAGAAGAATCATTTTTCAGTCAAAGTTTTATCAAAGAACCATTTCTTCCTTACTTTTTAACCTGAAAACTTTTACCACACAAATGTTTTTTAAAGTCTTATTTAATTTTTTTTTAATTTGAGGTATTTTTATAAATAACATGAACAATCACATTTTTTATACATTTTTTGTTTATGTTTATCGTTATCAAAATTGGTCAAATTTTTATTTTTGAGTCTTGGATTGTTCCATCAATATATAGTTTGTGAATAGTAAATCAAGTGTTCCACCTGTAAAACGGTGACATGTTAATAGTCCTGAAAACCTTTTTTCCAATACAAAAAACCTTTTGTGCAACACAAAAGTTCTGTGAAAGTTTTTTTAGTAAGTCTTTATTTTTAATGGTTGTGAATGGTTCTCAACTGGTTTTGCTTCAGAACCCAAATTTCACTAGACATACCATAATATACAGCAGCAGTTAAAACCTACAACAAAGTGATTGAAAAACTGACTTCATCGTCTCTAACATACACTGTAAAAACTAAAGGATCCTCCAGAAACCATTTGAGGTCCGCCAGTGTGGCTGTGTGAAGAACCCCAAATGGTTCCTCGAGGATCCTTTAGTTTTTACAGTGTAAGATGTCGGTGCAGTCTTAAAAAAATGGACCCTGGAGCCAAATAAAAATTTACCATCAGTGCACTAAAGCGTTTGTTTCTAAATTAGCTTAACTTGTGACTAGAATGTGAATTAAAAATAGCCATTCTGCTACAAACAAAACACTGAACAATAATAGCAGTAACAGCACACATGACTCACATTTATTCACACACATTTAGTCTCCTCAGTTTGAGTTACTCATAATAACTGTATGTGTAGATGTGAACGAGTGTGAAACAGGCACTCATCAGTGTGGGGAGGGACAGATCTGTGTGAACATTCATGGTGGGCATCAGTGTGTGGACTCCAACCGCTGCCAGGACCCCTACATGCAGGTGTCAGAGAAGTGAGTAATGTTGATATGTTGATTTGTTTAACCACATACATACACACACTAAAAAAAATCATTTAGCAATATACAGTGATGCTAAATGTATATTATTTTGTGAAAATTACACTAGATAGCAAAATGTGGTATGTATTTTAAGGGTAGTACAAGCACCTTTCGATCATTTCCACAACATTTTGACACTTACGTGGTGTGCCAGATGCTAATTTGCTTGATATTCAATATTTAAGTGTGATGTACTGTAAGTGTTAAACATGTCTCAATATTTTTATACATACATATGTATATACATAATGTTGAATCATAGCACTTTATAATATTAAACACCATTTTCCATTCATTTCTTTTCAACTAGTCGTTGTGTGTGTCCTGTGGTGAAGCCAGAGTGCCGTGATCAGCCTTTCTCAATCGTGCATCGATACATGAGCATCACCTCTGAACGTTCCGTTCCCTCGGACATATTCCAGATTCAGGCCACCAGCGTCTACCCTGGAGCCTACAACACTTTCCGCATCCGTTCCGGGGATGACAATGGAGATTTCTACATACGGGTTAGTCAGAGACATAATACAGACACAAAGACCTCCGTTTCATAAAAAAATTATAATGGTTGATGGTTTATTCTGTAATATATGCTTTAAATGCAATTTTTTTATTCCCAGCAAATCAACAACATTAGTGCCATGTTGGTTCTGGCCCGAGCAGTAAATGGACCCAAGGAGTACGTTCTTGATCTGGAGATGGTGTCCGTCAATCCTCTCATGAACTACCAGACCAGCTCTATTCTCCGCCTTACTGTTTATGTCGGGCCTTACGCTTTCTGATGAGAGAGAGATGGAGTGATAAATGTAGAAAAACACTGAATAACAGGAGTAATTATTAATTCTGTTTAATATTTTATTTTTATTCTGATTCTGCCATTGTGTCTGCTTTTTAATGTATTCAAAATTGGCAACGCAGTTCCAAGAACGTACAAGTGAAATCATCTTGTTTTGTGGCTGTCTTTGGCCTGCGAGTGTTGGCCTATTCTTGGAAGTGCTGAAGCTGAACGTGCTGAACGCTGCTTCTTCTCACTTTGTCACCGTAGACTCATTATCACACATACACGAAGCGTACAAGCACAGACAAACACACACACGTACACGGTGATTGCTTTACATGCTGTGTCATTACAGTGTTCAGAAAGAACATTACATTACAGTATCACATATACGTTTTCATTAAGCAAGTCAAATAAACATTCCAAAGATCTTTTGTATTTACTTTTGTAATGCTGTATAATCTTGTAAAACACAAACTATTAATAGATCCAACTTTCTATAACGCCAAAATGTCACACGCATTGTTTTTAATTAGATTTTTTTATAATAGTTAATGTTTTTTTTTAAATAATTACAAAGTAAAATTGAATTAAATAAATAAAGATAATTTCTTAAACCTGCCTTTGTATATTTTGTCTTCGAGAGCAGCTTGATCAGGTATGGCTACCTATCCTTCAACATTTTCTTGTTTAGATGAATGTGGACTGTTTACTGTTGTACCTGGTTTGTTTTTCATTTATTCTTTACAGGTATTCTCAGGGATTCTTCTTCGCATCAGAATGTTTCCTGGACTGAATCTTGATGGGTGAGTAAATAAAATGTATTTCTCATGCGTCGCCACATGGTGACAGTGTAACACTGACACACATGCAAAATTTAGTTTTTAATTGAGATGGCCATTAACCCTCATTATTGCAGTCATGTTTTGGGCCACATTTACCACAAACAATTAGCTCAACATGTTTAGAGAATATTTGGAGAAGATGGAACAAAGTACTTTTGAAAATCATATTTATTACAAAAAATATGGAGACTAAATATTGTTCTGTATATTTTGAACTGAAGCAAGCTGTACTTTAATGGATAGTTAATCCAAAAAGAAATAAATGTTGGTCATTTATTTACCCTCATATCATTCAAAACCTGAATATGACTCTTCTTCTGTGAAACACACATTTTAAGAAATGTCTCAGCAGTTTTTGTCCACATAGCGGAGTTTAAATGTTTATTGGTTACCAACATTCATCAAAATATCTTTTGTGTTCTCCAGAAGAAAGAAAATCATACAGGTTTGGAATGACGTGAGGTTGAATAAATGATTGAAGGTTTTTTATTTTGCGTTTTAACTATTCCCAGTGCTACATCACAACTAAAATGATTAACATATAAAGACTAAAGGAAAGATTACCTGTTAAAATCAAAATCTTAAAATACCAAATGTTATTGTATAAGAGTTATTTGTAGGACAGTTCATTAACATAATTTCATCAATGGACTGGTCATCTCACGCTTGCGTAGGAAGTTCAATTTGACTCACTGTCTGATTTGTTAAAGCTATGGGTGTGTGAAAGGATGGGTGTGTATAATTGTGTGTAGTTTTTATTGTAAATTGATAAGTGTGAAGTCAGTACAGTGCAGCTCCAGCAGGGAAGTGATGAGCTCATTGATGGTCAGTGTTGGCACAGAGGGCTTGTGGGTAGTACAGCAGATGGATGTAGGTGTGATAAGGAGTAAAGACTGAGGTGTTTACAGCACAATGACAAATATTACTGATGCTAAAAATAAATAAATATATTTATATATAAATATATTTTACATATTTCACTCTTTAATTGCAGCAGAAGCCCTTAGTTGTTGACATAATACAAGCCTTTGTAATCTCTACTTTTCTGACCATGATCTGTTTTGAGACAACTGGCTTAGTCTGTGATTTACCTGTGATTAAAATAATCAAATGTTTGTATGCATGTCCAAAAATAGTTTTTTTTCAAATAGCTTTTTTCAAAATATTAAGACTGGTTATTTTCATATAAATAGCAGGTAAATGGGGCTTTAGATCTATTTTTGTAGGTTTAGAGGTGTCATGTTATACTGGGTAAAAAAAGAGTCGTTTCCTGCCACCCCCTCTAAATACACGTCACAATCAGGCCATTAACAAAATGAAAACATATTCATCTCTGATACCCATGAATGAGTGCAACAATAAATGAATTATCCTCTCCAGAGATTTAATTCATGCTTTATGTGTGAAAGACTGGCCTAAAATGTGAAATTGCCTTATCCACTACAATTTCCTTACCATTTTCCACTATTTTCAGGAGGATGACAAGGTGAAAAATGCTCCTTAAAACGGAACAGGAAGCTATATGACAAGGTGAGTTTTCAACACTAGTGTTTACTTGGTAGTAGACAAAGAAGCTGGTTACATGCTGAAGATTTGTACCTATTAATCACAGAATGGTCACATCCCTTCACTTTCAGTGTATTCATCAATTTCACAGAAAAATCATCCAGGTTTCCTCAGGGGGCTCAAATCAACGTGTTTGAAAAGAATCATCATTTCGCATCTCTTGCAATGCGCAAATTTTGTTACTAAGATACTGCAGCTCTGTTGCCATGGGTGCAGAGATGGTCAAGTGTCAGCTTTATGTATAGACCCCCCAAAAAACAAGAATTTTTACTGAAACTTGATAACAATAGTGTTGTGTACATAATGTCCAGAGAAAACATGAACCACTTATAGATCTGTTATGTTCCAATTCACAGAATGCAATTATTCACTAGCCTACCGGTGCACTCAAGATGAGTGTTTTGTTGAAGTGTTGAACCATTTAGAATTGTATGAACTTGGTGTGACATGAAACATACTGTAATGTGATGATTAGACCGATGTAAGCCGAGTGTAGATTTTTTTCTTGGAGGTTACATTCATTCTTAAAATAATAAAATAATTATCCAAGTAAGCAGCCTGTTTCAGTTCTTCTGAAAGGACAAGAAGTGTTGTTGTAACAGAAGTGATGTTAAATCTCTAAGAAAATCCATTTCCGATTAGTGGGAGCTCCGGGTTAACATGACAGCTCTCTCTTTCTCTCTGTGTCCCAAAGTCTAGATCCACAATGCTTTCAAAACTTTTAATAAATATTGATATCATATGTTCTGAACTATGAGTAATCTCGCATCCTCTTGTACCTATGTTCATGTTCCTCTCAACCATCCTCCTATTTTCAAAATTATTATTCATTTATTATAGTTCAAAAGGGTAAATAAGAATGGCTATTTGATCGGTAATAGCCATAATTGCACTGGCTGTACAGAAAAAAAAGAGAAAGGACAGTATTGATGCAGTTAATGATAGCTAGATACCACGCTGAATGTAAAATATTACAAACAGGAACTGTGACTCAGTCTTATTTAACCCCAGGAAGAAAAAAGTGATACATCACCTCTGCATGTGATGGATGAACAGGATGTCAGAACCAACTTCATGTGATTACATACAATGTAACATTTTTAAAAGTTATAGAAATCTATTGAACACACATTAATCTGTCCGTCCTTGAACAATATATTTAGAATGTTTTAGAAAACAGTGAAAGCAGTTTGCAATAAATGAGCACTAAGCTGCGTGTTAAAAATAGCCTGAGCAATAAAGGAAAAGAAAAAAGCAAGCAGAGTTACAAGGTTGCAGTATGAACGAGCTTCATCAACTGAAGGAGAGAGGGAGGGAGGGAGGCAGGGAGAGATGTGTAGGCGACAACTTTGAGCTCACGTAGAGTCCGAGGTTTCAAAGTTTATATATATACCATACATACATATTTTACCATGTAATTTGCACCGCTTGGTGTTTTTGATGAAAGAATCAAAAAGCCTCCACGTGGCAAAATGCAAAGACAACATACTTACGTAATCACAATGAGGTAGGACATGACATTACTGCACAACAAGTAGCTGCAAAACAAGTCCGCAAAGATACAATGCAATCCCACTTTATCACGATATATAGTCTTGTTTACAGAGGCTATTTGAATCATGGTATTGTGGTATGCTATGGAAGGGTCATGCGTTTGGATCTTTAGGTGACCATCAGCATCTTCAGTACTGTCCTGACAGAGTATTTTATAAAAATGGGTTGCCAAGCAACAGTTTTTCGTTTTTCTTTAAAGTTAAAAGAGTGAAGACCTTGATTCCTTGGGTTTTAAAATAAACACGAACATAAAGGAGGATATAAAACCAGACAAGTGTCCTTCAAACTGTTCACTCATCGATCTTTCTCCGGTTCTTTCTTTTTCGTCCGTGTAAACATACTCTGTATGAATAAGAGAACGATGTTCTGTTGTTTTAAATTTACTAGAGAGAAAAGAAAACTATTTACATTGTAGCTACGGGCACACACGTGATTTAAGATCTCTAACATAGCGAAATATCAAATATTATTCAATATATTTAAATAAGGCTTAAACCTTGTTGACAGTATTATTGAAGTAATCAATCATACCCACTTAAAATAAATATTCATAATCGTGGCAAAAATCGTGACCTTTGTTTATAAGGCTACTTAATAAATTACGATGATGAGAGGGTATCTGTCAGTTCACATGTATTAAAATGTATTAAATCGTATCAGCTTTCTTATTAGATAATTTCTATTATTAATTTTGACCGAATTTTGGATCGTGCTGCGTCACTTTGTTAGATATACCTTTTTTTGCTGATTGACGTTTGTGGGGGGTGTAGTCGTTGAATAAAATCATTGTTTTCCTAATCGTGGTTATTGTTTGTTTTCCATTATTTATTGCATGGTGGCATGTAACGTTGGTTGATGTAACGTCGGTTGATGTAACGTCGTGAGTTATCTGCCTCCTACTAAAAGTAACCAGGCGCATCTTTTTATCACAAAAATTTGATTTTACATAAGATATAAGATCTGGGTGTTCAAAAGCATCGAAATCTCATGCCTAAACCTAATGCTAAGCCACAAAATTACAGCAGCTTCCAGACAGATACACCAGCTCTGTGAGCGCAACAGGGTGGAGAGTCGCTGCCTTCGTTTAGTTTTTGTCCAAATCTGGCTCTGTGCGTTGAAAGGGATCCCATATTTACCCTACGTCATCATCACAGAACCACAGAAGCAATATGCAGAGATACTTAGAGAATAGATTCAAATGCACGCCCCCTCCAATCATTTTTTTCAGCTTTGCTCTCTATATAAGGGGGCTGAGAGCAATGTTTCCATCAGGATCTTCTTCATACTAAACTAACAGAGACGATTAACAGCACCAACATTGAAACTTCAAGGATATATGGACCAGAGGAAGCTTTTTATTTTTAAAGATAGTATCTCAAACTCTTACAAAAAGTAGCAAATGTTCCAATGATGGCTGAGTAGCTCTAACAGTAGGCAGAGAAGAAAAAGGGAATTTCACCCAAATTCTTTGTCCATTACAACGATTCCTGGACAGAAGAGAAAATGTACCGGTCTACTAAAGGAGCATCAAAAGCTCGGCGAGATCAGATCAACGCTGAGATTCGTCATCTGAAGGATCTTCTGCCTATCTCAGATGCCGACAAGGCTCGACTTTCGTATCTTCACATTATGTCTCTCGCGTGTATTTACACAAGAAAGTCCGTCTTTTTCTCACAAGGTATGATAAAATATTTTTAAACAAAATTATTTTATTGTCTATTTTATGAATTTTGCTAGAGCACTGCGTATGCTCATATCTGAGAAATCTCTGACCCTGTCCAGTTCTGAAAGTTGCTGGTCTCTGTCTATGGTGCTGATGCTGACCTATTTCTAGTGATGCTGAACGTTGAGATTATGTTGACACTGTGTATATTAGAGACATCAATTTTGGGTTTTCAGCTCGAGCTAACAAGTATTTTGTCATTATCAGTATCGGCAGGTCAAGACGTGAGCGGGAGCGCGCTGTCTTTGCCGGAACTCTCGGAGCTCGTGCATACGTTACCGGGCTTCCTGCTCGTGCTGACGAGTGAAGGAAAACTTCTGTGTGTGTCGGACAATGTTGCGGAGCACCTCGGCCATTCAATGGTGAGAAAAATAAATATGATTAATAAAATATACACATTTGAATAAATGTGGAATAGTTTCTATCCGCAGTTAAGTTGTCAGTTACTGAAATAATTATTTGTGTTTCATTCAGGTGGATCTAGTCGCTCAGAGTGACAGTGTGTTCGACATTATAGACCCAGCCGACCACTGTGTCGTGAGGGGCAGCCTTGTGCCAATCACTACACCTGACACTGGTAATTTACACTTCACCTGACCTGTCTCTATGAAAACCATGCAAGAGATTTTTAATCCCCTAATTTTTGACCTTTTGATTGTTTTCAGACCGCCTCTTTCGCTGCCGTTTCAGCACTTCAAAGTTTGTAAGGAGGCAGGGATCAGGGAACAAACTAGCGCTTGTCCGAGCGCGCTGTCTGCCACCTCCCTACCACACTTCCACCTACTGGACCTCCAATCCAGTCTGGGTGTGTTTTTGCACCCCACTGGAGTGTCATATCCCACACATTTCATCAACCAGGAATCCTCTCCCCACCCCACCTGCTGAACAGTCTTTCCTGCTGTCCTGTTTCCAGTCTCAGCACAGCCGGGACATGAGAATCCATGCAGCTCAAGACAGGTATGAATACTTTAAATATGCTTCTCTTTCTTCTCTACTTGCATATGATGTGTATTTGAATGTGAGGGAATAATCTGCATGTTTTTTTCTTTGGCAGTATAAGCATGTACCTTGGCTATGACCTAGAGACTCTGCGCTGTCGCTCTTGGTACAGTCTGATTCATCCTCGTGATCTCTCCCACGCCTCTGCACAGCACTGCGCCCTTTGTGAGTACATAGAGTGCATTACTGTCTGTCTTTTATACGTTTCTGCTATCTCATATTGTGTATTAATTGAACATTGTGTCCATTCTCAGTGCATGAGGGAGGAGAGAGACAGGTGGAGATGGTGGTCCAGGTGGAGGCTGCTGACCACTCTTGGGTCTGGCTTTATATGGTTCTTCACCTGGAAACTGGAGAATATCCAATTAACAGCCACAACTATGTCATAAGGTACACAATTTCTTGCATTTCAGTTTTAGTTATTCTGTAAAAAAAGAGTAATTATGTCATATTATGAAAAACCATAACAGTCTGTTCTTCTCTCTTCCATCCTTCAGTGAGTCTGAAGCTTGGTCAATACGTCAGCAGTTATATTCAGAGCAGAACCAGCTAGCTCTCCTGTACCAGGAGACGCGTCAGTGCTCTGACCCTCTGTCCAGTCCAGACCAAGTCTTCACCCCCAGCAGCAGTGGCCTGTCATCCCAATCTTTTGACTTCAGCTTCACAACATCTGGCCGGAGCTCTTCTGAGGAGCTCCCCGGTACCTCTGGCCTGTCCAGCATGGCACTTGTCCCTGATCCCCTTCAGGGATTTCCTCAAGATGAAGAAAGCCATCCTCAACCTCATGGCAGTCACCAGATGTGGCTTGCAGAATCCCCAGATCAGGCACCTAGATCAGTTCCCCAAACCCATCCCATTCCTCCACCCGTGCCTCCATTCAAAGCTCCTAAACGCCAAAACTCAGAAGAGTTTATCTGTACACCCCCCTACACCCCTAGAATAGGAGGGGGGACTTTTATATTTGGCGATGAGCCCTTTAAATCAGATCACAGCAAAGGAAAGAGGAGGCAGTCTATGACCTCAGTGAATTACCCAATGTCCCTCTCTGTTGGCAGCGGGCAGACAATGCCAGCTCAACACTGCCGCAAACGCCTTTATGAGACACTGCCGCCCACTCCAGACAGCCCAGGGAGTGATGAATGCATTCTCATGGCATTGCCAGAGATCAGGGGACCTCTGTATGTAGATGTCCCTCATTTCCCCTATCACGGTCCCCCTGAAGATCTTTTGACCCCCGAGGCTTCGCCCACTAAAAAACCCTGTTTGAGTTTCTTCTCTCAGGAAGAGAAGAGTGAAATAGAAAGAATGGAGATCTCTCTCCTGGCACAATATATTAGCACTTTAGCTGAAGGTTTCTGTCACAACCACCCACAAACCAAATGTAACCCTTCATCAGCTCCCCCGCATCATGCATCGTCCCACAATCCCACCGCATCCTTTGAGGGGCCGAACTCCTCTTTGGCTCACATTGATGTCAGTATGTTTGAGGAGGAAACAGTAGATGGTATCCCTCTTTCAAATCTGTCATCCCCCTCATCTTACTCATCTTCATCTACGCTCACCTACACGCAGTGCTCCACACCTACCCCTATGAGCCACAGCTCTCCTGTTCACACACAGGAGGAGGTCCTACACCACCTCTGTAGCGTCC
This sequence comes from Beaufortia kweichowensis, assembly GCA_019155185.1. Lineage (NCBI taxonomy): Eukaryota > Metazoa > Chordata > Actinopteri > Cypriniformes > Gastromyzontidae > Beaufortia > Beaufortia kweichowensis. Next base: position 8,903,821 of record CM032812.1, on the reverse strand, counting down.
AGTCGACGCACTGTAAATGCATGGCCACGGGTGGGCTGCAGGAATCGGAGAGTCCTGACGAGGGAAAGGCTTTCACAGAAAGTGTGATGGACGTGGAGATGATGTCCAACACTATTTCAGCCTCCCCAGGGTCCACCTCAGCTTCTGCACTTCCTGCACCCACCTCCGCTCTGCCCTGTGCCCAGTCCCTCCTAGAGGAGCTGGTCAGCATGGAACCTGTGTTTGGGGCAGCTGCCCCGATGACTCCTGCCAAGAGGCAACAAGATGAGTTGTATCAACTCCCTCATCAAGACGGTCAACAGATCTTCTACCAAGGTAAAAAGATGACATTTTTGTGATTATGTCAATAAAAGATGAGACTTATTTTTTTTATTAATGTCTAATCTCTGCTTTCTCTGTCTTTTCTTTTACAGATGGAACAAGTGATCACATGTTTTAACATAAGTCTGTGACTTAATTGAAGTATGGCATATTGTCATCTTTAACAAAACATCTTTTATTTTTTGAGATATTGTATTAGATTTAAATCAAAGTGTATAAAGTAAACAGATATCTATGTTTATAATTTAATATCATGAAGTCATGAATGTGCATCCTATTCATATTGGACTGTCACTTTGGGGGAAAATACTTAAAGTATAACTGATACGGCAATGTTACAAAGTGCCAGTTTGTATTCACTTATAGTGAGGATTGTGTTTTACAAACAAATGTATTTGAATACTAATGAATCAAGTGTATTTGTTAAGTCATCGTTTCTACGATTCAGTAGAGGATTGTTTCCTTCTCTCTTTCTATTTGCTTTTGTTTGTAAGAAGTGTTTGTGTTGGTATATGAAATCCTTACAGTCTATAAAAATACTATAATAAATGCTAATAAAAATGTTTCGTCTTTTATACGTTGGAGATACATAGGATTTACCTATTCAATGTATCATATTTCCTTGTTTCCACAAAGAATATCCTTGAATTCTGTGCTCTCTTGTTATCCAAATATGTATATGAGAGTCAATTAAATGCATCAAAGCGAGATCAGTATCTGTTTATTGTTTCTGTCCCCTCCACTGTGCTCAACTCTCCTTCATTCACTGCATTTTCACGCGTCTCCATGGTTTCCTGGGACTGACTGACGCAGATGATGAGGTGCTATCTATTTTTCCTGACGTGAGCTCTTGACTCACAGTGGAGACAATCAACCTCCTACTCGCACATACACACGCGTATAAGTCCGCTGAATGCATACTGTACAGCGAATAGCCAGCCCACACGTTCCCATTATACCTGGGAGCATGATAATACCCTATATGGTCTTTCCTGCCTGCCCAACACTCTCTCAATCTCTGCTTCCATTTTTTCTCTTGTTGCTGGGTGGATGAGAGATCTTCCCAGTGCAATCTCTGCCTCCAGCACCCCTAAACCATTGTCTTCCGTTATCCTTTTCATTCAGTCCGATGTCCGGTGCTCTACTGACCCTCCCACACAGAACCAAGGACCTTACATCCAGAAATATCCTCCGTCCGCACACATGTGAACTCATGTCTCTTATTTTCTGTCCTTGTGAGAATGATGTACCTTCAGCAATGAAGAGGTATAAAAATAGACAGAAAATAGGGAGTGCTTGGAAGGTGCACTAGAGACTGTAGGAGCTTGTTCATTCTGCTTTCCTCCCACTCCTCCAATCAGCCTGCCGAATTTCTTTTCATCCTCCCTTTTTCACACATCTGTGCTTTCTCATTCATACCGGCCCATTCATTAGTACCCCATCTCTCTCTCTCTTTCCCTCTTCTTATGACTCAGCCATACCTCTTTAACTCATCTCTTCCTTCACTGCTGCCTCGCTCTTCATCGGCCTACAGATACGTCCACACAAAAAGCCCACGGCCACTTACATTATAATGAAAATGCACAAATAAAGGCACTCTTGTCTTGTTTTCTGGGAAGGATGATGAAAACAACCACTTACTCTATCTGAACTATTCAAAGATGGACTAAATATTTCTGTACTAAAGCACAAATGAAATGCAGCACAAATGCAGTGCGGTATTTTTTGACAATTTGTTATACCTAGCTAAAGTGTTTTTATCCTGTCTTAGATTGTTTTTTGTAAATATGTACTGTGGATACTATAAAGCGCTCAATGCTGACGTTCAGTGGCCATCAATGGAATTGACATTGATCTTATCAGCAAATGTAAAGCGTCACTCTTTGGACACACAAAAGCAAATCATTATTCTTATTAACTATTATATTCATATAGATTATATTCCTATATAATATTTTTGAATGCTAAGTTATTAAAACTATAGGTTTGTATAAAAACTAATGTTTTAAAGGTACAGTTCACCTAAAAAATAGAAGTTCTGTAATCATTTATTCACTCTTATGTCATTCCAAACCTGTTTGACTTCGTTCCTCTGTGTAACACAAAAGAAGATATTTTGAGAAATGTCTGGATTTGTGTCCATACAATGTTGTTTGGTCAATGTTCTTCAAAAAAAGTGAGAACTACTGAGAAAAATAAAGTCATGCAGGTTTGGAATGACACAAGGGTAAATAAATAATGAATACATTTTCATTTTTAGGTGAACAATCTCTTAAATCTTAAATTCTTGATTACCAAACCGCAGGTGTTTGATCAGAGCCTGCAAAAAACAAATTTATTTTGAAAATAATTTTAAATCATTTTAAAGGCTTATAAAATGCATGGGTGACTATGAGAAAGTTAAATGTAGTTAATTATTTTTATTATATACATACTCTTTCCTGATAAAAAAAAAAAACCAATGGTGTCTATTCCTTTCGTCAGCTTTTACCATTAAAACCATTACAAAATATCTTTATGTAGTGTTAACTAACAGCAATTTGATGCTCTTTTATGGTCTGTTTTATATCTTGTTCCCTTGGTTTTGGCTTTACCTTAATGTAGGTGTAAAACTACTACTAAACATTTGATCGTATACTAAATTGTGAAACATCATTTAATTCAAAGATGTATAAACACTCATCCGCTAGATGGCAGTACAGGCTTGAGCTCGTCACTTGTTCGACACAGAAGAAGATTCTTTCAGGTCGACGTATGTTCAACATGGTGGCGAGCATGGCTGTATTACATTTTAAAGGTTGAAAGTGTTGTCCTCGTTTCTGCACTGACTGAATATTTTGAAAAAGGTATAATTTCGAACATTTACATGCAGGTACGTTAAATATTATAAGCATTATTTCCACGGTATATTTATCTGCCTCTTACAGTAATATTGAGCAATGACTGAACATTGCAAATGTTCTGCCTGCAGATTAAATAGGATGGCGTTTTTAGGGAGCCTAAGACCTATGCTGTCCTCTGTTCTACAGGGTGAGTAATATGTCCATAATATGTTCCAAATATGTCAGTTTAAAATAAACAAATAAAAAATTCTCTATTCTCTTTTCAGCATCCAGCTCTGTATACTCATGGTCTGCTCCTGTCATCACCAGGACAATGGCCACACTGAATCAAATGCATCGTAAAGGAAAACCTCCTCCACCTCCTAAAAAGTTCAGTGCCACCTTTGGACGACCACAGCTCAAGGCTATAGTCCTGAAGACCATGATCAGAAAACCAAAGAAGCCAAACTCTGCGAACCGCAAGTGTGCACGAGTACGTCTGTCCAATGGTAAAGAAGCTGTGGTGTTCATCCCAGGTGAAGGTCACAACCTCCAGGAACACAATGTGGTGTTGGTACAAGGTGGACGGACACAGGACTTACCAGGGGTCAAACTCACTGTAGTCAGGGGGAAATACGACTGTGCACATGTTGTAAAGAAGAAACAATAATTTGTATTATTGTTAAATAAAGTTGATTACTTATGTTTATTTTCTTTTTGTTTAACAATACTGTCTTCATTGCTTTGATATATATCCTGTATAAATGCTAATAAAAATATTAATGGCAAAAATAAACTGTGATCCTGGTGGTGAAGTTTAGTAGTTTAGTATTTAATGGTCATGAATTGAGTTAAACATCCATGTTTTGGATGTGATTTTTGGAAACTGTTCTGTAAACTGTTGTTTTAAAAGAAAAAATGAATTAAACTGGTGGTCTTTATGGTTTTTGTTTCCTAACATAATAAGGCAATATTTGTTTGTCTTTTTATCACCATGTACTATAATTTTATAATACTGCTAAAGACATAATGTTTCAAAGAAACATTAGAAAACAGGATTCAAGTTGTAAATCATCAGCAAATACATTAATTATAATGTTTATTTTTTTTAATGGATCACTCGTTAGTCATAAGGAGTATAAACAAAGCAGAATGTCGTGTTATGCTACAACCCGTATTGTTTTAGTTGCAACCCTCTTGCGTAATAGTGGCCTAAACTGTTCACTATTGGAGGACCAGAATCCAGTTTGGCAGGGTCCTGCTACTGAATCTTATGTTATGCTCATACCCATTTCAACCTTCCTTCAAGCCGTGCCTACACCTCTACATCAGGTATGTTCAAAAAGGCATTTTAACCTAAATATATTTGTGTATATATGTGCTTTAACACTGTTCATTGCTTCTCATTTGTTCAGAGTAATGGAGGTTATATATGAAGTAGAGGTGACCACAGGCTCCATGACCCATGCTGGTACTTTTGACAATATATTCATTACTCTGATTGGCACACAAGGGGAAAGTGAGCGGACTAGACTTGACAGCTATGGAAGGGATTTTAAGACTGGAATGGTGAGATTTATGTGTGTATTTTATACTGTACAGTAGGTACGCATGTGTAGATCATACAAAAATAAATCAATTGCTAACTGAAATTGTTGATGCTCACTAAAACCACAGTATTTTTTTGATAGACGGTGAAGTACAAAGTGGTCACCAAGTTCATCTTCGCCAACATCCTTCTGATCAGGATTGAGAAAGATAATTTCATGTTCCTGCCGGAAAATGATTGGTTCTGCTCTTTGATAAAAGTGAGAACTACTGAGAAGGATGTTTTATTTTTTCCATGTTATCGCTGGATGGCAGAAGGGGAGGTGATTGAGTTGCGAGAGGCAAAAGGTTTGAACACCTAAATTCATAATGGATAATTACATGTAGCTATTCTGAACCAGATCAACCACAATTATTTCACACTTCTGTCTACTTTGTTAAATACACTAGTATGATAATATCACTTTTCTTCTCCAACAGCCATAAAAATCAACAAAGAAAAATATTCAATGCTGAAAGAACACAGAAAAAACCAATTAAAGCTAAACAAACAGGTTTACCAGTAAGTCTTTAGTTAAGCAGGTAAAATTTTGTGGCATCTTTGCAACCGTTTCTTAGCATTTTTAACAATTTGCCTTTAACAATTTGCCCTTAAGGTGGACTGAGTATAAAACAGGTCTTCCACAGTGTGCTGGTTTTCAGGAGACCCTGACTCTTTCCTCAGTGGTCCGATTTTCTTTCACCAAAGCCATGGATTCTGCTTTCAACAGCTCTACAGCGTGAGTCCCTTTAACCTCAGTGTTTTAGTGTAAAGTTCATTAATACAATCACATTCATCAATTAATTTCCTGTGTCCTCCAGGCTTGGAGAGATAAAAATGAAAAAACTAGCCAATAAATCTTGTCAGTGGGCTCAAATAGAAGACATGAAAAGTGCCTTACGGTCAACCAAAACAAAAATTTCAGGTATGATATCTGCCAACATATTCTGTTTTACAAACATCGACATTGTAAGATGTGCCAAGTTTCTTAGCGAGTGCAGTAAAATACTTGATTGGTGTTCACAATCACAGAATATGTGAAGCTGCACTGGATGGATGATGATTTTTTTGGGCATCAGCTTCTAAATGGTCCCAATCCCATGATGCTCCACCGATGCACTGAACTTCCTTCAAATTTTGCTGTCACGGACAACATGGTGCAGGATTTTCTGGAGAGTGAAACGTCTCTCACTTTAGAGATGAAGGTAAATGGAGTGATAATAGAGTGGCTCTTCTCATAATAAACATGACGTTCTTAATACAAATATTGTTTTACATTCTGACCCAACAGAGAGGAAATCTATTCCTGTGTGACTACAAAAGACTAGCGGATATACCAACTCGAGTCATCAATGGCAGTCAGCAGCATGTTGCAGCTCCTCTCTGTTTGCTGTACAAGAATCAAGTGGGAAAACTTCTGCCTATTGCCATTCAGGTATATTTACTGTGAGCTGGGTTTCAATGACCTGTGATCAGTATTGACTGAACCATGTCTGTCATGTCAGTATGTCTGTTATTCTGAATTCTGTACATTATGTTCATGGTCATATTTTTCTGGCATCCACAGATTTTTGATCCTTGTTGAGCAAATATTGCCATTTCTCTGGTATTTATTCTGTCTGTGTCAGTTAAAGCAACAGGCATCAGAGGAAAATCCAGTTTTCTTGCCTAGCGACTCAGAGAGTGACTGGCAGATCGCCAAACTGTATGTGAGGAATGCTGATTGTCTGGAGCATCAAGCATCTTATCTGCGCAGCCATCTGGTGGCCGAAGCCTTTACAGTGTCATTGTTAAGAAACCTCCCTGCAGTTCACCCAATACATAAAGTACGCAATACTTAACATTTTGCAATAACCCATGCAATTTTTGTCGGTTTTTATTAGATTTTGCATACATTTCATTAATCACTTAACTAATATTTTGTTTGTTTGATTCTCTTATAGTTGCTGGTACCACACACACGTTACACACTCCAGATAAACGCTCTGATTCGGGAGAGGCTGCTCGGTCCAGAGGGTGTTGTCACTCAGGTAATGATCCGAGATTTCTTTATTGTTATTGTACAGGTATGGCAAAAGTAATAGATGTTGATGGATGGATGTGTGTTGCATAAATTAAAGTAGACTTGGACTGAATTCAAACAACTCTGACCGTCAACTGTCATACTGTAATATTTCATAGTTAAATTCTAATCTAATTATGACAAACTATATCATGAAGATAAAGTCTAAGAAGTTTAAATATTTGACAAATCTTAATAATAAAATTAAAAAATGTTATTTTTTAAAATACATAAAATTAAAAAGAATAAAAAACCTTTTTAATAAAAAAATTACAATATCATAACTTTAACAAATTGCAAAAAAAAAGCATTTTTATGTGTATACTTAATATGCACAGTGACAGTTGTAGACACTATTCTTTCATTTGTCACTATTTAAACTGACATGTGAATCGTTTTCACTTTAGAATACAAGTATTGGAGGTGAAGGGATGTATGAGCTCATGAAAAAGGCGTTCTCAGACTTGACCTACAGCTCCCTCTGTCTGCCAGAAGACATCAGAAATCGAGGACTGGAGTCTATTCCCAATTTCTTCTACAGAGATGATGGACTTCAGCTGTGGGGCTTAATAAATGAGTAATTTTATAATTTCATTTAATTACATTTTGAAGGCTTTAGTGTTAAATATAATGTTAAACATAAATCAGATATTGTAATGATTGTGATGTCGGTCTTCAGATTTGTAAGGAGCATGGTGGAGTTGTATTATCAGGGTGATGATGATGTGCAGCAGGACACTGAACTCCAGGACTGGATCAGGGAGATCTTCATTCACGGCTTTCTTGGGCAAAGCGTCACAGGTGATTGAGTCAGTGTGGCTTTCGTTGCAACAGTTTCGTGATAGTCACAGCTGAAATCCCTCAGCATTACTTACATGAATGCAAATGGGTTTTTTCTGTCATCACTTTCTTGTCATTCAGGTATACCTCAGTGTTTCAGTACAGTGGAGGAAGTCATCAAATTTGTAACCATGATCATCTTTACAGTGTCAGCTCAACATTCTGCCCTCAGAGCAGGACAGGTATAGTAAAAATAAGCTAAATATGATTTTAGTGACCGTATTATTATTGCCAATTGCTCATGTTTTTTCATAATTCTTCATCTAGTTTGACTATGGTAGTTGGTTTCCAAACTCCCCTTGTTCTCTGAAAAATCCTCCTCCATCATCTAAAGGACGTTCAGACAGCAACGCATTGCTGGACGCTCTGCCTGATGTCAACACTTCTGTAAACATGGTGTCAGTCTTTTGGCTCCTGAGCAAGACCTCATCTGACTTGGTAAGTAATTTAACTGTTAGTTTTTAGTAGTTCCTATTTCCTCTATAGGTGATATAGCATGGCACTAACAACGCCAAGGTCATGAGTTCGATCACTATAAATGGCTTTGGATGAAAGATAGTTTGTCAAATTTATAATCAAATCTTTTGTCTCTAATATTTCATTCAGGTTCCACTTGGGCAATACCCTGAGGACTACTTTTGCCAGACCTCTGTGCAGAAAATAATCGGAAATCATCAAGCGGAGTTGTCCTTTATGAGCGAGCTCATCAAAGACAGGAACTCGAGATTGAAAGTGCCTTACACTTACCTGTGCCCTGACAGAATAAACAACAGTGTGAGCATTTGACATTAAGCACTTATGTGATACTCAAGACTGTTAGTTACATTATATCATTTCTAATGAGCAACTTGAAAATGTATTTTAGGATCGTAATGAGTAAATTTAAATAATGATGCATATTTACTTGGTAACAATGTTCTGAGACATTGTTATTTCTGTGAACATGCAGTTTGCATTAATAGAGTCATATTTGTCAATGCATTATAAATTGCAACATATTTATACATACATTGTACCAACATTCCAACGTGATGGTTTTGTAAAAGGAATAAGAACTCTAAACAATATTTTACATCTAATACTACATGTTTTATGTGTTTAATACAAAACCAGCAGTAACAATGTTCCACTGCAAACTGTCCAATAAAGTTTAACAACACATGCTATTTGGTTAGTGTTTGGACCTAAATTCTGCATGATAGTGTCTCTCCAGAATTGATTCTTTATTAATGAAAAGCAATATACAGATGCTATTCTATGAAGATCTGGATGACACACAATCATCTCAGATCATTATTTCATCCAAATTCCTTTGACATATAACATGTAATATGAGAGATTCAGTGCAACATACTCTCTCTCTTTAACAAGTCAGCACTGCAGTTTTGGATCGAGTTCATCAATGCACCGCAGAAGGTTTTCGTTTTTCTCAGGGTAGTGATTTTCCCTGATTTTCTTTTTAATGTAGCGGGTTGTCTCATCTCGTGCCTGCTGGCTGGAACTAGTAGATATGTGCAAGAGGTCCTTCAGCAGCTCCTGGTTGGCCTCCACTGACAAACCCAGTAAAAACCTCAGAAAAATGTTATAGTTGCTACTCTTGGAGCATAATGCTTTGTCAACTGCACTCTTGAGTAGATCTGTCAAAGAAACCTTCAAGACCTTCAACTTGCTCGAATCGAGAACGTTCTTCCCATGTTTTTTTAAAGACAAGAAGACGTGGAGAGCGGCGAGGTATTCCTGAATGGTCGGATGGGCAAAGCAGCTCACCCTCTCTGTGTACATCACAAATTTATCTCTGTAATACTCAGAGCAGAGACCGCTGCAGACCACAGCGGGGTAAGAATCCATGTTAATCTCCTCCAAGTGCTCTTTTTCCATCTTAAACTTGTCCTTCTCAAGCATGATGTAAGCCAGCTTTGCAAGCCTAATGAGCAGTTCGTCAGCAGTAACATTTTTGGCTTCTTCATTTGGGTTGTTTTGCAGTTTCTGAATGCACATTTGAGTGTGAAAATGCAAAAAGTTGGTGTAAAGATTGGTAAGAGTTTTAGGCAGCTCGGCTAATGGTGGAAGAGACTGAAACTGTTGCTGAAGTACTTTAGACACCACCCAGCAGAACAGCGGCAGATGGCACATGATGTACAGCGTCTTTGAAGCCTTTAGGTAAGCGATCACTCTTTCAGCGAGTACTTCGTCTTCGATTGTCTTCCTGAAATAAGCTTCTCTCTGGTCATTGTTGAAGCCACGAATCTCCAGGAGTTGGTGGACGTGTTCTGGTGGGATCACATCGAGAGCTCCCGGTCTGGAAATGACCCAAACGAAGACGTTATACAGCAGGTTGCCCCTGATGAGGTTAGTCATCAACACCTGCACACTCGTAGGCCTATTTGAGTCGCACCAATATTGAGTCTTGCGGAAATTGAAGACGATTCGACTGTCATCCAAGCCGTCGCATATGAACAAAACTGGGCAGCCCTCGAAATCTAGTGTCTCCACCTCCTTCATCTCTGGATAGAGTATGTTAATTAAAGACATCAGGGTATATTCTTCATCTTGCAGCTGGTTTAGTTCCTTGAACGGCAGAGGCAGGAGGAAGAAAATGTCTTTATGTGTTTTTTCATCTACCCAGTCGAGGATGAACCGCTGAACTGCGAAGGATTTTCCACATCCGGGGCTTCCTTTAGCTAACACTGATCTCAAACGTCCCCTCTTTTGGTCTGGTGCCAGTATGTCGCGTGAGGATAACGGCTGTCTGTTCACTTTGGTCCCCTCTGCCAGGTCTTCAATCTTTTCTCTAAACTCATGCTCGGTATTTACTGCTGCATTAATGCCGTTTGAGATGTAAAGATCTGTGTAAACAGATTCAAAGCGGACTGGCTGTCCTTGCTGGCCAAAACCCTCATGTACCATCTCGTACTTCCTTTTAAGGTGCAATTTCAACTCGTATCGCACTTTAACTGTGGGAAACAAAATGATAGACTTTTAGACAACAATGTAAAATGCAATTCAGTTTTAGAAAAAAAAAATAACATGACATACTTCTTTTGCAAAGTCCTTCCAGATATTCAGCCAGTCTCTTTAAGTGCATGCTTTTTAGGATCACAAGCGTGATATTCAGGGACACCTCAAGATCACAGAGCTCCAGGATTTTATCCACCAGATCCACAAGATCAGTTTCACCAAGAGGATCACGAAAGATCTCTGGATATCTCTCCCACAGCAGTTTCTTGAAAACCTTTAATTCATCCACTGTAAGTTTCTGTAGGCAGGTGGAGAGAGCCTGAAATAAAAATCGAAGTTTAGATGTGAAAATTTCAGTGAAGTAATTAACATGATAATGATTTTTTTTTAAATTATGATTTAAATTCAGCATGGTCATCACTTCACCTTAAAAGCAAATTCCACTGTCATTGCTGGGTGTCTTGCCTTTGGATCTACTTGTAATTCTGGTTTCACAGGAACAGGAGCACTTTGTTGTTTCTGACCCCCTTCTTTTGACTTGCTTTTCTTCCTTGAGCTTAATACATTACATATTATGACATATATTAACATATTTTGTGTGTATATATATAAATGGAATATATATAAAATATAAAAGGAAAACTGTCATAATGATTATAAATGATGTATGTAATATATATGTTAAACCAATAAACCATGATATTGAGAATGTGAAAATGATTTAATCTGGTGGAAACAGCAACAGAATATATTAATTGTATAACTTCACCTTGCTTACTGCAGTGTCCTCCATATTTATGTCCTCATCAGAAATATCAAAAGAAGATGCAGCGCTACAAACAGACGACTCAGGTGTTTTCAAATGAACCCTGGGGAAAGTTGATATGATGAGAAATTGGACTTACAAGACCAACAAACTAGGCTAAAATCACATAAGGAGCAAATTTCAAAGCTCTATCAAGAACCCATTTTAGCTTACCAATTTTACCCACTTACACTGCATATCTCTGTTTTCAGGTTTTATTTGAGTAGGATTGAATTGTGTTCTCATTTGGCAGATAAGATCCCACTAATAAAATTCAACACATTACCAGTAGAGACCATAATAGGTTCCATTTAAATCAATACAATTCCCATTATAACCATTATTTCTATATTCCAAATTTCTTTTTTGTTTCTGTTGTACAAATGAGTCTTGAGGAAACAAAGTACATTCTTGCAGGTAAATAAAGATGACACAAACTCACTGTGTTTCACATGGCTCTTGCTCCGGCCATGAATCTGACCACCTGTTGCTGCACCAGGAAGAATAACTTAAAGCGGGTGACTCTGCTCTTTCCACATGTTGTCTGGTAAGAATAAGAAAATTGAGAAAATCAAGTACACTACTAGTCAAAAGTTTGAAAACACATTTCATAATAGTAGTAAACTCATCCAAAACGTGAAATAACACAATTGTAACTGTGGGAATTATGTTGTGATAAAAGCATCCAAAATAAATGAAAAATACGTTATATTTTAGCTTCTTCAAAAGTTGTCACCCTTTGTCTAGAATTTTCTAAATCATAATCTTGATATTTTATCATCCAGCTTCTCAACCCAGGAAGCTTTTTAACAGCACTGAAAGAATTTATATCTATGCTGGACTTGTATTGGTTGCTTTTTATTTATTATTTGGTTCAATTAATCCATTTAAAAGTATGTTTTTAAAAAAGTTTATATTAGTTTATATTTTTGTCTACAAAAATAATTCAAACATTTCATTATATACCTACAGATAAAAAGATTTTTAAGATCATGATAAATATTTTAGTCAACTGTGTCTAAACTTCTGATTGGTACTAAATATAATACAAGAAACCATTAATTAATGTTGTAGGAAAAGTGATACAGTACACGGGAAATACCGTCATGGCTACGGCGTGTCCCTGATCTCACCAGCAGGTGTCGCAATTACATAACAGACAAACATGCGCGCGTGCTACGCTAAACACACGTTTCTGCAAAACCGAAGAGAAATATTACCCCACAGGCTCAGAGTATCCGAGGGCAAACGGCAGTGTCCTTTGAGGAACAACATCCTCTTCGTCACCATTCTCACTGCCAAATGCGGAAGCCCCGATACCTAATGGCAGACTGTTTTCAGACGCCATGTCTAATGCGTCGTCCTCCATCTCCGCAGCTTTTCCTGAAAAGTATGTCACTGAAAATCTGCGTGTTGCTACCCTAAATAAACAGAGAAGTCACACAGAGAAGTAAAGCTGATTTGAATCGATCATTTATCTGCCCATGGGCTGCACTATTACGTCATGGGGGAAAAACACTAACTATATTACACAACATAATATCCTGTTGCAACTGATTTACTTACGTTCTAGAAAAAGTAACTGCTCGTTTATAATCGACTATATAACGTAAGATTAAAGCAGGCTGTATGTTTACCCTATAGCAGGTGTTCACATTTATTTCGGGAAATGCATGACACAGCAGTCCAGTCACAGTCTGGGTTTAAATATAGTTCTGTAAGACGACATCAACAAGCTGTATTTTCATATTTTACTTCTTTCCTAACTTTCTTCTTCTGGAGTTACATTTACGTTAGCTTGGACGTGTAATATTTACGAGTTCAATTAGGACTGTATGTTCCTTCCTGTTCAGATGAAACAACTTTCGGTTTGTCAACTTCCCTGTTTTCTTAAAGGGACAGTAAGAACACTTTTTGACGTGCAAACGTTTTTGTTGTTAATGGACAATCGCATACTTAGCTTTTTTTTTACTTTTTTCATTTGTTTATTTTTGTCATTTTTCACTTTATATTAGTATTGGTATTTTTTGTTGATTTTTCTGCTGTTTGTTTACTGATTTGACATTTATGATATAGTGTTCATTAAAAAAATACACTATTTTCAGTTTTTTATTGTTTTGGTAACACTTTACAGTAAGGTTGTATTTGTTAACATTAATTAATGCATTAGATTACCTAACATGAACTAACAATCAACAATACTGCAACTACAACATTTATTAATCTTAGTTTATGTTAATTTCACACAGGAATTTGTATGTATTTTACAAGGTGTCTAATTTGTATGAATTCAGATGGTGTGAATCTTATAAAACCTATTATCAGAAAAAAAAAACAACTACAAAGGTCCACCCCTAACCCTAACGTTACTGGGAAGAAGGCAGTATGAATGAGATAAAATACATGTAAATTGTAAGATTGTGTTCCCATTTACTAATAAGATTGTGTTCCCATTTACTAATACTTTTCTTTACATTTATTATATTAATGCACAGTAAACTAACATGAACAATTGTTTTGGCATTAACTAACCTTAAGAGAAATTAATAAATGCTGAAAACAATATTGCTTATTGTTAGTTATTGTTAGATGATGCATTTACTAATGTAAACAAATACAATCTTATTGTAAAGTGTTACTTTTGTTTTATTAAGTTTATTTGCTGAAGATAAGAACACTGATAAAGAGCAAACTGATCTGCCACCTGCCACTATGACATTTCTGCACTGTTGTTTAGGGGTTAAGTGGCTCTGGGAACAGATCAAGGCTTTGTTCAGATTTTTTTGAACTGCTTTTGTTCTTTGTATGTAGAATGTCTATTGTCTATGGCTCTTGACTCACTGGGTGATTTACATAAGGTTAAGATGTGCACTTTTGTGTTTAATTCAGGCTTTAGCATGGATGATAAAATGAAAATAATAATTAAGTGTATTTTGTCCTTTAGGGTAATACAATCCTGAGCATGAAAGGTTCTCATGTGCTGGTCATGTGACAGATGATGACATACCCCGTCAAAACTTAAGGTACAGTAATGGGCACTGTGGGGCACCACAGTTTATAAAATATGATATACACGCATTAAAATCATCGAGTGGTGAATCGTATAGTAAGCTGTATCATTTTTGTGCTTCATATAAATGTGAAAAAAAATGCACTTTGCTAGTCAGTTTTGCTTATTATGTAATACTGAACTATTTTAAAAACCATCTGACTGACCCCTGTGGTAAGGGATCCTATTGTGACATTGTAAATATAGTGTTTACCATTCCATTCATATTTAAAAGCCTTAAATTCTCACTGTTGAAAAGGAACGATTTTATACACATAGTTCTAGTATAGTTGTTTAAGCCCCGTAGTCGCAGATGGTGCAGGACTAAGTCTTAAATAGAGCTGCTCTTGAACCTTGATCCCTCTCCTCCCCTTGTTCCTTAAAAGCCTCTCCTCAATGGCCCTGCAGGCTGCAAGGAATAAGAACATCTGTCGGCAATGCACACTGCCCTCATGTTCCCATGAAATGTGAAATCAAACATAAAGTGCTCTGTGTAATACATCCCTGTTCATTAGATAGTAAAATAATAAATAATATCATATAATATGATCACTTTATAGATCTGTAAGCATTACTGCCACCTAGGGCCAATGTTGTCAATGCACATTGCAATCAATTCATTGTCAAATTAACCAAGTTGTCTTGTCTGTCATGTCATGGGGATTTTTCTATATTGGGTACAGTGTTTCTTGGCTTAATTGGGACAGGCTAGTGGCATGAAAGTCAGCCGTCGGCACTGCATGTTTCCCCTTGAATGATCATGCACAAAGCCCTGACTATAGGTCATTTCAGTTCTGAAGGCAGCAGGCAGACCTCTTCTTCAAAGCAGCATTGCATTTCATTACAGTTTGTACTTACATAGCCTTGTTTGTTAATGAAATGTATTTTCATGATAATGCGTGTGCTTGTTTACAGAATGGCTGTATTTGTGAGCCATTTTAAATGCTTGCAAATGTAGTGAGAAATGACAAAAATGCTATTTTACATTTAGTTAATAGTCCTTAATGGTCCTTAATAGTAAAATAGATTTAAAAACGGTTTATTAGATAAATCATGTTTTGCTGTAAATCTCTTGATATCCACAGGTTTGGATGGAAAAAAATATATTGAAATATATTGAGATTCTGATTTATCTAAAGAAACGTGTTCACCTGCCTAACATCTGGTTTCTCCAGGGGGTCTTTCATCGTAATTGAATGAGTACATATAACTCTTCATCCCTTCTCCCCTGTGGGTTTTAGGGTTGAGTAATAGCTAGACTACATGATTGGTCAAAGATGAATTGGTACAGTGTGATCATTGATCTGTTTTGATTCCGAATGCGCAATAAAAAACACACTCCCGTTTTAAAATATGATTTAAAAGCTTGCAATACTATAAATGTAAGTGTACATCATGTTCGTGTTGCACACAGCTCAATTTTGGAGATGTTTCCGCTGCATGACGGCTCATTTGCCAGAGCCAACGACTGGCAAGAATGGACGAGGCGCGAGTCATACGAGTGCGCGAGAGGGGCGCGCGTGCAGACTACTGTTTACCGCTAACAGCTCGAGACGAGGCTGACAGCCGCGTGAATTCTCCGTTATTTTTCTCCAATGTTACAGAAACGCGATGAGGAAAACGTAAATGCTTCGCGACGTGGTTTAAAATGCTAAAAATGAGGATAACGCGTCGCAATAGGGGAAAGAAAATCTAACAATCTTACGACATCTGTCTCACAAAGACTAATGCGAAGGAATGCAGCCATAAAGAGAAATGCATTGAACTTGAAAGACCACCAGCGCCTCGTTTGCAAGAACCGCTACAGTATTTGCAGTGTAAACATGCAACGAATGAAAAACGGGCTGAGATCTCCGTGAGCGCGGATTTTATAGCTTTTGCATCTTTCGTATTTTTGTTTGACACCCATTGCACAAACTTCCATAATGGCTTTGGTCATGGAACCAGTGAGCAGGTGGACAACAAGCCAGGTGGTCGATTGGATGAAAGGTATTTTACATCCATATGTTTAGCAAAAAATGTAGTAGCTCTAACAAGGAGCGTTTGTGTTTATAAACTTTGACTATAATTGTATTTTTTATAAATGCATGCGTCACATATGTTACAGCTTTTAACTGATGCGCGTACATTCGTTTTAAGGAGCGTTACGTGCGGGCGAGAGCGAGCGAGCGCCCATTCAAGATGCCATAATCATATTCTAGACTTGTAGTGGTATCTCCTAAATTTGATGTTAACAGCAATCCCAAAATGGTTAAGGTATCGAAGTGCATTTAAATAAATGAGGTTAAATAAAATGAATGAAGTTGTTTGAGTAGTCACGTCATATTTTGGGAAACAGAATGCGAAGTGACGGGTCACGTGGAGGCTAAGTGATCAGCTGGGATCCCTCTGGCAGTCAAATGGCTCAATGGTCCCTTCACTAAAATTCATCTTTAGTTATTACACTCAGTATTTGGTGTATTTTCCATTGTGTTTTATGTTGGGGATGTTTCATGTGAAACTTAAAACTCACTGTTGCATTAGGATGATTACCACACAGTAAAAATATTTGCCACAGGTGAAGCCTTTCTGAGAAAGATCATTTAGGTGCAATTGGGGATTTTGTAATGTTTATTTAGTCTGGATGAGATAGGAAATTTAAAAAAAAGGTAGTCATTTGTGAGTCGTGATTCAAGGGGAAAAAGTGGTCCACTCACTTTTTCCAACCAAGTTTCCAAACCTGTATAATTACTATTGCTTTTTTAAATATTATGTTTCCAAATAAGGTTGATCTGCATCTCAATTTCGTTCGCACCTGTAAATATTCAAAAGACATGAATATGTCATCTGTAGACTATGTACCTCTGCAAGATTATAACTGCATGTGTATTTTTAAATAACAGTTCTCTTGTGCTCTTGTATGTTTGCATGTGTTATCCTGTTTTGTGGATGTTGTGTTTGCGTCAGATGGTGTGTTGATGCGTTTGAGTAAATAAGACGATGGCTCATAAGGAAGATAAAAACGGACTGTGCTCTATCATGAGCTGTTCACTTATTCATGCCTCTGTTGCTTAAACTCAGGCATGTAAATGATGTGTATTATAGTGATTTTGAATTATGCTGTATATATGTGGTACAAATAATGTAACTGTCTGGGTAAACATCCTTGTATCTAAAATGCTACTGTAGGCTTTCCTGCAGTGTCAGCGTCATGGGTTCGATTCCCAATTAATGCGTGGGCTAATATACCCCAAACATGCATAAACAACAAACATAAGTCATTTAGTATAAAACTGTCTGACAAAATGCATGAGTCTAAGTGTTGGGGAAACAAGATGCTAGAAGCTGAACGGGCAGTGTAGGAAGGCTTGCGAGAAAAATGGAAAATCATAAAAAAGGTTAAAGATAGCAAGGAAGTGGTTCCCCCCCAAGGGAATGCCAAAAAGAGTTTCTTATGCTGTTTGCACACTCAGCATGCTCACAGAGCGTATTGTTGCTCTGTAAGTTAACCTTTCCAGAGGGACTGGAGAATTTGGGGAGGGCTTTGTCATTTTCTTAAAACAGCTAATGATTCGGTAAGAAGCTGGGAAATTATATCGACAACCGCCTGTTATGTTCAGAAAAAGCTTGCATCTGCTGTGTCAGCTGCTTAAACACACTGAGGAACAAAAGATAATGCGTTTATAAGCGCCAGTGTAAGGCTGTGTTAAAACCGTTATGGGTTGATGATGTCTGTTTGTGTGTGATGATCATTAGAGCCTTTTGATCAGCAGTGAGCAATACATAACATTTTGCTCACATAGACACAATGCTTGCATGATATCAGAAGAGTTAGCAGCTGTTCGTTAAATTCACAGTGTATAATATGTACACGTATGATCAGTCCGCATAGATATGTGCTGCCCACGTACAATCTACAATGAGTCACACACGGTGGCACATACGTCTGCTAAGTATGTCTACTAAGATTGCAGTCATTTTGCTTATTGGTGTCTTAAGATATATGTTTTAGATATATGCAAATGCATCTTTTATTGTGGTTTTGACTACTTGTCTAATCTATAGTGTGTTTGACAACCTTTAGTACATCTTAAGATGTACATGAAAACAGTGTTGCAGAAGGATAGTTTTTTTATGTTGGCCTACACATGGATACCATTAAGGCTATGAGAGAGATCAGATGAGCAACAACTTTTAGTACCACCCTGCCCTGCAGAACATGCCAATGTAATACTCGGTTTTATGACCATGTAAATGGGTTTATAATAGTAATGTGTAAACAATTAATTCAATCAAATACAAGTTTTTATAAGTACTTAATTTGTTTTATAAGTACATAAAAGAAGTGCAGGATATCCCTGAGGAATAAAGTTGGAATTGGAAATATAAAAAATATCTGTCACTGAGTACTTGGAATCACCTCGAGAAGATTGTCTGCAATAATAGTCATATTTGCTTTATAAATACTCTTTCCCACAGAGTTTAGCCAACTATATTTCAGCTGTAACAACTGCAAACAGTTCAGTGATGTTTCCCTCAGGTGATGCTTCTGAGGACCGAACAGGAGCCTCACTAATGCTGAATAGCCCTGTGACCTTCCCTGTGTGCTCTTTTCCTGCCCCCCACCCAGCGCTTCCTGTGACTCACTCGAACGCCCCCCTCTGAGTGGTGCCATGGGCATTCTGGGTAGAATAATAGCTGCAAATCCAATAAAACTGCAAACAATGGGACTCATATATAGCCTTGATTAAACGCATGTTTTACTAATCTATTTTTATGGTAATAAAGCTGAGCAGTTCAAGAGGATTTCACACATATCAGCACAGCCTGTTGTGCAGATTGTTGACAGACTCTGTGAAATGAGTACAATAGCTGTGTGCCGCAGTGTTAAAATATTATGCAGATATCTGCTGATATACTGCAGATCAATGATCAAATCTAAAAATGTGTTCACTGTGTTGACAGATTTCCTGTTAAACAGCATATAAAAAAGTTATCCCAATTTTTAAATATTCCTTAGGCTTTAATGTACAGTAAATCACAGCCATGAACCATTGATTTGCCATTTGTTATTCAGCATTTTATTATAAAAAGCAGTTTATTGACACACCCACGAGTGCAAGATGAGTCATCAATGTTTTTTTTTTCAGAAAAATGTGCTAAATGTAAATTTTGTCAACTAGAAGCAGCATATACTGTTGATGGCCTATAAACTAACAGATAAACCAAAGCTTTTGAAAATACTTGTTGTAGCCATTTTTCTAATGGAATAGTTTACCCAAACATAACATGGCATTATTTTTCCCCTAATGTCATTCAAACCTTTATATGACAAAATAAGATTTTTTAAGAAATCTCTCTCTTTGGTTTTGTGTCCATACAACAGAAATCATTGTTTTGTTACCAGCATTCTTCAAAATATATTTTTTTGTATTTCGCAGAACACCGTGGTTTGGATGGTTACAAAGTTCCCAATCCCTCACTCTGTTCTGGGCCACATCAGTTACCATTTCATAGATTCAGGACAGTTAAGATGTTTTCGGGTCACAGTTAAAGTGGACCGGCGTTAAGCTGCTTTAGTCAACTTACCATAAAGCTAAAATAATTTTTTTTTCTTAAGTACAACTTCTGGTCACTCATTCTTTAACCTACTTTACACACTTACCCTCACAGGGTAAGTGTGTAACATCCTCGGTTCAATCTGCTGGCCGACCACCAGCCTTACTTGACAGAGATTAATCCTCACAGATGAATGTGCTGTGCTCTTCTTTGTAGTATTTAACACAATTTAGACAGCGGCTGCAATTAACAGCAGATTAATGTCCTCCTTATCAATGAGTTTACTGTTTGTGTACACAGGCACGGTGTGAGCCGGGCTTTTACAGAAAGAGCACGCTTCACTGTGAGGATTAGTTACTTTCATGTTACTATTTCTAATTATTATGAAAGTTTTTTTCTAAATAACACTTTACCTTGCTGGCAATGTATCAGGTAGTTTAGGATTTAAAATAAATCCTAACTTCTTTCGCTGTTTGTTTCTGTTGTATATCTGTTTTTTATTAAGCAAACAGCATAGCAATTCAGAATCTTAATAATAATATTGCGATACAGATTCATTAGCATTACAATACAAGCGTCACACAAAGAATTCTCTGAATGGTCTATTGATATAAGTATTAGATGCTGTATTGCTGTTTATTTATTTATTTATTTATCTGTCTATTCAGACATAAATCTCACATATAAGCTTATCATCTCATTGCCATTTTTTGTATTGGTAATGAGGTCCTACTCAAATGCCTTCCCCGTCTCTATACCGTCACTATAGCAACATACCGTCTCAAACCGTGAAGACTCCTTCATTCGGAAAGGGTTTAAATCAGCCTGGTAAAGAAATGGATTTGTTAAGCCCTCAAATAGCTTGCAAAGCCATGAAATGCTTGTGTTCAGCTGTTTTGCTAAAGTAGAAATAACTTTTCTCCTCACAGTTCTAGTATGCAGCCAGCTAGAGCGGAGATGATACGAGATGTGTTGAAAGGAATATTTGACATGCTTTGTAAGCCTGTCTTTTGTTGTGAAATGTTCACGTAGATAAGTATATAGTATAGTATAGTAGAGTCAGAAAGCTCACAGGGGAGAAAGCACAGGGAATCCAACGATAAGAAAATAGTGCTGAGGACAGAAATGGGGATATTGTGGAAGGGTTTGGGGCACGAGGGAGGCGTGTGTTTCCCAGACAACGACTACCTCCTGCCAAACAGGTTTTTCCTTATTTGTGACAAAAAGTGCTTGAAATCCAGTGACGTCTGCTTAAGACAGCAAAGCATTTCAAAGATGTGTGTATCTGGGACTGTGCTGCTTACAAAATGAGGCCTGTTTAACCTACTGGGTGCCAAGACCCTTATTCTCTCTCAATACTGTCTTAGAGAGCTTATGTGTGTGTGGTTAAACACACACATTCACATGTCAAGGGACATACAGTACACAAGATAAAGGTGTAATTGCTCATAATCTCTCTTGTGTTTGTCTAGTCACATTATAATTTATAGCAGGTTACTAAATCAAGCTGTAATGCATTGAGGATATACATTAACAAGTTGAATAATGTCTTTATTTTTGGTTTGTCCAAGGTTTGGATGACTGTCTTCTGCAGTACATTAAGAACTTTGAGCAGGAGAAGGTGAGCGGGGAACAGCTTTTGAGAATCACACATCAGGAGCTCGAGGATCTGGGAGTTTCTCGAATCGGCCACCAGGAACTCATTTTGGAGGCAGTGGACTTGCTCTGTGCACTGGTGAGCACACACAAAAACACAAACTGAGGTACATTGTGTTCTCAATGAAACATTAAATGCAACTGCTCAACTGGGCAAGTGGGTTATACAGCAGTATGCAGGGAAAGGCTTTGCTTTATGAAAGCATAATGCAACATTTGTAGAAAAATACTTTAAAAAGTAAAATAATGAGCAAGAAATAATGAGCAAAACAGAGAAGGATTTTTCTTTTAGTTATTTGTATTGCAGTTTATTCTGATGATAATGGCACTATCATGCCATATAGACCTGCAGGTATTATTAGTAATAGAGATATATTTATGTGCTGATAATCATCTAACATAGATAGTTCACCAAAAATATAATAATACTGTCAGCATTTACATGACTCTCTTTCCTCTGTGGAAAACAAAAGAAGATATTTTGAGAGATGTCAATAGGGGTCAGTGTTGTTTGGTGACCAACATTCTTCAAAATATCTTCTTTTACATTCTGAAGAAAGAAATTTATACATGTTTAAACTGACATGGGGGTAAGTAAATTATAAAAATAATTTTTGGGTGAACATGTTTGTTCCTCCTTGAGTTCCCACAAAAAGTTTTTCTAAAATGTTGCAGAAATCAAGTTGCACCCTGCTCTCTGGATATCGGCTTTGGCTAATAAGATATTACCTTTATTCCCAAAACACTTGATCTGTTTTTCCCATATTAGTTGTATGTTTATGGTAATTGCATTCTGTGCATTTAATATTAGCCAAAACAAACTCTTTAAATCCTTGAAAATCCCATGGATTATACCTCCTTTTCCCGCTGTCAGGCTGTTCATCTAACAGGGTACGGAGAAATAAGGACGATGATGCAGAATGAGGGAAAGAGAGGTGGAGTGAATGAAATAATGTGTGGGCAGAGTGGGAAGAAAACTGGCAGCATTTGGGGTGAGAAAAGGATAACAAATTAAAACAGGAGATAAAGGCACAGAGGGAGAGCAAAGCAGCGAGTGAGAGAAAAAACACAGTGGTGCTCAGAGGATGACTAAAGAGGGCAGAGAAAAAGGAGGGTGAATGAGGGGACTGCACGGTGAACTCTGCGCAAGCAAACTGGCCCCCCGTATTCATTGGTTTATTCCCTTGTTTGTTATGTCATGTGCTTAAACCCAGCTAGTGCCTCAAAGCCTCTTATGTAATACTTTACTGGGTTTCTCCAACATGGAGCCCTGCTGCATTAAATATATGATTACTCATCTTTCTCTCTTGCATGACAGACCCCTATGGCTTTTACTACATGTGCAGAAAGGTATTCTGGGAGAGCGTGCTGTGTTGTCATCGCATGTGTAGTAAGCACAGGGTGGTGGAAAGGGCTGTTTACTTAAATCCATGGTGCACCTCCCATGCACTCAGCAATAGCATATCTTAAAGATGTGTTTAGTAGGATTCTCCTTTAATGTTTCAGGTTGACAGAAGTCTGATGCAGACTGCCTTTATTGGATATAAGCTGGTTTCTAACACTGACTTAAGGAAGACATTATAGAACAGTGTTTATTTTTATTTTCTTTAACCATCCACTACAGGTTGCAAACTTTGCATAATGATGATGGTCTTATTTATGCTTACATACATGACATACATGCTATTATCTTTAAATTACATATTTGTTTTCATATACAGTGGGGTTTAAAAGTTTGAGACAACATTGAATATACAGGATGTAAAATCAAATTTAAATCTGGAAATAAAAATAATGTTACAGGTTTTTTTAAAAAGCTCAAATTTAAAATGTTTTTGGATAAAATTAATTATTTTGGACTATGCACTATTTCTAGGTCAGTAATCAAGTGCTTATACAAAAGCTCACAGATCTTTCTTTCCACCATTGAAGCATACAGGATGCATTTTCAAATAATGTTGGAAAAACATGGATCATTAGGTTTTGCACACACTTGTGCAAGGACAAAGAGAGACATACAAAAAATAAAATAAACATAGAAGCTTTTTTACTAGTGGTCTTAAACCTTTGAACCTCTCTTATTAATTTTTGTAAGGTTTTATTTTTAGACAATGTATTTTTACAGAAAGGTATTATGTAAGTTTCTGTCAGTGTATAACAGTGTGTCAAATGTATTTGTGTTGTAAGAAACTTGAACAGGTTGGGTGCATCTGACTGACCTCTTTCTCCTTTTCCACTTTTACGCTCACAACCTCTATTATTTAAAACCACTCTATGTCTCTCTTCCAAAAGTTTTTTTTCAGCAGACTTGAAATGCATCAGGTCCCAAAAGACCTCAAATTTTTCTGAAGGAATCTTTCCTCCTCATCTTCCAAACTAAATCTCGATCTCTCTCTCTCTTTTTCTTGTTCAGAACTATGGACTAGAGACCGAGAACCTGAAGACTCTGACCCATAAGCTGAACGCATCAGCCAAGAACCTGCAGAACTTCATAACGGGTCGGCGGAGGGGAGGTCACTATGACGGCAGAGCCACCCGAAAACTTCCTAATGACTTCCTGACTTCCGTAGTGGACCTTATCGCTGCCGCCAAGGGCCTGTTGGCATGGCTGGATAGGTTAGTACTGCAAAGAGCTGACTTGTCATTTATCGTGCCACACATTGTACAAAACATAAATTCTAAATAACTGAACAATGCTGCTTTATATAATCTTTTAACAACAAGCAAATGCAAAGCTCAGTCAAAGCAGCCTCAGTACCGCCGCTTCTTTATCTTCTTGCGTATGGTCACGTGACCACTCATCTCCAATAAAAGGCTCCATTGTGTAAAACTCATCAGTGAGGTCATGCGAGAGGCCACAGATGACACGATCACGCTGATTTCCTTATGCAACACCCATGAGCAATCAGCTGACAAACAAAAGATGAGTAAAAGCTTATGTAACACTCTTCTGTTTCTGAGTATTCTGGCCCTGAAAGCGGCCAGCGTGTCTGCTTGACTCGTGTGTTTATTGCTCAGGTGTGTGCGCCGGTTCCCGCATGTGAGTTTGCTTAATTCCCCGCATCAGATGATGCTCTTGCTTGGCCACGCCTCCTTGTTAGTGCAGCGTGCTGATTCTCTGCACATGGACATAAGTCCAGAGAGCAATTAATCTGATGCTGTGTGTCCCTACATTATTTCTGGCCTGTGGGTGCCCCTCATTTATTTTCCCTAGACAGGGTGTCAGCAGGAGCGTGGTGCTGGGTGACGGGATAACGTTTGTACCGTGTCTTATTATGAAGTGTAACTTAAGGACCCTGGTGTCAGGAATAGAAGAAATGTGCTTTCAGTGCACTTATTATGATAAATGACAACCTTGTGTAAAGATTTAAGGATTTCTGTATTAGGTATCAAGTGACTTTATTTGCATATGTTTTATAGGAAAGAATAAATCTTCTGTCTATTTTGAGGCATTGTTTAGATTAGATATCTCTGAAAGCAAGGTTAATATTTTATATAATTTTCCTTTTAGGTAAATGTGTGTTGCTGTATGAGTGTTTACATGTTTTTACTGAAAAATAAGAAAAAATGTGGTACTGTCTGTGAAAACCCAGTGAAATCTGTTCTTTTGTGATTTTTTTTCTACAAAAATCATTCTACATTATGTAAAGAACTTTCTGGGAGAATATAATCTTTAGATAAGGCCAAATTCCTAAATAAAATCATAATCTATATTTTCATTTATATATTATGCTATAGATTTACAGCGATAAACACTTATTATACCTATTTTTATCATTTTTATGACTACTTTGATGCTCCTAATTCTGATTTCACAGAAAGGGTGACATATAAGAAAAGATTTTTACAGCACTATGTATTATGACCACAAAATGGAACCATCCAGTAGCTAAACTTAATTGAAACAATGAATCCTCATAGTGCTGTTTGCATGTCTGTATGTGGCACTTGCCGCACGAGCGTCAGTGAATTAGTGCGTTGGACCAAGAAATGTGTTCTCTCTTCAGCGCTCTCAGCTCTGTCTCTTTCTGTCGTCATTACTCTCCATCTCCCTCCCTTTCCATGTCCTCCTCAGGTCACCTTTCTCCTGCTCTTATTACTCACTGAGAATGTCCTGCATGTCCTAAATTAGACACAGTTCAGGTTCAGCAGTGGAAGCAGAGGGGCAGGACACACAATGAGGTTGTGATAGGAAGTGATCTAATGGTTAATGGCAGGTGTTACTTTTTCATCAGGTCTCCGTTTGCTGCTGTAGCGGACTACAGCATGACCAGGAATAATGTCATTCAGCTGTGTCTGGAGCTCACCACAATAGTTCAACAGGTATGAAATTAAAATAAAAAAATGTATGAAAAAAAAACTGTTTCTGTCATCACTTGAAGGCAGGGCTATCAGCAACTCTTCCTCATGGTTTGTTAACAAAGCCCAACTTCTAATGATTTAATCAATTCCCAATGGAGGAAATAAAGTCCAAGCCTACATTTTCAATTGGGGAAAAGGACAACCACAACTTCCGTTTCATGGTGACTCCAAAGAAGTTTTGTTTTTAGGATTTTTAATCTGTATTTGTATTCATCTATGAAACACAAAAGGAGATGTTAGGCAGGGTATCTGAGATATTTTAGTCAATAACTCAAAATCAATATTTTTAGCACAAAATGTGCCATCAATAACATCAAACCTGGCAAACTGCATCAGTAAAAATATAACATTTGTGATAAGATTTCAGGCAGAGAAGAATGAATTCTCCTGTTTTTCTCCAAGAAATACATTAATATGCAGATGCAGTGACAAGGGTGAGGGAATAATTGCTGTAAATCCCATATTTATCATCATAAACGCAAAGTTTCAAAGTTATTTATGAGCCACAGGGACATCATGCCATATTTTAGCACTCTAGGACTAAAACTGAGGATGTGCTTGGAAAGCAGTGTAGTGTTTCTAGGGCAGAAGGTTCTCTAGAAGGAGGCCATGGATGTTTTTTTCTCTTCTCAATTTCCTGTCCTGGATTGAAATAGTGCTGCTCCAGCATGGGCCATCGAGGGCAAGGACACACTGTCCCAGGTGTGACAAAAGACAAGTCCTAGAACTATGAAATAAAGAACCATAAAGCTTTAGAAGCATCTCATATTGAAACTTCGTCACTCTTTCACACATTCAAACTTTTTTAATTAAACAGTATTGTATTATCTTAAGTTTTATTTGCCGTCTTTTGCGTCAAGCTGCGTGTAGGTTGAGAGTGGAGGGAGATTCCCAAACGCTTCACATTAGTCATAAGTGTGGCCGGTCGAGCTATCCGAACTCCTTCACCCACTGCTTGCTGCAAATCAGACTAGCATTAAGTAGAGAGATGGAAAGCAAAGGAAATGGGCAGATGAGAGGAGGAAGAGAAAGCATTGCACCAGGTTCGGTGTAGGAGGATGACTCATCTCCTCCTCAGCTGTCTGCTGCCTTTGGCTATTTCAGATAGGTGCAAGACTCTGCGGCAGCAAGCAAATCTTTTCCTGTATCCTACAGGCAACAGTCAGCTTCCCATCGGAGATGTTCTGAAGTGGTGTTTACCCATTAGAGCAGAATGATGTAATGTGCTCATAGCTTATATCTGGGTATTATTTAATGATTAATTTATATGTCATTGTAGAGTGATTCAAATGCTATGAATTACTGTATATGTAAATAAAATATTTTTGTAACTATTGGAATTCACTTATTTGTTAGACATTATATAACACTGCTAAAACATTTATAAATGTTTTTCCTTTGTTGTTCAGTAAAAACATAAATACAAGTTTAAATAACATTTTATTCTAATTATAAAGGTATAAAATGTAATGCTTAAAAAGAGGTTTAGATATTATTAGTGCAAAGTAATATGGAATGAGAAAATGTTTTTTGCAGTTTGTTCATGTTGTATGAAAATTATAATTAAGTGTTACCCACATCTGTAATGTTTTAGTAATGGGATCATTAGTGTTTTAATATTAGAATGGGATCATTAAAATGTGATTTTTCTTTTTGTGTTCTAGGATGGCACAGTGTTTGAGACAGAAAATAAGATACTGCATGTGGTAAGTATAACATTTAGATTCTTACACAACCTCTTGGTTCATTTACATAAAACTTATCTGATCTAGCTCCTTTGTTTAAAAATAGAAATTGAGCGAGAAAGTGTGTGTGTATGTGTGTGTGTGAGAGAGAGAGACAGAGAGAGAGAGAGAGAGAGAAATACTATATGTCTATTAACATTTGATTCATGGAGTCTATCTCTTGCTGTAGTGTCAGTCAGAGTACAGCTGGCTTTTTGCTATAAATACCTGGCCAGAGCCACATTTCATCAGACAGTGAGTGAGTGAGCAAGAGAGAAAGACTTTTGTTTAACCACCAAGAAACCAAATTGTGATAGGATAGATGAATTTACAGTATGTAAGACAGCAGGATCTTAGAGAATTAGGTATTAATGGTCACATGATTACATCATAATATTATACGCCCTGGCAAGGCTCAGTCTCAGCGCAGATGGTGTTTACAAAATGTCACAGCTGACATGCAATGAGAAGATCAGCATATTGAAGCCCAGCAGCGCGAGACCTGCCTCAAACTTCAGCTGAACTTTACTCATGATCAGAATATTAGAAACAGGGTCAGAGCCGTGCGGGTGGGGGTAGCTGTGACATTTTAAGGGTAACATGTAGGGTTATGCAAATGCATGTCTAACAAAGCCATGAATCGTTCTGTCCTGAAAATAGAGCAGAGCACTGTTTAGGTGGGAAAATGACAAATATGTGTGTTCCCCTTCAGAAATTACCCCCCTGAAGTCATTCATGCAAGCACTTACTCTATTCAGAAATGGTTATGTCTTGCTCACTGGGTTTCACACTGTCTCTTTCCCTCCAGTGTAAAACACTGTCAGGAGTGTGTGATCACATCATTTCTCTCTCTTCGGACCCCATGGTGTCTCAGGCAGCCCATCTGGAAGTGGTGCAGCTGGACAACATAAGGTCCACCGAGGGATTGGTGGGTATCTGTGGGCATATATTTTTCTTGCACTTATTTTTCATCAGTCATCACCATGCTGTCATGAGTTGAGTGCATATCTTAAAGAAATAGTTCACCCAGAAATGGACCCCATTGATTTGACCATAGTAATTTTATTCCTACTATGAAAAGTCAATGGGGTCCATTTTTTAGGTAAACTATTCCATTAAGGGTTGAGTACAGAGTTTTACCGAAAAACAAGACAAAAATACTGATCAAGAAAAATATTTTAAGAGCTCTGACCCAGTCACACCCACATCTCACATTATACACATGTAATGATAAAATCTGTGTTGGTGGGAGATACAGGCTGTTATATTTCCACAAATACACATTTCACGCTTTCAATATGTTCTCAAGGTCTCAATAAAGATAAAAATAAACACCACACACTCCCCTCCTCATCTCCCTGCATCTCTTCTTTAAAACTATCTGTCAAATGGGATTTGTGCTTACTGTACATGTCTGCCAGCACATTTATTTTTCTCGTTGTGTGTCCAGTATTTGCAGGCTATGGCTTTAAAATGTTTTTCTCCTTGCCGCAGGGCATGTACATCAAGTCAACCTATGATGGCCTACATGTCATCACGGGAACTACAGAGGGAGTGAGTTGTCAATGTCACAATGTGTGACATGTTTAGGGTGATGTTATCTTATAAAACAAATGTGTATGTTTAGCCAATTGTAAAACAATGGGTATCTCTCTCTCTTTCATTTAGTCACTAGCTGATCGCTGTAAAAAAATCCATGCCGGTGATGAGGTCATACAAGTCAATCACCAGACAGTGGTGAGTATATATTGCATACGTTGATTTTATTGTTTAGCTATATTGCGATTTAAAAGCTGTTGAATACATAATGTTGATGCAGTAGGTTCTTGCTTTTGTCATATTTTATTTTTATAGAAGATATCTGTTTTCTAAGATATTTGTATCTGTATTTATTTTGAAGCTACAATTTGGTTAAAAATATTCAAAAATCAGTTATTTAGCAAAAACATAAAAGATCAGTGTTCAAAACTGTTTTATTACTTTACCTCAATACATAATGGTAAGCTTATAATAATGAGTCGATATTCACAGATAATGTTATTTTGACATCAACTCACAAAAAGATAAATTTGTTAATGTAAAACATAAAATTAGTTAAATATGAAAATGTATGATCATTAAAATGACAAGCAAGATGCACAAATTGAACACAATTTATCAAAAAGCTTCCAGAAGAAATAAGTTGTAAAACAAACATTAGGAAACCCTTACAGTACTTCAAACGCAAGGGTTTGTAAAAAAAAGCTTTTTTAGCAGAGACTTACATTTTTCAATAGACTATAGACTGAATAAAAAGGAGGTTTACTAAACACAGGTGTGCACTCTGTATGACTCATGTAGGTTGGCTGGCAGCTGAAAAACCTGGTAAACTCCTTACGTAGCAATCCAGCGGGTGTGACCCTCACACTGAAGAAACGACCCCAGAGCACTCTCACGTCAGCCCCTGCCTTACTGAAGAACATGAGATGGAAGCCCCTCGCCCTGCAGGTACCGATGTGCAGAATAAGTGATGCATTTGAAATGATGATACACCGTGGCAATAGTCTTGCAATCTGTGTGAGTTCTTTTTTTAGCAGCATTAAACCCCTCCTCGCCTTGGGGCTTTGACCAACAAGATTGCATGGCAAATCTCAGCTCCAGTCTTCCCCCACCCAGCCAACCTTTCTTTTTCACTTTCATCTTTTTACCTCTAATCTGGTGCTTATACATCCTTTCCAAATCTCCTTCTCGGCAGCTCTGACACATCGGGAAGCTTTGCTGTGACCTGAAAGGAGAATGTGAAATGGAATTTTAGATGCTTGACTGTGCTATGCATATTTGATTGATTGATTATCGTATTTGAGCCCAAATCTAACTGCTTTTAAAATAACATCAGTGAATACATTGAAAAGAAGTTTGTATGTTTACATGAAGTGAAATGACAAGCAATGCTTATTGTCAAGATTTTTTTTATAAAGATTTTTTACAGTATTTTTAAACAATAATACTAACATTTTTTATTGTTTTTTATGGTTATAAAAATTGCTCATTTATTCTTGAGGCATAGACCTTTCCATCATTATATAGTTTGTCATGATTAGATTAGAATTTAACTATAAAATAGTAAAGTAAATAATGTTTTTCTCCTGTTGAATGGTAACAGTTAACAGGTTCATATTTATAGTGTTACATATTAAGTGTGATATCTGAGGGCTTTTCCTAAGGCTAAGGTTAACACACTCTGAACCTCTGATTTTAGCCCATCATCCCCCCGAGCCCCAGCAGCAGTGTGGCCACACCCTCCAGCACCCTCAGCACCCCATCTAGACGGGACAGCTGTGCTCTTCAGGATCTCTACATCCCCCCTCCACCAGATGAGCCATACACACCCAGGTACAGTATACACAACACCTAAACAACCTTATTGCAATAGATCAGCTACCCACAGCCCTTTAATGCTATGACAGACATTGACCTGTCACTTTTTGGATGTTGTCTTAGAGACAGTCTTTGTTTCTCCAGCATATTAAAGGATTATTAAACAGTGCTCTTATTATTGCAGAGAAGACATGGCAAGTTTGCCTGGCAATGGTCAACATGCTACTAAAGGTTCTGAGTCGCCCAACTCCTTCTTGGATCAGGAGTGCCAGAGGCGTTTTCCTCTTCTGGACGAGGATGCGGTCCTCTACTGTTACGAGTATGATCAGAATCAAGGCCCTCCACCCGTTCGTAGAGACAGCACACCCACATACGGTACGTACTTGATGATAGTTTGCTTTTACAATGTCAGTCTGGTCTCAGATCAGCTTTGTCTTTTTCAGTAAAAAAAAAAGTAGAACTTTTGGTCTTGGAGGGTGATCAGGGATCAGTCACTATGAAATACTTTTTATGTCAGTGGCAAGGCAAGCTTTTTTATTTGACTTTCATGAGATTTTTCTTTGTTTGTCAACTAGGACGGCTGAGGCCTATTTCCATGCCTGTGGAGTATAACTGGGTTGGAGACTGTGAAGACCCAGCCAAGCTGAAGAAAGAGATCAGAAGAGGTGTGTGTTTGTGTGTGGGTGAGAGAGAGTGGGCTGCTTTTATTTCTTTTCCTTTAGTTATGCTGAACCTGAATCATTTTATCTGCTTCGACTTCTTAATTGGATCTTTTTAATCATCGGTTCATCTTGCCCTGTCACCTATATTGTATTTACCTCATCTTGTTCTTGGATCTGTTTGCCAGGTTCTCATTGTTTGAGATTTTTTGATTTTTTTGGGTTTTCCATTGCCATGGTAACTCTGACATAGAGGCTTGCCAAGATGCTGGCTTCTTATTGGCTAAGACCAGTCTCAGTTGCTAAAGGAGTGGGAGCAGAGAAAATGCTTTCTTTAGACATGCTGGCAGAATTTATTTTAAATTTGTACATAATTTTTTCTGCCAGATACTTTGATCTTGAGACCTTCATTAATTGGATAGCAGAATCAAAACTGAATCTTTTACCCCCAATTTAAAAATAGTCCTCTTTTATAAACGGCATCTTTTTTTCTATTACCAGAAAATTCCCTGATGCGATATGTCGGTGAAGAAAAGTCAGGGTCAGAAGAGTATCACACAGGACGTCGCAGCAGTAGGCGTAGTAGAAGAAAAAATGAGAAAGGTAGTAGCCCCACCCATTACGCCCTGGTCCCTGCCCTGCAGATGGATATGATGCAACAGGACTCTTTGGCCACACCCACATCAGAAACCTCTTCTGTGTATCTTGTGAGTGTACAGTGTCTAAAGATTATATACAGTGTCTGTTATACTTAAAATGCATGAAGTAATTAAAAAAAAGAAAGACAGGAAATAAATGCATTTAATGTTTTTCAGACATTTGATCGATCGTCAATTCTCTCTCGATCAAAGAAAGTTAAGTTAAGAGGTAAGTGTTTTTTATGATATCAAGACTTTCATCTGTCATCCTTTCCCCACTCCTTTTTTTTTATAATGCCTGTACTGTTTCAGCCGGCTCTCTGCCCTCCATCAGTAAGCGCCGGATCTCCTGCAGAGATCTGGGTCAAGGGGACTGTGAGGGCTGGCTCTGGAAGAAGAAAGATGCAAAGAGCTACTTCTCCCAGAAATGGAAGAAGTACTGGGTTGTGCTGAAAGATGCATGTTTATACTGGTACACCAACGGAGAGGTTAGGATAATGAAATACTACAGCACTTTATACAAAATGGTTTAATTGGACCTTTTTACCCAAGGTCTGTATTACTGTTTACCCATAATGCAATTCTCAAGTCTGTTTTCCTTCATAGGATAATAAGGCAGAGGGGTTTGTCAGCCTACCTGAGTTCACCATTGACCAGGCCAATGAATGTCGCAAAAAGTTGTGAGTGTTAATTATAAATATAGTGACAAAGGTGTTTGCCATATTGGCATGTTTTAATGCAGTTTGCATCTTCTCCTTGTTTTTAGTGCTTTTAAAGCTTGTCATCCTAAAATCAAGAGCTTCTACTTTGCTGCAGACAATGTGGATGATATGAATAGGTAAGAAATACGAAAAGAAACATTTAAGCTATATTGTTATTGCTATATTTGACATTAAAATACTCCTATATCAGCTTAATATGTTGGTTGATTTTTCTAAAAAGTCTTAAGTTCAGTTGCACAGATTTAATATTTAGTCAACCGTCTGTGCGGCCGACCAATGACATACATGTTCAGGAGATCTCGAAAATAAACATTATTTTTGGTGATGTTTCTGGCACAGTCCACAACAACATGTCTACATAAATAAGAAAGTTTTACAGATACACACACAGTTTCTTAGGAGTGTAGTGAGCAAACATGCTCTTGCACTTGTTTCTGAATCTCATTTAATGTTATCCAAACTGATCAAAGCTAGTTATTTTAGTAACATCCCAAACGTCTCTTCCAGTTTTATGCAGCATTTCAGCCATGTGAGGAGCTCCCCAGGTAACCACTGTTATTTATCTCATGTGTGTTCGCAGGTGGCTCAGTAGACTGAACATGGCGGTGACGGCTCACACGGAGCAGAAA
Organism: Beaufortia kweichowensis; assembly: GCA_019155185.1. Classification (NCBI taxonomy): domain Eukaryota; kingdom Metazoa; phylum Chordata; class Actinopteri; order Cypriniformes; family Gastromyzontidae; genus Beaufortia; species Beaufortia kweichowensis. The sequence goes on along the minus strand of CM032812.1, from coordinate 8,870,091 downwards.
AGGATTCGACAGGATCATGGTGAGAATATACCTTCATGCCCGCTAAGCCTGTCAAATCAATTATTCTCCCACAAATTTGTATGGTCTTGTCTGCAGGTGCTATAAATATATGTATATGAAGTATAACATGCTAGATGTGTATACTGGGCATTGAAATGTAAAGCATAATCTTTGACAGGGTGAGCTTGTATAGGGTTAATTTGATTATAATAACCAGCATGACTGTACATTAAACTGCCAAATAAATACATAAAAAGTCATAAATGATAACGATTTGAACTGAAATTAGTTTATTGTGTAAGAAAAAAGAAAGCAGAGGAGGTGTGTTAAACATTACATAATCAATTTGTGCAGCTGTCAAAATTTAGACTCGTCATGTGTTTAGCAGATCTCTTTTGTCTTTTTCTCAGACTACTGGAGTGAGAGTGACCATGAGGATGCTGATCACATGACCTCAGTGACCAAACAGGGCAGCCCTCCACCTCCCTATGACACCTACCCACATCCTACCTCTGTGAGTCACCGTTTTGCTCTTTGTCTAAAATTTCAAGAAACTTTGCTTAATGTTATTTGATTACTGATATTACTAAAATACTCCTCTGCTAGCATTTTTTTGCATTTGCTTATGACAGGTATTTTACAGCAAGCTTAGGTTGACAGAAGTGACTCTATATAGAGGAAAGGAAGAAACTGAATAAGGTGGAATAAAAAAGGCAAAGCAGGTTGAAGAGTTGTGAAGCCACAGAACTGAAGGACACATTCATTATTTATACATGGGATGATTGTGGTTGCTGTAAATTCAGTCACGGGCAGTTTTTAAAGAGGTCCTCTGGCTCCAGCCCTGTTATCTTAATGAAGGAGATGCAAATCAGTCCCATAATCCTAAGCAGGAGAACTGTGTGTGTGTGATGCTGTTTCAGACTGCTTCATTCAGGCAGTGTATAACTTAAGTGTGACAGCAGCGAGCTTGTGAAAGAAGACAATAGGGAAATGAGGATGGATATAAATGTCCCTCTTTGTTTATGCTTCTTAGTCATGGTTGGCTTTTAAAAATAGGGAAATGTGAGAATAGTGGTTACACTACTTACTTTAGTTAATAAAGTTGTCACCAAAAATCTGACATTAAATAGCCTGATAAAGGTTTATCAGAAAAATCTGAATTAATGTAATAGCAGAAATGTAAAAGCAACGATTGTTTCGGTAACCAAAACAAACATTTTCATTAAAATTTTTTACATTTTTTATTGCATAGTATAGACCTTTTAAAAATATACATACACCCACAGCTAGAGTTGTGTAATTGCACCAAAATTAATGGTTATTAAAATATAGCCCTTGTGACAACTAGCCCCGGTGCTCTTATGCCTAAACAATTATTTCACTCAACCCTTTCTCTCTTACAGGTAAGTCCATATCAAGAGCCCAAACATATCCGTCCACCCTCCACAGAGACCGTCCAGTCCCGTTCTCCTCACTCCGAGAAACAAGGGGGCAGCGTGAGCAGTGCCAGTTCACCGAGCCGCAAGTCTGCCAGTCAGCGCCGATCATGGCAGGACCTCATTGAAACACCCCTCACCAGCTCCGGCCTTCATTACCTGCAGACTCTGCCTCTGGACGACTCAGTGTTCATCGATCCTAACCGATCCGCGCCTGTAGAGCTCCGTCGCCAGTCCACACTTCCCACCCAGCACGGGCTGCCGCCAGAGCGCTATGTCCCGCCCACTACACCCACCCAGCCCAATCAGAAACCTATCATAGCTAGGGGAGGTGAAGGGATTGGAGGAAGTGGAGTAGGGGGCAAGCATCGCAGTTTCACCTTACCTCGTGATAGTGGTCTTCATGCTATTCTCGCTGCCACCTGTGCTGCTGAAAACTCAGACGCGCAGCACTACCAGCTGGGCCGTGCCCGTGCCAGAGGAACAGGTTAGGATTGAAAGCTCATACAGCCTGTTTCACACATCCTGCATCTGTGACATGTGATCGGCACATATTTCTGTGTGCATATTAACAAGCTACAAAATTGGCACATATTACTGTGCAAATATTAACAGGTTACAAAAATTACTGTATGAGCAGCGTCACTAACAGCATAATTTTGGCACTGTGCTACATAAAAATAATGGAGTAAACCACTCGCCCCCTGTTTGAAATACAGTGACAAACAAACTTCCTGTTTGGTAAATCTCACAGTATCCCGATGAGTTAGCAATAGATTACACTTTTGGACTTCATTCCATATGACTGTAATATGTTCCACTTCCTCATGTATCCTGGATTACATGATGAAGTTTGTAATATTGCTCATTGGCCAACTGTCTTCACATGCCTTCCATTACTGCTCACGCCCTGCAGTATGTGTGAAACATGCCTAACTTGCCTTTGCCCACATATTTGTCTTTGCCTACAGACTGTGCAGACTAGTCAAGGAGTAGTTAGTGAGTAGTTATTAAATTTGTACCCATATCATGAGTCAAAATAAATAAATAAATAAATAAATAAATAAATAAATAAATAAATATATAAATATATATATATATATATATATATATAATAAATTAAAATGTATGTGTGTTTGTTAATTAATTTAGTGTATGCTGCATGTTAGTAATTTTTAAAAACTAATAATATTGATTGGATTCTGTAGGCATATAACTTATAGGCAATATTTAGTCAATATTGTTGCTGTCAGTATTGTTGCTTTTGATATTACCTATTGTATGTATGTGTGTATGTTTTACTTTATGTAGCAGTACTGGGAAAAGGTATCACAATCTTTGCACAATACTTCTAAATACAATGCCAGCTCAAAAGAAGAACATATTGCTGGTTGATTCAGATGCTCAGATAAATACGTACCTCCCTTAAAGGGATAGTTCACCCAAAAATAAAAACCATCATTTATTCACCCTCACCTTCAAAACCTGTATATGACTCTTTCTTAACACAAAAGAAGATATTTTGAGAAATGTCGTAGGGGTTTTATGTCCATACAATTAAAGGGAATAAGGGTCAATGTTTATTGGTTACCAAAGTTCTTCAAAATATTTCTATTCACATTTTTTTGCGTTCTGCAAAAACAGAAAGTCATACAGGTTTTAAATAAAGTGAGGGTGAAAAAATAATTCATTTTTGGTGAACTATCCCTTTAAGACCTTCACTACCCTTGTATTAGGTGCAGTCTTTCTAATGAATTATGACAGCTTTTCCCCCAACCTATCCTGTTTCAACCCTTCCGTCTGTTCCACACATTCCCCATTACTCAAAAACTACACTTCAAGTATGGGATGAGCATCACTTTAGTCTGTATAAATGTGTGTCTGTAGATCAACTGGTAGAGCATTACATGTGCAAAATAAAAGGGCATGGGTTCAGACACATACTGATTTAAAAAAAAGTATAGATTGTAAGCACCATAGGTTGCTTTGGATGAAAGTATCTGCCAAATGCATAAATGTAAATGTCTTTTCATAGATACAGACAGAGGACTGTGGCTTTAGAGCCATTCTTTCAGCCTGGAATCTGATCAATCTTGTCACTATAAAGTCTATCTCTTTCAATCAAACAGTTAATAGGGTCACAGTTGACACATTCGTTATAGTTTGGTGTAGAAGTAAGATCAATTTAGTTTATTATAAGAGCTAAATATTATTTAGTATTCCACAGCTTGTTTGTCTTTGTGTGTATGTGAGTCACTCGGAGTGTGGATATGTATTTGTGTATATTTGCATACTGTTCGAGCTGCCCACACACTTTTGTTTTGGAAAGGTAGTGCTGTCACTGAAATCTATGTGCCTTCAGCCCAACAAGTAGGTGTTTTTATTAGCCCTGCCCAATTCTGCTTGTCATTCGATCAGATTTATTTTTTACTTTTAAGTTGTATTTGTAGGGATATAGGGATATTTTGAGTCAGTTTGTCATTGTAAACGTCTCTTCAATGCCATCTGTAGGTTCCGAGCGGGAGCGCAGGCACCAGGCAGATTCATTGGTGGATTTGTACAGGGCTCTGGAGAGGACTAGTCTTTCACCTGTCAATGAGCACAGGTCCTCTTCTCGCTTAGAGTACAAGAGATCATTCGTCCGTCGATGCAATGATCCTTTGCTTAATGAGAAACTGCACCGCTTGAGGATCCTTCAAAATTCATTTAAGGTATAGTTTTCAAAAGACAAAGAATGGGTATAGGGTCTTTTTTATTGTGTATAATCATAGATATTTGTAAACACATTATTGAACATGTTGTTGTTGTTTTGACAGGACATTCCTCTTCAAGAGGCAGAGACAAAGATAATTCATCGGGACGTGTAGCCTCGAAACACCACAACAGGGCACAGCACTAGTCATTTTTGCCAGAACTGTTAAAATTGTTTGCTAATACACAATTCCTCTTTTTCCTGAAATATTCATCTTAGCTCCTTTTATCAAACATCTACTTCTTGCTACCTTTTGCTCTGTTCCAGGATTCATAAGTTTCCTCTGGTTGCACTCAATTTTTTTTGTCTGATTTCTTATTGCACATGCTGACATTTGCATTATTTTGTTTGGACGGTTGTTGTTTCAGACTACTGAATTATTTGTGTTTGTAATAATGACTCATCTCCACTTGACGGCCTCCACCCGGAGCCAAATAACTGCACTTCCTATGAACTCTACCTTATTGTAGTGTCTGGTAAAAGACAGGGAAAGAATAAAACTACTGATATTAATTATTTTGTAATTCTATTTTGCATGGCCATTGTCTGGTTAATAGATTTTCTGTATGTGATGTTTGTTTTAATGGTCTTAACTGACTGAGAGTATTAATTCCAAGTTCATTGAAACTAACATTTTTCAATGTTAAATGTTATTATGACTGAAAGAGAAGAACTGACAGGATACAGTGATTGTTTCAGTGTGTTAAAAGCATTGTTTTGTTGTATATAATTTATGTTGTAATATTCTGACCATTTGCACCCCATGGAAATACTATGGAAATACCCTATGTTGAGCAGCAAGGTTCTTGCAATAATGTTGAACTAAAACGATTAATTAGTTTTAACACTGTCTATTTTTGTAAGCATGATATTTATTGAGATGTTTGTACATTGTTTTGTATGCTGAACTATGTGTTATTTTATGATGACTGCAAGTGTAAATCCCTTTTAATGTGTTCCTAAAAGATCTTTAACAAAATGAATCTTTCACGTGAAAGCACCAGTGTTCTAATATCTCCAAAAAAGAATTTTATCAATAAAATGTTTGATGTTTTAACATTATTTCAATATTTAAATCACTGTGTCTAAGTATAATTTTATATGTATATATATATATATATATATATATATATATGTGTAAAGATTTGATGTTAACGCTTTACACCAAGGTTGTATTTGTTAACATTAGTAAATGAGCAATATAGTTTTTTTATGTTTGTTAATACAATTTTTCGTGATAGTTCACTGTGCATTAACTAATGTTGACAATTACAGTGTATTATTTGTTATATACGCATTAACTAAATACAACCTTAAAGTGTTACAAATTTGACTTATATGCCAGTAAAATGTTCATGTACATTGTCCTGCCCATTTGACAAACCACTAAAACAACCATGCAAAAATGCAGTAATGCCTTGTCCAGCTGGTTAGTAAAATAAGTCATCACATGCCATGATCTTTGAGTTGTACTATGTCATGTCATGTGTGGCCTGTTATAGAATAGACAAATCAACACTGCATTCAGGGTTGTATACAGCCCAAAATAAGTACCCAGATATATACCTACATACTAGGTACTATACCATCCCATACTGTATGCTATTCCTATATTGGACACAGTAATGACATGTTTTATTTGACATGCATCATATCAGTACTACTTTAATGGGCAATTGAGCATGTGCAGTGGCTGCAATGAAAAATCTAGCAGTACAATATAAATACAGTGATGCATGAATATGGTAATTACTTAATACCGTATAATTTTGCTGATGCATACGCTAAATCATGCCGTACTCACTACAATACTGTTTAGTAAGTCATGATCCAATCGCCAAACTGCACACGTGACTCCTGTTCATCTAGAGAGATGTATTTATTGAACGGGCGTACGTGCGTTATTCCCTTACTTACTGTACACGTCACATGAGGGGGCGGGGACAACAATGACAATTTACTAAAACACTCCCTGCTGAATAAAACAAAACAAATCATAATGGATTAAATTACAAATACCATAATGAACCATCAGCTGTGTACAAATAAAACATCGAAACCATTACAAAATTCATTTCTGTAGCGGTTTTGGGTCTTTTTCCAGTATTTTATATTTCATAACGATAAATACCATGATGGTAAGTTAGCAAAAGTATTTGAATTATATAAAAATATATTTTAAAAATGAAATTACACAAATGCTTCATATTATTCTTTTTGAAAACGCACAATTATTTTTACTGTTGCAGTACATTAAGAAAACAAACCTGACAATATTGTAAATCTTTGCGATAACTTGCGAAAATCAATTAGAAAACTGTGATGATTTCTATATTGTTTCTATATTTCTTTCAGCATGGTTAATAGATAAAATCTGCATAATCTGATAAAGCCGCACACTATGGGGAAATAATTATTTTGTTTTTATGGTTAACGGAGCGCAAGGAGCCCACACCTACCCGCGTGGGACCTGGGTCGGGCGTTACGGGTCCACTCCACCCACTTCCGAGCTTGACTGCAGTGAGAGAGAGCGAGAGAGGCAGAGACAGAGCACACCTCCCTCCCTTCAGTGCACCAGACTGTCACCACAGACTCTCCAACAATTCACCCCCGGCTGCCTCATCCAGGCATGGCAGACGGCTTTACCCCATCATGGCAGTGCGACATTACACCCTTGACCTCAAACTCCGTGCGCCAGGTAAATTTCAGATGAATGAATGAAATGGGCTCGTGGAAACGGAGTAGGGGGGGGGGGCTCGTGTTGCATTGCAGAAATACGGGCCTCTTCGCTATTGCCCTGTAAGCGATTTAGTGCCTCTGTAACTGCAGCGGCGTTGCATTGCATAAGCTCAGAGCTGCGTCTGCATTCGGACGCAAAGCGTCTTTTGTTTTGCGTATTCTCCTGTCGTTTACTAAGATAAATGACCTTCTGGGGGTAGCATAGCGGTGCTAGCAGAGGCTAATGGCTGTCCTCTGGGGCAGCGGCTTGGCTCTTTCTCGTGCATATGATATGGGCATACATGCATTAACAGGGTTTCGACTTGTGTTATCTGCAGTTCACTGCGCAAACTGACAGCAGGCGAATCGGCGACATTGTGTTAACCAGAGTGTAAACCCGTTATGCACTTCTTAGTAACATAGATGGACAGTAGTTGAAGTGTATTTTGCTCTGTGCTCATGATGTGAACATGCAGTAAAGGAAAGTCCTCGAACCCTTAAGGCTTACTGGTTCCTCTGTTTTACTTATTATGAAAATAGGAATAATGACAAAAGCGATTTTCAGTATTGTAGAGGAAGTGTTCTGTATCGGTTTAGTGTGACAGGTGCAGAGTGTCATGTTTGAACATTTTCTCCTGTATTGAAATGCTCCCGTTAACTTGACACTTTACTAGGTAAATATCAAATGTCATATCACGTAGTAAGTGGAGAAAAGCTGCAACTGTTTAATTATTTGTAAGCAAACCTTTTAAAAGTTTTCTATTATAAGAAACCGAATAGAAAGAGTAAATTATTTTTGTTAAAATATTGTTGTGCAGTCTTGTTTAGTGTCATCCCACATCTTTACTTCTGAAAATACATATTTTTACAGTACCCATCATTTAATTATCATATTTGTAGTAAAATAATGGTAATACAAATAGCAAACAATCTGCCAAGGGGTTTAGGGGTTTCTAAGGTCTGTTTGTTTGTCTTTGATATTATGTGTGTTTTGTTTCCATCACATTAACATCTCAAACCTCTTTAAACATTATGTTGTCTTGTATTGTTTTTTACAAAAACTTTTAAATTAGTATGCATTTTAGGTATGGAAAGCGTAAAGAAACAATGACATAATTAACTAGGCTGATGCATATGCTGTAAGATCAGAGGTTGGGATTTCCTTGTAGGTGACCCAGGGGAAATCTTCTTTAGTGGCTTTTGAAGTGGAGAGTAGATTTATCCACCTGCTTTCTCTCCCTGTGTATGTGTGTGTGTGTTTAGCTGACGTCTCTGCGACTATGCGTGGTCTGCAGTCTATATTTCAAGAGCAGGAAATGACAGAGACTGTGCATGACTCTGAGGGACATGGATATCTGGCAACCTTCGTTGGGAAGAGCGGCAGGTAAGCACGTTTGCAAGAGATGTTACTTCACAGTTGAGCCATTATCTTTGTGATCAAAAAAGCTTTCAAAACATGCCACAGTATGTAGAAACTGAAACTGAAGAAATTTAAATTGTGAAAATGTGGAAGTGATGCGTTATTGCATGAAAAAACGTCCAGTTACACTGGGCCATTACGTAAATTCGTATTACATTTTGGCCTGTAACAGCTAAACATGCCGTTAAATCTAACTGACAGGAGTTTGACTGTTGATGACTTCATGGCATTCGTGCCTGACCGCACAAACACCCCCCCAATCCCCCCACTAAAAACACCAGGTGTGCTCCCGTGTCCAGATACTGTAGGATGACCATTGATTGACCAGTTAAGTGCATCCTCTGCTTAACAATAGAAAGCATTTAGATGGCCGTTGGGTCATTTTAATGGCTTTGTGTATCTAAACTAAAGCCTTTGGCACTCTCTTCCTGTTTTGTGTGAGGTTCACTGTAAACACAGATGGTAGGTCTTTGTTTGGGCTTAAGCTGGGATGAGCTTGGTCTGGACACCACAATTAGTTTTGGTAAAACTTTCCACCACTTCTGTGCCTAGATAAAACACCTACCAAAGCACAGCATAAAGTAAACCTGCTGTCAAGAGAACTTGGGTAAATATAAGCAGACTGTTGTCCCCTTAGGCCTTAGTAAAGGGAATTCAGGTCATCTGTCGCACTTAAGCACTATTGTATGAATAAGATTTGTTTTTAAGATTTGAGTTTAATGGTGCTTTTGCATTTTTCCTTTCCATCAGGTTCGGCATCCTACGAATTCACTCACATGGTCTGGTGACCTTTGACCTGCAGTGTCTTGAAGGGGATGATGAAGCGCAAGTGGACAATGTGAGTTAACAGATGTAGGTGCGGTCAGGATGAGAAATACTTATGATACATAATGGGTCCATAATTCAAAATAAATATTAGCTTTATGTGTTTTCTTAATGCAAAAGTGGTGAACACTATTTAATTTATAATGCATCGTGAGTAATAGTGTTTGCATGTATTGCTAAATGTACTCACCTTTTTCTGACACTCTAAAACTACTTGCGGTGAGAGCTTTTGTATCACGATCCCCATTCTGGTTCCATCCTAACCACACACAACTTAAACAGCGCGCATTACGAGAAGTGAATTCAAAATCTTCTTTTCTAAAAGGAGTTTATAGAATTGATACAATGTTTTCTTTCCTCTCTTTGTAGCTACTAAATGCACTGGAAAAGAAATTAAAGGCTCTCCTGAATGGAAATATCCAAAGAATCAAGAGGTAAAATAGTATTATGCTTAGTCAATCATCAAAGAAACTCAACATTTTGTCATTATTTACTGAACCTTTTCAAACCTAAACCTTAATGGACCGTTGTGCTTGTTGTCTGGTCATTGTTAACTGTTGTTTGCATGGTGGTTGATAAACAATAAGACAATTTCATGTTTTAGATAAGCTTTTCTTAAGATGTAATGTTTAACTGTATAAGCGTGTCTCGTTAGGCTCCCAGCGCTGATTCGAGGCAGTGATGTGGACAGATACTGGCCCACAGCTGATGGCAGACTGATGGAGTACGACATTGATGAAGTTGTGTTCGAGAAAGATTCGGAATACCAGAACATCAAAATCTTGCACTCGCGGCAGTTCGGCAATATGCTTATCCTCAATGGGGATGTCAGTAAGTTTACAGGGTCACGTTTTATCTTTTTGCATTCATGAGTCTTTTAAAAATACAAATGACTTAATGATAATTATTACCTTTGTATACATGTAAATGCCCTAAAGGCATTATAAACTTTGAAAAAGCTTTAATACATAAGCAAAAGCATTTGAAACACACCCAGGTGCTAACAGCTGCTTTGAATATCTCACCCTCTCATGAGTTTGCATGTGGGTGTGTGGCTGATTGTATTGTGATTGTATTACAGATCTGGCAGAGAGTGACCTGCCCTACACGCAGGCCATTATGGGCAGCGGAAAGGAGCACTATGCTGGAAAAGAGGTACTTATTCTGGGAGGAGGAGACGGTGGAATTCTGCATGAGGCAGTGAAGCTCAAACCAAAGATGATCACCATGGTTGAGATATCCTTTATGTGACCATTAAGGTGTTTCTGTAGCTTAATTGGAAGAACATAACATTAGCAGCAGAAACGTGCAGAATGGATCATGGATACTGATACAGATACTGATAAAATGTGTACCTTGAATGCACATTTGCTGTGTCTCACCCCAAACACTTTACTGACCCGTAGACATGTGTTTCTTAACTGAGCTGTAATTAAGTATAGTTGTAGATTTTCCATTCCTTAATAAAGCATTAACATTGATGAGCTGGTGATTGATGGATGTCGGAAGCACATGAGGAAGACATGTGGGAATGTTTTAGACAACTTAAAGGGAGATTGTTATGAGGTAAGTGAATTCATTTGGCATTGTCATGTCATTTTACCAAGGAAGTATCTTATTCTTGTCATTCCTGGTTCAAATTGTCAGTTGATAAACATATTTCCTTAATGCATCAAATTTCCTTTCCTGCTTTTGAAACTAAACACGCATAGTACGTTAGGAAAAAGGAAATTACCCAAAACGCCAGGCCGCAGTCAAGTTTCACAACTAACAATGAATAATTCTCACCTTAAATGTTGCTTGCATTTGTACCATTTGTTTCTTTCAGATTTTGGTACAGGACTGTGTTCCCGTACTTAAAAAATTTGTTGAACAAGGGAGGACATTTGATTACGTCATCAATGACTTGACAGCTGTTCCTATCTCTACAGCACCTGAGGAGGGTTAGTGTCTGCTGCTCACATCCTTGTGTGTCCATTATTATGTTAAAATACAGTCCAGTCCAGTTCTAGGCTTTCAAATACTTAATATACTATAATTAAGAGTAGAATTAAGAATTGTTATTAATGAAAGACATAAGAATAGAGGCCCTTCTCAAATAACCAGCATCTGTTACTTGTTTATACAATGCTTTTCATGCTGCTCATGTATTTTTTTAAACAACACAATGGAGAGTCACATTGTGAATGTGGCTGTTATGCCCAAAGCCTAACCACAAGTATTGTCAAATTATGTAAGTAAATAATTCTCACTGAGCCCTGCATTAGTTTTTTTTTATGTAAGCAATAAGGGATGAGAGGCTTAACACTAGCCTCGAGTACCTTATTGCTTTTATAAAACTGTTACCACACAATATAAACATTAAAGCCTGAAGATATGTGTTATGTATCGATGCTACTTTCATAAAGTGAAATTCCTTCCGCTGGAAGAAATGGTCCCTGATCCACTGTGATGTGTGTTTATGTTGCTAAGGGTGGTTGCTACACAGTGATGGGTGGAGCTGTCATGGCTGTGCTCTATCCTGAATAAACACAGCTATTGACCCATCAGAATCAAGGACTGGAACTAACCGTTTTACAAAATATTTTATAATCTTTCATAGATTCAACATGGGAATTCCTGAGACTGATTCTTGACCTTTCTATTAAAGTTCTGCGACCTGGTGGAAAGTACTTCACACAGGTAAAGTATTTAATAAAATAAAAGTTTTTTATTATTTTTAAATAAATATTTTATTTTTAAAGAAAAAGAAGTATGTTTTATTTTCTGCTTGCAGGGTAACTGTGTGAATTTGACTGATGCACTCAGTGAATATGAAAAGCTGTTGGGGAGACTTTCTTGCAAAGTGGACTTTTCCAAAGAGGTGGTCTGTGTGCCCTCTTATATGGAGCTGTATCCTTTGTGAAACATGAAAGTGCAAGCACAATTTCTGTAGGATTTTGCCCTTATTTTTTATATAGATTGTTTAAAAAAAATGCAATTAAATTTTTTTTTTAAAGAATTGCAATAAAAAATGTATTTCTACAAAGGCATGGGTAACCAAAAATTTAAATATATTTATATTTCATCCATGCCAGTAGGTGTCAGTATAAGTCTATAAAAACCACTGTTGTGTCTGCAACGTAATTTTTATTATTCGTTTTTGTTACCTTGGACTTCTGTTTAATCTGTTTTTGATTAGGTTTGAATTGATACTTGAATTGCCTGTCTACTTAAAATGGTTGCTATTGTCAAAGAAACAATTGATATAACTTTCCCTCACATTAGTGAACTGTTTCTTAACTTGTTGTCATAGGTGGGTGTTTTACACCATCTGGAAGAAGTAATGTCTCTTCCTTTGTCACTCTCTCCTCCAAGTCCTGCCGGAATGTGAAGAACCCTCCCTCACCCTCTGATGCACTTAGGGGAGACATGCACACATCTCTCCAAGCACTGTTTCCATTTCTACTGTCCGTTTACGTCCAGAAAAGAGCAGCCTTTTTTTGACATGGCTATTTGCATTTTGTGTTTGAAACTAGTGATTGATAATTTTGTTTGTTTAGCAGTGTTGGTTTGATGTTGTTTGCGAGGGGCCCTCTAGGGTGCGCTGTGGTGCAGTATGTGAGTGGACACTGCTGATGATACTGATACCTGGAGGTGGCAAAGCATCTGGATGCATTTTTGACTCCTGCCTTTGAGGATTGGCTGTTTTTTGTGTCGCAGCAGAGACAAATAGATTTTTTTGTTTCTGATTTTACAATGTTCTTTGTGTTTTATTGCAGCTTGCCTTTGTGTTTGAATTTGTTTGCATCCTTTTGTAAATGTGGCATGAGTGTGATTTAATCCATGGTGCTTCACAGAAAGTTTAATGACAGTGTTGCATCAGATGGCCAATTGAAGCAGATGCCCCTAAATCTGTCTTGAAAGGGAAAAAAACGTTCCTGCTGTTGCAATTTTCATTCTCAGATTTTTCTTTTTAACTGTGAATGTTTAATTTTATGACGACTAGGTTAAAAGTAGGTTTCCCTGCTTGATGTTGTTTTTGCCTTGATTTTTTCTAGTTCAAATACGTTTTTACTGAATGTAGGCCACTTAGATGAATAATTTTTATGGTCCTTCATTGATATTATTTATTTGATTTTATTCACACCAGTGATCCTGCCCTGAAAAAAATTCTGTTATTGAGAGTGATAATCATCTATTAAAGCAGTTGAGGAGGAAAATCTCAAGTCTTGTTTTTGTCTTTTATGCTCTGAGCCAGTGATAATTCTAATAACTGTAAATATGCATGCACAATGTGATTTTATGTATTTATTAAATACTAAATAGGGTCACTTACTAACTTATTAATGTTCTTTTTTCACCCTGAGTGCTTTTTAAACAATATGGGAACTTTTATCAGCTGTAGCTATAAAAATGTATTAAATATAGTTTTAGTTATATATTTAAATAAATCAATATGTTTGCACGATTATATTTGGTGAACAAAACATTTTAGACATTTATAAGCATATGTCAAATTATGAGATAACAAGCATCAAAGTTTATATTTCAAAGGTTATATTTTCACATAATGATATTTAAATTATATAGGATGATTTTATGTAAAAAAAAAAAACCATTAAATCACAAAAGATGTTTAGCTGGATTTTCACAGGCAGGGTTTCATATTTAAACATATTGTCAATTGAAACATGTAAGAATAAAACATCTTGCCAAATAAATGGAAAATGTATGCAAAAAATTGGGGGAGACACTGACCAAAATAAGTCTATCGTCTATTGTATTGCATTACGTCATATTTTTCAGGCCGGTTTACGTGCTCGAGGAAGCAAAACCTGGCGCTTTCTGTTAGTTGTAGTTGTTTCCGCGAACATTAGCATTTAGCGTCAGCATTAAAAGTCAGTTATATGACTACATTTCCCACAATGCACTTTGTGCAAAAATACTGGTGGGCGGAGACAACTCGAGTGAACGTAGATTTTGTACCTGTCTGCTAAAGTAGTCTGATTTATCGCTAATTTGTAAAGTGTGAAAGTGTACCATTTATAGAAAAGGACTCGTATGGTGCAGAGAGGAGTAGACGCTTCACGCGCTGAAAGGGTTTTGTTTTGTTCACATCATGGAGAAACAGTTGCATTTGAATCTGCTAGCCTCCAAACCCCCGATGGCAGGTTTGCAGTCGGGATCTAAAATAAGAATGGGGTGAGTTTACACTTTAATCATATGCTTGTGAATATCAGATTTACATCAGTGCATACAACCCTGTCGCTGATCGCCGATGACAGTCACGATCTAGAGTTAAAAATTGAAGAGTCGTGTTTTCGTTTCTGATATTTTGCTAACATGCGTGTTGAACTGTTGTCACACAGAATATAAAAGATGATTAAAACTCTTGACAATTGAAATCAGCCTGCTTAATGTTTGGTTAATGCCTCTGATCAAACTGTCTTGGACTCCATGGAGGTTTCCTCCTGTGTCTTGTGTCTCATCCAACCACAGTGATCACGACTCACACAGCAGGCGTGTTTCTCATCGATTCTCATTTTTACACCTTCCCTGAGCCTAACTTGACATCTCTTTGGTCATCTTGACCATTTAACTGTGACTACCTGCGATGTTTGACACTTTAGACCCCTTTTGAAAAACAATATAAATTTTAATGGTTTCTTAGAGATCATCAGCTGTTTACCATTAAAACCATTACAAAATTCCTTTATGTAGTATCACTTAGGCCTTATTCCAGTGGGATTTAATGGTGTTCAGCTGGTTCCTGTTTGCCAGATAACATACCAGTAACAACTTATATTATAGCTCCCAGTATAACCAATGCAACTCCCATTATAACAATTAAGTCCAGTGGAATATCTATGATTGTGTAGCTGGGACCCCAGGCTAATATCTATGACAAGTGTATAACAATATGCACTATATAGTGTATACAAAATACTATATTATACAAAATGGTAACTGTATTTTGTTATGTCTCTTTTACACAGACCTGGAAGAAAACGAGATTTTACCCCACTTCCCTGGAGTCAGTACTTTGAAACCATTGAGGATGTCGAGGTGGAAAATGACAACAGTAAAGACATATCCTTTGCTTCAGTCTCCAGAAAACCATTGGAAAAAATATACAATAATCTAAATGCATAACATGTTATAAAGTATGTCTGAGTCCTCATTTATTTCTGCGGATCATTCCTTTACTCCTCTGTACACATTCAGAATTTACAGCAGTGGGGCCCATGGTCCTGTTTTGCTGTTGCTTCATGGAGGAGGTCATTCGGCTCTCTCCTGGGCAGTCTTTACTGTGAGTGTCTTACTTCTCTTATATCCATAATAAAAATTGCTGTAATCATGGGTTCAAAATGACACATGAACAGACATTGACATGCGGTCTGATCTATGCACTTGTAGTATTCATCAGATTGACTGATGTTTGTATTTTAAGTCTGTTATATGCAGCAGGATTAACTGCAGGGTTGTTGCTATGGACCTTCGAGGACATGGTAAGGGATTTAAACTGTTTTATTACAGCTTCTTTGTCTCTTTGATATAAAATTAACACATAGGTCATTAACGCTCAGCTGAGTAACAAAATGCATGGATCTCAGTGGACATTGTATAAGTTTGTAATGTTCTTCTCCTATAAAATTCAGGTGATACTAAAGTAAAGAACGCTGATGACCTCTCTGCCGAGACAATGGCAA
Source organism: Beaufortia kweichowensis (assembly GCA_019155185.1). Taxonomy (NCBI): domain Eukaryota; kingdom Metazoa; phylum Chordata; class Actinopteri; order Cypriniformes; family Gastromyzontidae; genus Beaufortia; species Beaufortia kweichowensis. The sequence goes on along the minus strand of CM032812.1, from coordinate 8,854,248 downwards.
AGTGAGTACATATTCATCAAGAGCTCTTTACAAATAAGGCATTTGAAGATACTAATGCAGGATTTTTCACTTTCTCTAGGGATATTGGAAAAGTTGTGGAGGTGCTTTATGGTGAAAACCCACCTCCCATCATGATTATTGGTCACAGTATGGGTGGAGCAATAGCAGTTCATACCGCTGCAGCCAATCACGTGCCATCACTGCTTGGTCTTTGTGTAATTGATGTAGTGGAAGGTACGTTTTCTGCCCTTACCTCAATGCAACTTTGTTTCTTAGTGCAACATGCTTGTCACAAATGAAAACAATTGATAAGGAAAGGTCAGATGTGATGTAGTGCACATGTGAGCAGGTTACTTTCACGAGTTTCCATGCAGTGTGATATAGCTGACTATGTTTGTAATATACAGCGTATACACAATTATATATCCCACTATTATCATTTTTCAGGTACAGCAATGGATGCCTTGAACAGCATGCAAAACTTTCTGAGGGGTCGACCAAAAACATTTAAATCTGTGGAGAATGCTATTGAATGGAGGTACTATAGCAGATATATTTGAAAAAGATCAAATTCTTTCCCAAACTTTATCTTATATCAATATTTAGTAGTTGATTTATCTAAAATTTTACAATTTTGTAACAGGGCAATATTGCAAACTAATAGTACCTGGTAAAAATGCCCTTATCATCATGAATAACACAGTTTATCCCACTTTTCTCCGTACCAGTGTAAAAAGTGGTCAAATCAGGAATATTGAGTCTGCACGAGTGTCCATGGTTGGACAGGTAAAAAAGTAAGTCTTTTATTGTAATGGTTCTCTCAGCTAGCCCTAGAAACAGTTCTTTATATATTTAAAGTTGTTTATCAATATTTAGAAATTTTATCTGTTTACCCGATCGGTTGTATATCATTGATCTAATTTATTTGGATGTTTAGATGCGAGGAGCCCTTGAGCAGTCCAGGGGTTTCTAAAAGCATCAGTGAGGGAATTATTGAAGAAGAGGAGGAGGACGAAGAAGAAGGGGAATCCAACCACAAAAGAAAGAAAGAAGATGATCAAGAGGTAATACGCATATTTTCAGCATAAGAAACTTTCCAAAGGACTTGCAGTTCTGTAAATGTTCTCTATTAACCTTATTTGTGACCTTTATTATTCCAATTCCAGATCACCCTGTTAGTTTTGTTGTTGTTGCTGTAATTACTGACTGTAATTTTTCATTACTTGCGACATGTCTTCATGCAATAACGTTTTTTTGTTTTGTATTTATTTTGATTTTTTTTTCTATTTGAACTTGCAGATAAAGAAAGAAAGTTTGTACACCTGGCGTATTGAACTCTCAAAGACAGAGAAGTATTGGGAGGGCTGGTTTAAAGGACTGTCTTCTCTCTTTCTCAGCTGCTCTGTGCCAAAACTTCTTCTGCTGGCTGGTAAGAGGGCTCTGGCATTTGGGTCTGGTCTTTAATTTTATATGATAGTGAATTAAATAAGACCTCTCATTAATATGTGTGTCTCCAGGCGTTGACAGGCTCGATAAAGATCTTACTATTGGACAAATGCAGGGTGAGATTATTATGACTATTGTCGGATCAATAGACAAGCATTCTCTTATAGCTGCTGCTTATGTCTTTCGTGTTTTTTTACAGGAAAGTTCCAGATGCAAGTTCTTCCACAATGTGGCCATGCTGTTCATGAAGATGCCCCTGAAAAAGTATGCTAGTGTTATATTATATAGATTCCACAATCTTTAGAATATAAGGGAATTTAAAAAGGAAGGTGTAAGAACCCTAAAAAATTATTTTTACTGCATTGGCTTATCCCAATTTCATTTTTTCACAGGTAGCTGATGCTCTAGCCACCTTTATGGTCCGTCACAAGTTCACTGAATTCCTGGATGGCTTCCCCTGGTAAGAATTCATTGTTTTAATGAAGAGATAATGATTTGTGTGTGATTTATTTTAACGAAATGGCTCTTTGTCTCCTCTGTTTGTGTTGTTTGCTTTCACAGACAGCGTAGAGTCTCCATTTATAGTCTTCATCCAGTATCAGGTCATCCTGTCTGGTCTCTTGCTCTCCACCAGGGATTACAGTACCACCAAACCCATGGCAACGCCTCTGCTGCAAAATCATTTTTAGCATTTCATTCTTAAATTATATTCTGTTTTGTATGACTTCATGTATTTTTGCTGTAGTCACTATTATAATAATAAACATTTTGGCAGGAATAATTATTATTAAAATAATCATTTAAAAATGTTACGTACATTTACATTTTTATTTCCCCTGAACAAATTTCTTTTGCATTTCCTCTGATGCCTTGCTTGTTTGTTGTTGTAATTAGGATGACTGCATCATGTTGTGTTTAAAGTGTTGATCATTGCTGATTTGCAGAGAAATAATAAAAAGAAAGTTTCAGCAGTGAAACGTGACAGTATTTTCTATTTATTTACACGTGTTCATAGTTCTTTCAAGTCTTTTTCTGGATGCTAAGAAATGCATTATGATTGTGTTCTCAGTTTGCATCTTGCACTTGCTGGATGTGATGCCACAATATTAGAAGCATATTACAACATGGGACAGTCACATATACATGGTATATGTGTGTATATATATATATATATATATTTATTTATATGAGCTCTAACAACTGTTTGAGGACATTAACAGTTTTAAGAATTTTATGTAAAATGTCCAAACAAACACAATTTTAAAAACAGTAGTCTTTACAGTAGTAAATACCTTGTTTCCAAATTCATTTTTTAGTTTTATGGCTGCTGTTTTCTTTTACAATATGAAAATGTTGAAATAGCATTAAACTTCATCAGAAGTTCAGAATATGCAATTCACACACTAATTCCTCATGTGATATCTTTTCATATTATAAACGTGCATCTCCCCAGTTAATGTACATTAACAGAAGGAATTACTTTACCTACACGATAACACAAAAAGAAATTGAATAAAGGCCGTAAGGCATCATCTCTTAGACCATAGATAAGAGGACTTAGACAGCGTGGTAGAATAAGAACAATAACATAATTTAGATATCTTAAAATAATGAAGAGAGAAGTGCTGCCCATCATATACAGTGTTTTCTCTATTGTAGCGTATAGAAAAGAGCAGAGACACAGGCCCAGCTGAATCAGGTGTAACATCATTGTTTTTAAGGCTTTCTTAGCAGATTCTTTATCAGAAGTAACAGATCTGGCTGTAATCATAATCCTAATGTAAGTAAAAATAATTATAACAGCAACAGACACAAAATAAACAACATCAAACCCTTGATTTTTATCCATTTGCCACTTGGCTATGTACAATTTCTCTTGTGTGCATAATGTATTATATGAAAAATTACTTGGGTTGACAATAAGTGCATAAATAATGTCTATAACAATATTTAGACTGCTAAGGATCCAGATGATTCCTAAAGCGATGCTGGTCCTTTTTGGTGTAGCGATGTTGCAGTGTCTTAAAGGGAAGCAGATAGCCACATACCGCTCCAGAGACATCACTGCTAATATCAGAGGTGTATTACGGCAAGTGAAGTAGGAGATAAAGACTAAGAGTGTGCACAAAGCTTTGTTGATTTGCAAGGGAATAAGAGCTAGAATATACATGACAGTTGTAACCAACAAAAGTACAGAATCATTTATAAGCATGTGGCCAAATAAAATGTACCGTGGAGTCTCAAAGAAGATAGACTTGCTTCCTAGAGCCAACAGCATGATACAGTTTAAAAAGATGAAAAACAGCGACGTTAACACCGGCACTGGAAATTTAGTAGCGCTCAAGGCATCAAACTCTACTCTAAAGATTTGCTGATGAATAAAGGACACATCTGTGCCTGTGCCATTGGCCTCCGCCATGAGCTGAAAGAGGAAACAGAAAAATCAGTCAGATGAGAACAGATAAGAGTAGTCAATCGGTTGATGTTGCTAATCAAAGTAAAAAGTTTGAATAAAAATATACAACAGACCTCAGACACAATATGTTCCCTATCTGCAGTGAAAATATCAGTCAACCTCCCATGCGCTTTAGCTGCAGATACTGTAAACAACATTTTGCTCATCACTTATATAGCATTTACAGTATGTGGTTACTATGGGTTTATTTGTGTATGAGAGAGAGAAGGAGAGAGAGAGAGAGAGAGAGAGAGAGAGAGATATGGGAGTTTTACATTTGAGACCACTTGTCAATCTTTTTCATTGCAAATTACTGTCAGAATAGTGACAATGGTGAGGAAGTGAGGTAATGAGGGAAAGGTGTTATTTTAAAATTTCCAAAAAAATTTCCAAAGATTTGTTATACTTTTTTGTTTTAGTATGGTGCAGCAGGCTGGCATGCATGTGAAAAATAAAAATACATATAAATAAAAATCCAGAGCTCAACAACCTTCCAAAAGGGCCCCAAGATAACTATTTACATATATAAATAATAGTTATATTATTATAATACAATATAATATTGCAATATAATATTTATTATATTAAATTATTATATTATAATATACTGTTATATAATTATGCAATATAATAATTTAAAAACTAAAATTATTTAAAACAAGTCAAATTTCTTTATTTTACACATTTGTAATTAATTGACTATTTAAATTTATTGCACATTTTACTTTAAATTAGCCATATAAATACTGGGCAAGATTCTGGTTACTTGATTTCTTTGTTTGTTTTATTTTTTGAGAAAAGAGAACAGCGTGCACGCCACAGTTGAAGCATTACAATCAATCACGTTACTGACGTTTCTGGGGACAGCCTGACTGACCAATCAGAAAAGTTTAAATGTGTCACCGGCGCAGAAGGTTTTGTTCACGTGCGACGGTGTGAGGTCATCACAACAGCGTGCAGATACAATGCAAGTAAGTTAATCACTGTGCGCTATTGTCCGCTTTATTATTCACTATAAGGAGAGTTAAAATGAGATTAAACTGAAGCTTCTGACCATTTCCGTGATAGGAATTAACAGAGTCATACTTTTACACAGTTTATTCCGTTTTGCTTGCTTTTCAAAGAGAATCAATATGAAGCTTTTATTTACTTGTTGGCGTAAAACCACAATAAAATCTATAATAAACATTTCTCAGCTTTTTTGGTCTGTGTAGCCTATAGGATTATGGCGTTATGGATTATGTGTGCAAATGAAAGGAGCCATCGGCCTTAATCATAATGCTTACATTACATTTACATTTAGGCATTTAGCTGACGCTTTTATCCAAAGCGACTTTAGGAGACAAATATAATGCTTTTAAAATAATATTAATCTCATGCAGTTGTTGTTTAAATACATTTTTGCCATGCATTATTAGGCTGTCTGTAAAAAAAAAATGACATGACAGATGCAGCATTTGCAGTGTAAAAATGGCTTTGTTAATGTTAATAACATTTTAATGGTAATAGCCTATGGTATGTTATTGTTCTGATTGGTTGAATTAATTTATTAAATGTAAGCATTGGACATATAAAATAAAGACAGCAGATATACATTTAATATTGTAAATATAAAAAATGCCCTTGTAAAGATAGAAGTTCCCAAGGAAATCAACTGCAATTGCAAATATTTCCCCTTAATGGAAAAGTGTATTTTGACAAAAACCTTGTAAATTATTGGCCAGTCTTTATGATAGGTCTCTTTTAGAATTGTATTGTCAGTGAAAAAATATTGTTACTATATTATTAGTCACTTTTTAGTCATTGTTTCTTGTGTGGGTTTAAATAAATATATACATAAACAATCAATGCCTATATATATATATATTACATACCTAGATAAAAAGGAAAAAAAATAATCTTTTAAATAAGTTTTTTTCATAAGCTTGTTATTAGATCACAACAAACAAACATACATACATGTATTATATTAATAAATCACTTCTAAGTTTTCAAGATTAACATAGATAAGATAACAAAACCTAAATGGGTCTATTTTGAAACATCTTTAAATAGTATTTAATATTATTAAAACATCTAGTTTACACACCAAATCTTTTTGATATTAAAGTGTATATCATCTTATATTCCTGGTCATCTCTTCAGAGCAATTAATGTACATTAACAGAAGGCTTTACTTTACCTGAATGATAACACAAGAAAAATTTGAATAAAGGCCACAGTGCATCATCTCTCATACCATAGATCAGAGGACTCAGACAGCGTGGCAGAACAAGAACAATAAGATAATTCAAATATCTGAGATTTATAAAGAGAGGAGGGTTGTTTCCAGACATCATATACAGTGTTTTCTCTATTGTAGCATATAGAAAAGAGCAGAGACACAGGCCCAACTGAATCAGGTGTAACATCACTGTTTTTAAGGCTTTCTTAGCAGATTCTTTATCAGAAGTAATAGATCTGGCTGTAATCATAATCCTAATGTAAGTAAAAATAATGATAACAGCAACAGACACAAAATAAACAACATCAAACCCTTGATTTTTATCCATTTGCCATTTGGCTATATACAATTTCTCTAGTGTGCATAAATTAGTATCTGATAAATAATTGGGGTTAATAATAAATGCATAAATAATGTCTATAGCAATAGTGAGACTGCTAAGGATCCAGATGATTCCCAAAGCGATGCTGGTCCTTTTTGGTGTAGCAATGTTGCAGTGTCTTAAAGGAAAGCAGATAGCCACATACCGCTCCAGAGACATCACTGCTAGTGTTAGAGGAGCATTACGAAAACTACAATGGGAGATAAAGACTAAAAGAGTGCACAAAGCTTTGGTGACATAGAGGAAAGAAAGAGACATAATATACATAACAGTTGTGACCAACAGAAGTACAGAATCATTTATAAGTATGTGACCAAATAGAATGTAACGTGGAGTCTCAAAGAAGATAGACTTGCTTCCTATAGCAAAGAGCATGACACAATTTACAAAGATAAAGAACAGGGACATTAGCACAGCCACTGCAACTTTAAAATAAGTGACACCATCAAAGTCTACCTTAAAGAACTGCTGATAAATAAAAGACACATCTGTGACTGTGCCATTGGCAGCCGCCATAAGCTGAAAGGAAAAACATAGTAAAACAAGTCTGATGAGAACACATAACTGTAAAGTCAATCATGTATCATGTTGATTTTGTTAAATAGAATTAGAAACGCACCTCATGCACAAATGTGTTTTCCTTCTACAATTTATAAATCAGACATCCATCGCCCATCCACTCCAACAGCAAATCCTATAAACAACATTCTGCTACTGAACTTTTATAGCATTTACAGTATGTGTAACCACAAGGGCATGGGCAGAGATGGAAAGGAAAAGATGCATGGGAGGTGCTCATGAGCACCATTTTAAACCAAAAAATGACAAATGGTACACTTTACAGGAATTTACACATGAAGGTAACAAGGCTTTAAGTGAGTTTACTGTATGAGACAGACAAGGGTGATGGAGAAAGATGTACTGTATGTATGTGTGGGTGCATTTAAGACCACTAGTAAAAATGATTCATATCTTCTTATAAATGTAAAAACATTTTACTCCCATGTTTATGTCATATGTTAACTCATCACGATTTGACAATGCAGAGCATCTTGTGAGCTTCATTGGAAACAACCTGACCTTTTGTACAAGGGAGTTGTGACTTAGAAACTGTAATAAATATGATATATTTTCAATATTTTACCTCTTTTATCTTTTCTTAATTAGTCCGAGGTGTATAGCGTTACCTTTTAAATGATCACCTTTGGTGCAGACAGCTGTTTTACTGTCACAGCCCTTTACCTTTGCTCAGTGTTTCATGTTATGGCTTATTTCTTATGTCAGATATTATGAATTAACAAATAAAATATTAATTAATAGATCAAAAGCAAGTGTATTAAATACAAGCTTAGGATGGTTAGGTATGTTTATGTTTAAAGTACTGGCCATCATTCAAGGCCATCATTGATCCCATGGATTTGTAATGATACAACAGAAGTGACTGTTGTGCTGATTTCCTTCCATTGCACAAAGTAATCTAATGACATTTAACAAATTGTCTATGTCTCTCAAGAGTAAAAGGCTCTTGTGTAAAGTTAAGGGGAAAACATTGTTTTGCTATAGCAACATTTTATTTGCTTGGGAAAAATAACTTGGGAACAGTTAAATCAAGTCTGTGGTAAACTTCTCCCTGATCTTCTCATTATGTATGAATTATTTATGATTCATCTGCCTATCAAGTGTACTGGTGTTTGTGAAAACAAAAGCTTTCTCTGGGAATATAAGCCCATGTGTATGTGGTCATAGACAAGGCTTTCCTTTGAATTAATCTACATACACATCATACTTTAAAAAAATAACTAAATGAATGATCTTAAAACATAAAAAAGTTTTTCCATATGAGTAAATGGCTATATTTCAGCATTAATAATTTACTTGGGTTGGGTCAATATATTTCTACACAATTTAATTGATTCCTCTGAACTTAAACTGAGTGAGATGTACAGACAAGTAAATTTCAATTCAATTACATCACTTTCATTCAAATTATTGTGTAGATTTTACCAGAAAAGGTTTGATTCTTTCTGATCCTGCTTGAGTTAGCAGTGATCAGTCCAACATGAGGGTCAGGCATTTTAACGAACTGGTTAAAGGCCACGGTCTCCCTTGAGATCGAGCATGTTTTACACACTGATAACTCAGATTAACTGCTTTCTTATAATTGCCTTTATATGACATATACTACTGCTAATGTATAATGTATAATCTAAACCAAAACTACAGTTGCCTTATAGCTTTGCTTTAGTTAGTAAGGCAACATCAAAACAGAAATAGAGAAAAATATGCAAACTCTCACAGCATTTTAATAGCAGCATCTGTGCATCTTTATAGTTATCATGCAATAAATCAGCAAGAAATACTGGACAAGATACCATATAACACACTAAAGTTTCTGTTGGAAAACATTGCAAACTAAACATGCATGCTGTCTTCAGATATAAAAATAATCTTTACTTTTTTCCAATTTTTATTAGTAGTGTTTTATCAGTTTGGGTTTAACCTTGTTTAGCAGTAATTTATAAAAAAATATTATTTATATTATTAGTCATTTTTCAGTAATAATTTCTTGTAAGGGTGATGATTTAACAATGAGGCATGTAACGGCTCTGCAAATAACAACTGCTATATTAAAACATGCAAATCATTGAACAAAAGAAAAACAATTGTACAAAAGTGAATATAATAATATGTACATACAGAATAATGCCTCTATTGCATACCCAGGTAAGAAGAAAATAATATCTTGAGTTGACCTCAAAGACTTTCAGCTAGTTAAGTTTTAAACCTCATTGTACATTAATTGACATTTATGTATTTAGCTGATGCTTTTAAACAAAATAATTTCAGAGCATTCAAGATACATTTTCTTAGTATATGTGCTCCCTATAGCAAAAACTTTTGCACTGCTAACACAATGCTATGTGCTCACTACATGCTGCTTTTTTGAGAGACCAAACTGTTAAAACACATGTGTTATAATAATAGATCACTTCTGAGATCAACATGTTTCATAAAAATAAGTGTTTTTATTTTTAAACATCTTTTAATAGCATTCAACAGACTATATCAGAACATATAGTTTATATTATAAATGTGTATATCATCTTATATTCTTGGTTAATGTACATTAACAGAAGGTTTTACTTTACCTGAACGAAAACAAAAGAAATATTTGAATAAAGGCCACAGTGCATCATCTCTCATACCATAGATCAGAGGACTCAGACAGCGTGGCAGAACAAGAACAATAAGATAATTTAAATATCTGAGATTTATAAAGAGAGGAGGGTTTTTCCAGACATCATATACAGTGTTTTCTCTATTGTAGCATATAGAAAAGAGCAGAGACACAGGCCCAGCTGAATCAGGTGTAACATCACTGTTTTTAAGGCTTTCTTAGCAGATTCTTTATCAGAAGTAACAGATCTGGCTGTAATCATAATCCTAATGTAAGTAAAAATAATTATAACAGCAACAGACACAAAATAAAGAACATCAAAACCTTGACTTTTATCCATTTGCCATTTGGCTATATATAATTTTTCTTGTGTGCAAAATGTAATATCTGATAAATAATTGGGGTTAATAATAAATGCATAAATAATGTCTATAGCATTAGTGAGACTGCTAAGGATCCAGATGATTCCCAAAGCGATGCTGGTCCTTTTTGGTGTAGCGATGTTGCAGTGTCTTAAAGGAAAGCAGATAGCCACATACCGCTCCAGAGACATCACTGCTAGTGTTAGAGGAGCATTACGAAAACTACAATGGGAGATAAAGACTAAAAGAGTGCACAAAGCTTTGGTGACATAGAGGAGAAAAACAGACATATTATACATGATGGTTGTGACCAACAGAAGTACAGAATCATTTATAAGTATGTGACCAAACAGAATGTAACGTGGAGTCTCAAAGAAAATGGACTTGCTTCCTAAAGCAAAGAGCATGACACAATTTACAAAGATAAAGAACAGGGACATTAGCACAGACACGGCAATTTTACTATAAAAAACAGCATCAAAGTCTACCTTAAAGAACTGCTGATACATAAAAGACACATCTGTGGTTGTGCCATTGGCAGCCGCCATAAGCTGAAAGAGAAAACACAGAGAAACAAGTCTGATTAGAAGGTCAAGTCATCAAATGCTTTTGTGAATTAGACTCACAACAGACCTCATACACAAATGTGTTATTTATCTCATCTGACTAAATCAGACATCAACCTCTCAGCCACTCCAGCTGAGACAGACTACATTTATTTTATGAACTCTTATATCATTTACAGTGCCAGTTAGGATGTGTTAACCACATGGGGACGTTGAGAAAAAGGTCTGACTAGTACAGGAGTGCACATCAATGACGCAAGAGAGATGAGCACTATTTTAACCCTAAAATAACAAATGGTGCACTTCACAGGCATGTGCACGTAAAGGCCATGGATTCACATCACAAGTGAGCCTTTGTAAGAGTCTGAATGCTTAAGAGAGAGAAAAAGAGAGATTGGAGAGAAATGTGTTAGTGTAGGTGCATCTGAGACCACTATAGGGAAAAAAATCTTACTTTTTAATTGCACATATATTGTAGCATTTGAATATTTTAGACTTAAATTTTTACTGCCATGTGGACACATATTTGCTGTAATGATGTAATGCCAACAGCAAACCCAATTTAAGAGTGAGAAACTTTACTTTAAATGTTCAAATGGATCCTTTCATTAAGAAATGTATGCCCATCAGATAGACCTCAGCTATCTGGAACCTTGCAGAAAGATCCCAGATAATGGAAACGAAAGGTTAAGACCCACAACACATAAATGTGTCTTCTCTCTTCAGTAAAAAATCAGATGTCAACCTGTCATCTGCTCCTGCTGCAAATCAACTGATTGACAACATTAATTAATTATTATTATTGTATATAGGATGGGCCTGGATGGAGGGAGAGGCTTGCTAAAAAAAAAAGGGGCACATCTAGGATGCAAGGGAGGCAATTTCATGATGTTTAACAATCTTGTGTAAACTTAAGGTTTTTTCTTCTTTTACAGCAACAATATTATTTTATTTTATTACTTGGGTAAGGAAATAACTTGGCCCAGTCTGTTCTAAACTGCTCCCTGATCTTCTCATTAAGGTATATATGAATCATTTATGATCTTTCTGCCTATTAATTGTGTTGTGTTTGCAAAAAAAAAAAAACTTTCCCTTGGGATATAAGCCTCTGTGTATGTGAAGAGGGAGCAGGGCTTCTCTTTGAATTCATACACAAGAAAACATGCTGGAAAGTAGTGTAACAAGTAGGCTGTCCGACAACCAGTGGCAATATTTCCACACTTTATATATCTTAAGAAACTACTTGAATCAAATTATCAAGTGAACTACCTAAAACATTTCTTTCTATTCTGTAACTAGATTGTTCAACATTAAATCAATGAGAGGGATTTTTTTTTTTTTTTCTTTCTCTTAAAAAATGGTATATTAAATGGTTCAGTATTTATTAAAAAGTTATAAAAGGAAGGAAAAAAAAGAAATTAAAAGAAAAACATTGTTACAGATAAAAATAATAATAAAATAAAGCAATGAAGTACTGTTTTGCAGATCATTAAGATATAAAATCCCAGGGGCAGACATTTCTTCAGCCTAAGCCACATTTACTTACTGTATTAAGGGAATTAACTGCCTTTTTTCCGGACAGGCCCTTGTGAACACATCATTTCTAAAGGGAAGCTTTGTTTTCCCCCTTTCATGACGACAGGTGGCATGCGCTCAGAAAACAAGTTGAATAATTGATGTGTTGTAATTTCGATAAAGGTCTTGAGGGGCTTCTTTGCTCCTTTGTTTTTTTTCAAAGAAATGTTTACCTACACTTTGGTCTGTCCATCATCGGCACACAGTATGTAACCTTTCACATTGAGGGTTAATAAACTTAGAACTTAAATTACAAATGTTTTGGGTAGATCGTAAGTTATCTTTAGTAATATATGGCCGATGAAAAGGCAGAAAAATTATTTTCACAATTTATCCGTCTGTCAAGAAAATACATGACATGCCGTTATTTGCAAATGCCTTTATTTTCCACGCCACACCTGTAGTCTCACCTCTACAGGAAGTGCTTCACATGATGCAGGAGCTCGAAACTAGCGACATGGAAAGTCTTCCGTAAGGTTTTTCATAAAATATGTTTGTTTTTATAAAATGCAAAAAACATTTATAATCGAACCAACAGGAATATCTCCCCTTAACACGTAGAGCATGTAATAAAACACGATGAAGGGTTAGTTTAATGTGGTGACTCCTGCAGACACCTTCTGCGCGTCCGCGAGTTTCGCTCAGGTGAGGACAATAGACGGCCTGCATGACACACCGCACGGCCACATACTACGCATTACAGCGCACAATACCATACAGACATGGACCCAACCGAATCTGGGAGAGAATACGCGCCGAAACGTTCGGTATGTTATTTTTATCATCGGTTTATTTGGTATAGGTTTTTGAGGAATACATTTATGGGACGTCCTGTAACAGGTGTATCGGTGGTGTATAGGCTACATTGTTTTTAGCGCTTACATATAATCATAAAAAATAAGAAGAAGAAGGAAAAAAGGTAACGACGAGGAATACATTAAACTTAAACGCTGTACTTGTATTTACTATAGTAAACTGTCGTATACTGTCGTATATGTATGCTACAGAATTCCGTATAGTGAATTTATGAACTAGTAAATACTGTAGTACACTAATATTTACAATGGTAAGGTTCAAAAACACTATAGTGTCTACGAATTTTTACTACACTTTACTATAGTATTAAATACTAAAATATACTATAGCATTTTTATCTATTAGTATAGATTAAGGGAGGAGAGGAACAAACTTCATCATTCTTATATATCTTCATATTATCAAGTTTGACAGTATTCACACTAATAATTTGCTCCTGTACACAGTTTTATATTTCTCAGTTCGGTTTGTATTAATAGTGCATGTATTCTAATTTTGGTTAACATTGTGTTTAAACATTAGGAGATTATTCTTAAGCATAATCAAATCTATTTCAAAATTCAAAACATAAATATCTGAATTGAAATTCTGCCAACCAGAAAACCAGTTTTACCTTTATACTTGGAAAAGCTTAAACTTGAGTCACATGATCCACACACGCTTTTACTAATGCATACTTTATCAGGGTGGGTTGATAACGTCAGGTGCAAGGTGTTGGCTCAAGGTTTAAAATACAGTTGTAAGAACATTATGCAAGTGCATTAGACTGCTTAAGAAGAATAGCCTGTTTTTTTTAGGGTTGGTTCAAAATGAATCTTCATATCGTCATGTACACCAAGTACAGACCTTCCTCGGGGTAGTTACACACAGCAATTAAACACTTTCGACATAGGTCACATGCAACTCAAATTGACTTGTTTTTTGTTTATCTTTAGGGCGATGCCTCAGATCTATCAGAGCAGTTTCTTCCAGCATTTAATGGAAGCAAGGTGCAAAAGAGAAAAATCTCATGCAGGGCACTCGTGGCCATAGGTGTACTCACAGGCATTGCAGTCATTGCATTAGTAACAGGACTGCTGGTGTGGCATTTCCACTGTAAGTTCTTAAAACACATTAAAACACACAATATGTTATCACCAGCATTATTGTGTTATGATAACTCCAGCATGTCATCTTTTACAGTCAGGTCAGGGAGGGTTAGGAAGATGTACAGTGGCTATTTGACCATCTCCAGTCAGACTTTCTCTGACGCTTATGAAAACTATAACAGCACTGAATACCAAGAATTAGCCGCAAAAGTATCAAAGCAGGTAAGATTTTAATGCATGCTTTGAATTCTTTTCCCCATATCATATTGTTTGTATAGTGCCTTTCATTGTCTAGACACATCTGCATAATTATGTATTGTCTTTTAGCTTAAAATTATATACAGTCAAAATCGGACACTGTCCAAATACCATGTGGGCTCCAGTGTGCAGGGGTTCAGGTATTGTTAATAATTCCATTGTTTTAAAAATTGTGTTAAATCTAAATTATGTTTATTTGTGCTTATTGTACTTTTCCATTTTCCAGTGAGGGCAGTGGTAACGGCATCATTGCGTATTACCTGTCTGAGTTTAATGTGCCGGAATACAGATTATCTGGCATGGAGGAGGCAATGGATAGATTATTGGTTGGGGCAAAGCAAAGCCGAAGGGGCAGTGGCCGTGTGACTGATAATAGCATCACCATAGATGGAATGACATCTGGGGGTAAAAAAATATGTTTATCGTTTTGTTTCAGTCTGTAGAGCTCTTTAAAGTCTTATACATTGATATCAATATTGGATACAGTGAAAGTTCTTTTGTTGTTAATGTTTTAATTTTAATGTCTGTATTATAGCTGTGGATGCTCGGCTAGCTGGCAGAAACCTTAAACGTGAGTAACATTACTGAGATCTAAGTCTCTTTATATGTGTTTAAATGCATATATATATATATATACATATATACATACATACAATATATACATTTTGTTAAGCTTGCCCTTTTCTTCAGGTTCCACTAAGAGGTCTCATCATGCCCATGATAACCAGACCGACAGTATCAGGTCTCCAGGTTTTCCTGATTCCTCCTACCCCTCAAATCTTTACACAGAATGGCAGATTCGGGGTGACCCAGAGCACAGAATCAGACTGGAGTTTGATGTTCTAGACCTTGAGAAAGATTGTCGTAATGATTTTATTAAAGTGTATGACTCGTTGGCCCCGACAGAGAAGCAAGTCATAACAGAGTGAGTCTTCTGTATGTTTAGACAGTGTCACATTATACATGTATGTGAAATCAAGGTGTATCTAACCAGTGTGTTTATCCAGGAAATGTGGATTTCGTTTACCAAGTGAGAAACTCATTTTCATGTCCTCTGGGAATGTCATGCTGGTCACATTGGTTACAAATGAAGAGAAAAACTTTCCGGGTTTTAGAGCATTTTACTCGCAGGTTCCAAATGTTCAAGGTAAATATTTAAAACTTCAGGGTCCAAAATTTACTTGACATCAGTCAATCTTACGATCTTTTCAAACCATGTGTATTACTGTATTTGCAGTCCCATATAAAGTTACCAGCCACTATTGTTTCATTTAGCTAACTTTTATCATCCAGTTCATCACTTGCCAAGAACATTTTCCTATGCCCTATATAAAATGTTTGATTTTTGTGTTAATAATGTTTTATTTTATTCTTTAGAGTGTGGTGGAAAGCTATCTGGGCCTAGTGGTGTCTTCACATCACCTGGCTATCCTTCCCACTACCCACCTCAGATAGAGTGTGTCTGGAACATTGAGGTAAATAAAATCTCATTTGCATTCGTCCACATCACTGGCCTATTCCTCGAATTATTTCCTACACTGCGATTACTGTTAATGTTCAATATTGTATGTGTCCTTTAATGTGTTGTCACTTAGGTTCCTCAAGGAAAGCATATCAAGTTGAAGTTCAACAAGTTCTCGATACATACCCCTGAAGGAAACACACTCGATTGTCCTACAGACTATCTGGAGTTAAACTACAGGTCAGACAATTAGGGTTTCTCATTTTTTCCCCTTTTTTAACCAAGTGCAATAAACTAAACAGTTAGCGTTATGAATGTTTTTTAGGATATGTGGAGAGAAGCCACCTAAAACCGTATACTCTATCAAATCAAACCAGGCAACAGTCAGATTTCACTCTGATATGTCTCATGTGGCCGAAGGCTTTTCTGCCGAGTTTGAGGCTTTTGAACCCACTAATCGTAAGTCGAGTTATATTAGATTTCTTCTTTACACAGAATTATAAACTTGTCCACCTTTTGATTTCTGCAAAATCATGTCATTTACCTTTCCACAGCCTGTCCTGGCAAGTACCAGTGTGACAATGACTTATGTGTATCCACTAACCTACAATGTGATGGCTATAATGACTGTGGAGATATGAGTGATGAGAGGGGCTGCTGTAAGTTACATACCATATTACTTTTACTCTGATAACTTTTTTACCTTTTAACGGTTCATTGAATTACTTCACCCATGTTTGCAGTATGCAATGAGACTCAGATCAAGTGCAAGAACGGTTTCTGCAAGCCTCGCTTCTGGCGTTGTGATGGAGTGAACGATTGTGGAGATAACACAGATGAGGAGAACTGCGGTAAGAAGGGAAAACACCATCAAAAACCATACAGTAACAAATAATTATGTAGTAATAGAGATGATTTCATTTGTTTGCTTTTGTCTGCAGGGAAGTGTAAGGCCACGGAGTTTAGCTGTCGAAACGGACGCTGCATCTCTGCACAAAGCCAGTGCAATGGTCGCAATGACTGTGGTGATGGCTCAGATGAGTCTCGTTGTGAAAAATGTGAGATTTATTGAGAGCAAGTCTTTCTTTTTCAATATACAGCATTAAAAATAAATGAAACATTTCATATTTTTATTTACTGTATATACCTCTATATCTTCTAATAGTTTATCAGACAAAAGTGTGCAGCCAAAGTAAGACTTAATTGCTTCTCTTTTATATTTAGCCATAGTTGTTCGCTGCTCAGATGTCTCTTACAAGTGCAAGAATAACCAGTGTATTAGCAAGCTAAATCCTATGTGTGACGGAGAGAAAGACTGTGAAGATGGTTCAGATGAGACAGATTGTAGTAAGTCCAGAATTACTCTATGTATAAGATACTGAATGTAACGTTCAACTCCTTTGATTAAGCCATTATTAATGCCACTGTATGCATGTCTGTGTGTATGATGTGCTTAATTATTGCAGAATGTGGAATAAAGCCCTATAAGTCCAGTCGTATTGTGGGCGGAAAAGATTCGAATGAGGGAGAGTGGCCCTGGCAGGTCAGTCTGCACATGAAGACACAAGGTCACGTGTGTGGAGCTTCTGTTATCAGTAACAAATGGCTTGTTACTGCTGCTCACTGTGTGAGGGACAGTGAAAAATACAGGTAATGTTCATCATCTGTAAAACCACATATTGTCAAAATTGACTAGTGGGTGGGTTGTCAAACTCGACAAATGTCACATGCTATTTTCAAACAAATTTAGTTTTAATTTTCTGGTATACCAATCTTTTTACAGGTAAGACACAGCATACTATCAGCACTCCAAAACCTTAAAAAATTATAAATTAATTAATTTATTGATACATAAACTTAATCATAAATGATAAATAAATAAATTCAACAATAAAGATTTATTATTACATGAAATATTATATTGTTGAAAATTTATTTAAAAAATAGTGTACATTTTATAATAGCAATCATAGAAGTTACATAATAATTTATTTTAAAAATTAAATAATTAAATTTAAATAAATAATAAATATATCAAAAACTATTCAATCTTATTAATTGACTACCATCCCTAATGTCATTCTCTCTTTTCCCTTCTTCTTCAATGATCTTAAATGATTGTTTTTATTGTTTGTATTCTAGATATTCTCAGCCTGACCAGTGGGAAGTGTATCTAGGTCTCCATAATCAGGGTGAGACCAGCAGATCAACCCTTAAAAGTGTGAAGCGCATCATCTCTCACCCTCAGTATGATCACTTATCATATGACAATGACATCGCTCTAATGGAGCTGGATAGCCCTGTGACCCTCAACCAGAACATCTGGCCTATCTGCTTACCTGAACCCACACACGACTTTCCAGCAGGCAAGGGTGTATGGATCACTGGCTGGGGAAAACAGCGAGAGGAAATTGGTAAGACATGACAATGACAAATTATCCAGGTTAAAAGTAACAAAAGTGTCCTAGAGGTGGCAACAAATGTAACATTTGTCAAGTGTGTCCAAAATTTTGATTGGTAACTAACTATTTGTGCACACCAACTAATGAGGTTTGTAGGGAATGTCACCAAATACAAATTACACTGAAAAGAAAAGCCTAAATTATTAGTAAGCAGAGAAATCGTCTTCTCCCTGTTGCAGAATCTGTTGCACCAGTGTTGCAGAAGGCTGAGGTGCGTATTATTAACGTCACTGTATGTAGCAGACTGATGGATGATGGGATAACACCACGTATGATCTGTGCGGGTGTGCTGAGCGGGGGCATTGATGCCTGTCAGGTGAAGATCATCTGCTTGTTTAGGTTCAGTTACATGTTATGTCCTGAAGTCTGTCACTAACACGCACACAACTGTATATTCCTCATTCAGGGTGACTCAGGTGGTCCAATGTCTTCTGCTGAGAGCAATGGACGCATGTTCCTCGCTGGTGTGGTGAGTTGGGGAGATGGCTGTGGTCGCAGGAACAGGCCTGGTGTTTACACACGGGTCACAGAGTACCGCAGCTGGATCAGACAGATGACAGGGGTGTAGAGTCAAAGCACTGAGAACATATGGACCATATACACAGTAAGCTAAAGCACATGAACTGAACATGTATTAAGAGTCATTGAGAAAAAAATCAAGATATTGATTAAGATATTAAGTATTTCAGTAGCTAGCCATGATATAGGTAGGATTTCAATGTCATCAAGCCAAATGTCTGCAAACCAGACAAATTACTTTTCTATTCCATGAAGATGGATACTTCTCTGTCAGAACAAGCAGCTCTTAGTTTTCTTTATTTATCTGTTTTATATGCATTTCGGATCTTGAGTTTTGTATATGTGGACTATGTAGTTTTGGAGCTTAAACAGTTCTGGAGCTCAAATGGCACCTTGCTTTTTTATTCATTAAAACTTGAGTGCATCTCAGGGATTTTTGTAGTGTAATCGTTGGTGTTATGTTTTCATACATGGTCTCCCTCCATATTTCTTTCGGTTCATTGTAGCTGTATACTTTTAACGATAAACAGATTTCATGTGTATAAAATCTATATTGTGCATAGTAAATGTTATAGTTGTATGTCATATTTTTGTTAAGATTTAGATGTCAGATACAGAAGTGTGTTAGTTAAGTGTACATTATATGGATGTAAATTTAGTTTTTTTTTTAAAGCTTTTCAGTTGTTTTAATTTTGCAGTCATGTTTACACTGAGTTCGGTTTTAGCATACCGAGCCTTTTTTTAAATGTTTAACAAAATAATTATTTTTGTTAATCCCCAGTTAGGGGATTGGCATTCCCATAATGTGCCTTGCAACTTGAGTGATTTCTAAACATTTAAATAAATATTCAAACTAAATTCTTACTTGCTTGTTTTTTATATATACTTTTATATATCCTGCCAAATATCCGGTCAAATTAGAACTGAAACCACAACATGCTTATTACTGGCAAGTTCAGATGGTGATATCGGAGAAAGAAGGCTAAACATTCTGTTTTACCTGCCAAGATATCTACAAATGTATAAAAAGACAATGTTTGACAGTCTCACAGTTTTTGTATTTGCATTTTAACAAAACTTTACAGTGTTTCAAAGTTATTTACATGTTAACATTACAATATATTAAACTTTATACAATATACAACTTGTTTACATTTTGCATCCATTCTTAGTGTTAATCCTTAGCCGATGCTTTTATCAATGGACCATTCTGGTAATTTACAAGCAGACATGCAACCATGTATAGCTGGTTGATGCTCCCTGTGATGGAAGAAGGGATAACCGTGTCAAACAGCTTGTGTTGCTTTACCCTGTGGATGAGACGCTTAACATGGACCCTGAGATGAGCATTAGATTGCGTTTCTATCACCTCATCATCTGGCATCATCTCCCTCTTTGAAAAGTAGGCAGGTCTGTGGATTTTGCAGGTTACACAGTCCACAAGAAAACCTTTATCCACCATAATGGCCATTTCAGGTTTCAACAGAGGCAAAAGCCCAGACCGCTTCAAAAGCTCACTGCCACTGACAGATCCTGCAAAAAGGGAGGAAACAAAAGTGACAGCACCATGTGGTGCTATACCAATTAAGCCCTTGAAGGTGTAATGGGACTTGTACATGGAGACGTCTTCACTTTGATGCGGGAGAGAGAATGGTGTTTCGCAACGCAGTTCTAGGCAATCAATGACCACTTGTGTATCTGAGTATTCCTGGAACTCCTTGGGCAGGTGAGCTTTGACTGCCTCTCCAGACATCCAGATGCGCTCAGACCCAAGTACGGTGTACAGAAAACTGGCCCATCTTATTATAATTCCACTCACAGTGGACTGATGAACGTTAAATCTGTGGGCCAGATCCCTCAGTGAAAGACCGACTGAAAGGTGGACCATAAAGAGGAAGAACTCATCGATGGGCTGCAGAGACTGACACTGTCAAAATGAATCTTTAATAAGTATGGTACATATAATGCATGTAACAGTCAAATACTGAGAAAAAAAATACATAAATTATAATGTATTTTCTTTCCCTGTCCCAAAAAACGCAATGTCATTATGTACCGTTGCATTGCTTGTTCCTGCTTCTTCGCTGGACCTAGTAGATGCCCTTGCTCTGGTCACATGAACCATGTTGTGGGATTCAGGTTCAATAAGTCGCCAGAAGGCCATTAAATGGTTGTAAGTCAAAAACCTAAAATTGATACAAGATATAATGGATATAAGTTTGAGACACGACACACCACAATACAAGTTTATTTTCACATTGAACACAATGATTTACTTTAAAAACATAAAATTACAAACTTTGATCAATTTAAAACCATCTGCATTTTCTCTGGGCAAAATAATTAAATAGTTGCCAAAAAATTAAATCGTACAAAATATAGTTTGTCATTTAGTGATGTTCTGTTGAATATTAAAAGGTTCTAAGCCATTTTCAATAAAAATGATTTGACGATGCAGCAGTAAATGCGTTCAACTTTCATTATATAATAGTTGTTGTTAAAATCGGTATTGGCCAAAGAATCTTATCGGCATCCGTACTTGTAATGTCTGAAGTACCTTTATACCAAACCAATATGACCTTCTCTGTGAGAAAAATATTAATTCTTGAAAAAAGGCTCTGCCAACGACCGACCTAGTATAAAACAGTATGTCATCATCAGATGCAGCAAATCGGCCCAAACATAAACTTTGATCGACAGACAACTCTTCCTCTTCTTCTTTACAGAGATCTTCTGCAAGATCAGCGGTCGCAGGTTCGATAACGAAACAGTAATCATGCTCCAGATGCACAGCATCATTATTCACTGAAGTGATGACTTCACGTCGAGTTGAAATGGAGTAGTTATTCCACTGGAAGAGAGTGGGCACAGCCCCCTTCCTCAACTGCCGACGTCCTGTCAGAGTTAAAGGCTGGATCACATCTTCACTCTTGAAGTGACGGCCACAGATCCTAGTATTTCGAGTGATGTTTAAATCCTCCCGTCTGATGATTCGAAGCCACTTATTGCGAATGTTCTTGTTCACGGGGATAGTGTGAAAACTCAGCACGGAGTTAAATCTTTGGGAAGCTTTACAAAATGGGACACAGCAATATCTGGATGAACCACCGACCCGTTGAAACCGTCTAAACGGTTTGAAACCCATCGCTAAATTGTAGTTGTGTGATATATTTATTATATGACATTACATCAATAAAACGTGTTAACAATAAAAATAAATATATATTAATCACTAACTGACCGCTGATAAACCGCGCTGATGTCTGAATACAGACCGGAACCTCGTACACCCCCTTAGAGGTTACCGGAAATACATAGCGGAAATGTGCAACGGTGTTATTATTCCTACCGCTCCCATGAAGAGCTAACTTACATTCAGTCTTCATTTTTACAAACTCATATGGTAAGATGCATTAAATATTTTACTCGGTGTATATAAAGTAGTATTTGTTGTGTATGTGTACAATAATGAATACCACAACTGGTTAGTAGCGCAATAATAGATTGTTCTACTAATCATTTGCACGAGAGTGTTAGCTTATTGCATTGGATTAGTAAATGAGCAAACTGATATACTGTCCATATGTCAGATAAATTGTTTTTGCGTGTTATGTTTTGATAAATACACATTAGTTTTTAATATATTTAAAGCAGAAAATAATAGGTTGTTGACGTTGCGTAGTTTTTTGGCTTTTTAATTGCGCCTGGTTTGTTGTCCTCATGTACTACGGAAGTTACCATGCTAAAGTGTTTTGACAGTTTTCTGCTGAATGTAATTTTACCCCTAATTGATATACAAATATCCACTTTTGTTAAATGCAATATTTTATTAAGGATATATGTACAGTACTGGTCAAACGTTTAGTTCACAATTGACAAAAATGTTTCTTATGATCTTCAAAATCTTTTAATCAGAATGTGTATATTTCAATGTTTAAAATTGCTTTTGTATAGATAAATATAATTGTGCCAACATATTAATTTCTTTAATTAGAAAACTGAAACTGAAATTTCATTTTAAAATATGTTAAAAATGGATTACCTGGATCAAATAATGAATAAAAAAGCTTCCCAGGTTGAGACCTCAAGACACTGGATGATAAAATGTCAAGAGTATGATTAAGTAAATTCTACACAAAGGGTGACTACTTTTAAACATGCTCAGATATAACATTGTGTTCATTTATTTTGGATGTTTTTATTCACAACATAATTCCCACATTTACAACTGTTGTGTGTTTGTTCATAGTTTTGATGAGTTTACTGCTATTATAAAAAGTGTTATTTATAACAACAAAAACAACAGTAAGTGTTTACTTTTGACTGGTACTGTATGTTTTGAATAGAGATCTAGAAGAGAAGAGATCTAGACTGTCATGTTTTCCTCACATCATGGCATGACGTAATCTCTGTAACCATGCTTTTTTGTTGTGAAGGTCAGTTAAAGATGGATGCATTGGATCACATGTTATCAGACCCGCTGGAGTCTGTAATGGACCGTGATGGACGTGTGATGGAGGAGTGTATGTTGGGAAACTGTAGAGTTCGAGTTCCTGAGGATCTGTTGGAGGATGTGAGTAAAGTTGTCTTATAAGAACAATGAACAATACATCAATCTATTTTTGTCTGCCTTTACTTTGTTTATTACTTGGTATACTAACAATTGTGTATGTGTCTCTGTGAGAGCAGCCAGACATTTTCTTTACGGTGATGAGTGAGAGCACATGGACAGATGTTCTGACAGATGCTCAACGAACACACCTTCGTCAGCTTCTACCACAGTTCTCTGAGAACAACATCGCTGAGCAAGACACCATCATCAGTGACCTTTTTAACAACCAGAATTTCTTCTTTGGAAATCCCTTGCACATTGCCCAGAAACTTTTCAGAGGTTGCCTCTTCTTTCTCTTTGGTTTTCATATCTTAGATGCATAAATATTCAACATAATGTAAATGAGTTTGTCTCTTATCTTTTCTCAGATGGTTACTTCAATCCAGAAGTTGTAAAGTACAGGCAACTTTGTGCCAAATCTCAGAAAAAAAGACAAATCTACTCCCTTCAGCAATACTACCATAAATTACTAAAGCAGATCCTGGTCTCCAGAAAGGTACAGTGATGAGCTACTTGAATGTCTGTTTATTTTTCAAGACCACCAGTAAACAGGTCAGTGTTTGCTCTGACTGTCCTTGCTGTTACTGGCAACCCACTAATAAATGTGTTTTTTTCTTAATTTGTAGGAGTTGCTGGATTTGGCAGTTCGCAGTGGACCTGATCTAACATTAAAACGACGTTACCCTGCCCCCTCTCACAAGGAGATGCTTGAACAGAGGGTCAGACGTCGAGTGGGTCACATACTGAAGGAGGTGAAAACGGAATGTGAGGATAATAACGTGTCATCGGATGAAGATGGTGGGTGTGACCAAACTCTTTTAACTTAATTGTGTGATGATATACATTTACAAAAATGTTGTAGATAACAGAAGAAATTTTGTTTTTAATGTGAGCAGATACAGCATCTTGGTTGCCTGTTCCTGAGTCGCCTTCCTCCTCAACACCAACCGTCTCCCTCAGGGTCTTGCCCAGCCTCTCTACTCAGGACATGAAGATTAGAGGTCAGTTTCAGTTGTTTTTAGTTCATTCCAGTTATGTTATTACTTGTTTAAGTAACTAAAGATGTTTGTTTATGCAGACAAACCTGAGCTGGGTGAGAAGGACCTCAGAGCCATGTTGCAGAGGCACAGAGAGAAGAGAAAACGACAACCAGTGAGTTTATTTATGCCTGATACATATAAACATGAAGGGGCAATTTCATCATTTGTTGACCTTCTCTAAAGCCTACTAATTATAAATTGTCTTTTTGTACTGGTTTATAAATTGTTCATAACATGATCCCTTTAAAGCATAGCTATAATGATGTCTTGTAATGACTGGTGTCATTTTTAGGATCACCCTGACTTGATAACCTCTGACCTCCATCTTGGTGACATCATGTCACGAGTGAACATTGGCAGAAAAGGATCTGTTACAAGTGAGAACGATTAGCTCAGTGTTTCCTTGATAAGTCTTTTCTGTCAGAAATAAGAAGCATCAGTCATTAATAGTATGTGTTCTGTGTCTTTATTTGTGCACTAGCCGTTTTTGACCTGGTCATGCCTAAAAAGAAAATAAAGGAGGAGAAGAGAAAGAAAAAAATGAGGCCCATTAAGTCTGATCCAGAGGACATGTGTGATCTTCAGATGTCGGCAGCGTCCATCAACCCGGGTCTCGTCGACACCTCAGCTGCCCTTCCACAAAGTGTTAAAGAAGAGTAAGTACTTTGTACAAATGTTTAATCTCCGATTTGGAATATATAAAATGTACTCATTTGTTATGTTTTTCCAAAGACCCATGGATGAGTCCCAAAACAGCCCTGAACTGGTGGAGGAGATCGCCATCAGCTTTTTTCATTTGCTTGAGGATATCCTGAGATTAGAAGGACTTGCAACATCCTCCACGGTATATATATATATATATATATATATGACCCCTTTATACATATATTGTCCAAATTTAGATGCACATACATGTTATTTATAAACAGTATTGTATTGCATGTTGTGATTGGTTGTTTTATGTCACACACAGGTGGAGGAGAAAGTGCAACAGTGGCAGTCGTCTCCAGCCAGCACACTCAACCCCTGGTTCTCTATGGCCCCCTGCTGGTCAGAGTTGGTAGTGCCTGCTTTACAATTTCTTGCTGGAGAGAGCAAATGTAAGTATCACATTATGGTTTATGTTAAAAGAAAATATTGTGGCAATTCCATGTAAATGTCAACCTTACCATGAAAAGTCAGGGTTTTTTCCCCCCATACTAATAGCTCAGATGCCAATGTTTGGTATTTACATACAATGTGAGGCCTCTCTCAAAGTTTTTAAGCAATTTTTTATGTTATATTGTATGTTATATTTTTCATATTTCAAGTTCTGACTAAAAATGTCATGTCCATTTCTATTCAACTATGCAAGTTGTTGTTTTGGTTTATGCTTGATGTTTCTGTCTCTTTTTAGCTGGTGTGATGGCTCTGCCCACTGGCTTTATACCTTTAGTGGAACTAACACAGCAGTGGAAATGGATAGGTAAGATGATCTGTCCTATATCATCTCCTGTACTTAAATCCCGCACTTTCTAGGTGGAAATATCAGTTTCTCAATTATTAATGGCAACACAGCGCATTGTAGTGACGAATAACAATACATTGCAAGCAGTCTAGCCATCCTTTCAACATACTTGAACAAGTTTTCAAGCATGCTGGCATTGAAAAATTTGGCCTATAAATAGATTTTGTGAACATAATTAATGTTTAACCACAATCTATAATTGTCTGCTAAACTAATCTCAAGCATTGAGGCAAAAGAATAATACATTTGATTTATAAGACATTTCTGTGCAGGTCCCACTCAAGATGGAGACAAAGATCTGAGTGCCCTGTGCCAATTATGGCTGGAATCGAAGGATCACGTGGTTGTCAAGGTAGTAAAAGACTTTCTCATTTCCTAACACTTACTGTCCTGTTTTTGATAGTGTGTTTGCTTTACAGCAGGAAGGGGAGGAAAGTGCAGAGCTGACTCCACCAACACCAAGAGTGTGAGTGTACAGTATGTTTGCTTAACACAGTCATTATTGTCACAGTTACACACAAAAAATCATTTAGAAGCCGATTACTTTCTGATGTTAAATGTAAATGCCTGTTATTCTTTAATGTTTATCAGGTGGACAGACTATGTGGTGAGGCCTAGTACAGGAGAGGAAAGGCATGTGTTTCAAGAGCAGGTTTGTGATTAACCCTCACCCGACAAGCTGAGAAATGTATTTGTTTAGCCAAGGAGGCGTGCTGACAGCTGCGCACTTCTGTCATTATTGTAGTGTGTTATTGTTCTGTCTGTCACCATTTTTTTCCCACTCGTTCAACAGGAGCAGCAGCGTTATGACCAGCCACACAAAGCCTTCACCTACAGAATGCATGGCTTTGAGTCTGTGGTGGGACCTGTCAAGGGTGTTTTTGACAAGGAGACTTCGCTCAATAAAGCTCGAGAGCATTCTTTGCTGCGCTCAGACCGGCCCGCATATGTCACCATACTGTCACTCGGTAACCGCTGGGTGCTTTTTTACTTCATGCAGTTTCTGTTATTAATTTTATAGTAAGATTGTGAAGTATGTCAAGGTCTGTTTTTCTAGTTTGTTTTCCCTCTGAATAATATCAATACATTTTCCAAGTAATGTCAGTTCCATAGAACACGAAAGGAAAATAAAATTTTTGTCTGTTTATCAAATAAAGCTGCAATATGACTTCAAAAGACTAGGAATGATATAGTGAAATAATGTATAGAAGCTACACAGGTCTTGTGTAGTTACACTTCTCTTGTTTAAGTCAGGTCAAATAAGTCAAAAATGATGTTTTATGTTTGTATAAACACAGTGCGGGATGCTGCCGCCAGACTGCCTAACGGAGAAGGAACCCGAGCTGAGATTTGTGAGTTACTCAAAGACTCCCAGTTCCTGGCCCCGGATGTCACCAGTGCACAGGTTAAACATATACTTCATGCTTTTGTATTTACATTCATAACACATTAGTTGCTGTTACAGTCACACGTTTTGTCTATTTTAGGTCAACACAGTGGTGAGCGGTGCTCTCGACCGCCTTCACTACGAGAAAGATCCATGCGTGAAATACGACATCGGTCGCAAACTGTGGATCTATCTCCACCGGGACCGGAGCCAGGAGGAGTTTGGTAAGCGTAAGATCTGCACAGTACAAGGTGTAAAGTATGCAAACTGCCATACTTCTCACAGAAAGGGTTTCATAGCTTCAGGCAGTGTGCAGAGAAAAACAGAACATGTTTGTTGTCATACTGATGAAACCCATGTATATCTGAACAAGTACAGCAGGTTCAGTGTTTAGAGAGATGTAAGAGGCTGTGTCAGGTTTCCAGGTGTTATTAATTGTAATTATAAATATGCTGAGAGTCGGTTTTGGATGATACCAGCATATCTAAAATCACAATAATATGAATATGATATCTGCATTACACAAGCTTATTACGCACTAAATTGTAAAAAAAAAAAAGCATGCCTTTATGATGTGATATAGATGTCTGAAATTCAGTCAGGGTGTCACAACCCCAAAAAAACACATAATAACAATTGCTCTGCTCACAACTGAAACTCAACAAGTGGGACATCAGCTGTGGAATGGATTTGATCCATTTTTCATACTCACACATAATCTCTTTTTATTCAGAGAGAATACACCAGGCTCAAGCCGCAGCTGCCAAAGCCAAGAAAGCTCTCCAGCAGAAGCCGAAACCAGCCCCCAAGCCCGTGAGTTCTGCTGTGTGATACCAAACCATCCCCACACGCATCTGAAATGCAAAGCACACTGTATGTTAATGCAGATTTGCTTCACTTTGCATGTGTTTGTCTTTGACGTCTGGGTGCACGTAGAAGGCAAGTGGTAAGGAGTCGAGCAGTAAGAACGGCACCGCCGAGGTTGGTCACAGCTCAAGTACTGAAGGAGTCAGCATTAACCCTGCCAGCTTGCCTCAGCCTCCGTCCACCCCTACACCAAGCACCCCTGGAACCCCCAAATCACCCCTTCCTCCCGCTGCAGCTATGCCAACCAAAGTATCTGCTGCAGAGCCTGTCAAATCCAGTCCCAGGTTTGTGACTGACAAACTTCTGCATAAGTTTCAATTAAGAATCAATATCTAGGGTTATGTTTTTTTGTTTTTTTCCAGTGTTCTGCTGGTATCTCCTCCTTCCATGCCGCAGTTAGGAACGCTGCTATCTGCCAGTCAGCCATGTCCACCGGTTTCCCAGCAGGCCTCAGCGCAGCCGGCGACTCGGGTAGTGGCACACTCGGCTGCCACCGGCTCTCTGCCACAGGTGCGAGTGGTCACCGCCCAGCCTTCTGCGGGCCAACCGACCACATTAGTGCACCAGAGTCCTCATCACATCAGGGTGCCAGTCTCTGTGACTCATGGAAAGAGCATCACACAGGTCCGCTATAGATTCCAGACTTCATGCTGTTACTAATACGTACTGACTGTTTGTAAATGTTATGTCATTGTGAGTTACCCTGTTACATACTGGATCACAAATTTAGTTTTTCTGTAAGCAGACAGTTGTGACTGTACCACTAAGAGGTCAATCTACAGGAAGCCCCATTCAGGTGCAGGCTTCACGAGGTCAGGCCAGCCTTACTGTTCCTGGTCTTGCCTCTGCCGTCACAGTAACCAAACCTCAAAGCAGCTCACCCGCCAGCCCCGCCCACAACCCATCATCACCCGCAGTACTGCAGGGAGTGAGCAGCCAGAATATCATCAAACAGGTACAAACTTGTACAAACTTTAAAACAGTGGCTTTTTTAAGAGTGCCTGTTTACACCTGGTGATCAGGTGTCTCAGATAAAAGTCTGTTAAACTTTTAAAGATGATGTATAATCTATGCCATTTAAAAAGTTGCTTACTTGTGTTTTATCCAGGTTGCTATCACAGGCCAGTTGGGTGTAAAAACCCAAACTGGGACAGGAATCCCTCTCACCGCGACTAACTTGCGCATTCAGGGCAAGGATGTGCTCCGTCTCCCTCCCTCCTCAATTACCACCGATGCCAAAGGTCAGACGGTACTCCGCATCACTCCAGACATGATGGCCACGCTCACTAAATCCCCAGTGGCCACCGTCAAACTCACTCCAGACATGCTGAGCAGCGCCACAGGCAGCAAGAGCATCTCTGCTACTCTACATGTGTCTGCAGCTCAGCCTTCAGCCCCCAGCGCCGCCCCACCCACAACAGCTGAAACTCTGGCCGCCAAAGCATCTGCCTCTCTTGGCACCACAGGCACTGCTACCCTCGTAAAGGTTCACCCAGAACTGAAGGCAGCCTGTGACACAGCCATCCGTCTCATGCCGGCCCTGGCGGTCACTATGCCTGACCCCAAAACTCGCACTTTTTCAACTGTCACCACTTCCGACTCCAAAGCCGGCACCACTATTCGAATAGTGCCAAATCTGGGTGTGATCCCTCAGAAACAGGGTCAGACTATCTCAATTACTACAACCGGCACAGCTACAAAACCCATCACGGTGTCATCGGGGGCAGCCACAGTTACCATAGCAACCACCGGAGTAGGAGGAGCCAAAAGCGTGACGCTCAGCCCCGCAGCCACTGCTGCAGCGGTCAGACAGGTGCCAGTTAGTGCCACTGTAGTCACTACACAAGGGGTATGTTTAACTTCACTTAACTAATTATATCAGTAAATTCAGCTTTTGAAAAGCACCTCTAATTGTGAAAAATGTAGTTTGTTAAATATGGTTATGCGTGTATAGTAACTTTGTCACTCTTTTCAGGGGAAGCTTCCCACGAGGATTACAGTACCTCTCTCTGTCCTCAGCCAACCTTTGAAAAACAAGAGTGTGGTCACTACACCCATAATAAAAGGAAACATAAGCACCAAGTGAGCATTTAACTATAGTACTTTATAGGGTAAATCATGAAAGAGCGTGTAAATGTCACATTTTATCTCCAAAATAAAAAAATAAATAAAATACCATGTGAAAAAATGCTCGTTTTTAGAACCATTAGGATTTGTTTAAGAGACATTTTATAAATAATTTCCACACACCAAATATTTTTTTGCAGGCTCTGTTATTCTTAGTGGTAATTATTGTATGATTTATTACATAATTGTAATAAATATAACATGTATAAAGTAATTGCATATAATTTCTAAAATACATTTTAATTCATTCTGTTGATTTTAATTATTAATGATTTGATTTAAATACATATGGTTTAAATATATAATATTGTTGCTTTTTGCATTAATGTAAGTAATGACAATTTGGAGGGAGAAATGTTCTTAACTGTTACATGCCACATGAGGTCAAATGCCATAAATATTAAACCACAATGTCCTTACTCTTGATTTGAGGGAGGAATATGACCCGTATGTGTTATTTAAAGGTTTTGTAAAATTCATAAACAAAAAAAATCATTACTCTTGTATCACTGGCTTTTAAGCTAATCAGGTGGAAGGAGTTTTATCTAATGTGTTTTCTGTTTTTAGCATCAGTAGTCTAGGCAGAAATATCATCTTGACCACCATGCCGACGGGCACCAAGATAATTGCTGGTAACAAGCCTGTCAGTTTTGTGACGGCTCAGCAACTGCAACAGCTGCAGCAGCAGGGACAGGCCACACAGGTTAAGTCTTCACCAGATTACTTCCAAACAAACCTGTCTTACAAGCCTACCTTGTACAAAGAATCTGAATGTAATTACTGTTTTGTTTCTTTGCCCCAGGTACGAATCCAGACAGTACCAGCTCAGCAGCTGCAGCGTACGGCAGCCAGCTCGTCAAAGTCCACCGTGTCAACAGTGGTGGTCTCCACCACGCCTTCACCGAAGACAAACCCAGATCCTCAGTGAAACCAACAAAGACCTGGCAGACTTGGTGACCTTCGTAAACAAACCGCTTGTTTTTTGCAGTGACGTTTTGCTCGGAAAAGTCTTGATCTAGGTTTACCATGAACGTAGCCGATGGGAAAAGCGGTGTCAGATTCTACAGCACCGTATTGAGTTGACACAGCGTTTTTTCTTCTCTAAGTTCCAGACGTTTCGTTTACATGCTGATGATTGCAAATTGACTCATGTACGGCTTGGCGGCTGTTGCAATGCGAGTTGTAAACACTGTAGTAAGATCACAGATGAACAGTAGGATATGACTTTGTAATTTCAGCATGGAGATCTAGGTTTGTAAGGTAATTGGCCTTTCTCTAAAAGATGTTGACATGCATAAAGCAGTTTATTGGTGCTTTTTATATATTATTTTCTCCTAACAATGTAATTTAACAAATACTGTTAATATACACTAGCTGTGTGTAATGGAATAAATAAATGGTTGTGCTGAACAAATCTGCATTTTGAGAAACAACTGTTAGGTGTGTGCAACTGAATTGTGCCAATGTAAATATAATGATAAGCCAAGTTGCCTACAGCAATTTAGGGCTAAACCCTGTGCTTGAATTGTATATGCAAAGAGTAATTTGCCTGCTTTGCGCCACTTCATTTACAAGTTGTGACCAGTAACATAAATGACCAAACAGTCCCAAATATGATGCAGTTTCTTTCTTTCCATTCCACTACAAAACCCTGTCATGCATTAGTAAATGTATTTATATCATAGTGATGAATTGGTTGGCATTTTTAAAGCAATGTCATTCATACACATCAGATATCGAAGGGGTATATGTTGTTCTTTTATTTTTAGATGACCGGCCTTGGCAAAAGGACAGACATCGTTTCAGCAGGGAATGTGCCAGGTGTTCCTGACACCCGAGATAACCACTTTATTTACAAGTCCATTTGACGTAATATTTTTAGCATGAAAACATGGAAAAATATGTTTTAAATCAGTGCTGAATTATTTGCATCGGTTCTATTGGGTGACCAGCTTGGCAGAGAAATTTTTACAGTGCATTTAGTCCTTCAAACTGACATTCCTCACAGCCCAAAGTCAATGGATCCACTTATTCTTCATCTGATTCCTGGAGCAAAGCTTTCTGTGAGCCAGAATCAGAGAGAGCAGACTTCCTGAGGCCCAACTCCATGTCACCTATATTCCTTCCTTCACACCATTTTGAAGACCTGTAAATTGACAGAAACAAAAGTCACACTGCTGTAATCAAAATGAAATAAGTGAGAAACTGTTTGATTTAAAATGATCTAAAATGACTCTATCCTCACCAATAAACCACCCCGTAGAGGGTTCCCACGATCAGCAGAGCCACAGCATAATGCCAACAGAAGCACATGGTGATAAACATGATGTTGTCATGTGCTTTCAGGTCCCATTCGGGTCCACTCAGAGGATACAGCACAAATCCAATCTGAGACAAGAGCAGCAGTATTCAGTCAACAGTGAATATCATTTCTCAATGAATGAGATGACTTTATATGGTTAATTGAATTCACGGTGTTGTCTTTACCTGATAGAACCAGGTGCCTTGTAAGATGGCCAAACTGCCTCTGAAAAACTCTAGCACGGGGTTATCCCGCTTAAACACCTCAAGCATCGTGCTGGCTGATCCACCAAACACGGCAACCAAAAGCAGAGAGTGAATGTGCTGATCCAGAGGAGGACGATTGTGCACGTGAAAATAGAAAAGGAATCCTGCAAGGAAAAAGCCGTGACTTTTTGTTAACTTGTTGGTGAACTATACGGTCACACCCAACCCCCATCCACCCTAAACAAACACACAAACAGACATTATCTGTCACAGGTATTTGAATATGTCTGTGAAACCATTTTAATTTACATGCAATTCATACTCTTAGAAACACAATCTTTCGAGCCTAAATATTGTAAGTCACTTTATGTAAAAGAGTCAAAAGCATAAATGTCAATGTACCTTCCACAAAAAGGGCCAAGGAAAGGGCAAGCCGGTCAAGACCAACTGGGACTGCAGGAATGGTAATACTGAGAACATCTGCAATGCCAGAGATGCCGAAGAACAAATACATAGTGCTGTGCTGCCAATTCATCAGCTTCACCCAGCCATCCTTATACAGATGAGCATGAGGACCGTCCGGCACAAACTGCTCTGCCATGATCCCTGCAGAGACATTTCAGGGTAAGAATCTTGCATTTTTCTTGACATCATTCCACATGTGTATAATGTGGATGGTAATTAGTTAACATAAAATAGAAATTGTATGTTGACTGGTGATTATTTAGTAATTATTTAGTTATTATTAGTACTTAATTGTTTCATAGTATACTCTATAAATGACTCCCAGGCAAGAATAAGTTATGCAGCAACTGTTTTTCTATTCTCTAAGTTCATTTGTGCTGTTGTTTTTGTGACTTTTAGTTTATCTGCTTATCTGAATGATTTTTATAGTGCCAGTAATAAATTCTGTCCCAGTACTAATGTATTACAGCAGTCTATCTAACACAACAGCTCAATAGAACAACATTTAAACAAATCATTAATGCCTCAACCTTACTAAAGTTTCATGTTGCTTATTGATTTGATTAAAGTCATTTGAATGCCATAAAAGCATAACTTCAGCTAATGTGTTTCAGTTCTTCATCACTTACTTTCTTTATGAGTGCACAAGAGTAAAACACTACCGCAGTTAAAGAGAATTCATTTAGTGAGTTCCCAACTGAATGGTTTTTAAACTAAACTATTATTAATTTCAATAAAACATGGACTAAAGCTTAACTTCTGTTAATTGTTTTGTACACATAATCAAAGCAAATGGCTATTTAACTTGACTGACCTCAGACAGAAAAAGGCTTTGTTACTCACCTACAAATGCAAAGAAAATCTTTAAAGCCCCTTCAATTAAATCTATTCGGTTAAAGTGCGGAGTCAGAGTTTGGTTCTCTCTGTCTCCATGCTGTCTTCCTTTTCTCCGCTTTTGTCGAAAAGGGTACTTTATGGACCACCACAGGCCAAACAGCAGGAAGAATGTACCAGGCAATGCATGTCCTTTGAAGTTAGCCATTCTGCTCCTTTAAATGAAACAAAATATTGTCATGCAACCCCAAAGAACACATATACAGATAAAATGAACTTGGAATGCACTGTAAGCCGCTTTGGATAGGAGTATCTGCCAAATGCATTAGGTAACGTAAATGTCCTCTGTGGTCAGACATCAGTCACTGCATCATACCAAAGTTCAGTCTGATATTACTTTATTACTTACAGCAATGATCTTTCTAAGTTAGATCTTTCTAAAAATACAATAACAAGACTAAAGAAACATAAAGAGACACTTATCCATAAATACATACACACGTCACACTTTTTATTGCTTTATCACTTAAGTGATATGTTTCAGTATACTGTCGGTTGGAAATCAAGTTTTTCTCAGTTTTATTTACCCAGGCGAGTGTGAGTTTATTGTCCAA
This sequence comes from Beaufortia kweichowensis, assembly GCA_019155185.1. NCBI lineage: Eukaryota > Metazoa > Chordata > Actinopteri > Cypriniformes > Gastromyzontidae > Beaufortia > Beaufortia kweichowensis. The sequence goes on along the minus strand of CM032812.1, from coordinate 8,819,494 downwards.
CAGAGAGAAGCAGGTTTTTGCTTTCTGCTTAGCGTTTTAACAAACCCTTGTTAGTTTCAGACAAAATGTAGTCATTGACTATTGCAGTAAAACTTTCGTAAATTAAATCTAATAATAGACACATAAACCCACGGTTTGAGATCCAATATTAATTCATCATTTTATACAAAAGTATCAATATTTCTCATAACATTTTGACAACCGATAGTATTTCTTTCTAGGTGCGCGTGCACGACCAGAATATACGACATAACAAATGTTTAACATCGAGTTTATATAAATATTATTGCATTTATTAATAAATTTTACATGCACTAGTTATTTTTTATATTTAAGTATATTGTTGTGATCGTACACCAAAGTATTTCCACAACAATTTAACATTAAAATCTTTCGAGTTGAAGTTGTAATATTGTTTGAGTACTTTACCTGATCTCTGGGCTGTGTTGTCACGGTAGGGCACCCTATGCTCCTGTGCTAGTGATGGGAATATCCTAGTTACCTGTCTCCAATGTGTGCACCTTCTCACCTGACTAACCTTACAAGTGATGACCCCGCCCTCCTGCCTTTTAGAGACCAAAGCAGACCCACCCGTGACTGACAGCCAGATGATTTATGGACTTTCTTAACGTCTGTGAGTGGTTTTTAGACCAATTAAATGGCCATTTTTCATTTACATTAATTTAATTATTTAGTTTAGTTACATTTTTATGAAGTATTTCATTTTTTTAAACTATTTTCAAGTCAGTTTCTTCTCCTTAAAGGCATTTAAGGAGCTGGAGGGTTCAGACTGTGTGACATTTGTCTTTGCTGTGTTTTTTTTATGGTACATGGAAACTCTTTTGGTATGTAAGCATTGATGAATTTGTACAGGGAGGGTATTTTAAGTTAATGTATAATCCATGCATTCACGGAAGCTGACACACAAGATTAGACTACAAACATCCCTTAAGCACAACGAACTTTGCTCTCTTTTATTGCTGTTATATGCTACACCTTAAGTAAAGCACAATGATCAGATCAGCTGTAAAAGGGTTAGAAAACAGCGCCACCATGAGAGAAGATTGTACTGTTATACTGTTATCATATTTCACGTGTCTTAGTATTTTAGATTCTAACCTTGAGTTAAAATTAAATCATTATATTTCAAATATTGTAACCAGATTATAGCCTACTGTAAAAAGTAGTTATAGCTATTTGTTGTCTTTAGGATGCATACTTGCTTTAACCTGAAATTGACTTTTGCTGTTTCAAGTGGGCTAAATATTAGCAAATATTAAAGGTGTTTCCTCCTTTATATTTTCTCTAACATTCATTTTATTTTATTTTATTTTTCATACAAAACATGTTTCTTTCATAAAAAAGAAATGATATACAAGTACCAGAATATTTAAATTTTAAATTTTTACTGCAAATAAAAAGATCCAGTTGCCTTGAACTTACATTTATTACACAAATTTAATTTCCTGATTAAGTAAAAAAAATCTAAACATAACCCAGAAATATCACAGTTATGGCAGCTTACAACATTAGCGAGATATTATTCACATTTAATAATATTATGTAACATTTAAGAAATAAACAAAACATTTGGCTTGAACATTTGAATTATTCTGCAAAATAATACAATGTACCCTGTGCCCTATAAATAACAACTACAAAACAGTACAGAAAATCTTTTTCTCTCTGAAAGGATTTTCTGAGGATGGTACGGGTGACACCAGGGGGTCTTCTTTTGCATGGGACTCACAGTAAGCCATCAATTCAGCTGCGGCTTTAGATACCTGTGCAGACGGAAACATGCTATCAACATGCCATATATCTCCAAATAACATCCCTTACATTAGTTTATTTGCATACTGTAGTTCATTTTAACTGCCTCTTTGAGGTCTTAAATGTTTTTTTTTTAAATCATGCATTAAATTATTTAAGTGTCTTACCATCATTCTGTCAATGTTAACCTCCAGCTTTAATTGCTCCACTGTCTTTCGTGCATCTGCAATCTTGGCCATGTTGTTAGACATTCTGCTCTCTTACAGTTACCAAATTAACCCTGCAGAAAAACAGCAATACAAAGCCCATGAGAGTCCAGCTAAATGCATCTGGTAGATAACATCTCAACACCAGTTGTACAGATGTCTGGTGTTTTAGTTCCCTAAGAAGACAACAATGCTATTGGTTCCGCTAGGCCATTAAAGAGATCTCTGTTGCAGAGTAGCAGTAATTGTTTTGCTGGGTCTCAGCTGGTTGTGTTTTGGATGAGGCTCAGTGGGGAGGTGAAATGGTACAGTGCAGAAATCCTCCAGAGAGCAAATAATCTCTTCACTTATTAATAAAAAGTAATACTGCTTGACACTGTTATGCACACTTTATTCCTTCCTGATTTTTCTTTCAAAATCGTACTTTTGCTCAAAAGCTAAATATGAGGTTTTGTTGTTTAAGAGGTTCAGCTGAGACTTTAAAATCTTTTATTCTGTACATTTTTCAAGTTGAGAAAGCATTCAACATTTTCCATAGATATAATACAATAAAATACATTTCAATATGAAAACCACCAAAATGTGAAGTAGTAGTATACCAATGTCTAAAAATAATAAAAATAAATAATTAATAATTATGTATATACCTAAGTGCGTATTACCTCACTTCACATCCAAAAAAATGTAAAAGCATTATTTTTTATTTCTTTGTTTTTCTTACAAGAATTTACAAAAATTGTTTCATCTACAAATAATTAAATAATTTTTATTTGTATATGAAATTGTAAAAATTGTAAATCGCATTGTAGATTTTGAATTGTATATCAATTTGGCATGCTTGTATATGTTATTATTCTGAAATGTTCTTACCTCAGTTGATGGCAACTTTATCCAGGATGCTAGCAGAAATCGTCTTCTCACTGTTGATTGTTTGTTGAACACATTACAACCTGCAGGACTGAATGATGAGAAAGTTAAGAGTGAGGAGAGATGGGAAAGGCTGCAGCCTCCTCTCATAATTAGCTCTTATTCCTCCCCCATAATGGGCTGAAGAGGCAAGTCACAGGCATCATGGGGTGTGACCTTCTCCTCAATGTATCTCAGTCACGCATAATAGCGCATAAGTGATACCTGCCATTACAATGTGCACCATTATTCTTTTATCTTAAATGAGAAATTGCCATTTCAGGTAAATTCAGTACGGGTATGGATCATATGACAGATCTAAGAAGAGTAATATAAGGTTAACAATAATATCTTTTTTAGAACTTGGTGTGTGTTTAAAATCTCTAGAGACAGTCAGTGATGTTTTTCACACCCTCCTTCAACAACAACAACAGCAACAAAACTGTTACTATACTACCTGTGATGAACCTATAATTGCTTCAATTATTTGATTCTTTATTTATTTATTTTTTTAAATAAATATTTGTATAGCAGATTAACATGTCCCTCCTGATATGAATCCCACTCAGAGTGAACCTGTGGTTAAGTGTTTAGCTTATTGACACTTGCAGCCCTTATCATTAATACCTGGGGAAAGACCAGTTGTTGAGCTCACTGCAGGTGGCTCCGAGCTCTTCTCTAGGGGTTTAATGTCAACCGGCTCATTAGCTGCTGTTTCAGACATGATTTATTGATATACAAGTTAGTGCAGATGTGAGAAATGTGAATTAAGTGCAGCCCAAAAAAGCAGAATGAAAAATTACTTTGGTGTAGTTATTATAAACAAGCAATAAAAAAGAGAAAGAAAGACAAGACTAAAATTTTAAACAGTAGTGTAATACAATACAAAAGACTTTCTGCATCACATTCTTGCAGCAACAATTGATCTTTAATTCATTTGCAGATACTGAACAAGAGTTACAGAAAATTACAGAAATTGTAATTTCTGTCCCTTAACATTTTGATCTTGTTTCAGGTCTAGCATGTGCAGTAGTATCCTGAGATGGAATCGTTCCAGTTTCCAAGCAGGCCTTGCTCCTCTTCCTTAAGGTGGTACACAATGCCGGCAGGAAAATTCTTCTTGAAGCCCTGCTTCTTGGTTCGAGACCATACTGTCAGGCTGCAGAACCTGCTCACCACGAGGGAGGAGACACGGTCGTCCCAAGCCTTGGGGATGATGGGAACATCTTCATCAGGATAAACATTTAAGAAGTCACCGTAGCAGCTCAAGTCATAGTAATAGTTGCTGTGTTCATAAAAACGAGCGCAGAGCTTGTTTCCTTCAGAGTCCTGCAGCGTGTTTGGTTCAGGACATTGGGCATTCAGCCCTTCAAAGCACAGAGCAGTTAAAAGAAGAGCAATGAACACCTTCATATTTTCAGTATGTTGAGTAAACTGAGGTGACTTGGCCTGATTAATATACGCAGAGGTGTGCCTCGTGAATGACGTGTGTGAGAAACCTCAGGTTTGCCAACAGATGTTCTGAAGGACCTTGTGAAAAGGTCATACTGGTCTAATCTTGGGTTTAGTTGGCATCCTGGGCACTTTCTGCTGTTCAGTCTCAGAGATTAGCTTGCTGACCAGTTAACCAACTGTTTTATAAGCATCAGGGTGAGCAGTGTAATGTTTAACATGTTCTTACGTTGTTTAAGTTAGAGAGTTTTTATTTGTTTGTAGGTTTTCAGTATTGTAATGTGTCATCAAACAAAAGTGTTGTATACATTTGCACAAAGCTCTTCTTTATCCAGCAGCATTTATATATTTAGCATACATAGCTGCTTTGAACGTGTTTAGTTGAGAAGTACATTTAATTATGGAAAAAATCTCAAAACTGTCATAGATTTTTAACTGCCCATAAATTATCTATAGACACGGATATCTGGGTATTAATTGTGGGAAAACATTAAAACATAACTTTAGTTCAAAGAAAGGAAGTTAGTGGAAAGTCAGATTTCTGTTCTGTGGATTATGTCTGGGATATTATTACTAACTGAACAAAATTTGGAATTTGTTTTTATTTATAGTCATGTATTACAGTCATTAGTTTTTAAGACTATCTGGCTTTTATTGCTTGGAAAATTCATAGATACAGTATCTGTCATTTTATTCACATGTAGCTATAAACATTTGAGTTTGTATAGCCTAAATTTTAGGCTATACAAAGATACGTTTTTTATCAGCGCTGCAAATTATTGCGAATTGCGATAGTCACTGTCTGTTGAAGATTATAAAATGTAATTTGAATATTGTGGGGCCAAAGCTGTTTCTGTAGTTGTGCCAAAATTAAAATGATTTTGTAGGTTAACTAAAAAAATATATATTTATGTAATCCTAATGTAATTTCTTATTTATGTATATTTTGTATTAGTCATTATTACATAAAATTACATAACATGTCAAGCTTTGAAACAATTGTATTATTTTCTATTGACTTGCACAACAATAACTTGTATTGGACTGATTGGATTATTGTTATTGATGAAACATTTTCCAAACCACGGTGAAGACTTTTTGTATTAAATTTCCCACAGAGCAACAGTAAAAATGAGCAGCAAGCAGCACTTCAAATACCCTGTTTAATTTTATTCTGAACATTTATGCATGTGATCACATAGTCTAGCATGTGCAGTAGTATCCTGAGATGGAATCGTTCCAGTTTCCAAGCAGGCCTTGCTTCACATTCTTGAGGTGGTACACAATGCCGGCAGAAAACTTTTTCTTGTCGCCTTGCTTCTTAGTCCTGGACCACACTGTCAGGGTGCAGGACCTGCCCACCACGAGAGAAGAGATACGGTTGTCCCATTCCCACGTCATGATGGGGTAGTCTTCACCAGGAGAAACATCTAGCGACTTGCCCTGACAGCTCTCGTCGTTGTAATAGCTGCTGTGTTGGAACATGCGAGCGCAGAGCTTGTTTCCATTAGCGTCCTGCAGTGTGTTTGGATCAGGACATTGGGCATTCAGCCCTTCAAAGCACAGAACAGCTAGCAGAACAGCAATGAACGCATTCATGTTTCTCAGGTATGTTGAGTGAACTGAGGTGACTTGATCTGTCTTATATACCAGAGCTGCTCATCACATGTGAGAAACTTTTGGTTTACCAGCAGATGTTCTGAAGGTTGGAAAGTTTAAACAGTGAAATACTTTAGATGGTTTAAGATGTTAGACAGTGCTGTAAATTGTTTTACCAAAGCATATTGTATAGTTTGTTGTTGTTGTAATTCTGTTTATGATGGTATAGACTGCTACCATTACACAAAGATTTTTATACAGAAACCTACCTTAATTACACATTTAAATCAGACAGTATACACAGCAAAACTGGAGGGTTGGAAATATAACCATCCTTGCCATCAGATATTTTTTTATTCAATTTAATTTAAAGTTTTGTTTCATATAGAGATGTCTTGTGGAAGGATGGGGAGGAAACTGGGAACATGATGTGGAGACATGGTTTCATAAACAGGTTCTGCCATTCTTGCTGAACACATTTGTCACATGTGCTAACACATAAAAACAATATTGCAATTTTTCATTTTTATTTTATTTGTTTTACCTAAAACACAGTTTAAAATAGAAATCTGTGTGGTTTAAAAAATGTTACAATAGCCATATTGTAATACAGAGAGAATATAAATTGCATTTGTCAGTGAGAAAATAAAGGTTTACAAACAGATGCTCTGAAGGTTACAGGTTCTAACAGCTGAGTCTGTTTGGGTTGAAAATACTGTAACACTTAATACACAACATAACATAACAACACAGCACAACATAAACATAACGCAAGATTACATAACATTTCATAACAACATAAACACCACATAACAAAACACAAGATAACATAACACTATAACAACATAATATTAACGTCACATATACAACACAACATAACAAAAACACAACTTTTTATTACATTATTTACTAAGACAACATTAAATAACATAATATATAATAGATATAACAAAAAACAAAAACAACCTAAGAAATATTTTTTTAGTACTGCGCGCCTGCGTTTGACTTGTGTGACGTCATTTCCGCTTGCGTTTCGTTCCTGTCGTGGCGGGAATGCTAAGCGACAACATGGATGTTGAGATGAAAGAGACAGAAAACGATCAATGTCAAGCCGACGCGACGTCTAAAAAGGACGAAACTGCACCTAAATCATCGACGACTGCTTATGAACTGCCATGGTACTGTCTGAGGCTGTTTTAATAGCGTTGTCGCGGCATATGGCTGATGTTATTGTCGATAGACCTAGTACGTCATGGGCTTGAAATCCTATTGAAACTCTAATACTACACAACTATACGGCACTGCGGCATTATGTACTCGTCTATAACCTTCAAACGCGGATAAAAATAACCCCTAGATAAGCAACTCACAAACTTTTGAGACAAAGCGCATGTGCAGCATGAGCAGCGTTAACCCAGCGGAATAAAACAACAGAACCATCACTTTTACTGGATTTACTGGTTATAATGGCATTGTATTGGTTTTAGTGGAAACTTTAGTGGTCTCTCTGGATCTCTACTGGTATTGTGTTGTCTTATATTGGTGGGATGTAATCTGGTATATGGGAACCAGTAAATCACCATTAAATCACATTGGAATAAGTCCCGAAACGCACTACATAAAGTATTTATGTAATGGTTTTAGTGGTAAACAGCTGACGGATTGTACTGGTATTTGAAATTGAAGCAGTATACTATCTGTTGCTTTGTCAGCATGTATTAAAAGCTTATATATAATATATTATCTTTTTGTAACTTTTTACATTTTTATTCTAAAATGACCTGTAATTGTTTCAAATGTGTTGTTGTATTAGGGTCGAAAAGTACAGACCTCTGAAGTTGAATGAAATTGTTGGAAATGAGGAGACTATCAGCAGACTGGAGGTCAGTATAGCAGAAGTAGATCAACCTGCTTATGGGTACAGACCTCTGAAAATACTGACACATTTCCTGTTTGCCCCATTACTGTTGCAGGTGTTCGCAAGAGAAGGAAATGTTCCTAACATCATCATTGCTGTAAGTTAAAAACATGATTTTATCACTATGTACCATCTGAATGCAGACGCATGTCATTACGGATTAAAACAATGATCATGTTTGGTTTTAGGGACCTCCTGGTACTGGAAAAACTACCAGCATTTTGTGTTTGGCTAGAGCTCTTCTTGGCCCAGCCATGAAAGATGCTGTGCTCGAGCTGAATGCCTCCAATGACCGGTGAGAGCTTTTGTTTTATTATAATATCTCAGTTAAAGCTGTTAAAAGTTATAATGTTGATTAAATATAAAGACTCTGATTACTTGCATGTATCCTCTTTGTTTAAACAGTACTAACACTTTGTTCTCATTTCTGTGTCACATTTACAGTGGAATAGATGTTGTGAGAAACAAGATCAAAATGTTTGCCCAACAAAAGGTCACACTACCAAAGGGTCGCCACAAGATCATCATTTTAGATGAAGCTGACAGGTAAGCAGTTTATTGTAATTAAGAGTTTTGTATATAAAAAATATTGGCTGTAAGTACATTATTTTATTTCTGAAACAGCATGACAGATGGGGCCCAGCAGGCTCTGAGAAGAACCATGGAGATATACTCCAAAACCACACGCTTTGCCCTGGCCTGCAATGCTTCAGATAAGATTATTGGTGAGTTTTTCTGCTGGTGATCATTTATTTCTGATGATTTGCAGAGCTGAAAACCCAGCACAACTCAAACATAAGTGATGCAGAATGTGTCCACCTTATTCGTGGTGTTAAGAGTGATGTTTGGTTGCAGAGCCCATTCAGTCCCGCTGTGCCGTGCTTCGTTACAGCAAACTGAGAGATGAACAGATCATGATGCGTCTGATGGAGGTTGTAGAAAAGGAGAACTTGCACGTCACAAATGATGGCTTGGAAGCTATCATCTTCACTGCTCAGGGGGACATGAGACAGGTCTGTTTGTCTGATCAGTGATATCCTCTGGGTAACTGATGACTGTAGTACTGAAACATCTATTCTTTAATCTGGGACTTTAGGCTCTGAATAACTTGCAGTCAACAAATTCTGGATTTGGCTACATCAACAGTGAAAATGTCTTCAAGGTAATTGTGGATGTTTTTAATACTTTTAATGTTTATATATTGAAAATGCATCTGGTGAAGTAAAACCAGTGTTCTTTTTGCAGGTGTGTGATGAGCCACATCCTCTGCTTGTTAAAAACATGCTAGAACACTGTGTGAACGCTAACATCGATGAAGCCTACAAGGTCATGCAGTATATAATTATCAAACTTACTGAATAGAGCGGAAACATGATGATGCTTCTCTCTGCAGATTATTGAACAGCTTTGGTTGTTAGGATACTCACCAGAGGACATAATCGGAAACATCTTTAGAGTTTGTAAAACCTTCCACATGGCTGAATATTTGAAGCTGGAATTTATAAAGGTATGTACATAGCACTTGAAGTATATTTTTATATACTATGTATTTGCATATATTACCAGTCAAAGGTTTGGACACATCTGCTGACTCTTTACTCTTTTTAAGACTAATAAATAAAAATAACAGTGACAAAAAATTCTAATCAAATCAAAACCTTATAATTTCTTCAATATATTGAAGTTTCTTCGATACCAGTAGAAAATCATCACATGTAGGCTGGACTACAACAATTTTGCAAATGCACGATTTTTATTTGTCTACAAAAAGAATTGCAGTTTTGTACAAATTTGTGAATTTCTGCATTGGCTTTTAGACCAAAAGATTTTTTTTAAGATTCATGTGTTTTTAGACTTTTGGCTGGTAATGCACAGCTTTAATTTGTATATAAGAAATGAAGAGTAAGCAGCATAAAGCAAGTTTATTTTATTCACTATATATACAGCTTGTAATCATATTTGTAATTGTACAGGAGATTGGTTATACCCATATGAAGGTGGCCGAAGGGGTGAACTCTTTATTACAGATGGCTGGTCTGTTAGGTCGACTGTGTAGCAAGACTGCGACACCAGATGCAAGCTAAAGCCAAGAGGTCATTGCCCAAATGATCACTCCTCATTGTCCCTAATATCCCAGTACATGTACAAGACTTTTACATGAAATGAAAAAATATATATTTGTAAAAATGTGAGAATCTGCAATAATAAAAATGTAAAAAAAGATATTTCTGATGTTTGTGAAGGATTAATTTATCTTTTATGTTGCAGCATAATTTATTTACCAAGCGAAACATTTAAAATTTAAAAGCATTCTAGCAAATAATTACTTAAAACAATCACTGAAAATGTCACAGCAGAACAAACATTTACACTGTTGTTGTTGTTGTAATTTGTTGCTTTGGACCATGTGCTTGAAAAAACATTGCGCTATAACTCTTGTGTAAAAAAGCTTGTTGTAGCCTTTGTGTTTATGTGTAGTTGAAAATATGTCTAAAAATTTTATCGTACAGTTCCTTGTATATAGTATATAGTTGAGTAAAAAACAGCATTTTAGATATACTTCAGATAAATGATAGTAAAGCTGGTTTGAACATTATGGTCTTTATTGATGAGCAGAAGAAAACATCTACACACGGTGGCACACCGAACATGTTATAATACATGTTAAATGTTTGATTTTTGATTATTATAGTTTATGTGTAATACAATATAAAACGTTGAAATAAATTCTCAGTCACAGGCACAATATTCCTGCTGCATTGGAAAGTGTTCAGTTGTTCTTTGTGATATCATTCATTCACATAATCTGATTCTATATGAAATTAAAAACTGAGTGAGTAGGGCTATTTTAACAAAAATAAATTATAGAAATATAAATCAATGAAACGTTACAAACCTTCCTCAGGTCTGTTATGAAAGTCAGTGTTTTCATAATCACAACTGTCTGCTAAAACAGAACGGACAGTGTATTAGGTTTTCAATCTGTATAGTCTGTTTGTATAATGTTTTTTAGTTAAATTTCTAACAAAATCATAAAATGTTTTTAACCTAATAACTGTCACAGCATAAATTACACATAAAGTATCACAGAGAGTATACACATAAAAATCCACATCTGAATTACAATTTTTACATTTTAGATATATATTTTATCAAACATTTTTAAGACTAAAAATTCATTTAAGGTATTTTTAAGTTACAGTAACATTAAAATGTTTTTATAATTTTTTTGTTTGGGTTTATTGTTTGAAAAAAGTCTTATACATTGAGATCAATTTTTAGTTTGTCATGATTAGATTAAAATTCAACTATGAAATAGTGAAGTAAATAGGGAAAATAACATAGGTATCCTCCTTAGAAACGGCGACAGTTTTGCTCATCTTCCGGTATTTGTTTTTGTAGCATAGTCTTACTGAACAAACATTTAAACATTATAATCATGTTAATCAATTTATTCTAGTACTAAAATAACTTCCAGTCACAGTTCAAGAAAATTACATGCAATAATTAATATTATTGCATAATAAATAATAAAACATTAATATAATGCTTCAATCAAGAGTAAATAAACATTTTATGTCATGAAATTCATTCATTTTTGTAGGTATTCATAATGAGCTGAGCACATTACAAAATTACTGACAACTGAAGTTATTTTAAAGCAATACCAATAATTCTGTTAGAATTGTTTGAAACAACAACCTGAGTCATGCTGAATGTCTTTTGTTGGAAAAACGTTCTCATACGTTACCATGTCCGCATCTGAGGTATGTAAAAGGAAATGTTTAAATGTTTCAATTTCAGTAAACATCTTAACATGGTTATTTATTTGTGCAAGTTGTGTGAAGACAAACTTAGACATTTTTAGCTGTATGTGTGTGACTTGTGGCCTTTATTTGTCTAACAGCTTTTAAAATGGACGTTCTATATTCAAGACCTATAGTGGTTTCTCATATCTTTCATAGGTGTTTTATATAAGACTTGACCTCATTTGAGCTTGACCTCATTCGTTCCGAGAAACTCAAGCATGTGAAAAAGTAGATAAGTAGATAATAATTATCAACACAAATGTACCTGTTTCATCTTCATTTGCATAGAGGGAGTCTGGAATTGGGTCCCTATAAAAATTAGAATGTGTGGCATATTAGACGCATCACAAATAAAGTCATTAGCACATGATGAGGACACGACTTCATAGTCATCCAAAACGTACTTACACGTATGTTGGTTCATATGTGCCACCAGCTGCCACAGTAGCAAAAAATCAAAATGATTTAAAAAATAACAACATGGTTCACCAGCAGTGATATTATGATTGCAAAAAATACATACTATTTGGAAGGTTCTGATAACTGCAGTGGATCTGGCCTGCTGAAAAGACAACAGCTGTTATACAAACATTTTCCTATTTACTACAGAGATGAACAATGCAAATTTAAACAGTAAACTCTTACTATTTGAAGAACTAATTAGCATCCCTGTTGATTGCCTGTGAAAATAATATAATGACCATCTTGATTAAAAGTCCACATATAAGTTTATGCTTTGCATGCGTATTTATTAAAGTCATGGATGCACAGTTAATCATAACATAAAAATGTTGTAAAAAATACTAAAAAGATAACAGATACTGCTCAAGTGATCTTACCTTGATGTTGAAGGTATCTGGTTTGGTTTAATCACTAGAAATAAAAACTAACAATATAAATGTAATCTCATTTTTTGACAAATGATAAGCACAAATTTCTATTGTGCCTTGACAAACAATTCTGATAAAAGAAAGTATTTGGTAATATTGTGAAAGTAGAAAGCAGTGGTTGTTATGTTAAAATCATTAAAAATAGCTTTAAAAAAATATAATAAATTTTACCTGTCTTTGGTCGGTTAACACATGTGCTGTTTTCGCTGAAAGCACAACAAAATTCAAAGGTTTAGTGTCAGCAGCCTTTTGTTTCAATATGTACCTTATTTTCTAATATGTTATGTGTAATCGTTACTTAAAAACAAACAGCATTTTACTTACACATCACTTTGCTCATACAGGCTGTTGTCCTCATGGTGTATAACTTGAAACAAAAACAACAAAACTAGATTAAAAAGCAAATACATATGTGGTCTAACTGCATCACAGTCTGACCACCTTTAAAGCTCACAGTTGACAAAAACATCTTTTAAAATGTTGTGAAAGTGACCCACTTACTAGATTTCTTTTTACAGCGCAAACAGAAGGCATAGATGCAACAAAGGCAGGCCAAAGAAATGACGGCAAGGACAAGTCCTTGCTGACTTCTGACTTCAATCATGCCTTGAAAAAAATCTAAATGCTATAATAAAAAAGCAAATTCAGTAACGGGCTACAAAAATGTATTAGTCTGTTAATGTTAGTTAATGCCAATTGTTCATTGTTCATGTTACTTTGTTATGCATTAACAGATTAAAAAAAGACAACTAAAAAACAACTTTTGATTTGTATTAGTAAATGTGAACCAAGACCAAAACCAAGATTAATAAATGCTGTAGAGATTTTGTTCATTTCTGATTTCTGTAAACTAAATAGAATCGTAGCGTTAACCTTATACTTCTTACCAGTAAGGAAATGGGAAAAAAACAGTGTTTTCTACTGAATTACAGGTAGTTTCCACAGAAACAGCATTCAGCTTATTCAGCACAAATATTCAAGAAATGTCACAATAAAATTTTATGTAAAATTATGTCAAATAAAATGGAATGGCCTACGGTATGGGTTCAAATGTTAAAAACTTGCAAGTAATTGCAAGTAACTGAGCCACAGGATGTGCTCATGTGATGTGATCATTATTTAACCTTGCTCTATTTCTGGTTCTGTTCATTTATAACAAGTCATTAAAAAAAGAAAAAATATTAGACATTCAAAATCAACTTTTTAGCATAATGCTTGACAGTCACTAGTAAATAGTTGTACACCTCTAAAACAGATAAGTTGTTTTCTACTCATTTCATACTTATTGCACAATTCTCTTTACATCAAAGTGATGGATGATGAAATACATAGTAGGTAGAGTGAGCAGTTACCTGTAAAGAGATCTCTCAGTCCACTTCCATTAAAGTCATATGAAGGACTAATGAGAGGCAGAATGAACTCGTGTGTTTCCTGTTTCAAACTGAATCAACCACATCCGTGCAGCACCATGCCGGACACCAGTGAAAAGACCACAGCAACAGCAACATATGCTCAAAGGAGTTGAAACCTATATTTCAAGTGAAACCTAGAGCTCAGCACTCGAACTGTTACACCTTTAAATGTCACACCTAGTCAATGGTCTTTGAAACACAGCCTATTTCATTCAGCAGTCAGGGGCAGAAAACGAAACTAGACAGAGAACCATGTACAACTGGGTTGTCATTTCCCCAAAAATAAATCTAAGAAATCTTCCAGACTCTGAACTCAAATCTTTTAGTATTATAAACTGACATGAGTTGAAGGGTCTGTGAGAGCTGGTTTAATATTTATATGTTTTGCATGATAATCAGAGGTTTCATTATTTAGGTTTTATGACATTTAAAGCATGTAAGACTGTGGGTGGTGTGTGGGTATGTTTTTTTCCACTGTTTACACATCCTACAACATTGTTGTCTTACTATAACACTATAATGTTTGAAAATGATTCAACTTGTTACGCTAAGCAAAGAAAGTAAAAAAAATTATAACTTTCTAACTCAAACATACATTATCAAACTTTGATTTAAAGCTAAATACGCCTATGATTATATACATACACATATTATTAAGTCCGTAAGACAACTGATTTATAGAATAGAGATTTATTTGATATTAGTCTAATACATAAAAATCTAGACTAATGTATTACTGTTTTTCCTCAGTAACATCGAGGCAGGAATTCATTTTATTGTGGCAGGAAATGATGCACGTAAATCAACAACACCCCTGATGTTAACATTTGAAAAAAACTGATTTGGGGCTTCATCAGACATTACCACAGACAACAGTGAATACAGCTGTGATTACATCAGTCCTCCAACACTAATTTAACTGAATGTGACCCTGTCTGTGAAAATCCAGCAAAATACCTTTTTCTACATAAAATCATTCTACATAATGTAAAGAACAATCAATGTTGGAAGCCAACATTTTTTAATAATAAAATTTAAAGGCAATACAATCATTAATTTCCATATTTAAAATCTTTAATTTTCATACTGAATTTGAGTACTGTATTATGTTTTATTTACAGCAACAAACACACATTACCTATTTTCATCATTTTCAGGCTATAACTAGTTTGATGCTCCTAATCTCATAATTTTTCAGATTTTTAAGACTTTAGTCTGGATTTCACAGTTGGGGTTATGTGATATGTGATAATGCAGTCAAAAGGTGTTATCTAATTGCGAGAGGTCCTCCGTGCAGTTGGTTAGTGTCTCCGCTGTCCGCAACATTGAACCTTAGCGTTACATTGTGTCTTGAAGTGTGAAGGTTGTGAATCTTCAGTAAACTGCTGACACTAGGTGAAAACAATGGAAACTGTGAGTACTCGCCTTCAAAAGTGTTTGTGCCATTTCACTGCAATACATTCCATTGCGAACGTCATTTATTCCAGAAATGATGAAGCAATCAAAAGGTTATTTTTATTTTTAATGTCTGATCTAATAATTGGACAGTAAGTTAGTTTGTATATTTATAAAAGTTAGTATTAAAGCTTTGTACAGTGTGTATGAATAAGTTGATAAGTGAATACTCACAAGCACTGCTGCTCAGGCTAGAAGACAGGAAACTGCTTCCAAATGATCCTCCGGCACCTCCTCCGAGGCCTAGTCCTCCCCCAAAACCCAGTCCTAGGCCAGACCCAAAACCTCCTCCAAAGCCTCCACCCAATCCAGCTCCCAGGCCATATCCACCTCCAAGACCCAGACCTGCACCTCCACCCAGACCTGCACCACCACCTAGACCTGCACCTCCTCCCAGGCCCAGACCTCCTGCACCCGCGCCTCCTCCGACGGCGGTCTTAGTCATGTGAACGGTAATGCCGCCTCCAGATTTTAACCTGCTCCACAAAACAGATACAATCATCAGGTGTTGTTGAATAAACAAAGGATCATCTGCTCAGGTCTGATCTTCTCACCTGTTCTCTTCACTGTCCAGAAGTTTCTTATAAGCTGTGATTTCAACATCCAGGGACATTTTGCTGGCAAGAAGTTCCTGATATTCTTGACCGTAATGAGTGATTTGCTGAAGAAATTGCACATTTAAATGAAATGTTTTTTTTATTGTAAATTCTGCAACACCAAACAAAACTGCAACAATTAATATAATATTATATAATAATATAATAATTAATAAAAATAACAACAACTTTTAAATAGGTTTCATAATCGCCCTGTCCTCCATCCCATTTAGGGTTGTTGTGTTGATCTGACTATGTGAAGAAGCCACGCCCCTTTGTGAACTCCCGCCCCATTTTGGAGTTTTCCGCCCCTATCTGAAGACCAAAAATTACAGTCCCGCCCTAAACTCACCCTATTGGTTAAGCCAATGTTGTTACGTAGACCCCTCAAACATATTGCAATTCTGTTTGGTGCCACAAATAATTTTTTCATTAATATTTAGTCATTCATGTCAATCACTAGTCACCAATTACCTTTCTGAGATCATCAAGCTGAGATTTGAGAGTAAGGACTTGATCCTGGTATGTCTCTGTGTGAGAGCTGGCGTGAATCTCTGCCTCCTCCACCTGAGACTCCACCTGCAGGTTCTGTCATGAGAAAGAACAATAATCAGACAAAACAAACAATGGGCTGTGAGGGGATGTACTGACAGGTTTCGATACTCACCACAGATTTGAGTCTTTCAATCTCTCTCTGCACAGAGTCAATCTGCAGTTTGTAAACTCTCAACTCCTCCTTGGCTGTGGTGAGTGTATGAGAGCTGGGCTGAGAAGAGATGGACATCATGGAGAGCTAAACACAGAAGAAAGCTTGCGGGTTAACTCAATATTGTGGTATTTTCCAGACAGGTGCAATACAATAACTGTCCACATGGGGGAGGCAGTTTGCAAAAGATGAATCGAGTCTGACGTCAGAAGACTTTATGCAAGTAAACTCATGCAAAAAATAACAAATATAAATATTTGTTAAGAGAAAACGTTATTTATTAATAAGGCATGAAAATGAAAGACTTAAATAAGAATATAAACCATCACAGATCAATTTTAGTTGGTTTAATGGTTGTAAAGGAAATTGTATTGATTTTAATGGGAACTATAATGGTTTCTGCTAGATGGGAACTACTAAAACATTACAAGACACAAGAATCCACACAAGAATCTGTAGTGGCTTTAAATGTAAATAATAAATAATGTAATGTAATCTATTAGAATTTCTAGTGTTTCATATAAATATGTTAATATTGTAGTTTGAGTTTAGTTGAAAAATTAAGTTTCATACACTGTCTTGCACTGA
The DNA here is from genome assembly GCA_019155185.1 of Beaufortia kweichowensis. Taxonomy (NCBI): domain Eukaryota; kingdom Metazoa; phylum Chordata; class Actinopteri; order Cypriniformes; family Gastromyzontidae; genus Beaufortia; species Beaufortia kweichowensis. The sequence continues at coordinate 8,802,184 of CM032812.1, read as the reverse complement.
GAGCAGGGCATCCTGCTTGCTGCGTTGAGCCAGGGTTTCATAGTGAGATTTAACATCAGCCAGTGCTGCGGTCAGATCCTGAGCCTGGGCTGCGTTATCCACCGAGATTGAGACCGCTGACTTCACACCACCCGTCACAATGTTCCTGACCTCTTTCACTTTCTAACACACACAAACGTACATACATACACAAGCATAGGTCATTGATCACACTACAGAAATATGTTACGTAAATCTCATTGCAGTGTAAAAGCAGACATAAGGTAAATAACTGTTCACTTACAGCATCATACACCTGCTTGGACAGAGCAATCTGATCCTCAATACCACTGATGCTGGTTTGCAGCTCGAAAATGGTAAGGTAGAGATTATCCACATCCTAATGGAAGAAAAGTTCTGACAGTCAGCACTTTAAAAGTACATACGTAAGATCTATCCTGATGAGGTTCAAATTAGTTCAGGCATATTTTTCATACCTCTTTCAATGTAGTCCAATCTATTTCCAGAGTTTTGGCTTGAGCTGTTTCCTCATCATACCTAAGACAAGGAGAGAGTGCATTTATAATTTGGTTTCTTTTTGGCTTAGATAAATCAAATGTATCTATTATAATGACCAAAGAAGATTTTCAGTATATACATAGTAATATATTGCAATATAATTCTATCACTGAAAAAAATGAACTGCCCTAAATTTTGAAGTTCAATCAAATTGGCTTTGCAAGTCATTTCAACTTAATATTTTACATTTAAAAAATAATATTTTTAATGAGTTGAAGTAATGTGAAAACATATGTTGACATGACTAATTGATCACATCATTTAAGTGGTTAAGTAGAATTGTACAATTATAAATATACTAAAAAGTGAAGAAATGGGGGTTTCTTAAACACAAGTGATATCTGTATTCATGAATGTGTGAGCTATTCTGCTGTGATGAAAGAACTGTAAATCATGTTGGACTCACCTGGCCTGAACATCATCAATAATGCTTTTGTAGTGCTCTATCTCAGCGATGATGGCCTCTTTAGTAGCTGTAAGGCTGTCAATTTGGGATTTATATGTTCCGATGGCAGAGGTTAGAAGGATGGAGGAGCTGGCAGGTCCACCCTGCTCTGGGTTAGTAAACATGCCAATCTTGGCTCTGAGTACTGCATTGTGCTGCTCCAGTGTACGAGCCTGTGGAACATCAAAATATTCAGATAGGATGTTAGGATTTCATCCTCATCACTTTATGAGCACAACTGAAAGTTTTAGCCCACCTTATCAATGAAGCTGGCAAATTTGTCATTGAGGACCTGCAGTTCCTCCTTCTCCTTCAAGCGTGTCACCTGCACCGTGTCCAAGGAAGGGAGTGATGGGTCGAGGATGGGCACTGGACCGGCACCAGCATCCACTGTGGTGGTAGAGCTGATGAAAGATGGGTTGAAACCATAGCCTCCGATTTTAAAGACTCTGCCCCCCAGACGGGCTCTCAGTGGGGCCACACCAGCCCTAAACCCTGCTGCTTTGGCTCCAGCGGCACCCAAACCTAACCCTCCACCAATGCCCAACCCTGCTCCAGCTCCGGCCCCAAAACCCGCACCCAGGCCTCCGGCCCCGAAACCCGCACCCAGGCCTCCCCCGAAGCCAAAGCCAGCTCCTGCTCCCCTTGCAAAGCCAAGAGAACGGGACAGAGCCATGCTAACACCCCCACCAGCTCTGGCTCCGGAGAACAGACGGTTGCCTCCATAGGTGGCTCCAAATCTGACAGCTTCCCCACTGATGCGCGAGCTCGTGTCTGCCATATCTGCACTCAGAGCTGGGGTCCAGGTCTTTGCTCAGGAGTCCTGGTGTTGAGTCAGGCTGCTGGACTCCACATTTGAGCTTTAAATACACAGCTCTTCAAAAGGCTGGCCAGGTGGGTCGCCTGTGATTTGCTCTAGCTGCTGTCAGTTCGAGTCGAACGCCCGGCCTGAAAGACAAGTGAGCGTCCCCCCTGCAGGCACTGATTTCTTTCAAACATGTTAGAGGTAATTTAACAGCTTTGGTATGTGGGATTGAGAGGGAAACAAACCCTGCAGCTAGTTCACCCATATTAAAAGAGAGTCTATCCTTAGACTGATGGTCTCTTCAGTTTTGCATACAGTCTTATTCTTGCGCGCATGAGAGATAATCTGTGAATTTTATGTTACAGAGCTGACAAGCTTGTTAGAGGAGCCTGTCATATATCAAGATGCCTGTGAGAGGCAGGTGAAATTTTTTTCTACCCCAAAGGATTAATCGCAGTTGTGGAAAAAGTGCTGACAAGTATGTAACGTGTTTTAACGAGTGTACAGTGTATTGCTGGGTCAGGTAATGTTTTGACTGTTACTTAAGCTGTTGAGACCTACATATCATAGGTGCAAGAATCAGTTCTTCTCCTAAAAATGGAATGACAGTAAGACTCATTTATGACTCGAAAAAGGTCTGCATCTGCGATCAGAGAAACAAGAGAATTCTCAGGAGAGTTTCTGCTGTCTTTCTGATCCTCACATGCCATTCAGGAGATGCAATGCTTATGTGTCTCTGGAGATATGTTTAATGAGCAACTCTGGTACACAGAAATAAATCTTTTAACATGAGATATATCCCAATATTGTGAGACTTGTTGGAAGAAATGTTGGAATGGATTCAAACGTTATTAACATATGTCATCAGAGATGTGTGACTATGCAATCCACTCTCAGGTTATAAGCTCCAGGATCATTTCTAGGACAATATCCTGCTACAGGATAATATCCAGACTAACCAGATAAGGAACAGATTTATGTCATGCTTCCAAATGCAAATTAAAAGACGATCTACACTTGGCTTGGATTAAGCAGAAAATATGCAATAGAGAAAAACGTGTGCAGAAAGGTAAAGAAAAGGTCTAACTGACATGTTCAACCATCCATGCGTTGTCTACTCTCTGGTGACTTGTACAGGAGACAGAATAATCTTTATCTCTGACAAACAATAAAAAATAGTCTGTAATAAAAATGAAACCATTCTTAATTGGTTTGCAAGAGCTCTAGTCAAATCAGCTTTATTTTCACAGGGAAATGATCACAGTCAGAGTATACGTTTTAATAATAGAACAGAAATTAATTTAAAGTTTACATCTGAAATAAACATTTTACTGATGATATTTGTTTTCTGAAGTAGCCTGATCATGTGCTTTAATACTGATATGATGATTGCGCATGGTTATGGAAATGCAAGATCAAATGTAGGCTAAACATAAATATAAACTAATTTCTATATTATATATTAACACACAATTTAATAATAATATAATATTCTAAGCTAATGTTAATCATCTCATATCATAGCTCCTCCAGATCAGACGAAGTAGGCAGTGAAACCATCAGCACCTTGGACAGCCTCTTAATAGAGAATCACAGATGAAGATTCCACTGTTGTATTTAAGCATTCATTGATTTTCACTTACAACACATTAGGCTGTTATCAAAACGAGTCATTATTCAAGGACTTCCAAACTAAAGTCAAAGTCCACTTGTACCTCTTCAATCTCAAGATGATCGTAGTAAAACGACATATCTCCCCTTATAAACACAAAGATTCCCACGCCGTTCGTTTTACATATTTACAAGCGTTCATAGTTTTCAGTCGTCCTTATTACGAGGTCACAGTTACTCCGTTAAACACGTCATCCTTCCGGTCTTGTGCTTCAGTTTGTGTCGGTGGAAGTTCTCGGTGCGTTGGAGAGGGACGAGCGATCAAGCAGCGACCCAATGCAGGCTTCACCCCGGGCGGGATGGAGGAGTTATCGCGCTCGTATTCCTCCTGTGCCCGCTCCATCTTCTTCTTCTTCATCTTGCTTTTGTGGAAGTGGTAGGTGATGAGTGAAAGCAATATAATCCCTATAATGAGCACCCCCAGCACCAGAAGAGCGACGGTGGATGAGAAAGGCTCGAGCGTGTGTTGAACTTTCTCCACGCGTGTCCCGTTAAACGCGCTCCACGAGGTCTCGAAAGCCTTGGAATTCATTATTCACAATCCGTGAAATTTATCCGTGTAATTCTAGATTTACAATTTATTCCCAATAGAAGATTAATCCACGTGAATTGCTGATTAATATCCTTTAGACGCAGGATTCACTTTACGGGGATCATCTCTTCTTGAAGACCTGAAAATATAATAATGAAAAAGTAAGACGAAGACTAAATTAATAATTTTCTTAAAACATAAAACAAGACAGATAATAAACACACATAATCTGATTTACTTTATTTTAAATATTTCTGAAGTAACACAGCTGACAAAAACAACATATAAGATCTTAATCGTACATCGGTACCTTGTTTTGCAGTCCAGTCCCGTTAGTTCATAAATTGCTGTGGGATGAGGTGTTGGTTTGAAGGGATGACTTCCCACGGATCTCTGACGTAGTCTGTATTCATTACGTATTCCACGAGCCTTCGGACCCCAAATAATCACCAGCCCACGAGAGCGTGTCGATTAATCCGCGATCAGGTGCGTGCTTCACTACCATTTCTTGTCATTTATTTTTAATGACGCATGAGGTTTGGATTTCGCATTCGGCTGAATAATTCCCGGGAGAGTGAACATTTGGAGCACCGAAGGCTAGTGAATCAATGGAGTGCTCCGGTAAACACTTCACAGAGCAGGATCGTGTGGACTTGCATGTAAATGAGACAAACAGCAACAGAAAATAACAAATCCCAGGAAAGACGCGACTGGAGAGATGATGCTGTCCAGTGCTGAAAACTACATGCATAAACTTGTCTCATTAAAACAGCCATCACCATAAAACACATTAATGCATGCTGATGCCCATTCAATGAATTCACATAGGTGTGTCTGTTGAGTCTACAGTGTTTCCTTAATGCCTTTAATGCCACAGTTTCAAGAGTGCTTTTGTAACTTAAAACATGAAAGTTGCAGACTCTAAAGCCCAGAATGGTCTTGTGATTGACAGAAATTCTCTATTTCCTCTCTAATGGTTCTTTTCTCTAGTCGAGTGTCAGATGTTCTGTCTGTCAATCAAAGTCAGATTGAGATAGAGAAAAATGCTTTATAATCTCCACATGGACAAAAAGCAAATAAGCAATTCAATAATTCGACACTGACCTTAGAATGCACTATGGATGAACCTGTTCACCCCAACAAGTTACACATTCAGAGTTAAAAAATGTGCAATATAATTCAACTATGGTGTCACCATGGGAAATAAACAAAAGCCACACAGTAGGGGAGATAAACACAATCCTGCATCTTGTTACCTCTGACTTGGCTGTGGATTATAATTTCATTGTTTTACATTGTTACAACTATACAGCATATGGGAAGGAGCTCTCATATGTATCCAACTGATCAGAGGCACCAGATGTTATAAATCTCTGCTGTTCCATCACTAATGATGACAGAGCAGATCACATCCTGTCCCAAAAGGCACAGCAGCGAATCCATATAACAGAACAGCCATATTTAGATCAAGAACAGATACATACTAGATTGAAATCAACCCAGCCACTTTGCATCTATTGGGACAGACTATCCAAAACTCAAATCTTCATCATTAACTCACCCTCATGTTGTTCCAGTCCCATTTAAAAAAAAAAAAAATGTTAGGGATTGACAGACTTGGTCACTATTCACTTGGGAAAAAAAGAGCAGTGTCAATATACTTCAAAATGTTTTCCCTTGTATTGTATGCACGTCAGAAGAAAGACAGGTTTGGAACAACATAAGGGTTATTGAATGACACATATTCATTTTTTGGTTAACTTTCTCTTTAAGAATCCATCTTTTTTGAGCAAAACAAGCAATCTGAATTAGTGCATGCATGAACATAAAGCTTTCGGCACTCACTCCAATAGAGAAATGGTTGAAGTGCTACACGCTCCTCAGTGCTGAAACAGTCATTAGAGGGAGAAATAGCACCGAGGGAAATGGCTTTCCAGGCAGGACGCAGGCTCCTAATAAACTCACGTCTGTGATGGATGACTCTGCACCCACAAACCCAGAACACAAAAAGAATCTATGCAGCCCAGTCATACACAAACATAATACATCAAGGTACATGACTGTCACATCCACCACAACACTCAAGAGTACTGCCTGCCTGCAGTTGTTGGTTAAAAATGATAAGTGTCAATGATGTACATAGACAAAGTAAAACATTAAACAAGTTCCACTGTGAGAAAAGTCATTGTTATTGTGCAGTACATGTTAGAACACAATACAACATTCACAATTTTTACTGTGAATTTTGAATTGTCTCATTACATTGGTTTGGTTGGTTACTGGGAAATGTGCAGTTTTACCTTTTGAAATATAAACCAATTAAAATTAATCAAAAATATTATTAAACATTTATATTAAAGCAGTTTTTTCATTTTATTTAAATGTTTATAACAATGCATTATTTTCTGGGAATATTCTTTCAACTGATAGGTTTTCCCTTATGGTTACAGAATTACTTTCCTTATTGTTAATGTTTTATAATACAAACTTCCTTAATGATATCATTCTTTAGGAAGTGACATCACAGAACAAAAGTATAATTATAAAAATTTGTATGAGCAAAGAATATAGTGACTTCTGTGATATGGTATTGTTTTTAACCCTTTAAAATATCTGTTTAAACATATCAGTATAAGCAATAGTTGACACCCTCCTAATTCTCAATCCCTCACTAATCCACGGGTAAACATATTTCTCATATACCAATTAATTTTTTAACGGTTACAGAATTTAAAAGCTACTGCATAAAAATGGCCCAGTGTACTCATGATGAACATCAGCTGAACAATATTAACAATGAGTCAATAGAAATTCATTGTCATTTGTGAGAAACAGCCTTGAACTGAGTAAATACAAATGATTAGGTCTCATGGGACAGCCGCTAGCAAATCCAAAAACAGGGACTTCAGTGAATACAGAGAATTACTTGATAAGGTCACTGTTAAGCAATATAAAGTTATGCCGGAGCTAAATTATAGCTTGTTGTCTCGTGTATGCCCAATGCAAGCCTCATCCTGACATGAGCTGACCAAATGGAGATAACCAGACACCTCGACAGGCTGGATTTGTGTTGAATAGGGAACAATAATTGCCAAGCTCCAAGTTCTCTAATACACTGTGTGCACAATTATTAGGCAAGTGATTATTTTGACCATATCATCATTTTATCCATAATTTACAACTCCAAGCTGTATAAACTTGAATGCTTATTGGATTTAATGCATATCAGGTATTGTGTATTTGTGTAATGAGGGAGGGTGTGGCCTAAGGAGATCAACACCCTATATCAAGGTGTGCATAATTATTAGGCAGATTCTTCTCCTCAGGAAAAATGGGCAAAAAAGAGATTCAACTGACTCTGAAAAGTCAAAAATTCTTTCAGAGGGATGCAGCACTCTTGAAATATGTAAGATTTTGGGGTGTCATCACAGAACCATCAAACGTTTTGTAGCAAATAGTCAACAGGGTCGCAAAAAACATGTCGAGAAGAGAAGACGCAAATTAACCGCCAAAGATTTGAGAAGAATCAAACATGACGCTACCAGGAACCCATTATCCTCCAGTGCTGCCATATTCCACAACGGCAACCTACCTGGAGTGTCAAGAAGTACGAGGTGTTCAGTTCTCAGAGACACCTCTGAACAAGACACATAAGTTGAAACGTCAAGAATGGGCCAAGAAATATCTGAAGACAGAAGGTTTTGTGGACTGATGAGATGAGAGTGACTCTTGACGGACCAGATGAATGGGACCGTGGTTGGATCACTAATGGACACAGAGCTCCACTTCGACTCAGACTGGTATGGGCAGGTATTATTAAAGATGAGCTAGTTGGACCTTTTCGGGTTGAAAATGGACTCAGAATCAACTCTCAGACCTACTGCCAATTTTTAGAAGACACTTTCTTCAAGCAGTGGTACAGGAAAAAGTCTGCATCTTTCAAGAAGACTTTGATTTTTATGCAAGACAAAGCTCCATCACATGCATCAAAGTACTCCACTGCGTGGCTGGCCAGTAAAGGCCTTAAAGATGAAAAACTAATGACATGGCCCCCTTCTTCACCTGACTTAAACCGTATTGAGAACTATTGGGCCCTTCTTAAGCAGGAAATTTACAGTGAAGGTAAACCGTACACCTCTCTGAACAGTGTCTGGGAGGCTGTGGTTGCGGCTGCACAAAAAGTTGATTCTGACCAGATCAAGAAACTGACTGACTCTGTGAATGGAAGGCTTGTGACTGTCTTCGAAAAGAAGGGTGGCTATATTGGTCACTGAGGTGTTCTTTTTTAAATTTCAGAAATGTTTATTTGTAAATTTTTAGTTTGTTTATTATTCTCACTTTAACAGGTGAAAATAAACAAGTGAGACAGGAAAATATTTGTTTTTCATTTAGTTGCATAATAATTCTGCACACTAATAGTTGCCTAATAACGGTGTACATATAGATATTCTCTTAAGAAAGCCAAAACTTCACTTTTACTACTTAAATGTTAAGGTTTGAGGGTTTGTTAACATTTTGGAACCAAGAGCACTGTAGTTGTACAATAACAACAGTAATCCTCAAAAATACAACTTGCCTAATAATTGTGCACACAGTGTAGAACCCTCCATATCAATTTCAGACAGAAATCAGGCGAAGTAAATCACACATTTAGTGGCATTTCAATGTGACAGGAAGGCAATATTCAAACCAGAAATAATGAGAACGGTTTAACGGTAATAGGTTCTAGATGGCACCTGGGACTTCACGGTGTTTCTCTATCAAGACTGACATCCGAGCAGCTTTTTTGCTTTACTGCAAAACAAAGTTTTAGGTAATTTGAGGCTGTCTGGCAAGATGCCGCATGAGAATTCATTTCCTGTGTTGAGCAGGAATGGATGTAGAGGTAGAAAACTAGAGAAATAATAACAAAAACTCCAAGTCACATTCAAACTCAGGATAAATTTTATTAGGAAGGGGGGAGGATTTACATGATGTATAAACTTAACATAGAGGGACTGTGAAAAAGCGTCCATTGCAATGTGTGTATGTGGTAACCTGGTGGCTGGGAAAATTTTGTTTAATTTTCAAATGCACTATCTGTGGTTGCCCAGCAGATGTAACACAAGTTCCTCATCTTCAGCCAGAGATAGGCCAGTGTCCAGAGGAGATACTGCAGATTCCCGTTTGGCCTTCTTTTTGACAACTTGTCGCTGCTGGACTTCATCATCATCATCATCATCATCATCTTCATCACTGCCGTCATTCTTCAAAGCTCTCTTCTTGCCATGGTCTGAGACATCACTGTGAGATACACAACAAAGATTAATGGTCAAATGCAAACAGAAGACATATGCATTTAACCAAAATATCAATCAAAAACCCACTGTGACTAATGATGCCATTTTAAGCATGCCTGGCCAATTCTGGTCATTTTCATCAGCACAGTTATTTTGAGGCATTTAATTTTAGAAAGTGACAGTTTTATTTAGCACTCTCTCAGAGTTAGAAATCTCAAGTGCCAGATTGTGTTCACAGCATCTTTTAAATGGGAATTTGGCTACTTGACAAAGTCCTCTTAAGTTTCATGTAATGAGACGTATACCAGAAGGATCAGCACATTCGGGTGATTGAGCTCGAGTTACTCCATTAAACCAGCAGGTCGACATGACTTCTGCACGATTTTGGGATCTAGTCCAGATTCATTTCAGCAAAGCTCCTTCACATGTTAAAACCACAAAGGACCCGGGATGATGACAAGTCAGCACGGCACTCAATTGAGTTAGGTCTCAACTTAATTAAATGGGCAGAAAATTGCACTACTGTGCACCCAAGACAACTAATGCCATTAAAGACCTGCCAGAAGAGGTGTGTGAAGTGATCTGTAAGGGATAATTTGGCCAAAAATATAAATTCTGTCATTTATTCACTCTCATGTTGTTCAAAACTTGTATATGTCTCTTTCTTCTGTGGAACACAACAGAAGATATTTTGAGAAATTTTGTGTCTATACAATGGCAACAATGGGGGCCAGCGTTGTTTGGTAACCAACATTCTTTAAAATATCTCCTTTTGTGATCTGAAGATGAAAGGTGAGATGAAAAAAGATGAAAAGTCATACAGATTTGGACATGAGGGTCAATATGAACCGATTTGCTCCTGTAAAAGTCCAGACCACGACTACACCAGAGGCATCAAAGTCTTCTAAAAGGTTACACACAATGGACCAAGAGGCTTACAAAGTTTTTCCCAAAGATTTAATCATCTTGATATTCCGGGCACAAAGGCACCAGTAGGGGCAGAGGTCAAGCAGGGTCAACAGAATCGCATTAGATTCGAGGGGTGTGGGTGGAGGGATTCAAGAGAGGAAGAGAAGGAAGACAGGTGCTGAAACAGGAATGAGCTGGGGGTTAGTGACACCTCTGGCTCCAGTCCCAAACGTAGAGCCTTCAATATGACGGGAGAGAAAGTGGAAGAGAGAGCCGAAGGAAGGGGAAGAAAGAGAGATTTATCAGATTTACAGCGCCGGAGCCTCTCCTGCATTCAGCAAGTGTAGCCATGCAGTAAACACCCCGCACAAAGTCATTAATCAGAGCCACTGCCACTGTCTATGTGATACCACCTGCACCACTACACCACACTACACAAATCACTCGCTGCTGTTTGAAACCTTACACACAAAGCTTTTTAAATACCAGATTCCAAAGATGTTCATGATGTTTGGGTGGCGTTAATGGTTGTTAAACGTGCAACGTTCCTATGCGGACAAAAACTGTAATGTAGACCATGTGTCTAATGTTTGACGCACAACTAAAAGTGCATAATGAAACGCGTGTAGCCTTATTCCCAAACCAATGATTTTTACAAAGCTCGCTTCTTTTTTAGTGAATCAACATTCTTGCAATCAAACAAAGACATTGCAGTATTTTGACCTGGGGCATGTTTGCATGACAACAAATGTACTAAAAATGGAAAAGAGAATTTTTGAAATGTTTTGTATATAAACAACATATTGCCAAATCGATCCTTGTTGACCTTGATCCATGAAAACCACCTAAAACTGCTGTATTATGCGCTCACAAAAAAAGATGTGATATGCATGACGTCATAATTTTCACAAATTTATATTTTTGTAGTGTACACACAGAGACTTGCACTTTAAAACCCATTTTTAAAAGTTCATAATTGACTTAAATAAACAGAAAAGTGCAATTTTACAAATATAAAAACAAGATTGGATAAAAAATTATATTTTGTAATTAATATATAGGTATGTATAATAATTTAAAATATAAAGAAGACCAGTTATTGCATTATATTTAGGTCGCCTTTGTCTTAAAATGACAAGAATTGTATTAAAATTATTTCTGATCTGTAACATTTGTTTAGTTAAAATGTGCAGATGCTGCGGGTAGTAAAAGCCATGATAATTACAGTAATTGCATGCTTTTATTTCTAATTCCAACTGTGTGTATGCATATCTGCATTCATGAATAAGTGTCAGAAATCCAGAGACATCAAAGCGCATACAGACACATGGAAACACAGACAGCAAGAAACAAGAACGAACAGGATGTGACGTGCTTCACAAAAAAGAAGATTGAAAGACGGACAAAAACGGGCATGAACTGGGAGGGCGATGAAAAAACAATAACGTATGGTTTTACTCTCCTTTTTAATCTGGATGTAATTATGCATTTTATAGATTATCTACCGGCTGCTAAAGGATCCGCATTTAATGCCGCCAAGGGCCAATGAATCAGCGTGAATCATTTTCCCCTGTAGAAGGAATCCACTTTCAAAAGGCAATTCTGCAGCGAACTTCAGTACAGAAAAGGACATTAGATCAGCACGCTGGAGCTTAATCGAAGTCTACAAACTCAATGCATGTTGGGAGCAGAGAGAGCTGAGGCTGTAATTAAGTATCAGAAGAATCAATTTCGAAATAATTACAGCCTTGCGGAGCGATGCCGGCCCGATTGGCTTGATTTACCAGTTCAACAGTTTTTTCACTAATACAGTGATACACAACCTCTGAACACAATAATAATAAAAGAATATCATATTTGGTTCAAACCCTGAATATAAGCACTGAATTTGAAGTTGTGCATAATTAGATTTACAGTAGAGAAACTTCATATATCACAAAATCAATATCTCAGTGCTGTGCCTATTTTGAAAAAACTCAATCTGCTTTAAGACATCCCTGATACTGATGAACTTGCAGATGAAGATGTTTCGTGACCTTCGAAAAGTCAAATGTCTGCAGTTCACATAAGTCATTTACCTGTCTTCTCCATCTGAGGAATCCACGTTGCCCACTTTGTCTGGGTCAGGTAGTGTGCTGGGGTCAAAATCATCATCGGCCCCTGACAGATAGGCCACTACTTCCTCCTCCTCTTCTTCATCATCATCATCATCGCCACCATCACCATCAGCAGCTTTCTTCTTCTCCTATATGAAAATAAAAACGGTTAACTGTCACATAGTAGCAGCCGATTATAACGTTCCTCTTAGACCTGCTCTTTATTTCTGAAAGAACAAAATACTCCAATGTTTCATGAGATGATTGCAGATGTTAATACAGTGACTTTTTTGTGAAACTGACTAATATTTTCCCCTGTCAGCTGTCTGTCACGTCCAATCTTAGAATAGTCTCTAGTGTTGGGCATGGGACTTCTGTTGAACTGCTGTGGTGTCATCAGCCAATCAGCATTGACAGAATGTCATGTTCTCGTGGCTTCAGGATGACTTGTCACATATTATATAAATAAATAAAAATGTATAAGTAAGCAAATATGGCGGTACATCCAGCGCCAGAAAGTATTATGTGTGAATGGTTAAGCATTCCCCATGTATCCCTGGTATGTAAATGAGGCATTCATAATCTGTACAAATTGAATCTAGTTAAACAAAAATTAAAAAGGCAAACACAGAAGGTATTTGATACCTATGTTTTTATGTGAGGTGTGTAAGTAACCACCCATCTACCCATGATCTATCTATCATAAACAGTATCATAAAACATCCCTTTTTCGTGCTAGACGTAACACAAAATCTAGGAAATCTATTTCAGTGTTCTTTCTGTTCTTTTGAATGTTTTCAGGACCAACCATGACGTGGTTTATATCCCCACCGGCCTGCTCTACCTTCACACCCACTTCTTGTGCCTTCAGGCAGCCTTTTTGATCCAGGTACACACTGCGGTGTGTGATCTGACCTTCTCTCTTATACAGGGAGAAATGAATTGCAAAAGTGATGTACCCATGGTCAAACTGTGTGTGATATCTTTCCTCTCTCATTCACAGGGTGAAAATTGCTATAAATTTATGTTTACAGCAAACCAGCAGCATTATGTTTATCTAAACCATGTACATCTGTGCTTAGATACGATATGAGATCCTGTCTGGTACAGGACATTTTGCATTCAGCCGTGTTTCTCTCCGTGCTGTAATCTAATCATGCATTGCAGGATCCATTTGAAATTCAGCTGACAAACCAGTGTATTACACAGACGCTGAATGGGCACTGAATAACGAGTATAAATGGTGGGGGCCAGTAAAAGTACAATTTTACACTTTCAAATTACAAACTTGCACTATATGGACATATACAGTAACATTAAATCATGATGGGTGAATTTAACCGATTATCAGCATCATAGTTCTCACTCGCCTTTCAAAACGGTCGATACATTCACATTCATTTGCATATCCATTATCTCCATTTCTTCTTGAATCAATCAGCCTGTCTGAATCTACATATCCGCAGGGGTAAAGTGAATCATTTTACCATCGACTGAATATGTTCATACTTCTCTGTAATGAATGCATTCATTGCTCTGACTGGTGTGTGTGCACACATTTGAATGAGCTCTTAAAGGGATAGTTCACCTAATAATTCTGTCATGTATTCACCCTCATGTCATTAAAAACCTGCATACGACTCTGTGTGTCTCAGTGGTTTTGTGTGGTCTCATGATTACCAGCATTATTCAAAATAACACAAAATCTTGTGTTCTAAAGAAAAATAAAAGTCAGATTTGGAATGACATAAAGGTGAACGAATGATGAAAAAAAGAATCATTTTTCAGATGAATCCCAAAGCTACCGAGTTGCCTAAAACTGTGATTGCATATTTATTTCTAATTTCATATTACAAGCATAATTAAGGTTGAAAAAAAATTATTAAAAAACTAAATTAACATTAATTTCTTACTATTTGTTATGTCTTTCTTTGTTATGCCCTAGGTCACCGATAGGTATTGAAATGAATTAAAACTGACACTATAGAAGAACCAACACAGCTAAGTGAACACAGTTATTGGTCAAGCATCGGACGATTAATCAAGTCTGTCTGATGTACTGCACGATCACAATGAGAGACTACAAATAAAAAGCTTTGCATTTTGAAGACTGGATGATATATTACCGAATAGCTCTCTGATGACTATCACTGATTACGCAAAAATACTTCGAAGGGTCCATCTATTTCTGTAAAGAATAGCACTAAAAAACAGCAAAACTGGCAGGAAATGAGACAGCACTGGTATCTGTTAATGCATAAGCTGTCAAAATAGCCATTCAATAGCTCTCTAAATTAATCCAAAACATGTTTAATGACATACAGATTGACCACCGGGTGGGCTAATCGAAGCAATGAGTGAATGGTGAAAGAGTGCTGAGATTCATTGTTAAGAAGGTGATAAATAGTCCACCATTCTTGGAAAGACCGCTGCATTGATCAGATGACAAATGAGAGAAGCTCAGCAGCTGCATTTCCATATGGCTGTGCAGAGCACAATCCCCCAGCGAGAACAGACACATGACAGCTGTCAGCGCCAAATGATGTGCTGTCTGCAAGAGGGAAATGCCAGAAACGGAGGAATCTGATTGGCTGTGACATGATTCCTCAGGAAAAGGTCTCCCATCAAAATCGTAGAGTTTAGGGACCTCTGAAATCTCAACAACTTGAATTAAAATAAAAATGACACAACCACAAAAATGCTGAATGGGTGGTCTGTCTGTTCAAAGACAACAATCGACAAAAACATTTGTAAATGCATACAGCATATGAAAGATGTAACTAATCAAACTCTTGCCTTCACCCTCAAAACATCAACAAATCTTTGCATTAAGAATAAACATGGTTTGTATTGACCACAATGTTTTGTGTTGTCATTTTTTTCAAAATCAATAAACCAAAAATGTCAATTTTCATACTGAAACTATGTTTTGTTAATAAATGTACACTGACTGGAAATGCAGTTATTTTATAAACAAATTTTTTGTACTTTTGTGTAATAAAATAATTCATCCATAACAAATAAAATAAAGTGTATAATTTATTCTCCAATGTCAAAACTAAAAGTGAGATAAAGAGAAATATCGTAATAAAGCTAAAAAGTGATCTGTAAAAGATCTCAAGCCAAAACTCTAATCAATATGGAGGACTGACCGATTGACTGATTGCGTCACATACCTCTTTACGCTGTTTGCTGGCCTCTCTTCGAGCCGCCTTCTCCTTCAGCCGTTTCTCCTGTTCAAAATGAGAATAAAAGTGACAATAAACATCTGCACCATAATCAGAATTTGATCACAGCACACTTTCACAGGCACATCAAACACACCCATGCGGCACAGACTGAAATGATGAGACGGAGCCAGGAAAATAAAAGCACAATTTACCACCAGCGATGGGCATTTTCCATTT
This sequence comes from Beaufortia kweichowensis, assembly GCA_019155185.1. Classification (NCBI taxonomy): domain Eukaryota; kingdom Metazoa; phylum Chordata; class Actinopteri; order Cypriniformes; family Gastromyzontidae; genus Beaufortia; species Beaufortia kweichowensis. The sequence goes on along the minus strand of CM032812.1, from coordinate 8,786,482 downwards.
GAAGAGTGAATGACCATACTAGACTTAATGTTTGTCTTGTGTCACTTTCCTGAACAACTCCATGTCCACCTCACACAAAGTACCTATAAACACTACAGGTGATTTTACAGTGGTAAAATATATTAAGGTGGGGGTTGAATGGAAATCAAAGAGCTATAGTGTGTAATAAACCCAATGTTCATTACTTTCAAAATGTCAAGCAATCCTGATTTGGAAACAACCATTTCTTCACTTGAAAAAGTTATTGATGTGTGGCCCTGATATTTGTAAACACAAAAGTCAATAAAAAAAAGCATTTTTCAATCTACATCTACTTAGCTAATGTAAAACGAAAAAATACCGTCTTAAAAACAATCCAAAAGTTTGCACATATGACATATGCATCAAAACCTGCGAGTGTTTTCAAAGGGACTAGATAACAACAGTATGTGAATGATGGTTGGTATCTATGTCTAAGGGCTGCACTGGAAATACTGTACTGCTGGAGAATATATGAAACACAAAGGCATCATTCTGATTAATGAGCATGTGTATGTCGCTGATGGATTACCAGCTAGCTGCCCATCAAAGTCACTGACAGCACGAAATACAAAATGAAAATGGATTTGAAGTCTTTTACAGAGACTTTCAGGAATAAGGTGGTGTCATCTGCTTCATATCTTTCAAAATCAAACAGGACAAGTAGATTTTTTCTGTCAAATGCTTCAGTGCTTTAACCTGTACTAATGCCGTGGATTGGAGATGTGCCACCAAAACTGGGTATAAAAAACTTCTGCAGCATTTTCTTTCAGGCACACTCTCGGATCGATGAAAAGAAAAAATTAAATAAGGGATGTACGAGAAAACGCTCTCCACTGGAACAGTGTAAATGGTGTGATTTTGCCGGAGAGCAATCCTTTAAAAGCTTGTCCAATATCTGGAACTACAGTAATAAGTCAGGAGCCCAATCTCTACCATTGATGCCTGAAGCTTCAAGCCATGCTGCCTGAACAAGCATCTCAGCTATTTTCATCTGCCTGAACCTGCGAGAACACCTGCCACAGGGCCAGAGCGTCTTCTAGATTGCCCATTGCCCTCAGCTCCTTCAATATTACGTTGATTCAAACACCTGGAGCTGAAACAATGAATCTAAATGACTTTACACATGAAGCAACAGGGACTAGGAATGTGTAGGACAGCGCAACCTATAGAAGAACTCACCCTGTGTTTCTCCTTGATTTTACGGCGATACTCCAACTTGTCAAACTCCTGGTCCTCTTTGCGGAGTCGTTCCTTGGCTGCGTCCACGTTAATGCCAGACGTCTCCTCATCATCCTCTCCATCCTCTCCATCTGGGATCATGGTTCTCTGCAGCGGAGGCCACTGCTGCAAAACCTGCACACAGAAAATAGATTTCAAATTGTACCGTAACAAGTTGTTTATGATTTCCAAGTACAGTAATGTTTTTTTTGATGATACAGACCTCGCCATCGGCGGTGAAGATCTTCTTCGTATTCACCCTTAACTTCTTTTTCTGGATTTTCTTTGCCTCCTTATATTTGGATTCTCTTTGTTTCTTATTCTTTGCGTTAACAATTGTGTCCTAAAGAAAAAGATGTTTCACATAAGCACATCTTCACGAGACACATCTTAACCAGGTGATCAAACACATAAAACCACTTTACATAAGTCCCTGATGTGATCATTAAAAGTGCTGTTAAGAAGTTAAGATTTTTTTTTTAAATTCTCTGCAAACTTCTTACTCGTAACATCTAGCTCCAGCACATTGCCTTCTGACAAAATGCTGCAGCACTGGCTGTTTCAGAAGGAGATTATTTTAGGAAGAATAATCGACAACCGCTGACTGAACTATTTGATTTTGCAGCCTCAAGACAAATGAGATTTTTGACGATTCGCGTCTCTCTAACTTGCCAAGCTTGCACAGGAGTCATGCCAGCTCTGCCTCTGAGGTAAACTGAGTCAAGTCTTACATAATTTAATATGGCCTGATATCTGCAGGCTTACTAAAACAACACGATTTAAACACACAATCCTATGCAGGATTTCTGTAATCTCTGTTATATTTATTACAATATACACAAACAGAGGTTGAAAAGGTGTATATGGACTATAAGACTACAAGATCTAAAGAATGTAGACACGCTGTAATCCTCATTAAACATAGCCATGCAATCTCCTTAGACAAGCATTTTTAGAAGAATGAGGCTTTTTACTGTTCCAGCATGACAAAGTCCATCATTAACATTCTGGAAAGCATCTCCTTTTGTTTCCTCCTTCTGTGAAGCACAAAAGGAGCCGCTACAGGGAAAGACAGAGCGAATCACCATTCCCTTTCATTGTAAAAAGTCAACATCATCAACATTACTTAAAAGTTTCCATCATTTTTCACTAAAGAAATTCATAAATGTTTTAAAAAAAAACTACATTAGGGTGAGTAAATAATATGTTTAATTTTGGGGTAAATTACTTTCCCTCAACACCAGAGGCTGTAATAGTAGCAGTGGCGAACCGGCAAAATGCTGAAAAATTTGATGCGCAGTTTGCCACTAAACAGCAGCAAAGGAGGGGAAACTTTCTAATAATGCAGATGGAATTAAAATGTATTAAAAAACAAGAAAATAAAACAGTGGTGTTCAGGCGTCCACACCGTTTTGCCAGGTAGTGAATTTAATGTGTAAGACATGTGCTTTGTATGTTACCTCGTCGCTCTGGCTGTCCTCCTCGACATTAAAAACATTTCTGCGTTTGACTGTCAGAAAGTCTAGATCTTTCTGATCTTCCTCTTCTTCATCATTAAAGCCACAAAGTTGAACTGCTGGCATTTCTCCGTCTTCTTCCTCCTCTTCATCATCATCATCATCCTCCTCAGACTTTTCTCCCTTGAGTTGAGCTTTGAAACTCTGCAGCTCATCTTCAGATTCGTCTCTTTCAGCGCTGTTGTTGTTCTGCACACCTGCGCTCTTCTGCTGCTGGGCCTTACTGAGGAAACGGATTCTTGGTGGCACCGCCAAACCCAGTGACCTGACCGTGATGACATCACACAGACCCGATATTTAATAAATTCAACTGCAACTTAACGTAAAACACAATGTGTACGGTTTAGGGGGTTGCACCGAATAGTCACTCACTGAGCAAATTCTGGGAGTTTCAGTTGGAAAACATCAAAGACGTCTTTGTTCTTCATCAAATATACGGAACGGAGGTAGGACACAAAACACTGCGGATGAGGGAGAAGAAGGAAGAAAAAGGGTATTACAAAGGATAAAATCTGTAAGCACAGGTAGACGTTTCACAGCAGAAATCCCATGATTACATTTCACACTTTTATTCTCACTGTAATGTGCCTGACAAAGCTCAGCTCCGGGCGTAAAGAAGACAATCAGATTATTTTGAAAGCCCTGTGTTACAGTATAATATCAACCTTCAGTGTGAGAGACTGCACAGAAAAACTCTTACCCTCTGTGCTCGCTCCTTCTGTTCTTTCTCTTGAGCCAAAAATGCCTCCAACTTCTGCTGGACGGACACCAACTTCTCTGGATTCACCCTGCATGACAAACCATACAACCAGTCAGTGCAAAATCAAGGAACTTTAGGGAAATCCCTCAAACAGAGATGCACCTAAACAGATGTTTTTGGCAAATACCGATTTTTAGATATGTTCATTTGTTTTTAAACATTATAAGCATAACGTAAAATAAAACACTAGAATAATCACAGGAAAAAAAACTATGGCTCACCACAAATAAATTGGTACAACAAAATGTGTTCCATGTTTATACTTCCATATTTGCAGATACTGATTTTAACAAACAGCCCTTTTAATATTTGTCCCAGGCCAGAGACATTTTAGTTGTTTCCAAAATAAAGATTCAATGTGTGATCACTCATATGACTTAAAACATCTGATCCGGACACATGTCTGACTATCTTTTATACAGATTTTATTTTGTTAAAGATTTAATTATTTATTATTATCAATTATTTAACCAAGAGAAAAAACATTGCATAATTCAACAGACAAAACACAACATGCTGTGGCCTTTCTCACAATATAATTAATATGCTGATGGTTTTAAATTGATTAAAACCTGGTCGAAACATCTGTACATCTCCACTCTTAAAAACTACACAAAAAGGAATTCACAACCCATTTAAAGCACATTACGTAGTTCTAGGTCATAAAGACAGTATTTCTATACAGTAGGCTGACTAAGGATCTCAATATTTCTTCAGCTGGTTTAGACTGCTGGGACACCAGCATCATAAATTACATGACCAGCTATTTTTTTTTACTAGCAAGTTAACATCTGAAGAAAAAAACATAAAGCAGAGCTTTGATTTCAGTGGCACATTCACTGCAGATATCATTGATCACTATAATCACAAGATAACAGGCTCTTAATGGAAACTCAGTATGCATTCTCAGCATGCTCATGACTTCATCTATTCTTCACAGAGGACAATTCACACACACTTTGCCTGTCATACTCTCAATAGTTCACTTCTTATTTTTATCACCATAGTATCTTGTATGCAATCACAAGAGAGACATTCACTCACTGGATTTTGTTAATGGGAACTTTCTTCTCTTGAAGTTGTGCAATCATACCCTTCTCCTCTGAGGGCAAGAGGACAAGAAGAGCCTCACCTCCTTCTTTATATCTGCAGAAATGTGTGTTAAAGAGACAGTTTAGGATATGAGTCTGAAACAACATTACCATAACAATGCTTTGTTATGTTTTGTTTTGTTTTAGGGTAATATATTCTCTCAAGATTGATGGTCTGCTGCAATAAAGTCGCTATACTTCCACACAAATGTTTTTCTTAAAACAGTTGTTTTCTTAAAATGTTGTTTTAAAACAGCTCCGTGAGAGCTCGTGTAAAAGCTTGTAAGCTTTCTGCTGAGGGTGGTGATCTATGAAGGGGAATTACTCAGAATATCGATTTCACATTGAAAGAACAAGCGTAGCAAAGAAAGAGAGAAAGTGAGGCTGGCAGCTGGGTGGAGGGCAGGTGCATGTCGTCTTGCTTTAAGCTGTAACAACTTGACATTTTTCAGTAGCTACAGATAATTATAAATGCCTTCAAGGTGAGACTGTAACAAGCCAAATGAAGTCCAAAAACGGAACAATGCATCAGTTTTTAATTAAACAATCAGAGGCATAAAAATAAAAATCTATACAGGTAATGTACATGTGAACTGCTATTAAACTTATGAAACAAGACTTAAGTGAATAGAAAGATTTAAGAAAACCCAAATAATTGGGAAGTAAGATTAAAAAACTTACCATTGTGTCTAAAGGCACATTAAATGCATATCTAAAAGCTTTTAAATAACGTTATTTGAACCTATATCTGTTTCTGGACTGCAAGAATAGACATTGCCATCAGATGAAAAGCAACAAAGCAAATGTGCCACCTAGTGTTATAATGGAAAAACTTAAAGTCTTGTGTGCAAATTCTAGTTTAAGTTGTTACAATTCTTATAATCAGCACCGAGTACAAAAAAGCCAATCAGCATTAGTGTTACCTGGCTGTTCTCCCAACTCTGTGAATGTATGTGTTTGCATCTTCAGGACAGTCAAACTGCAGCACCCAGTTCACCGCTGGAAAATCTAAGAATACAAAAACCCACGATGATTACGAAAGCTTAACTTTAACTGTCTTTGATGTTGAAAATGTGTAGAAGACCGCATTACCGAGACCCCTGGCAGCAATGTCTGTAGCAAAGAGGACTGCGGACGTCTTGCGGACAAAGTCATTGTAAACCTCCACCCTTTTCATCTGCTGCTGTTTGCCGTGCAGAGCGAGGATAGAGATACCAGGACGCAACCGACAAAACACCCGGAACAGATACTGAACCTGCAGATGAGCAAGATCATAACAAGATCATAATATGACCAATTAAATGAAAAAAATTCATTTAATTTCATGATTTTATGAGTCCACTGTATGTTGTTTAGAAACTGTACTACAGAACAGAGCAGATTTTTAGTTACCTCTTTACAGCAAGCAAAAAAGACTATGATCTTCTTCTTTACATGACTCCTCAAAAACGAAAAGAGCATGTTGACCTTCTGGTGCAGCTCACACACCACATAGTTCTGTTCCAGCGTAGCAGGGGTACTGCAAAGAAGATCGTTTCATAAGCTCTGCGTGTCCATTTACTTCACAGCATCTTGCATAAATAAGTATAAAACACATGTTGTTGATCTTACCTAAACTTGGCCTGCTCATGCACCGACACATATTCTGGGTTCTTAAGGCTTAGCCTGGCCAGGTCTTTGACAGATTTGGTCTGAGTTGCAGAGAACAGAAGGGTCTGGCGCGTATCCGGCAGGTTTTCCACAATGGCATTGAGTGTGTCTGCAAATCCCATATCAAGGATCCTATCTGCTTCATCCAGAACTGTCAAGAAAGAGGTTTGTCTGATGGTTACGGTTGTCTGTATTGGACTTGAGAAAGTGGCGTGGCCAAAAAATTAAGCGTGCAAACATATTTACAGACATTCTAGATAAAAATTACCAAGCATGTGCAGGTTTGATACATGAAATGTGGACGTTTCATCCATGTGCTGCAGCAGACGTCCTGGGGTGCAGATAATGATATTTGTACGATGGATCTTTTCGGATTCGTCTTTTAGATCCTGTGGCAGCAACAAAATAAAGAGCTCTCAATGTCAATTGTACCACAATATAAATTCTCAATAATTGTACATCAACACAAAACACACTACAACCACAGAAGGTCAGAGAGACGCACCTTGCCACCGATCACAAGTCCGGCAGAAAATTCATGGTTCTTTCCACCTTCCTCAACACCTCAAAGGTCTGATATGCCAGTTCTCGTGTGGGCGAGATGATGAGAGCACCCAGGCCGTCCATTGCGGTCCATTGTTCACGATACAGGCACTCCAAAACCTGATGATAATTACAATATATTAAAGAGTTCAACATGTTGATCACATCATGTTTCAACTATATCTGTGCTAGTTTTATGTCAAATAATTTTAAATGAAACCAATCTTTTACATTTTACATCTTTTACATAAAATAAATGCCTTCAGGATTACACATAACTGGATTATCACGTGGGTTTATTCTGCCTGTACCCAAGTAAACTTTGAGCTTTATTGTACTTTACTGAGTTTACCCAGACAACAGACCTCCAAAGTGATTCACTTACTGGAATAAGAAAAGCCAGAGTTTTTCCTGAGCCCGTCTTTGCAGCACCAAGAACATCTCTACCTTGCAAAGCAAAGCCAATAGTCTGCCTCTGAATCTCTGTAGGCTGCCTGTACTGAGCTTCGAGAAGACCTTAAAAAATGATGAACAGTGTTATTAAGAATATAACTTAATAAAGCACCACTTATGTATAACAATACAGAAAACAAAAAGGATGATCACCATGTAGCGTCTTCTTTGAAAGTGGAAAATCAGAAAACTTCACAGCGTCTTTGGGGTTGATCTAAAAAAAACAACAGTTATTAATATCAAACAATTAATAGAAGGGTGTACTTTTAAATGGACATTAACGATATCACACAAAATGCCACTGTCTTACAAAACCCCGAGTTGACAGGCTCTCTGTCAACATACAACATCAACAACACAAGAACCACGATGTGTCACAATACTTTATAAGAGACGGTTAGTGATGCATCTGTCTGTCATGCTTGGAATGGATCAGATACCAGAACATCTACTGAACACTTGACCACACGTGTCAACCCAGGTAAGAGATTAGCCATATTAGTAATATCAGACTCACCTCTGAATATTTGTCCACCAGTTTCTGTATGCTTTCTTTCTCTACCTCCCATGCGCGTTTCTTCTTACTGCCTTTCTTCACTTGATTGACCCGGGTCTTCGTCTTATTATACTTCTTTTTCCATTTCTCAAAGTTCTTAACAGGGTCATCTTTTACTTTTTTCTTTTCATTATTCTTTTTAATACGCATTTTCTCTCTGTTTTGTTGACTGGTTAACGCAGGGCTATGATAACAACACGTGAATGTTTTCTTCAGCAGACGTTTAGCGCATAGTTAACGTTGTTGAATCAGTGAGTGAGCGCCACCTATCGACCTGGAGCGGCGTTACACTTAAATATGATTTACTGTTAATACTGTATCTTTTATTTGATGATCTGTTTATTGAATGTAATATTTTGTGTGGTGGTGGGGGAAAAAGTTGAAAAATTCAGTTGTTAAATAAATAAAAAATACAGTACATCGTACATAGTTTAAACTGTTTATTTTCAAACCAAATCACAACCCTCTTAACCTTGCACTGAGGCAACCAGCAATACTCACATTGCCACACAGTTCCAGATATATAACAGCCTCTATGATAAGAGTGATTATGTGCCTTTCTTCCAAGTACAAAGAGGACATTCAATAACTTTAAAATATTATTCAGTATTTATACGACATCATACAGTATAAAGGCACTATGCCTTGCTCTTCCAGAAATATTTACATATTTACATAAATATAAAACAGAAAAAAATACAAAAGGAAAACTTGGGTCTGGTATCCAGGCACTCTCCAGTAAACTCCAGTGAAACCCAGACCGGTGCAGCTAACAGCACATTATTAAAAAATACATTTGAAAGCTCACAATAACAGTAAATAAATCTTTCTGCTTATTAGTTACACTGCATTTAATTTAATGCTGATAAGCAGACAGCTATTAAGAAAAACATTGAGTGCTATTGTACGATCTTGTATAAAAAAAGAAATACTTTGGTCCTTGTTGGACAGTTTTACTATTTGTTTTAAACCAGATGTCATGAAGAATGTTTTCTAACATTGGTTTTAAAGAAAACTCTTACTCTACTGTCAGTAAAAAATACTCTATTACAATCTTTACTTATGTCACATATTCACATGAATAATCTTGACAGTCAAAATTCCTACTTTTCTCTTTTCACAGCAAAATTATTTCAATTTTGTTTCAATGTCTTTTTAAATGCTCTGGCAGTACTTCAAAGTAGAATTAGGATCAACCAAAACACTGAAAGGTTTGATTGACACAAAAATGTAATGAATGTACACATTCATTAGATGGGAATGGCTATGGCAAACATCTGATCTAAAACCACTTGTGTTTCTATCCTGTCTGATTATATTTAAGTAATACTGGTTAAAAATCTACTGTTAGCTCATGCAGGATAGAGTAAATGACATCTGCAAGACTTTTAATGTCACCAAATAGAGGTCCACTCTCTGTACACGTATATTACAAATGAATGGTAATGAATGCTAATTTTGGCATTTTGGCACAGATCATATCTTTGTTCTTCATTTCCAATAATCTTCACAGACTTATCTTGCTGATTCATGTTAATTCCTGTGGAGAAAATAAAGAGACAGTGAACTTTTCATGAGAATCTGATGTGGACATCAGTTACAGATGATCTGATCCATGGTCCTCCTCCACCCAGGCCACAATCTTCCCCTCCCAGCCAGGCACCACTGCATCATCATGGAACACCTGAGACAACCACACAGTTTTCATTACCCATTACAGACATACTACTTGTCATTTAAACAATAACTTTTATATATAACAATAACTAAACACTTTTAATTTATCTTACTGATCCAATGTTGTAATGCTCTTTCTACAATAGGGAAAATGTGCATACCTCTTCCTTTACAGTGCCAAACTCTGGATCAAGTGCTTTAAAATGATATCTATAATTGCCTTCCCAATCTATGGCTGCCTTGAAGTCTCGCAAGGTGACCTCCCCTAGCCTGCCAACACGTGTTCAAAAACGTACAAAAACATTAGACACTCATATAGCATACATTATAGTGATTTAAAGGTAAAGTGCATATTTTGGATGTAAAAATACAATTTCCTTTCCCAGAGTAACATGCAGAGACTACAAGTCAGACATTTGTACATTGAAACTAACATTAAAATAACCGTGAAAGTTATTAAGTGACACTTGTGGCACAAAAATGACACACTTGCTTTGTAAGGTAACTGACCTCTTGGGAATATTAATCATGAAGGGTGTGAGCGAGCGATCAGTGAAGTACAGGACTTTGGTATTTGCCGAGGAGTTTAGTGACGGGCTGCTGTGAGAATGAGCCATTTCTATAACAGAGCAAATAAACACAATCCACTTCATTTTAATAGTCATTTGAACATATATATTAAAAAGCTATTTAAGTCTATGTACAAAGTCTAAATTACAGAAGTATACATGATTTTCATAAAAATCATGTAAAAAAAGTGAAAAAAAGTTTTTCATTTGAGAGAGAAGCTTACTTGAAGTAGGAGGCCAAGAGTCTCTATCTGAGTGAGATGCTTTGTGTCCTGGTGATTTAGTTCTAGTCTACAAAGAATATAACTGACATAAGAACAACGAATTCTGAGAAAAAAACTGTAGCAAAGACGAAAGAATGAAATTTCCATACCCTCCGCTCATGTTTGTGACGTGTCTCCTGGTCACACAGTCGATCCATCAGGCTGGCCACACCCTGCTCTAGGGTGTCAAGAGTGTGATGCTGAGGGTCGTGACTGCCAAAACTGTTCCTCAGACTGCGCAGAGCATCTCTTACCAACTGCAGCTCCTCAGCCTACAGAAGAGACACAATTATATTGCTTTAACACATATATAAAACCGCCAAATAAGCAGTTCTGCTTGTGCATATCAAGTTCATCTGCTACTAAGTGCCTCAAGCAAAAGTATTATTGTTAAGATAACCTTCACAATATCTTTGTGTTGTCTTTGTGTGTAGGGACAAAGACCTCAGACTTATATACCTGATGATGTGTTTTCAATGTTGTGACTGGTGGGTGTGAGTAGCCATTATTTTGAGAGCCTGGGAGCTGAAACAGAAGAAACGACTGGTCTTTACTTAAACTTGAAAGAAAACACACTATACAGACTCAATAAGGCATGAAAACATCAGCTGTGAATAGAATTGTCTAACTATATTACTGTAGCTCATCAGCATCATGGCTCATTACCTCTTTAAGAATGGTCTCCTTGTGCTCCAGCTCCCTCTGGAGGCAAGCCTGGGAAACACATTTAAATTTTCACTCACAAATAATACTGCAATCTCTGTTTCTGCTATGCAAAGAGGTAAACAAATGAATACTGCACACATACAGAACATATTACTTTGATACTATATCTGGCATTGGTTTTTTGATTTGGCAAAGCATTAACTGCTGTGATGCATCTCTGTGTCCACCATGCAGTTCTCATTCACAGCACTAAGTTTGCACTATGTTATACCTGCTGGCCGTTACTGTCTGTCCGCTTTCGCAGCGTCTCATCCATCTTCATCTGTTGCAAAAGTCGATCTTTCTGACCCAGCTCTTTCTGTACAGCAGAAAGATAATGGTGAATATAAATGCTTTCGAAACATTTAACAGAAATAATGTGGTATTATATTATATATGATATTTTATTATGTGATATTATATATTAGTTACAAAGTTAAGGTATAAAGCCCATAATCTTTTAACATGCCTTATAGTCACTGAGAAGTCTGTTCCTCTCCTCCAGTTTTCTTTGTAGTTCGGTCTGCAAAAATATACAGACAATCATTAATAAATGGACCCAGATATGAACACAAAAATGTCAGGAGTCAGGTGCATTCGCTCACATTCTGTCCCGCCAGCTCATCTTTGGCCATACTGGTGCGCAGAAGCTCCTGTTTGAGCTGCAGAACGGAGGATTCCTGCATTGCCATACGCTGCTGAAGAGCATCCTGTCGACACGGGTCACAGTTAATTACTCTGAACTAAATTATCTAACCTACACTTGGTCTGAGACTGTTCAAGACACAAAGTTCTAACACATTAAGCAACTAGACTTAATACTGATTATTATTTTTCATATTCATGTTTAACAAGTTTGAGGAAGGTAAAAACTTACTTTGACTCCCTGCAGGTTGCGTGCCTCCTGTTTACACCTCAACAGCTGGCTCTGCGAAAATATATGATAATAAAATAAACGTGAACTCTAGAGACTTCACATCACGCATAATGATTTCACATAACGATGGTTTTGACAGAATAAGCACAAAAGTAAATAACCAAGTTTACATTAAACACATTCGGAATAGAAAGGTATTTGCCAGTGTAAAATATAAAAGGTATGTTTACTATTTCTGCATTAATATTTGTGTTTATTGAACACTAGTATATGCAACACTTAAATACTCTACATTACATCTCTACATTTACTGAAACAGCCAAGACAAATACTAATGACATTAAAGATCTCTCACCTTCAGATCTTGACTCTCCTCCATGCTCTGGTCCAGACGACTCCGTATTATAACCTGTAGCTCAACAATAGAGTATCTTTGCTTTACAATCAAACCACATTAACTACAAAAATATTTGAGTAAACACACTGGGAGAAAGGTTTGTATTTAAAACTGAGAATAAAATGGAAGAGAGGAACAAACAGGAGAGAGGCAGGGAAACGGATACCTGTGTCTCTCTCATAAACAAAGCAAAGTTCATTGTGAGAGAAACCTGATCTACGAACTGGAGAGAGAGAGAGAGAGAGAGAGAGAGAGAGAGAGAGAGAGAGAGAGAGAGAGAGAGAGAGAGAGAGAGAGAGAGAGAGAGAGAGAGAGAGAGAGAGAGAGAGAGAGAGAGAGAGAGAGAGAGGCATAGGTAGGAGTGGCATAGGAAGTCACATATTATTAAGAGGAAAAAAAGGCAAGAGAAAGTTTGCAGGATATGAAAGAAAAGGGGCCATTTCAGGGTAAAAACACTGTCAGGGACATCATACACACCAACTGCTGCTCTGCATTTTCAACTCCATCACCATGACATAGAGAAACCTCCTGCTCATCTTCAGGTAATGATCCATGGAGCAGAAGAGCCTGTAAAAAACAAAAGCACCTGCTATCATCCATCTTCTAAATCACTCTACATGACTTCTCCTTTCCTGGTTTTGTTTCACAATTAAGATTTTACATTAGATACTGTAAGTGGAGACAAAATTCCAACCCATCATTTTGTTACCAAGTAAAATCATGATCTAAAAGATCTTGCTGAACACAAAGCGCCATTCAAACCAGATCAGTAAATAGTATACAGCAAATTACTCGCACCTGTAGACTGGAGACCATTTTCCGCGCCTCCTGCATCTCCCTTTCCAGCTGTTCCTGTTGCTCACACAGTTTTTCCTCCCAGGCACAGCCCACAGCCAAACCATCATGCCCCGAGACAACAGCCTGCTCACACAGGGACGACTTTACTGTGTTCTCTAATGATAAGAAAAGACAGATTATGACTGTTGTACTAGTATGTAGAGGAGATCATCAATGTCCAGAAAATGGATAAATTAGAAATCGATCAATACCTAACTTACTGTTTATTTCATGGCCGTCTGTAAGCCCCGCCTTCACTTCTGACAGACTGACAGAGTCTTTGGGTGTGTGGGTGGGGCTTGGTGAATCGAGACTATGAAGACGACACAAAAAGATACAGTTACTAACACCTTAACTTTCCAAATAATGCCCTATTTAACAAACCTTTATTTTACAAAAAATAGCAGTGATGTAAAGCCTGAATTATAAGTCATCTTTTAAAAACAGACCTCATTTGCATATTCATTATGCAGATTTTTATGTATAAGGAGAAACAACATTTTCTATGAGTAAACAAAAACACAACAAAAAAAGTTATAGTTATACTTAATAACAGATGTGCAAAAACAAAGTTTAATCGCACAAAGACAAATGCCTAAAACAACTGTTTTGAAATGTTTATTAGATGCTGCATCTGGTTTCTCAGTGAGACACAGTCATGAAGCAAAGGGGAGAAAGTGCCTTTAAAACAGTTGCCATGGAGACCCTTTACAAATATGAACAGCCATGTGAGGATGTGTGGTTTAGTCTGATCCAATGCCCTATCAATAATGCACTGTTAATCTGTTATACAGGCATAAACTGTCACGCATTAAAATCTGTATAGCAGTATAATCTATGCTATACAGTATGACATTATCAGTGTCAACCGAATGTTTCTATATATACACTCCTGAAAATAATTTTAACCCTGCTTTACATCATGAACCGCTTATGGATGAATATTATTCTTTGTAGATTAAAAAAGTTCTTAATGTTACAATTTGAGTAACTCAGATTAGAAAATTAGTTTACTTTTAAGTATGACATAAATGGTTTACCAACTTTTTTTAAAAATATGAAATTACGCATAAAACAAACTTACAATATGAAGTTATCACCATTTAGAGTAGTGGAGAACTGAAGGTTTGACACAACAATGACTTTCAGAACCTGGAGCAAAGAACATGGATCTAAATTCATCCCGTAATAGGTCAAAAAAACTGTCTAAAACGGTTTGTGTGTTTCCATCACCCATTTAACATCTTCCGAGGGTAAAATGACAATCCTGCAGCATTTGACTCAAATGACCTTCAGATAAGACAGATTGTGAAGATGCTCTCATAATCAATACAAGATACATCTGCTCCATTGCCTGGTTCTAATCCCCATCTGTTCGTTGGTTCAATTAACACCTACAGTAAAGCAAGCTGACATTTCAACCAATACTCGTAGCCAGTGACCTTTGAAAAACTCGTGTTGATTTTCAGATTGAGGAAACAATGTGATTAATGCCTGGGGTTCCCCAAATCACTTTTCACAGGATCCAGGTCTCATGCAGTGCAACTGGTTTGAGTTTACCAGTGCAGTGTTTTAATAAAAGAAACAAGCATGTTGATCTTTGCAGGCCTGGAAACCTTTAGATATTTTAGAGCTCGGCAAATTATACTGTGTGCTGACAAATGGGTAAAGACAAAAGACCCAGGCTATTTTTCCTTTCGAACAAAGCAACAATGCTTCTTCTCCAAAGATACAAAGCGTTTGTTGTTTTCTGTTCAGTGTGTATGTTGTGCTGGCTCTCATTGTCCTAATCCAGGCCGCAGAATTCAGAGACCCTGAAAGAGACGACCCGTCACACTCCACATTACTCTCTTTGTTTCATTTTTCTCACGTTGTGGGGAGGGTAAAGAGGGGACTGGTTTCTTTCAAAACCAAATCTAGACCTCCATCCACATAGTGACCCACACATGTACAGACGCACTAAAGAAACTTACTCTCCTCAGGTCTTCTGCTGTTGGTGGATGTCTTCTGTGCTGTGTTTGCTTAAGATGTGCATCACAATAAACAGATGGACAAAGTCAAACGAAACCCATCTGATTTAAACTGGAACAAGTCTGTGACCATTTATGAAAGGTTTTGTACTGATCTTTGTGCAATTCTTTAATAGAAACTAGCCAAATGGATGTGAAAAATCACATATTTAGTGTATGGCTGCCCAGAAGACATAAAATCGAACACATTCAGCATTAAAAGACACTGCTAAAGCATTTAAAACAGGCCTGAAATGCACAATATTAGCAATTGTGCTGCTGAAACATCCTTTATTCAGGGCCAAGACGAACGAAAAAACAGCTATGGAATGACTGACAGCTAGAAAATTACTGACACTGAAGGATCCCACTGGGAAGAAATCAAAGTAAAACCACAAAGTGTTATTCTAGTCATATGTAAATCTGTCAATCCATTATAACTGTTCTCTCTGGATCAAACACAAGCCCACGCTAAGATATTTCCTATGCAAGCTACAATTCTTACAATTCTTCTGAAATGCAAAACAACAAAGAACTGCTCAGCTTTTCTAAGCTATTACAGCCCTCGCTGGTTAGATTTTTCATTATATAACCAATTTGTATGTAAAAGAATATGAGCAGTTTCTCTATGGTGAAGTCTACTGTGATGATTGTATCTGAATATGGTTCAGTCTGACATTCTAGTACCTAGTAATCTCTTTAACTAAGATCACTGTGATCCTCCCAAAACTGTTTCTGCCCTGACAAACATTACCGGATCTCAGAGCTATTTCTCAATTCTCTCATGTGATTTCTCAGACCGCCACACACATACAAAACCACAAAAATGACCAACATGGGTCCAGTGCAAATAAACATGTTTTGCTTTTTGATTCTCTCACGAGATGAATCAGTCTGAAGAGTCATTAGATGATCCTCATGAGGGTTCATCAGATCCTAAAGTCATCTGATAGGAACTCAGGAAGCTCGTTAAAGTATATTTACACTTTACTATTAGTAACTGTGCACTGAAGATTGTGTTTTTTAAAGAAAAAAGTTACATAATGAAAATTCTTGGCTTGTGAATGTCCAGGATGAGGGTATGATTTCACATCTGAGAGGCTGTTTTGAAGAGAAGACAGGGTGAGCAGACATATCTTGCATTTTTGCAATAGACTGTTGGAAGCAAAATAAACTGCTTTATGAAATATTACACCAATGGGAATATTTTTCCATAACTTTTTGCCAAAACCTGCATATATGATACTATTAGCAAACACTGTAAAGGTCTCATACTGTGTGCTGTGTTGTACAATCGAATGTCAGAATGTAATGATTCCCAAAGCACAATGCAGGTGACACTGACAAGATGAATAAACTAAATGATTTTTGGATGAGCTACAGTGGAAATGTATGCTGGGACAGATGTTTCACAGCAGTGACAGCTGTCATCCACAACCCTACATGCTTTTAAACAGCACTGCAGTCTGCAACCTTATATGTCCTGTCTAAGTGCTCAAAATGTACTTAAAAACCACAACCAGGGTATAACTGTTTATGCATATTTAGCAGTGACAGGATAATAAATCAAAACGTCATTTTCAAGTCGTTAAATTCCAGGACGTCCTGCAGGCGGCAGATCAGGGGCACAAAACTGAACTCTTGTCACATTGCTGTATATTGCTGTCATGTGTCAACACCCCTTTACTAAGAATATCAGTTCAGAGAAAGTCAACGAAATCTATGTTAATTAAACTTGCTTTACATAGTAATTTTAAAGCTAAAATCTGTAACTTTTGTTTCACCATCTCTGCATTAAAACATAAAAATGCAGGCTACTTTTACTTGCTCATCTTTACGTGGGCTGAAGTTAAATGACATCAAGCTGACTTCTCCCGCAAAGTCATACATGACAGCTAAACTTATGAATCATTATTATAAATGTTTAAGCTTGTCAGTACAAGGTAAGGAAACATTTTTGCACACTGATATTTTATGTACTTGCTCAATTTAATTTTGCAGCTTCAAATGTAACAGCTAGTGATCACACATACGTTTCTCAAAAAAAACCCAACTCTTCAACAGCTTTAAACTGAAATCAAAAACACACTAACACAGATTCTTACCATTTAATTTGTTTTGCTCCCATTTTGGCACTGAGTTTCTACCCCTCTGCACCCCGTTTATTTTTCCACAGAACATCAGAAAGTCTGGGCATCACCACCTTTCTTACAAACAACTTCTTTAGAGTCCAGATCCAGCACAGAAAACACAGAGAGTAAACCGTCTACAGCACGTTAACTAATGAGCTCCTCTTCATCACAGGTTGGTACATTTCGCGGCCTGAACGGTGTCTAAAAACCATGTTTGGTGCTGCCGACAGCACAGATCCTCCTGGTGTGTTTGATCTGCTCTTCAGATGCTGTCCATATGGAAATCCTGTTTTTAAACCCTCCACAGAAACAGAAGAGAGAGAATCGGCAGTAACCGTAGCAGCTGCATCCTGCCTGCCTCTCTCTCTCTCTCTCTCTGGCTGTCCGATCACCCGAAGTTTGGGCTAATTATTCTTCAAGAGATGACTCTTTTTCATAAAGCTCTCCATCACTGTGTCTCCTCTCTAGTTCTCACTCTCTCTTTCTCACAGAGATGTCAGACGTGGTCCGGCCTTCCTCTGTTTACCCTCCCCCTGTTCTCCTCACCCCTCCCTCTGTTTCTTCTCTCTCTCTCTCTCTCTCTCTCTCTCTCTCTCTCTCTCTCTCACACACACACCATCTGTTAGGATCAGTATTTTCATGGGGGGGACTCTTGTCATTTAGAATTGTTTGCAGATGGGCAGATCTGCTCTGGACAGTTATAGCTACAGTTATATATATAGATTTTTTTATTCTACTTTAAATTTACAATCAGATTTTGGTTGATGTCTTGGTATCATAACTACTAAAACTGAATATCAGCTGGCTATAGGTCAGTGAGCAATTAGCATCAGTCAAAACATGAGCACTGAAGTGACTGCATGTCATTGACCTGACAATCGGAAAGTCCCAGAAAAGAGCTATAACAATTTCTTGCGTAACACCTTTGCAAGAAGAGGAATGCCCATGCAAATTATTCACATCTCTTAATGAAATCTAAAGTGATCGGCATACAACTCCAGACCCATGGCTGTACAAACGAGATGTTCTTTTGACTAATCATGTACTCAATCAGATCCTCCAGCTAAAACCCAAGCAATGCCTCATGACAGCATCCTCCAGTCTATCTGTGTGAACCTCCTCTCAGCATCCTCCAGTCTAAGCAGAGAGGAAAATAAACTTTTGTGAAAACATGGTCTTATGCATTTAGAGTCTGACATCCTACAATGTAAAGCTCATTGGTTTCAGGGGATTTTTTATCAGAATGAAAGCATTGTTTCAGATGCTTGCAAGACGATCAGCTGTTTGTAACAAGATTTGAGTAAAACAACTAACCAGCTGTGACAAAGTAACTGTTGCTCTATGACAGCACACTGAGACGATCCAACATCCAAACAAAATCACAGTGACTAAAGTACTGCTTCAAAACATTAAAAATCTGAACAGAAAAAAACCCCATGACTAACATGACAACAATGAACTTTCAAGCCGTTAAATCATTCTTTAAACTCTATATGAATTCAAACCTCAAACATTTTAGCCTATCAAAACACAGCTTATCTATTCACATTGCACTATATGTAATAATCAATTACTCACATTGCACACCATCAGTACACTCACAGGACACAATCTGAATGGCTCAAAAACAAGTTGGTTCTATTGAATAGTACAGATGCTAGAAAAAGTATAGGGATATCCCATGTTTACCCAGTGGAGGATCTTGTTCTTGTGTCCTCCTCAAATGTCCCTCGCTGGCCCTCATACTGTTGGACTAATGCTCGGACACTCCAGCAAGGGTTTTCCATGTCCTCCTCGCCACTGTAGCCACGGCTAAGAGAATAAATACAGAGAGTTTAAAATGTGTTGGTAATGATCTTATTATTTTTAACCTAAAAATGTGAGAAACTACAGACAAATTGTCAAACTCATTTTGAATACATAACGACATAATTTGTGGGTGAAACATATTGCAGATCTGATTGTCCTTTAAACAGTGCTGCATTAACCACACATAGCAACTAGAGGGCGATGTTCCTTCTGTTAACAAAAAGCTAATGAATCATATTAAAGTGAGAACTGCGGTATCTTGGTATCTTTATTTCAGTTCCAAACACTCTCAAGCTACGGAGCTCCAAATCCAGCAAAGGAAAGTGTACTCCCATTAGATGTTTGAAATTACATTGGAAAGCACAACCAATCATTTGTTCTACCTGCTCCATTCTTGTCTTAGGTGAAAAACGGAGCGACCTGGGCGAGAAGCATCCTGCCTGACGGCTGCCAGTGCTGCTGCTGCATTCTGGGCCATGGCCATGGTTGAATGAGGTCTGTGATTGGTCAGTGAGCCAGTGGAACTACTGCTTAAACCAGCCACAGTTCTGTGATTGGCTGATGAGGAGGGTTTAAAATGTGCAGCCAGAGCGAGGATGAGCCTCATGGCGGATTTGAGGTTCCCCTCCACAATGTCTTTGAACAGAGAGAAAGAGAGGATCTCAAATAAATAGGTTTATCAGCTTAACCGTGATTAAGTGCCTGCAGTGATACTCACCCCTGGCAGAGGTCTGTGGCATTCGGATTCGTTTGGATGATACAAACTGCAGAACCTTCTCCACGTTCTGCCTCTTCTCCTGGTCATCCCGTGGCACATAATGGATGCCATCCAGCAGCTCACCAGCTTGTGAAATATATGAAACACATCTTAACACAGTATGACTAAACTTTGCCTTTGTCAAATTTTAACTATTATTATTAAGAATATTTACACACAGCTGGTCTCTGCACATCAAAACAAGCATTAGACATTAAACAGCCATACCCACAATCTCAATGAGGTGTGCTAGGACAACACCATCTCTAAGATCCTGACGCAGGTCGCTCACAGGTGTCAGTCCTGGCTTTTTCCTCAGCTGTACATTAACCCAAGACACGTAGGCGGCCAGTTGTTGCTAAAAAACAACATTTGTATACAGGTGAGTGATACAGTCTTTAGAATTACTAAGTCTGTAATACTGTATCTATGTTTATGGGGCATTTAAACAAGCAAAAATAAACCAATTATTATTTAATACAGGTTCAAATCAATTATCCCAAAAAGTCAGTTAAATTCTTTATTAGTCAGGGTTGAAATATAACTTTATCCTTAGGCTGGCATTAGCCTTGAAAGACACAAAAATAAACCAAGACTTAATGGAGTCAGTGTGCTATTTTGATACCATAACTTAAAGGGTTATCGGTCATGTTACTCTGTTTCTTAGCATTCAAACAATGTAAGATTCAGGGAATTTTGGGTCAAAAGGATTACTGTGATATTTCTGTAACTCATTATTAATCTCTTTATTCAGTTCAGTTCGGGCTGTTACACTGCTCTCAAAAAGACAGTTAGCTTTAGTGCTGACGGTCCTTTGTTTGAGAGGGTACGCAGGGCGTGTCTGCGCTGATGCCTACCGGGATACCCGCTGTCAAAAGAACTTTATGCCTCAGTGCTAAAGATGCACCTGTTTTGACAAGGCAAGTCCCTCTCTATTCACCCTGGCTGGTCGTCATCACCCGCAGGTTCAATGGCGTGGATTAGTCCGATCTGCACTCTCCATGCATTGTCACAAAAGGACAGCTTAACTCCCAATGCTCATGCTTCCTCTTCAGCAGATACATGTAGGAACACATACAGACTGCAGCGAGCGCTGCCGCATTTACACCCTTCGGCAAATGTGCTGCGTGCTGAAGAAAACGTGTTTAAATGCTGAAGAATTTTGAGTGGCTGCATAGTCTAGAAATTTTTTTTTATGGGCTAAATGTGTGCCTAATATATCTTTAAACATTGTTGAAATTTAACATACATGACATTGGTGTTCAAAGTAGCTATTTGCAGTTTTCCTTAAAGATACAATTCACATAAAAAGTAAAATTCTTTCATCATTTATTTACCCTTATGTCATTTAAAACCAGTATGACTTTTCTCTGTGGAACAAAATATTTTGATAATTGTTGTTGATAATTGTGTCCATACAATGGAAGTTAACGGAGGCCAATGTTGTTTGGTTACCAACGTCCTTCAAAATATCATCTTTTGTGATCTGCATAAAAAAAGTCATACAGGTTTGGAATGACATAAGGGTGAGTAAATGATGAAAGAATTTTTGGGTGAACTATCCTTTCAATCTCCATTGTTAAGAATTTTGTATTATCATCGATAGACATAGGCTGATCATTGTTTAATGACAAAGGTTTTACAATTAAAACAGGCTTTAACCATGAAGAAAACCTTTTTCAGTATGTGTTGCCTAGGAATCAAACCCATGACTTTTGCACTCCTACCAACTGAGATAAAGAGAACACCAAAATAAAGAAAACAAAATGACCTCTGTATGTTCCTCATGATTTTCCTTCATGCACCACCATGTGCTCATTTGATTAGTTTTCCTCACTGTGAACTCTCCAGCACAATGCAGCTCTGTCTGAAGCACATGTATCTCACTTCAATCTAACAGTGTCCTAGAGTGACAGGCATCCCAGTGAGAAAAGCCAACACACAGAAAGTGTTCAGCACCGTCAGATGCTGATCACGGTGTAAAACTGGAAGGTAGCAATAGTCTCGTGCAGCCAGCTGTGTAAATGTGCTAACTGTTCCCAAAGCAACCCTACAGCAGACGAATGTCTCCATCATTGGATCCTGCAGCTGTACGTGATCCTCATCTTACTGTAGGTGAACCTAAAATATCTTTAGGTTTAGTATGGGTTAAGACTGCTGGGGTTTGTAACAAAAATCCATGATGGCTTGAGAACAGCTTTTGAGTGCTTAATGGTTATGGCCGGAGGGCTGGCAGATGCAGAAGCACTCAGTCTAACTGTAGGTAGATCTGATATCACTAGGGAATGTCAGATGCACGTGGTTTTAGAAATGAAATGATATGCTTAACACCTTTCTCCATACATGCATCATTGCAGTAGTATGCTTTATAAGATAGCTGTTACTGTATATGGGACTTTAACTCGTAATCAACTTAAACGATCGTTTTCTCACTGCATGTGCTCTATGAAAAGTCGTTAAAAACTGTTAACAGAGTAACATTAACTGCAAATTAACTTAGACATTAGTGAGAGAACTTATAAAAGATTATGTATGCAGAAGAAGCATGATTCTGCACAGTAACAACAACATAAATGAACAATACCGACACCCTTTCATGCGTAAAACGTTGCCGCAAGTTGCGTCCGCTACCGCCCTTAACGGAACTTTTCAAAACACGCGTACCTGACTAATATCGCAAAGTAAGAAATAAATGGACGTGTAAACGAACACAAGCTGAAAAGACCCGCTCTCTTTGGTTCAGATCAGTACCTCATTCGGACCCTCCTGCAGCACGTCAAGGAGATTTCCTTTAGACAGGGATGCGATCATTCTTCAGACTTCTCATCAAGGTAAGAGGAGAAATATTAACGTCCTGAGTCAGCGACACCTTTAAACCGCATATCGGAGGAACTAAGGTAAACAAAGGAAACTACCGAAAACACCTCAACCAAGGCGATGGCCATATGTGCCAGCCCGTTAGCTTGCTCGACGTGAAACAGGATACTAGGTGGACTCGGATGGAGAGGCTTCGTGCGCATGCGCGGCAGCAGCTGCTCCGCGGTCGTTATGGCGACGCTTCAGCTCCCTTTAACTACTTTACTGTGTCCTACCTTGGATGTTTTGTGCAATGTTAGCATGCGACATTGTGCACATTGTAGATGTTATAGTTTTGTTAAACTTTTTGACCGTCAAGCACAGTCAATGTGAGCTAGCTTGAATATCGCACCGTATAGCTTTTGTATTTCTAAAGCCAACTGACGTCACAATTCGTGCAAATCATGATGGGAAATCAGAAATGTTTCATGCAGTTTATTTCATTTCTTCAGTGTGTACAGCCCCATTAGACCACATCCTTCCTGTCAGACTCTGTACTTCCTGCGTCTGTCTACAGTTCACCATATTTATGCTATGGATTTTACCTATAATGCTAAAAACAACAATAAAAAATTAGGTAGGCCTACATATTCATCATTTGTTATGTTTGTTTCTGCAGTGTCTGAAACATAAACATGGGTTTAAAAGATCAAAACCAGTCACATCAGCATTGTTGGGTTCATGTAACCGGTATGAATTACAGCTAAATCACAAAAGCATCTGTTGTAATTATGAAGATCAAAAGCAAACAATTCCTACTACAGTGCTCTTATGGTCTCCAATACTTAAACTTTATCACCAGTCCACATATGACCAGTCCACACAAAAATTCACTAGAGATGAAGTTTCTCTTTACACCTAAATGTACCGTATGTGCTGTAGCTGAGATGAAGTAGCCTAGGCTTTAATAAAAGCTCATTATCAATATTGTACATTATCATGATTATACATTTTATTTAAAATTAAGAAATGAGTCTACATTTTTGTAAGCCTACTTAAACCAGTTGGAACATACAAGTTTAAAATATTTTACAATATGCACAACATTACTAATATATAGCACACATGATTTAAAGCAAATTTAATTACATTTCAAATGTGATGTCCAGCATAAACAAAATATATCTGGGGATACAAATAACCAACCCACTACTTTTAAAACCTTATTTTAGTTTCTTTTCTAAAATCTGATATTATTAATATTAATTTTAATACCTGATATGAACACTATTATTAACATATTAGATAAATATTCTAATATTCAGCAAAATTACCATTTACATTTAGCGAGGAATAGTAAGGAACACAATTACACAATAGGAAAATAACCACAGCACAAATTTTTACAAGCAAAAGAAATTATTTATCAGATATGTTTATACTACACCGTCTTCCACTTCTGGGGTTTATAAGATTACTCACAGGTTTCTCCACAGATGGGGAGCGCAGCATCTTGCTGATCTGCAAAACGACAAAGGGAACTTTTCATTGTTTTGATTACTCAATCCAACGCCTAAAACAAACTGTTGAACGATGATGAATTACAGCCAAATTACTTGTCAAGACACTTTTTACAATTATTTTTCTACTAAACGTCTGATAAGGACTGGACACTGTTTTGTTAAATATTGCAAAGAAAAGCGCATTGGTTAAATACGTTCTCAGCGGGTTCCTACCATCAATACAAGTTAGCTTTAGCATTAATAATAATAACATTATATGTTTATTTTTAAAAAGCAAGCCTGTGACCTACCGTGTGTTTCTCCCGACGTTTAGATAATATCATAAGCAATTTTGTTAATCCACCATCATATGAATACATATAAACATTGTCCCGAATAGAAAGTAAATCTCAGCAGCAGACTGCTGAACTCAGCTCACCCCCAGTTTCTATGGTTACCAGAAACACTAGCACGCGGAGCAGCCATTGAATTGCTTATTACACGTTTTAAAAGTTTTTACTAACTTGTATTATAGTGACTGCAAATTAAATTTAAAGCACTTTTTAATTATTGTGGACAACATAACATACTGCGGTTAATTTACGATACGTGCTGAGTTTTTAATTAGAGGTCTATGTCTCCCCCTGCTGTCACAATAGCTACAGATGGATAATAAAAATGCCAATCAAGTTAAATATAGCAATATAAATAAGGCAAATATTCAGCAGTTGAACGTTTGTTTATTGATACAAAAACAAATATTTGCACAAGAACAACGATATATTGTAACAAAATTTAAAAATATATAAATTTTCCCATAATTATAAACTTTATCAGCTTCCAGTGTAGTCTTTTACATTAATACAGTATTTAGCACATCAGGCCCACTGCATAGCATATTAAAGACAATGCTGGCAATTTGACATGCTAGTTATATGATGAATGTTTATCACATCCAGAACAGCGTTGAGTTATTAGTTGATTTGGATAATAGTTCATAAAAAAAATCACAGTCTCAAAAAACTTCAAAACAAACAAAAAAAAAAACATACAGTAATGTTAATACACACTCCAGTGTCTTATCTCAACACAGAAAAGTTCATTGAACCATTTCTAAGCATCTTTCTTTTTTATTTCTATCTTAGTCTTTTTCTAAGCTCATGCATGCAGAGCTCATATTTTTTCCTCATATGCTTTTTCATAGATATGTATCTAGATACACTTTCAATATAGTTTACGTAAGTAAGCATTTTGTTTCTTTGCAATTTCTCAGTGCTGCATTCAATGTAGATACAAGACTATAATGTTAGCTTCCAAATCATCTTTTTTCAAAAATGTTATTTTACATCGTTTCAACCATCACTTTAATTTAAATTGAGGTTCAGATAGTAATTTCACAGAACTTATTTTGATATTTAAATATTTAAACTGCACAATATTTCAATGGTGTGAAACTCCACTTGGCACTTACAAACACATTTGGGCACCTTTATCTATTACAAAAAAAACACATTACATGGATTTCAAATAAGAGGGATAATCAACACGTACTGTAAACTTTATAATACATGTTAATTCTCTGCCTGTTTTTGTGTTTGTTTGGTTTTTTAGTTTTACTAGAGCTAATAATGCACAAAAGCCCTAAGCACAGCATTTCTTCTTGTAGGCATTTGACATTAACAAACTATGTCTTGGGAGCAGCAATCTACAATCACTCCTTAAAAACTTTTTTGATACTTTTAGTACAATGTGAACATTTAGGTATGGAGTAAAGAGAAATGTATGGCCATGCTGGGTTTTGTGTAACTAAACATTTGCAATGACGAGTAAACAGTGAAAAGTTAACAGTTATCATTATTTTGTTAATCAAACACTTTTATAGTTGATAAATATGCAAAGAGATAAATGTATTAGCAAACACAAAGCTATATAAAATATATAATATATACAGCTTGCATATCCTGGCTGAAGACAACAATATTATGTGAAAAAATAAAAACTGCTAAAACCCAAAATATTTTAGTAAAATCAAGTGTCTCTTACTAGCATGGATTCTATTATGAAGACTAATCTTTGTAAGACTAATCTGTATTTTTAGAGAATTTTACAGTTTATTAAGATCTTGATGTCCTCTACATTCAGCTAAACAAAGAATCAGGAATATGCATTAGTTTGTGCAGGCCTTGGCAACTCCAAGACACAGATAATTATTCAAATGAAAAAATCTCTATATACTGTTACAACAATTAATATGATACATTCATAAATGTGATCAATTGTATTGAATAATTCAAAGTAATTCAAACAGGATTTAAAGGAAACAAATCATACATAGTTATGACTGACGTCTATCACTCTGTGAAAACATTTTATTAAGTTAACATACTTTATCATACAACAGTAACTGTAGGCAGTAATGAGCACCTTTGAACACTAACCTGTTAGTATTACCACTACACTACTTAAATTGGTGGAGAACTAACCACCTGATGTAAAACCAAAATATGTATCTTTGTAATTTGGAAGCAACAGATTCTGCCAAAGATTATTTTCCAAGTTACACTCTCATGAGCAATGTGTGAGACAAAGAGTGGGACAGTCTGTGATCTACAAGTGTACAGACATTGGAAAATAGCACCTACTCACTGGAAAAAGTTCAAACACTAATAATCTCTGTAACAAACATGTAAACAAGAGTGGAATGCAGTGGAATCTCAGTGCAATCACATTACAGTGATTCAAAAGCTGTTAAGGGCAACGTGAACTATTGTAAAGACTTAAACGCATATTAACAACATGACGCTCTGTGCTTTAAATACTGTAAAATTAAAGTGAACCATCTTACCCTGTTTTCAAATCCCAGAAATTTCTAGTTTATAAATCCTAGTGTTTTCTGACCCATTAAATACTGTCAATTATACAACAAGTAACAATTTCTTAGATAAAGTTAAATTTATGGTCCATCATTTAGTAATCAGAAGTTGTTTTAACCTGTAATGAAACATCATTCATACAACCTTCTTTTAAACCATGCTTGCTTATCTTATTATTTTAAATACTGTAGCATATTGTAATGCAAAGAAGACAAATGGATGAATAAGACAAAACTGGTAACTTCAAAGTGCAACTTAGGACCGACTTTTCAACAAAAGAATTTAAACACAACAACTGATGCTGCATCAGAACACTGATGATGACAAATCATGTGAGCATAAAAGATGCAGCAAATAAGAACATTAGCAAAGTATGTGTGTAAACACTGACAAAGACAAAGAAATGAACAAAACAAAAATTAAAGCCTGCAAGACCTGTGGAGGCAGTCTGTCAATTAGTACCCGAATTTTATGATCTGAAGACATGCACGGCTCGAACCACGTACTGTCGACAGATGGGACACTCGTTCATGCGTTTTCCACACTTGCTGCATGTGACCATGTGTCCACATTCCAGCAGCACGCAGTCAATAGGGTGGTCCATACAGATCTTACACATATTTTCCTCTTGGCCGCTGGGCTCAGCTGGGTCATCTAGATGAACAGTAAGAGATTCTATGCTTAAGATTAGAAGTTTTACATACATCTAATCACATACTAATCACAACAATATTAACAAAAACATACCTTCTTCTTTGCTTGCATTGGAAACTAAAAAAGGAAGTGAAATATTAGTTTTAGCAGATTTGTAGAATAACAAAACAGAGAACTTTTTTGTTACCATACCCAATATATAACCACTTCCCAGACATACCCAGGTTGTGAAGGTCTTTCTGATCATTAAAGAGGTGAGTGACTTTCTCCATCAGTTCCCATTTTTCACAGCATCCCTGGTAGTTCACAAAGTTGCGTGCCAGAATTTCCTTTAGCTGCCGTACACTGAGGCCTTCGATGTCCTCCACGCTGCTCAGGTCTGACAGGGAAGCTCTTCTGCTGTGTACCAGGGTTTCCTCACTGTCTGTAGACTAATTAAACAGAAGATAAAACACATTACAGTTATTATGGTCCTTTCTCTATGATTCAGTAATTGAAAGCCATGCAAAATACAAATGTACACGGACTAAAGATTTAGAGTAATTCACCTAAAAGGTATTATTATTTGTTATAAAAGTGCCAAGAATTGTAAAACTTTAAGAGAATGAGATTTAGATATGCAACTCTAATAAGTCTGGTTTGTTACTGACACTGTCACATCCCTACCACATACCTCTTCCTCATCATCCTCTTCCCCAACCTCATCTTCTCCCTCTTCTTCCTCTTCCCCCCCTTCTTCTTCTTCTTCTTCCTCCTCCTCCTCCTCCTCCTCCTCTTCTTCTTCTTCTTCTTCTTCTTCTTCCTCCTCCTCCTCATCATCTTCTTCTTCCTCCTCTGTAAGAGGCTCAGATTCTGGAAGAGGATGAGGAGGCACAGGAAGCGCGGCCGGCTGAGAACGAGACTCGGCACCACCGCTGCCCCTGGGAGTCTGTTGAGCCAGCACCAGCTCCAGCAGCTCCTCCTTTTCCCGGCACATCTGCGTAGGGATCTCGTGCAGGTGGAGGTAATCCCGGAGGTCCTTTACCTTCAGCCGCATCATTTCCGCCCGCTCAAAAAAAGTGCAATGGAGCCCCAGGGTGACATCAGCGGTGAGATCCAGCACCAGCTGCTGCAGAAGGTGTTTGCAGTCCAGCTCCTATGAACACAAAAGAGTTATAAGAACAATGAAGCATACAATTAAGGCTCAAAACCTAAAAGAACACATGCTTGGGCATTCAGGGAATTCGGGTTCAGGATGGTAGATTTGTAATCCTCCGAGGTCTGGAAGGGGCTGGAGCCCGACTTTGTGTAGGCCTGGTGCCATGAGCTGCCGTTTTCTTCCACGGTGGCGGTGATGTCCACACTGAGCAACTTACAACAATAGGTCTGCACAACCCATCCTGTCAATACAACACAAGTATTAGACATGTTGTTAAAACAAATATTATTGAAAGCTTTTCATGCTCTCGTTTTTATACCTGAAGGCACTGTAAGCTACATTTTTAATTGTCGCTGTAGCATTTAAATGTCTATTAGATATAGACTGTCTCAAAACCATGTGAGCTGTCTACCTAGACAGCATATCAGGGCATCATTCTGGCGTTGCATCACTGCCTATGCAAATATGTTAGCGCCTGTGATGCGCACAATTGCGCGTGCTGCGCTTTATGAAGCCCCAAAACTGTCCCACATAGCCATCTCCATAGATTTTGATCATAGATTTTGAGTTACCACGGACTGAATACAAGCTAGCATACAATTAATGTCACGGCATTCGTTAGGCATCACCCACAATTGTCGCTCGTATTACAACAGCCATAATATATTTATTTAATCGGAAACGCCTAACGCATATCAGAGCACGTCTGGACGTACCCACGCGAGATTTGCTCGCCGGCGCCAAAAGTGCGTGTGTAAAATAGCCATCTCCATAAATGACTGAAGCCAGGCTGACAGGTGTGACACATCAGCTTGTGGTCCGTGTGTGTGAGATCCATCTGCAGAGAATGTGTGTATTTAATACACAAGTACAATTATGTCCTTTAGCTGTACTCGCTATATCACGAGCGGGATTCACACGATTTCTGTGCAGAATGCCCGGTGCTCGAAAACGCCGAGCTTTTGCAGTCACGCCCCATGCGCACTCTCATCCCGACATGCTATGAACACAAAAGAGTTATGAGAACAATGAAGCATACAATTAAGGCTCAAAACCTAAAATAACAATTTGCTTGGGCATTCAGAGCAGAATTCGGGTTCAGATGGTATTTGCGACGCTCAGATTTGACTTACTGTTCTTACTGGGTCAAACTGGCCTCCGCAGGCCTTGCACAAGTGTTCGGGTGGTGCTGGAAGGGGGCTGGAGCCCGACTTTGTGTAGGCCTGGTGCCATGAGCTGCCGTTTTCTTCCACGGTGGCGGTGATGTCCACACTGAGCAACTTACAACAATAGGTCTGCACAACCCATCCTGTCAATACAACACAAGGATTAGACATGTTGTTAAAACAAATATTATTGAAAGCTTTTCATGCTCTCGTTTTTATGATCTAACAGGCAAAACTATATTTTATGTTTCTATATAGAATAGCGTATAGAGAGTATTGCGTCATCAGCAGCGCAATGATCATGGGTTCGAATCCACGGAAACACAAGCTAAAATGTACACATTGAAAGCACTGTAAGCTACATTTTTAATTGTCGCTGTAGCATTTAAATGTCTATTAGATATAGACTGTCTCAAAACCATGTGAGCTGTCTACCTAGACAGCATATCAGGGCATCATTCTGGGCGTTGCATCATGCCTATGATTTGCAAATATGTTGCAAGCGCCTGTGATGCGCACAAATCGTGCACGCGTTTATGATCTGCAGCAGCGTGCTGCACGCTTTTATGAAGCCCCAAAGAACTGTCCACGTAGCCATCTCCATAGATTTTGAGTTACAGCCATGGACTGAATATTGCAGCATACAATTAATGTCACGGAATAGAGCTGATAGCTTACCCACAGGATCCGTTGCAACGTCGTATTACAACAGCCATAATATATTTATTTAATCGGAAACGCATAAACGGTTAAAGACTGTAATGACATCTACTCACTGTACAGATATTCACGTAAAATCGCTCCGCAATTTTCTCGAATAACGCAAAGAGCTGTGACGTCTGGACGTGAATTCACGCGAGATTTGCTCAAGCCGGCGCCTGCCCATGTAGGGATTTGTACTTCCTCCCTTGTGTTTTTGTGGATGTAGTCGTCAGACTCATACTGCCATCAGCTGGGCTGATAGTATCATATTACGTCTCTATTTTGTATGTTGATATAAAGTAGAAATAGTTAAGATCCGCAATTTTAATTTATTTATGAACCCTATAATAAGTAATTTGTGGTGTTTTATTTAAATGCGACATTATATGGAGAATACTGATCCAAAGTAAATCTTACCATGGGCAATGCAAATTGCACGTACGTAACTTCCTGTATCATGGCTGAAAATGTTTATTCTCGTGCATGGCGTCGTTCCCTCTTAGGGAACAAAGGTTAGTGTCGTGAACCTGAGGCGTTTTGTGGATGTAGTAGTCAGTGGGCTGAAAACCTTTACAGAATAAGCGTTAAGCCGTTCAAGCGGTACGTTGCTCATAATAAGCAAAAAGAAAATGGTTTCTCCCTTGTACACCAGCAGAGCGCGCTGTTTACCATCAAACCCTAATGCAGCACGATGGATTTATATTTAGATCCAGAGAAATCGAGCTACTGTGTTCTCTGGTCCGTCAGCTGATGGGCTGGTTTAGGTCTGGTGGAGGTAACCGTGGGATTTACCTAGTTAGATTAGGTTAGCCAGTGGATCAAAAGTGAGGGCATCAGCCATGCAACTTTAGCACTGCTAAATCAGTTTACCTGCTGTGAAAATCCTATTTTAGGCGTCTGTTGGGTGTAACAAATGGAGGATTGTATCAGACATTTGCACGAACGACTGTTTACCTGAAAAAAATGGATGCAATTTAATGCAACTTAATAATAAAGAAGAATAATAAAGAGTAAAGGAAAATGTCATGCCGATCAGCATGAGGAGTTGTGTTATCATCTCTCCAGAAAAGTAAGTTTGAGAAGGACATTTATTTCGGCATGTCTAAAATCTCAAGTGCCTAAAATGACGTTTGCAGAGTCAGAATAGCTGTAATGTATTGCATCCTTCAGAAAACTTACAGATGTAATTTAAAAGAAAAATGGTCTACAAAAATGATAGTCGTAAGCATGTCTTATGCTTACATTTTGACCTGTCATACAAAAATAGAACAGAAATATGTATGCTGGCTAACACACAATATATATTTAAATAAAGAGAAACTACAGATTTTAAGAAGTGAGTTTTATTAATCACAAAAACATACTGTTCAAGAATTCACAAAGCAATGGGACTTGACATGAATTCAGTGAGTGAAATATGTTTCATTTAAATTCCAGCTGTCTCCAAAACAAACTCAGAAGAAATTAAAATGAGTGAAATACATCTGCACACAGCCTCCAAAAATCTTTAGAAGTAACAAAGAAACACCTGGGAGCAGAGTAAAAGTGGAAATGGAGAAAATGCTCTTTTGGCAGTCAGTATTTGGTACAGCTCTCCCTGCTTCTTGTAAACCCACAAAAAAACCCAGTACACCAGTGACATGCTGAAATATATGACTAAGCTGTACTCGTATAATGTAGTACCTCTAACTTAAAATCAGTTTTAGGCATAGCATGTGTCTAGTGAATTCACAAAGTTGTCTCCAAAAATATTGGCTAAATTACCACTAGTGTTCTCATCTTCCTGAAACATTATTTCACTCTACATTTAGGCACTAATACATCATGGAATATCTACCCAAATGACAAACAAAAACAATTCCGCAAATAAATGCACAACAATAGGTCTATTTACAAACAAAAGGACATAACTTTATATAAGATATGTGTTTAAAAACAGTTGCTTATCACAGAATGTTATCATTCCTCTCAACACCTGTTTTTTTCTAAATACTGACCTGGTTTGAGAGTGATGAATGCAAGATAGAAAAATCGTTCTGTGTACATTTCAATTAACTGCTACAGCATTTAGTGATTGAAAACACGTCATTATAAGAAACATTTTCAGAGGCCATGTGTGAAAAGGACCACATGTTAAAATGCTACTGAAGTTCCAATGCTATGTGTGAACAAAGCCGTAAAATAAACATTTCGAACACAGTGATGTAAGAAATTAAGGAGTATATGCATTTACTTCATGAGTTTAATTTAAGTCTGTGACACAACAGTCTGTTTTTGACTTTGTGGAAAGAAATGTCAAATTGGAAAAACACTCAAATGAAAGAGCTTCTGTCCAACTAGGCAGATGAAAAAATGAGTCGACAAATTACAGGAGCAGTCAGAGATTCTCTTCTTTAGGAATGAAATAGCATGGGTAATTAAAGGTTATTTCCAGTAAATGACATCACAGAGACTTAACGGCAGTTTGGTGCTGTAGTGTGAATAGTCACCATGTGGTTAAAAGATGTGAAGCGTCTTTGTGAATAGCAGGTGTGGTTACTGTACTGTATTGGAAACTATTTTTACTGCAATTTAATTCGTTATAATGTGTAAAGTAGTTATTGTTATCCTAGCACAGAGGAAGGCACTTAAGAGGAATGATTTATGATTCTTTACAAAAGTTAGCCAAGCACAAGCACGTGGCAGAAGATTAAATGATCTTAAAATTAAATACTAACTATAGCATTGAGTTCAACTATGATTGTACTCTTCTGTAGATTAAAGTTATGCGAGTCAAACTGATCTATAATCACTGCTGTGAAAGAAAAGTTAAGGTAAGTCTTTGTGAGTCAAATTAAATGTGGGTTCATGCTATCAAAAGTACTTAACAAGGCAGATCCCCTCTGTACCATGACCAGATTTTTGTAATTGTTTTTCATGGAAAGAGCATCATATTTGCCTCATGTAAATGTCAATTGTTATTGGTTAAACAGATAAAGCACAGTGGATCTCACAGTGGATCTATATACAACCAGTACAGTTAAAGCCCACAAATAACCCTGTTATAATAAAAAGTAACATGGAGAGTGTTTCTCACTCAATAAGAGTAAAGAAAAAACATTAAAAAAATAAAAACAACCTAAACAGTATATTCACTATATACAAGATAAACAGTTAGAAGGACACTTAAAATCAAGGATGGTCTTTTATAATATTCTCCAGCGTTTTGCTGGTGTTTATCCAAAGATACTCGCAGTCTAAGACTATCTACACACATGGACATGGAACGTCATTTTACTATTAACATTTAAATCCCAGCAGTATAGTAAGTACATAAGACCTTTGATTGAAGTCATGTAGCTGGATATGCTTTTAAAAGGATTTGAAATCTCAGTGGAAAACAAACCATCCATATTTTGGGATGTTGAATGAAAAAAACTGGATGCAAAGTGATAGAAGTGGATTCATTTATCTCACATCCAGATTAGTCAAAAAAAATGTAGGTCAGTATTTTACAAACTTACAAAATTTAACTATTTTTCTATAGGCATTTTAAAATATATTCCATCAAAAATAGTTTAGCTAGTACAAAACAAATGTTTTAGAAATAACAGAAAAGTTCAAAGAAAATTAATATTGGGTTCTACCAATAACTAACAAGATGCTACAGCTACCAGAGAAAATAGTTTTACTCAGTCATAAAAAGGGGCTGTAAAAGCTGAATAAAAAACAAGAAACTTCTAGTATCTTTTAAACAGTGATCGGAAATCTGTTATTATTTGTCACCTTTGGCAAATACTACTGGTGTCGACGCTGATGTGCCGTGCAGTAAAGGCACGTGCTGCGGTAGCTCCAGCCTTCATGTCCTTAATGTGTGGGGATTTGTGTGTGCGAGGTATATCGCCAATAACTCTGTAACTCTGTATTTCCTCTCAGATGACAAATGAGGATTTGTGCCGGAAATCCCCCTGAAAGAGAGAAGATTGAGTAAAGGAGGTTAAAGTGATTCCTCGTCCTAACCTCATAGACTTTTCATGAGATTTCTTAAGCCTTAGGAAGCCTAATAAAAAATTCTTTCTCATACCTCATCTTCTGTTCTTACATAGTCCACTCCGTCTCCTTTTGCTGGAGCCTTATAACTGAGGAAAAAATTACTTTTAATACAGAACAAAATCATTATATTTAATAAACATTTTAGGCTATCAGTCATCTTACATTTACATTTCATGCATCTGGCATCTTTACACAATTTCAGTACCTTTTTATTTAATAAATGTACAATTTATTTATTTATTAAGGTCTAAATATGTTCCATATGTAATTCCAAATATGTGTATAATTTGTTATTCAAGACAATTTATTTATTTAGTATATGTTTTAATATTATTTAATAAATAACAAATTTGTTATTTATTATTTGTTGTTTCAGTCTTCCAAAATGTTGTTTTGAAATAGAACTGAAAATGCTCAGATGCTCCTCAGGCGATGAAATGGAAAAAAGCTGTAAAACGATGAGTCAAAACCACTCTGGGACAGCGGAGTGTGACTCAGACTGTCAAAGTTGTCTTCCACTTGTACTTACTTGTTTCCCGTCTGCTTCTGGCTGGTGAAGTAGCCTCGTTTATAGGCACAGCAGATGCCCACTGTTATACACAAAAGTACCACCACCACGACCAGCACACCTAAGATGATTCCAGCAATGTTCATGTCATCTAGAAAAAAGGTGACACAATGGGATCAAGACGACAGGCTTTGAGAGGAGTCCTGTCAGAATCGCATGCGAAAAACAATCAAAAACACTTACAAACTTCCATCATCTGTGGTCCACATTCTGAGAAGCCAGCTTCATTCCTGGCTCTGCAATAATACTCTCCGGCATCCTCCTTTCTGACGACACTGAATTTCTAAAGGGCCATAAATGACAGCAATCTTAGTCGCAAAATCTTTTCGTGCAATATCAAAGTAAGCTAAAGGTTTCAAACAAACATGCTCTTTGAGGGCACATAGTAAATCAGCAAACCCTTCAAACACTGTTGCCTTAAAGGGAAAAGACTGGCATGCATGCAGGTCAAACTTTAAAAAGTGGTGTGAAGGTTGACTCGGGCACAGAGTACAAATGGCGGAGAATGGCACTCTGGAATGTGCAAATGAGGGCAGCAGATTCCCCTCATGGCTGAGCCCATCGCACATGAACTGGCTCCCTAAAATATCCCTATCGCTCTTCCTCCACACCTCTTTTTCTGCATCCGCACCCCCCCAACTCACCAGAGTCCCCATCTCTCCGTTCAGGGTGTAACTGGAGTTGAAAAACTTCGGGCTGCTCTTGGGATCTTGTGGGATTTCCTCCTTGTTACGGAACCACTGGTATTGAGATTTGGGGTAGCCATCGTTTTCCACGCAGTGCAGTTCTGCTGATTTGCCCACTGGGACTGATTTGGGTACGGAGCATCTGGGCACTACGGGTTTCACTGCATGCAACACAAAACAAATCGGTCTTAACATATTTCCACAGACATGTAGACTAACAATAACATTATTAGAGCATCCTTGTACACATGTACCCTAGTTTCTGACTGCAAGCATCCTGGCCAACTGAACATACTGCTCTTTCCCCTTTTAGATCCCTGATTAAACTCATATGCTGTTTCAGAGGTTTCCTCATATAGCCCTGGACACGCCCCGCAGCTGAGGCAGAAAGCATCCTCAAATGTGCGCCAAGGGTGGGTGCGTTGGCTCGCCGCTCCTCATATTACAATGTTGCAGTTGGTGAGCACTAACAATGCTTTTTCCAAAAAAATCCTAACCTCTGAAGCACCCCAACACATCCCATTTTAGCACAAAAGCATGGGTAGATAAATCAAATCAATAGATGTAGAATAAATAGAGTGTTTGTACCTCTTACAACGAGAGATATCAGAATCTCATCAAAGGATTTTTGGTCATTGGGGGCCGAGACTTCACAACGGTAATCTGCAGTGTCAGATCTGGTTGCATTTAGAATGACTAAAGTTGCAGGTTCTCGAATTCTCGCTCTTCTGTCCAAGTCACCTGCAAAAATGTAAAAAATATATTTTTGATATAGATCATTAAACAGTATCTTAATTTAATTAAATTAATAATTTCATAATTCATAATTTAATTGCTGTAATGCCATCTATATTCTAATAGAAAATGTTATAAGCTCATGGTGATGTGTTGGGTGTAGATTACCTGCTATTTCTCTATTAAAATACACATAACTGGGCTCTCCATTCTTAATCTTCTTCCATTCTATTCTGGGATGGGTAGTGGAGATGGACTCTATCATGCAAGACAACTCGACGGCTGAATGAGGAGATAAGAAAAACGAGCTTGTTTTAGAAAGATTCGCAGTTTCAGTGACAGGTTTAAGAGCATTACACCAATGCACAGCAGCAAAAGACAGCAAAGTTTCATTCATCCTTACATTCAAACTCATTGACCCACGGTTTAGCGTTTGCGGTCTTCAGGATTACTGCCAATGTGCCTGAAAGAGAAAAGATGAACAACATCAGTTCATTTTAAGCATGTCCTGGACCAAGACACACGTGATATTGGTTCAACTGAACTCATCTAAAGATTCCTGAAACTCAATTAACAGTCGAGCCCAGCGTTCAACCACCCGGGCCTGACAGCACACATTCTTCACATCCCTGTGAGCTGTGAACGGATATGTTACAATCCATTTTTAGTTTCACTTTCACAACAAACATCTCCTGATGTGAATCATCGTGCCACAGATACTTGTGTAGACTGACAAGCATAACATCTGATTGCTTTAAGGTGAATGCCAGTGTGGCTGTATAAGCATGTAGAGCCGTATGAAGTTCAGTGCTAATGTTCGTAATAAACATGTTAAATTAAAAAGGTCAGCGTTAAAGTTCATACTATTTTTAGAATTATAATGTCTTGTTGCTTTTGTCTAACATCAGCAAAACGTGTAAATTCATTTGCATCTGCTGAGCTAGTAATCGGGTCACACAGTATATTCACAGAAGATGAAAGGCTCTTGCTTTATTGCTGTATACAGGAATATAAACTGTGGACTACAACCTTCATATTACTTTCTCTGCCAATTAAACAAATCTGTCTGTGACCTCTGACTGTGATCATCCACCTAAAAATCTTTGCAACAAACAAAAAGAGCAGTTTTGATAGCACATTGAAGTCACAAATTTTTGCCCTTTCTTTTTAGCTGTCTTTGCGTATTAAGCTGAGCACACTCAAGAAAGTATTAGTAGAAAGTATTTTAACATTGAGAAAAATGACATGCTTGACCTTTACCACCTGGGTCTTCTATGAATAAGCCTCTATTGAGAGTAACAGCCGAATGGTGACTGATACTCACATGCCGTCACATTTAAAGTAATTTAAGATAAGGTAATTTAAAGTAAGATCATAAAATGGTCATTGGGAGAAAAAGGTAATACATTTTGGGGAATTCAATTTTAATGGCTCACTGATTGCTAAGGGTAATTCCAATAAATCTTTGATGATTGTATTATGGACTCTTGAGAATGCATCCATCTCACACAGAACAAGGCTGGTAATACAACAGAACAACAAACATGGCAACAAATCTTGACAGGGAATTAGTGCATTGAATTGGCAAAGGTACAAACATTTGAAGGAAAAATGCATTTCTTAATGTAAGTGCTGTAGTGAATCTATATCTGTACTGATTGTGTAATACAAAAGAGAGACAGTTTAAAAATGTCTTTAAATATCTCAAATAATCATTTTACATGGCAAAAAAAAAAAACAAACTAAAATGTAATGATTTATTTTAGGAAAGGATGTATTATGGATGTAAAACTGTAAAAATGACTTTATTATTCATATCAGGGACTGTTGTTTGCTTTTAGACAAAGCTGTAAAAATTAGGATCTTTATATTTTAATATATTATATATATATTTACCTTTAAATTAGGACTTTTATAGTCTAAAAGATACTGTAAACAAATAGTAGTCAGTTTAGAGGTCAGACGTTTCAGGAAGAGGTGCTGACCAAGGCGTAATGATACAGGATGCAGGATGTGTCTGATACCTCACACACAAACATGCACGGTCACATTCTCTTTTACTATAATATTTAGGCCAGTGAGACGGCCAGTGAAACCAGTGGATGGATGATACAGAGGCTATTAGTGTAGTAAAGCCTGGCTATTCTATGTTCAGGTGTCTCTTGCCTCCTTGTCCCATTCTGTTTGCCACAATCTGATATGCTAATCAATACACTGCTTTGGAGGCTTGCTGCTCAGCATGGCCAAACCACAAAGTTGTTAATGTTTTTCTCCAAAACCTCACTGTGCCAGGCAAGACATCTGAGCATACATCTCACCTCAGATCTATCCTGCCGGGTAAGATCTCTGCGGTTGAGTTTAGGGATAACTAAGACCTCGAACAAGGCAGGTGCTCTATGACCTACATATCCTGGTCTATCTCTTCCTGTTAGGAGAGCACAGCTGGATTGAGTCTGAGCTTTAATCTCTCACTTCTTCCTTTTAGAGTCAAACTGTTGTCTCTCTTCAGTAATCTTAGTGTAATGCCCTGGTAAAATCCTGGGCATTACAGACCTGCATAATACAATAGACTTCCCATCTACATAATGCATCTGTGTACATGTATGGTCCACATTATGAAGGAATATTACGATCAAAAACACAACATAGGACAGTGAGTTCAGTTGACAAAATTTGCCGGATCAAAGGAGGCCATTTTCTAAACACTCAACTCAGCATGACAGTCTATGTTGAAACATTACACCATGGAGAAGCGCATT
The DNA here is from genome assembly GCA_019155185.1 of Beaufortia kweichowensis. Taxonomy (NCBI): domain Eukaryota; kingdom Metazoa; phylum Chordata; class Actinopteri; order Cypriniformes; family Gastromyzontidae; genus Beaufortia; species Beaufortia kweichowensis. The sequence continues at coordinate 8,747,030 of CM032812.1, read as the reverse complement.
ATACGGCCAGAATCACGGGGCTGTTTGGACAGTCTCTGCAGTGCACAGTTTAAAACCACCGTGGTCTATAATCGGCAGAAGGGAAGGCGAATACTCAAACGCATTCTGCTCCAATGCAGCCTGTCGGAGAGCATTCAACACATTCAGTTCACTCAGCAATGCATGAAGTGGATAATATTCCTTGTTATTTTTAAACTGCAGCATTGATTCATTTTGCTGGGGTGGGGGGGAGCTCACTGGCTGAGAGAAGGATGCCAACAGAACCATTCATTACACATCCTGGTCTACATCACTGTGATTTGATTGGATGTATTTCAAAGCTCAATCGTGTCCAACTGGAAAACATTGTGAAGCTCAAAGCAATATTCTATAAACTCTGACTATACGCCCACAGCTTTAAAAGATCTGCATGTTTGTAGCCGTGAACAATTCATGATGTGTAAGAGGTCAGGAATCCTCCACCACTGACACATGGATATATGAACAGCAATATCCCCACTGTGACTGCACTGAGGCGTGTGCTTCTAAAACTACACCCCTGGAGCTTGTAAGAACACTTGTGAAGATCCTGGAAGCCAAATATTTCTTCAGTATTGAATTTAAGACTATTGAGAAATCACAAGAGAGACCTCATGTTTTCACCTCACATTACATCTCATGGGTCTGTTTTTGTTTAAAGCCAATTACAGTGTGGGTTTGTAACTCGTGAGCACAGTCATGGTTTAATAAATCAATTGCAAAATAAATGCAGGCATGTCTAAAACAAGGTTGTTGATCTTGTGGCAAAAGAAATACCAGTCACTTTATTCCAAACAAAAATATTAACGCCTGCCAATGTCAACACTCCTCAATCTAACACTCCTCTTTTCTTCTCCACTTTTTTTTCTTCTCCACTGTGATTTTTTACTGCACTGGAATACCACATGAGCATAAATTCACAAGGAAATTTCCCAAGAAGAAACCAGTCAGCCTAGTAAGTGATGTCTGTGTTAAATCCTGTGAAGCCCCTTTACAAACAAACAATCTCTACGCAGACCATCCCACCTGCTTTGGGGAAAGTAGCTGAGTTCAGGACTCAGAGCATCAACAAACATGTCCAGGTTTGAGGGTTTAGGTCAGTGACGGTGGTGTTTTCACAGCTGTGGATCGCTCTTACTCTCAGCATAAAACTTCCCAACCTGATAACCTAAATTATCTTATCTTTAGAAACCAATTTACACATTCAGGTTTGCCAGTTCATATGTATGGGCGTTACAGGACAGACACAACGAGAAAAGTTCATTATTAAAGGTCATTCGTTGAATATTCATTGGCTTATGGTTTGAAATTTCTCTAGTGGTTTAAAAAATGTCACTGTTCTTCTTCATCTCTTCTCTCATCTTATGTTAAGTGAAGATATCTAATGATGATGAGATAAAGGTCCCTTAGGGACCTATGCACAGTCAAATGTTGTTCATTCATATTGCTAATATGTTAACATTATTATTATTCCTGTACTGTATAAGCATTCAGATTTTCATTAAACTGAGAAGAGAAAATGATTCTGTTATGTAACATTCCCAAAGAGCCATTACTCTAAATGTTACAGACTTTCCTCATAGCATAAACGGCTTTACAGCTCTTTCTTGTTCCTCCGAGACTAAAAATAGTAGCGTTCAACAAAGATAAAGCAACCTCCAAAATACCTCTGATATTCCTTCAGCTGCTGAGCAAATGTCACCAGCCGTCACTTCAAAGTGCACAACAAGGCGACATTCCTCTTAAAGAAACACTTCTGCCTAAAACTCTGACTAGTCTGCAGTAAGCCGAATTTTAATTGTCTTCCTAAAGCACTTTATTTACCTGCCTGAGGTACATTAAGTGAATCTAAGTAGACTGGATTAGGTTGGGCAATGCAACAGGATTTATTTGCATTTTTCTAAATTTGGTGCTCTGCAATAGTTCAGTTTTCGCCAGGAGCTCTGCTGCTAGCATTTGTAATTTTAGCATTCAGATGCACCCACTTTTCGGGTAACCGAAGGTATCCGAGGGGTAGACTGCAGCTGAGCTAGCCTCTGATCTTGCCAGGTCAAAGACTAAGCTAGAGTTGAGGCAGTGAGAGAGGGGCAGTGGTGTCACAGAACGCCCGAGTACATGTCACTTTGTGTCAGCATTTGTTACTGCGGGAGGCCCCTTTCCTTTTGTTCTCCAGCCGAATGGAGTTCACGGGATCGGCGAGCTTTGAGAGTACATGTAGATCCCATTCCAGTCTCTGTACTGTACCCCTTTACGCCCCATCTGCATGACAACAGCCTTTCCAATGAGGTAGGAGCTGTAAAAGTCAGCTGTGTTTAGTGATGAAGATAAACAGAGTATGGCTTCAATAAAGGAAATGTTTTATTTTGGTAAGCAATACAATAAAATGGATATATCGTATGAGGACATCATTCCGGTCACATGAAATAACTGGGCTTGATTAGATCGCATTCATTTTTTTCAATAAAAATAGACCTCTTGTTTAGTGTCACATGGTTTACATGAATGCCAATTGAACCTTTGTTTTGTGACACAGTTTCAGGCAGTGGGAGAGAATGAATGCTAAATTAATCAGGGCAGTGCTTTACGGCTACCGTGCTGGAACAAAGACACTGCAAAACACAGTGGAAACGCATAAAATAACTACCAAGTGCCCCAATGTTAAAAAAAACTTTTATAATTAATAAGCTTAAATGAACAGGATCACTAAATTTAAAATAAATATGGGTTTCCTGTAGCTCAGTTGGTGGACACCAAGGTCATGGATTCCCAGGGGAACGCACATACTTGTAAGGTACTTCTTAAATGCAGTGTTAGTTGTATTAAAACAAAAATGTCTAACAAATCAATAAATGTAAATCTAATTAAACATATCCCATTACAGATTATGCATTGGGCAGTTGTAGGTAATAAGTTGCTTTTCACTGGGGTGAGAACAGGTCACCGTTGAGGAGTCTTTGCCATTTATAGCAGCTGTCAACAGCAGACACAGGCCTACTAATTGGTTGCATTTGCAGGTAACTCTCCATCTCTCGGTCCCGGCACTGACCATCCCCTGATAAGAACTATAGCAGGGGCTTATTTTTAACCTTTTGGCTCTATTTCAACAACTGCTTGTCACAGAAACCTGTGATAAGAATATCTTAAACATCTGCATAAATGTTAAGGTGATGGAAACAAGCTGCTTATCTCACTCCATCAGCAATCAAAGCTCTAATTCAGCTCACTAAATTGTTTTCGGGCAATCAGAGGATCTCAAATTCACTACGAGGCGGCGACACTGAAAATCTGTAAATCGTGTGGAGCTCGGTTCCAGAATTAGCTGCTTGCTGCTTTCAGCACAGATGGCGTCATCCCCGCTTACTGCAAATGCCTCGCATTCTACAGCTAACAGACTGACCTCTTAATCCTAATTAGGAATGTAATTTCTGCCAGAACCTTCTTTAAGATCAGTGACACCACAAGCTTGCGATTTGAAGCATAAAGGAAAACCCTCTTTTCTCTTTAACTCGTGATATGAAGCAGCATCAGGATTTTTGATGACGTCTTTATGAAAACGGATTAGAGCGTAAAATGCATGCAAGCGTCATTGCTCTTGGCTGTGTTTCTCTATATAATGAGCTGTGACAAATACATACAATAAGAGTATTGGACTAAATCTCTGAACAGGCTTAAAATAATTGAGTGATCTACAAATCTAAAGGATATTATAGCTCGTATTTTCCACCCCCTCCATCCACAAATATTCATACACACACACAAAAACATAATACATTTGCACCCAATGTGTTTTTATACTACAATGGACGTACTGGATGACAGTGTTGGCAACATCATCTGTTGTTAAATGCAGGAATTGTGTAACAAAGCAGTGAGGTATGGCTTGTCTGACAGCTGAATAATGCCACCCTACTGTCGCTGGAGACTTGTTGATTTAGCAGGGATATGCTCATAATCCTCCTCACTTCCTGTTTAAAAGGAATGCCCCATAATGCATTGGGGTAGGTGAAAAGAGCACCCTGGGGTGACCCTTTGGGGGGGGGATATTGTTACATTTCATTATAATTATACTGGACTCACTCTTTTTATATGTACAGATACTCAGTATTCTCAATATTTGCTCTTGCTCTGATTTTACTGGAAAAGGTGATTCAAAATATTTAATGTAAGAATAAAAATAAAATCAAAATCAACTTGCACAACAACTCAAAAAATGATCTTATACTAATGTTTGAAACAAGACAAAGAAATGAGATAAGCTGTCAGTGTCTATTCTTCACTAGAAAATAATTGTCTTCACTAAGCAGTGAGCACATCAGCAGCAGGAAGCCCATAAACTGTATAATAGACTCGGCAGCAGCGTTCACTCCTCTCTTCAAGATACAATCAGAGCTAAAACAGCAGGCCAAGCACAAATCCTAGAACTCACATTGTCTATTGTGCAGCACTGGCCCCCTACAGCATCTCTGCTTAATTGTCTTTTGTTTGTGCTCCTTTATGAAAGCCATCTTGTGTAGCGCTACATGCAGCTCTGAGCTGCTAGATCAGCTGAATCTAAAGTTGTTCTAAAACTTTACCTTTGACACATGCAACGTTTATAAAAAAATATTGCACTTCGAATTTAATCAATAAAATAACTATTGTTAATATTAACAATAGTGGATTACTTCATTCTTTGCATATACAGTGTTTGGAATTTTACTAAATAAGTTAAAATCAGGAAGTATTTAGCAATTGTAATGCATGCAATATATTTATTCATTTCTGTGTTGCACATAATGCATGTTTTATGACTTTATTTTATTTACAGAGTGATTGCTAAACTAAATCCTTGGTACAGTTCTCTGCCCTTTCATTTGCAAATGCAGGCTGCATTCAATTCTGCCTCGGTAGCAGCCCCATAAAACATGCATTTGCTCTGCTTTAAAACCAGTGATTACTTAAGTTTGGTTCTAAATCATCACTACAAACCCAATCAACCCATGAATACACTATTGCAAAGATATTCTCCTGCATAACTCCAGTGCAAAGTATTTGCCAATAACAAAAGACCTTGGGGTACTCAGCGATACTCAAAAGCTCTAGAAAAACGATTAAATCAATTAATATCACTGTTAAACATCATACTGAGTTATGTAACAGCAGCTGTTGAACTAAAACACAAGGCTTAAATTGGTCGTGTGGTAGTCTTCCGGGCTTTTGTATCCCAAAATTGTCTCTAATGTAAACAAGAGAGTGTCTGTTCTCAGGATGATAGATAGTGTGTTTAGCAGACTCGCCTGCTTTTGGAGCCGTTTTCATGAACCATGATTTACTGTTACTTTGATGTCAGATTAATGTAAGCATCTTCACAGCAGATCCAAAAAGGTAACACAGAACAGCCTGCTCGAGAGTCATTGATAATGTGACATGCCGAGACGATAGACAACAGGTGAGTCTGTGTTTGGACAGACACTGCAGGTGAGAGGTCGTCTTGATTCCAGGCTTTCACCAGAGAAAGCTGCTTTGGCTTGGCCGGATCAATTTACTACAACTGTTGCGACTTTCTCTGTTTGTTGGTTAAGGTAAGTTCTGTAAGGTAAATATATCCATGATAATTTATTATATACAATACTATTTCTACTAGTAAAAGTTATAGCCGTTTACATTATAAAAGAATATGTATGCACAGCTATGACAAAAAATCTTAATTTTTCACAATTGATATTTAAATTAATTAATTGTGATTTGCATCATCTAATTATCTAATTACATTAAAATACTTATTTTGTGTAAGACAACCGCATGCCATATTTTGCATATGGGCTATATCTTCTTGTCTTCTTATGGGCTAATACATCAATAAGTCAAGTGCCTAAACAGTCAACCCCACATGAAAAACAAAACTATTATTTAAATTTGTAATAAATTATACACAGACAGTGAACCCCACAAGAACACCCACCCCATAATAATCACTCAAGCAGTCACTGCTAGTTTACACAGTTTCACACGGTTGTTTGAGCCCTTCAGTTCAACACTCTCATGAAACACTCTCGATAAAATCAACAAAGCTGTCTGCACTGGTCAGGACTGGTTGTCACTTAAACACAGCTGATTGCATAGATGCACACAACAGACATGTCTGTGACTGGTTACCAAGCGCAACCGCTGCAAAAAAAGTACATTGTAAATAAAAATGTTAAGGCAATGGGAGTGGACCTAAATAGAATGCTGTAATCAACATTTTCGTTGAAACTTGCTTTAATTAACTTAATAATTGTACTATTTGTTTTTCTATAATTGGGAAGTTCTTTCATATAGTGAGAGTTTCATTGCATGGACTGAGCAACATAATCTCACAGCAATTTGATTCACACATATTTCATCAGGCTGGACTGAGACACTTTACATTACTTTATGCATTAGGGAGACACTTCTATCCAAAGTTAGAAAATTTTCTCAGCATGCGTGTTCCCTGAATCAAACCCATGACCTTGCTGTTGCCAAACATCATGCATTACCAAGTGCTGCACACTGCTTTATATATAAACAGCTTTACTCTTATCTTACTTTTATCTTATTATCACAGATTTATGTTTTGCACAAACCTAGCATACTTTCCTTGAAAAAGGCAAAGGAATTTAAAGCGAGTGAATTAGGCTGAACCAACAAATGTTCATGAAGGCATTCTTAAGATTTGAATAGTTTGCATACGCAGTCAAGTGGCCAGCTAGGGAATGTTCTGTGAAACAGGTGGAGTGGCTGTGGGGGTTTCACAGCTCGGGAGACGCACCATCTGAGCACCACGCAAGCAGTGACCTCCCTGCAGAAAGCTCTTCATCACCTGCTCAGGAGGATTCCCTCGTGTTTGGGAAACGCTTTGCTCTTGCTCACTTGGCGAAAATGTGGAGCATTTGATGCCCATCCGCTGCTTGGACATCTAAAACAAATGTGGACATTCCAGGACCGTGGGAGGATGTAGAGGACTGACATCTTATTGCAACATCATGTGGATGTAGCTGCAAAGTGTGGGTGTGTGCTGCATATATATTCAACAGTCACATTGATCTTTTCCCTTACTGCATACTTGCCTCTTCAAGTGTTAACATTTGCAAAAACAAAGGCAGCGTATTTTAAAGCAGAAATGCTTTTGGTTTCGATTGACACAACATTAAAGCTTCAAGGGATCTCTCGCAATCTTTTGTGATTTACTAGAGGTGATGTTTCAGCACGGCTTTATTGTATCTTTAAGATTATGAACATCTGATGTTTGTGTGTTCAGTTTCAGCTGAGAACCACTTACGTCTGAAGCTTGAGATGTATTCAAATAAAGTGAAACCAGTTTTATTCCCATTCAGTTACAAGTCAGGCTGCAACTTATCAAAAATGCTGAGTGTTCAACCCTTTTCATCAAGACATGCAACACATATCATCCAATTTTGGTCTATTCACAAAAAGGAGCACAACTTATACTTTATTTTTTATAAGCACAGCAAACATCTTGCATTTGGTTGATCCAGATGTGTGCATGTCTGCAGATTTATAATGCCCTGACTTAATGCATGACGTTTATCTGCCCTAAGCCTTCACTGCCCTAGAGAATACAATATAAACTCACTAATGAGGGCAGTTTTACAGCGGAATAGTATTTCCTCAACTGCTGAAAATATCTCTCGTCAACTATAATGCCATAATTTTAAATTCAACTTTAGGGTGTATTTAACCCCACCCATGATAAATGTATTACATGTGATGTCTACTGATAGACAACTGTGCTGTCTTTTCCTGAAATGTGGCCAGCTTAAACATCCTGCAAGAAGATATGGGCTTCAATATGGCCCCAAATAAAACAGAGCATGACAATTCCTGCTTGCGACCTGAGCTGAAGTTAACCCGCCACCTCAGACGTGCCATTTCCACTGCGAAGATGGCTTTCAACTGAAGCAAATATCCCTCTCCAACCACCATCTTGTATGTATATATAACCAAGAGACATTATACGAGGTGATGCTGATGGGTACTGATAAGAAATAAAGCAGCATGGATGCACACTTCTGCATGAACGCCTGGCTGGATTACATTACATGCCTTTAAAAATCATAATAGATTTAAAATAACTGCGCATCACACACTCGCATCACAGACTTTTGCTACAGAAAAACTGGTCTTCACACACTTAATGTGGATCACATATCACCAGACTAAGAAAATACAAACTTGGGAGAAAAACATACTGCGAATTCAGGTTTGAGTTGTGAAGCAGAGCATTATTTTTATAAGATTTAGTCCTATCAGTGAAATCTGTCATTTTGAATGCCCAAAATCTGCAGACTGGCTCTGACTCACACCAGCTGGTGCAAACTCGAGTTTCCCTTCAACTGTGGGGAACTTTTCTTATGAAAGGCATTATTCGCTTGTGTACCAGTGCACTTTATTTATGATATAAATTATTTGTTGTCTCTATTCTTTCTCTACTGTTTCATATTTTAAATATTTCAAGAACCTGCACATCAGTGCTCTCTTTGTTCTTAAGGAACAAGGGGACGCTGTAATTTCTGAGGTATCATACAACAGGGCTGTGACTTTAAACAACTTTACAAAACCAGATTTGTATATACTTTATTTGTCATAATCTTTATAACATACTTCTTGTTCATCGCTTGCTCATTTATCATATCCTGAGCTGTACTTGTAAGTAACATTTTTATCCTGCTGCCATAAACATGGAGGCAAAAAAACAGAAGTTAACATTTACAGAAAAACTCATTTAAGGCTTTATTATATTACCGTATATTTTGGAAACATGCATCTCTCTCTGTCCTTTAAAAACAACTTAAAAAGACACAAATTATAATAGGGCAGTATGAAAATATGGCTACAGCTAATCATTTACACAGTTTATGAGAGCATCCCCCAGGGTAAGAACACTGCCAGAGATTTTGTAATGAAGGGGTCAAAAACAGCAGATGCTAATGTATTGCAATAGGGCTAAATAAACATGTCTCTTTTCACATTTTACTTTATATTAAATCAATGCATCAGCGCACTACTTAAAGAGCAATTTAATAAATACTCATTTGAAAATACAAAATTTATCCCATTATTTGTCATTTAAGGGATTTTTAAAATTCTCGATTTAAAATTCTGTATTGTTTTGATGTGCCGTTTGTCAACAACCGTGAAATCTATTTCCACTTTGGTTACTTACAATGAGATATTTTAATTACATCCAACGACTGGCATAGTTTTTGTATCTCTGCACATTATTAGTACATCTTAAGTCTCAAATCTTCTTAAAGGCTAGTGACTGATTAGTTTCCTGCAGGAAGCATCTCATGCATCATATCTTAGTGACTCCATTTAAGGTCATCTCTGTAAACGCTGATATGCTGCCATGAAGTAAACATGCCGTCTGTATCCTCTGCTGGGGGCAAATCTCTAAGATAACATGGCCACCTTGAGACACCCCCAACAGACTATAATAATCTTCAGGAAAAAGGAGATTTGACTTATTGCAAAGATTGTACATTTCATTTACATTTAGGCATTTAGCTGACGCTTTTATCCAAAGACTATAGAACCATGTACAAACACAAATTGCAATGTGGTTCTCTATTAAACATAGTTTCGAGCACATAAACAATTATAAACAGCTCTATCCACAAACAATAAAGACAACCAGACAAACAAAACCCATCTTGCTTATTAAATATTCACATATATAGGCTTATTTATACATCTCAGGGCCACCGGGTTGAAAGATCTCTGCCCATGTCTGGCATTATGACAAGTATCCCAAGCACTTACTTATTCAGGAGATGCATTCACACCATCAGATGTATTTAACGCATACGATTACAAAGTTCACTTAAGTTTGAAGGCCACTGGATGAAACAGGCGGACTACATCCTTCCCGAAATATAGGTTCTCATTACTGGATCATCCCGATGTTTAGCACTGGGTTTGAGTTTTATTCTTGCCCGTTCACTTTACACGTATGTGTGAGAAGCTCTGTGAGGCCATAACGCTGGTCTGCCAGATGGTCTGGGTACAATCTGTCGGTGCAATCTGACCAGTCGGCTAAATGCACACAACAAATCTGGTGCTAATGTGGATTTCAACCCCGAGAGGAGTTACATTGCACTAAGGAGCCAAATAAGATTCTTAAGTTGCTCTGTTTTTGTTGACCTAATCTATCAACTAATAATCATTACTTGATGGAAAATAGCACTCAATATAACACTGAAGTTGTTAAGCAAGTACTGACTATTTAAAGCAAGGCATTTTGCACCTATTGCTCTTTACAGTATATAGGCTTAAAGGCTCTAACTATGGAAAGTTGATTATAGGACGTATAGGCCGGAGTAATACTTTTTCTTTTTTATGATGAACAGCTAAGTGAGTCCTATAAAAAGTGAGCTGTGTCAAGCGGGTGAAACATGTTTTCATTTGATTGACTGTTTGCAGGTCTTACTAGAATCGTAAACATGACAAAGCATAATTCACTTGCGCGTCTCAGTCAGATTATAAATCAAAGTGGATAGGCTGCTGATGTTGATGGGGATTCATATTGTGGATTTGAGCTTCTTGTGTTGCCAGACATCCCACAAACACAAAACTAACAACAAAAAAAGAGCATCTGTATGTATGGAAAGCCCTGCAAGTACCATACATGCTTCATTACCCATCATCTTTTTAGCCCAAACCTCTGCTAAACGTTTGCAGTCAACAAATTTATTTGGGGATCTTGTTTTATTGCCCTTGTGTCATCTGCTCTTTATAGCTGCAAATTTATAACTTGATATCTGCTGTGAGGGTTCAAATAATCTTCACGCAGGTGAAATCATGGGAGTTAGCCTGTTCTGTCAACATTTGTACTTGTGATAGAGGACATTAAAAACAAGGTGCGAAAAAGACAGCTGGAAGAGGTGAAGATGCCACCAATACATCAATTCCCTCTAGGAAGACATGGAAAAACACTCATCCATAGGTGACCAATTTGCTAAGTACACAAGATATGTAATTCTAGTTTGATTCAATATAATGTGAATTCTATTTAAGCTGTCACTGTAATGTCATATATATATATATATATATATATCTGAGCTTATAAACAGAGAACATTACATGGCTTGTTACCATAGAGAGCAGCATTTTGATTCCAGCGGCTGTCAGATGATCCGCCACATGTTCCTATTTTTGGCAATAATAATTGCCTTTGTGACTAGATAGTAAACCAAGGTTCCATCTCAGGCAATTATATAAATTTGGTACATACATGAAACCTATTAATTTGAAAAAGAACATTGAAAGAAAAAAGACACAATGTTTCAATCTCTGAAATTGACTAATAAGAAATTGATGCATGAATCTGACTATGTCCAACAGTTTCACTGATGCCAGTCCCTCCAGAGATATTGACCCACTGTTCTATGTAACCATCAAATTTGCACAAGCACGTTCTTTCCATTGGGAGCATAAAACAGATTAAAATCACTAACAGGAAACTACACAAACATTCTACTTAACTGTCTAAGGGGAAGATAAAGTATTCAAAAATTACCACCCAGACCCGGAACAAACAACTTAAAATCGTTAAGAATGTTGACCAATGATTACGGATTATTATAAGTACTGGCACAGCATTACACATAATTGTCAATTGTCATAACAATGCTGGAAATGTAAAAAAATTGAAAGCGAGTAAAAATATTAAATCACCTTTCATAAAATAGTGGGCAGTGTCATAAACCAGCACTTTTGCACAGGCACCAATATATCCAGCCCAGCAGTCAGGCACTATTTTGATCAATGTCCAATCTTATTGACATTTTGGGAATGCACATGCTTGCCATTCCTGAACTATGCATCTGTTAGTCTTAGCTTTCCCCTTCGCATCTGTCACTGCTTAGCAAAAGATAAAAATGAACAAAAGCAAGATAAACGTAAAAAAAACACCTCTCATGTTTCTTTTGGAGAAGTCAGGGGGATTTCCATTTCATCAGAAACTCTGTAAAGTCAGATTTCTTACTAATGCCTTTAGTCAAAATGCTTTTCAAAATACCACATGTACACCTTAGTACTATCTTCACCTCGTGTTTCCATTATTACAAAAAGACATTACACCAGATATAAAGTAGATGAAGCTTAAAGCCTCTGTTTGTCCTGAGATCTACTGTGGGTGAGCAGTTCACATGTGTTCTCAATGCTGAGTATCTGTGATGGGCTGAGTAGGACATATTTTACTTCATATGAGGGGGGTCCTCCATTCACTCGCACCCACAGACGCTCAGCTGTTTCTGCGTTTTACTTTGGGATACTCTGAATGTGAACACGTGCAATTCCCCTGTTGCTTAAAGACTCAGCATGTTTCGTCGCACAGCCCGTCTGTTGTGGTACCCATGTGGTGGATAATGCTGGGACCCCCCATCTGAATTTTTCCCATCACTATATTGTAATGCTAAACTGTTTTTATGAATACAAGACACTGTTTACAAGATATTGTACATTGTACTGATGTATTTGGCCACAAGGTCTGGCAAGCTTTTCAGGAACCCCGGAAAACCATTTATTCAAACAATACATTCAATACATTCAAATAATAACCTTATCAACAGACAAGTAGTATTTTTTCATATGCAACATGATGGATCGTATTATCTAAAGATGCATTTCTTCAAAGCATTCAGTTTGGTCTCACTAAAACATTGGGCAAAAATGGAAAGCTGCCACATGTTCAAGTATTTCATCTAAAATATGGGGTGTGATCTCAACCTTTGTACTAAGCTGAATCAGTTCCATCCTATCCAATAAAGCATATCTTGGCACCAAAAGTGCTGGCAAAAGATGGCAGAGAGAGTTTCCACTGTACAATCACACTCCCCAGAGAGTGAACATTGCTTTTAAACATATAAGGTATAACAAAGAACTGAGTTACTGCTTTTGGCTGCTTTTAACTCTTCCATTGATCACGTGACGTAAAACAAACGCTGGACTCAAACCCAAAAGAGATTATAACATATTTTAAATGTATTGTGTATTTATTCTTTGGACTTTATTAGTATTAATAAAGTAAATTAAAAAGTGTTACCTTAAATGTTACCATGTAAATCTAAAGTGTTACCTACATTTTATGCATATAAAAAACAAAATATTAAACATCTACCCTATATATTTTAAATACAGTTCTTTTTAAATACCTCAGTAACTTTTTATTATGAACAAAAAAATGTTAAATGTTTTTTATAAATAAGAAGAGACTAAAGTCATGCCTTAAAAGAAAGTAAAAATTTTAAATTTTAAGACACAATACACAGATATATCAGCAGATACTGTATAATGTCTAATGTCTCTATGGGTTTAATTAAGATAATCTACAATCTTAAATAAACAGCTAAAATAAGTAGCTCTTCAGGAGTCTACGTGACCTCAGACCAATAAAACTACAACTAACATTTAATAATTGTCATTATTTGATCGATCTTTTTATATTAAACAAAAGACTTTGACAGCAGAATAAAAAACTTCCAAAAAATCATCTTGATTGTTTAAAAATAATGTTGCCATAAGTTTGTCTTTAACTGCAACTTTATTATTTTTATTTTAATAAAAAAGACAACACATATGTATATACTTTAACTGTAGACTGCTGGTTATTTTGTGCAGACAAGTTAAAGAAAAAGCCTTTCAGTTCAACTTTAGATTTAGTTTTAATGCAATTCATCGGTCTAGACTGGAGCCTGATTCAATTACTACCGACTGATCAAATGATCCAGAACAAAAATCTGACCATATATCTACTCCACTGTTATTCATTATTTGGCACAACTATAGTCTTACGACATAATGTTATTATATGTTGTAGGCAATCTGCTATACATGCTTAAATCAAAACCTGCCGTAACTCTCGGCGCCCCTGTCGCGCGCTCCCGTGCACGCTTTATAGAGAAAACCGTTATCTCACAATAAACAACCCAACTCGTCTCTCAATATAATTCCTGGTAAAACTAACTAAGAAGTTCACAAATATAGGCAAGCAGAGTGTTGCAATCACATAAACAACTTCAAACCCTCACATTGTGTTTGTTTAATGCCATTTCAAAAACTTTCAAAGCGAAGACAAAGGACTGAAGTAATGTAATCCTGTAAATAAAACCAAATTCTTACGAAACAATCTTTGCTTAATGGAAATATAACAGTTGCTTTATCAAAAGCCAAGACTATTTCTTATTAAAACTAAACAAACACAATAACCTTTAAGATGAGAGAATAATGCAATCGTACGGATTTATTTGTGGATAGTATAAGCAGAGCTGGATGCGAGACTCCCGCCAGCCACGAGACAACTAAAAGCCACAAATGCCACAAAACACATCACAACCGACTTAATATGTTACTTTTATCTCAGTTTGGCTTCGACATCAATATTTAACATCTGTGGAAAGAGCTAACGGGTTAGCTCAATAGTTTGGTGCGCTTAAAGAGACGCTTCTGTGAAAGAGGACGCTAGCGAAAAGACGAGTGAAAAACTTCTCCAAACGATTCACCGCCGTTTCTCACACTGGCATCTTCTGCAAATAAAGTATAAAAGTGTGAAGATGTTTACTCACATTGCATGGACAGGAGGAGCAGAACGCAAGCCAGTGGTGTTAACGCCATCTTGGAGTCGATGAAATGTTCAGTTTAGCCGTACATGCGCAAAGTAAAGCGCTTTAGGAGAGGATGAAGTGAGTGAGTGAGTGAGTGAGAGAGAGAGCGGTGTGTGAAGTTCCTATGACTACGAAGAGCATCGTTTTTATCAATATTTACATATATCCTATTTTATACAGTAATGTTCAAATGTTATCAAATTGTTTTAATTGTCTTAGTTTAAGTAAAACTACATTAGTAAACATATCACGCATTAAAATGTGGCTTATAGTAAAAAAAATAGTAGAGGATTAATTACCATTTGGGCCAATTCCAAGCAAATGTCAAACTTTGTTTGTAAACCATTTTTATGTTTATAGCATGATTTTTTAAAGTCAGGTAAAATGATGTTTTCAGAATTGTCACTCCATATTCCTCATAAATAGACACATTAAAATAAAACAATAATTTAACATAATACAAAGTAGCAAAACAGGCTCAGTTACTACTGCAATAAAGATAATCAGCCTGGCTGAGAATATGGGATCTGCTGAGAAGTATTTATTTTAAGCATAGTATTTTTGTATTCTTAATTAGAGATTGTGTTGGAGGAAATGAGGAACTGTTTTGATCTTAAGAATCACAGATATAAAGTTCAATATGGATTTTAGTATTTCACTCTGCAGAAATACCACATCACTAGAAGTAAAATGTGATGATATCACAACCTGTTTATGTGAGTTTGTCTAATGGCAAGGTCAGAGAGATTGTGCGCGTGAGACTATTTCAGTACAAAGACAATTCCAGTGACTGACAACAGGAGATAAGCGTAAATCCAGAAGGCTGAAGGCATGTTGTGTTTTTCCTATTTCAGAAATTATCGACAACAAGGATTTAGAGCAAGAGTCACTCTGCTTTGCAGCTAATACCAGCACTTAAACATAGACCTTAACCAGTTTGTAATCAGTGCTCTGATTGTCCATCGTGGGTTGAGAGGAGACGCAATGAGAGCTAATGGATATCAAGTCATTATATTTATATTTAGAATGTTCTATATTTTATATGGTGTGTACACCAGTCAAGGTCACTTACGTCCAATGTCACTCATGTTTGAAAAGAGAAATATAAATAATAAATAATAATAATATATATAAATAAATAATAAAATTGTTTTTATAAAAAGACAGTAACAAGACAACTGTAGGCTTAAAAATGCTAAGCATATGAATGTATACAGTATTATCTGAATGATTGAAAAAACTACACATAGCAATAGATTATTTGCACCAAAAAGTTTGCACCTTAGATGTTTATTGTGACTGCTTTATATGCAATAAAACAAACAAAAATAATAGTGAAATGTGTCTATGGAGAGAGCAGGGACAGATGGTGTAAGGTGGACTGTGTGATGAACTCAGGGGAGATGAATGAATCCCTCTGGCACACATCTTCACACACTCACGGCAAGCTCTGACCACTGAACACGCAGGAGAACAGGAGGAGTGTGAAGACATGATGTTTTCTGTGGCTGTGGAGATTTGAGTCATCACAAGAAAATTTAATTAGGAAAATAGATGGAGAGGTTAATTGAATTCAGGATCAAATTTGGAGAAAAGGTTTGTAAAGGTTTTTATTTCATTATGCTGATTAAAACGTTTTTTGGACATTTAAAAAGGAAATTACCCTGCAAACATGCCTTAATGTTTAAAAAAATTTGTTGTGTTATTAGTTTATTTAGCTTTAACCTGAATTTAGCTTTATCTATTTTTAGATAATAAATTTTTTTCAAACATTTAAAAAAATCATTTTAATTATTTTTTATAAATTACAGTAACATTTACATTTTTTAAAATACATTTTTTGTTCATTTTTACTGTTATGTAAATTTGTCAATTATTTCATCTTGAGCCTTATACCTTTCTATCAATTTATAGTTTGTCATGATTAGCATAAAATTCAACTATGAAATATTAAAGTGAATTGGGAAATAACATATGTGTTCCTCCTGAGTAACGGTGACAGTTAATAGGTTAAGGCCTTTTTATCTTTATCTTTTAACCTATAGTCCGGTCCTGGGCAGTCATGCAGAATTCTTGTAGACTTCCTGTTTAACACACTTCCTGCCATCACACAATATTAGCCACTTTCCTGCTGGCATAATTGATGCTATTCCTTTTGTATACCAGAACAACATACTTCCTCACAGGGTGTTCATAAGCAGGATGTGTGCATTAACATTACACATGACTCTATAGTTTCTGTAGTTGACTTCAGTATTCTATATTTGAGAAATTAAGAAAACTGCGTTTTTATTCTGTTCGTCTAATGAGTCTAAATATCACAAGACACATCTTGTCAAGCTGCCAACCCACAGCGATTTCAGCCAAAACTAAACTGATCCAGTCCTCCTGCAGTGGCCTTATACATCCAAGACATTAATTTGTACATTTAAAAATATTTGTCACACTCTACCCACTAGATATCAATGTTTTATAGAAGACCAACAGTTTTGCATTAAATACAAATAACATACACAAATATTAGCAGGGGGTTTATTTATTTCCTTTAGTTTCTCAATGATTTATTCTTGAAGGTTGTCACATACAGAAAGACTCTGAAGTGACTGACAACGTCAAGCATTTAATCAGACAACATTGGTCAGAAAAGATACATAAGCAATAGAAAGAAGTCTGTAGTTATTTGTAAAAGTTATTTGTACCCCATCTGTGGAACTCAAACAAATGTTATAAATGATCTGAAATACATTTTATTATTCTCTTTATCAGACTGACGTCAAGCCAGAGTTAAAGTGTTGTAGTTTTGTTACAGATATATGATAAGGCTGGAGGTCTAACTAAATAACTGAGTTGTTGCATAATCTGCTTAGGTAACGCCCATGTGTACTGCTATAGACAGGAAGTCTGATAATTAGGTTAGTATGCCCCTCCTCTAAAGTCACCTAGCTAATTTCACATGCTATGTAGCATGTGAACCTTCTTTTGACTAACTAAACTAATTTAGCCTTGCTTTATCAAGAAATCAATGTAATGTACTGAAGCCCCCACAGAATATTCAAAATAGGAAATTTCACCATAATCAACATTGATTACTTTTGTGCTGAAGCTCAATATTCCAGATACTAAAACATATGTTTCAAATCCAGTAATGAATCTGACTAATTGTGTTCAGATTTACAGTAAAACCCAATCATCACAGTTTCTATGAACTCATGGTGCAACATGTGGTCGATTGGATTGTGACACTTGTGGGGTGTGGACATTTTTCCTCCACATATTTTGAATGACAGTCGCGTGACGCGATGCATCGTAAGTCTTCGTTCACATAAACACTTCACATCCCGGTTGCATAAGTTTCACATGGCTCCTCTGTTTACATTAAACACTGTTTCTATATCTGACAACAACTACAGTATGTTGTCAGTGGCCATACCATCCTCTCTTCGCAAAGAGTTTGTCGGATGCCTTCAAACACGCAGCATCTGTGTGAGGAGAGGAAGAGCGAGTCCAGAATCAGGCATGCCATGCAGGCAAAAACACGGGACAGCTGCATTTCAACTCCAATTAGGTAATGGAAGCGGACAGTTCTGAAGCCCACAGCTTCAGTTGAAGGGGAGAGAGGGGATGAATCTCCTAACACGCACCCCCACATCCCTTTGGGCCGGGCTGGAGACAGGATGCAGGCGGACCATGCCAGCAACAAAAACAATTGCGGGGAACGTGATGTATGACATTTGGCAGATAACTTTAGGTTTGAAGGCGTCACTGTGAAATCACACTGTAGCTTATCTCAGTAAAGCCTGGCAGACGACAGTAGAATCCATTACTTTATTCACTTGGCGGCAGGGTCAACAGAAGTGTGAGCACTGATGGTTTTCACACCTAAATTAAGAGGGATTAAGACTCGCTGAATCCATTTGATGTAAAGCTCTAGATCACAGTGGAGCTTCTTAAGTAGTAAAATACAAGTACATTAGTGAAGCTTTCTAGAAGGTATTATGTTCCTAAACCTCTTACACCTTTCTTGTCAAGCTGTAATATGAAGTTGGATTGTGCTGGGAAATGTCCATGAAATGCAATAAAGGGAAAGTTCAGTAAAGACTTGTGGGCACTTTTTTTTGTGATTTTTATCAATATTTTCTATTATTTGTGTGTTTAATAATAAAGTGTTTTAATAGTGATTCTTAAAGGGATAGTTCACTCAAAAATACAAATTCTGTCACTATTTATTCATGTCAATCAAGTATATGACTCTTTCTTCTGCAGAACACAAAAGAAGATACTTTAACCTGTCACTGTTCCTCAGGTGCAACTTATTATTATTTCACTATTTACTTTAATATTTCATTATTAAATTATAATCTAATCATGACAAACTATATATTGATAAAAAGGCCTAAGACTTAGGAATAAATATTTGACACATTTTAATAACAACAAACATACTAATAACAAAAAAATATAAATTGTTTTAAATTGTAAATTTTAATAATTTTAAATTAAGTTCAGTTAATACCTACAATTAAAAAGAATAAATTTGTTTTAAAAATATTTAATTTCTAAAATTAAAAAAGATTTTATGTGTATACTTAATATGCGCAGTGACCGTTATTAGGTTAAGAAATTGATTGTGTCCATACAATGAAAGTAAATGTCTTCTTTTGTGTTCTGCAGAAGAAAGAAAGTGAAATGACATGTGAAAAAATAATTAAAACATTTTTTTTAACATCTCTCATGATGCAAATAGATGTATGTATTATTAAAACATGAGGTTTGTCTTTTAAAAAGCCTAAAGCTGTGCAATATGTTCTCAGATCCATGTTTACTCTTTCCAGGTATTAGTCACAAACAGATTAACCAGCTCGCACACCGATTCCTGAAATTCTTGGCACGTGAGGCATAAAGGTGTGTCCTTGGCCAACCCCAACACAGATGGGTGTGCTAAAGCTAGTTTTATCCACCTGTCTGGCCCTCCACGACTACAGCTGTCATGAGCCCCCTGCATGTCACGGGTGCATGCGGTCAGAAGAGCTAAAGACGGTAGAGCCCGAGCTGGCTGAAGCGTAGAGACGTCTGCCACGGGCACCGATGGCACTCAGCCTGGCGCTAGTCAATGTTTTATTAGCATGAAGGGGGACATGTGCAAAGAAGCAGCCGGGCAACCAGAATGAGCGAGATGATGAGAGAGGGAGGAGACCGTTTGGGGTATGGATGTCTGCCATGCGAGCAGATGCTGCACCTGGGTCTACAGCTCGACTAACCCCTACACGCACATATTAGCCATAGACTTATGCTTGTGAACACCCCCTGAACCAGTGATAATTATCCGGAATTGTATTTTTTTTTAGCCTGCTTGTTTAAGGTAATTTTCATTGTAGGAGGAAATTTATACACCTGCGTTGCATGGCAACCGTGTTGAGCAAGAATGCCACTTTATGGGGGCGATTCTCATGCTCCTTTCATTACTGTATGCAATTGTAAGTGTTGTATAAGTAAAGGCTACCATGACTGCTTAACAAATGTATTTCATTTGCTATAATTTTAACAACTTGACTAAGTTAAATTTGTTACACTGACATTACACTTCACATGAGGTGTATATAATCTAAAATAGCCTCCCAGCAGTGGAAGGATTTTAGTGTTTTCCAAATGGTTGTTTGCATTCCAGACTGGATGTCAAGGTTTCCAGATCTTTTAAGATGCTGCCAGCCCTCCTTAAACCCTTGAATGCCCTTTGGCAAAGTGAAATTCTCCGAGCAGAAGCAATAAGCTGGAGTGCAGATGATGAATTCATAACACCTGTATTGCTGGTGTCTTACAAAACAAATCCTGTCGACTCAATCCGTTTGGGTTTAACAGTGTAATGTGCACAAGGTGTTTTTCGGGAGAGATACTTATAACATCTGGAGCTGGCCAGCGTCTTAACATCACAAGCAAATTAAAGCCATATGTTGTAATATGAATTCTTTACAAATGCACACATATATATATATATATATATATATATATATATATATATATATATATATATATATATATATATATATATATATATATATATATATAAATTAAATTTATTAGCAAATGTTGCACTAGTCAATTATAGAGGACATAAACTTTATAAAGTATTATCAGAGATTATTTTTTCATTAAACACAACAATCTATAGAAAGGCACAGATGTACAGTTCATCAAAGTAATGCTCAAGATATGACATCAGGAGAACTGTAGTGTTTTATGCAGGACTCTTCACTGCATTATTCACTGCTTTCATTTTTTATTAAAATGTGTCATCACACGCTCAGAAATTTAAGAGAAGTTGTCAGCAAGGTTTGTGAGAGGCAAGGGTCGCACCAAGCAGCGTCTTTTGACCTTCTAATAAAATTAGGTTGAGATGTTGAGAGATTTTTGACATTTGCCAATTTAGAAATGTATATGCTAAATGCTTTTATGCAAGCTCTCTGTGTAAGTATTATTGAAACTCCTTCCCTTAAATTTGCACAATACAGGTTGTGTTATTTGTTTCAGAAAACACGCCATGTATTGCCCTGCCTTATTAACTGTCTGAGTCATTCACAACACAAAGTCTGTAGATGTAGAATATATTGACTTCAACACTGCCTCCACAGCCTTCATCTTACATAAAGCATTACTTAAAAAATAAAATAAAGGTAAGTACAAGTTACAATTACAAATACTCTCTCACCCTGCACCTGAGGGCTTAACGGCTAAACGGCTGTTAGACCAGATGAAATGAAAATAAACAGAACACAACAATGCTGCATAGCTTTAATGCCAAAGATGACTGGTAAGCATCATAAGGTCTCCAGACTGTCAGTTGTTGTCATTTCATGAGCTGCCAAATGCTTTCTAATATTGTAAATGAAACACAGGGGATGGAATGTCATCAGAATGTACAGTTGACATCAAAGTGTGTAAGCATCACTCAGAGTCTGGGGAGGAGAGATGACAGACGAGTGGGTCTCTCTGCTATGGGACGTTCTTTCTGCCAAGTTAGAAAAGCCTCCTGGCACAGATATGACAAAAGATGAAGACATTGTTTCTTGATCATGTACTGTTTACTCTTAGACTGGCAAACTTTGTAAAGTAGGTTACTGTGGTGGCTGGTGATGGAAAATGACTTGCAATCTGCATTGCATGAAAGGTTGGGTTTGTCTTTTTAATCTATGTTTGCTATTCAATGGAAAATAAATGGCACTCTTAGGAGGTGGAGATTATAGAAAATAGATACACTTTAAAAAATTGTGCAAAGTCGATCATGTGGGTTACAAATTAACATAATAGTATATAAACACTGTATATAAATAACTTAAATGAGTTGTGAATCAATCAAATTGATTATTCAAGTCATTTCCAGTGTGCCATCCACAAGTGTATAAAGCACGTCTTTTGGTATAACAGACAGAAAAGCAAAATGCACTAGACTGCCACTCAGATATCCATTGCAATGCTAAATGTTTAAGCGGGAAGTCTGCTCGAGGCAGTGGAGCCCTGTGAAGAGGTCATAAATGCCTTGTCAGATCAAAGGAAACTCACAGTGTACCTGTTAGTGGAAACACCTGCCCACAGCAAAGTCACTTCAAGTTTCTCCTCAACAACAGGCCTGTTTTAAGACTGCCAGCAGGCACACCGACAGAAAACGGCTCTGACAGCACACGACTGAGGAGAGAAACACATTGTGATGCACTTTGAACTTTACTCCAGTTGTCATTCTTTAGTGCTTTACAGTATATGAACACATTATTCATTTTTTGTAATAACCTTGTCACCTGATAATAATGATGACAACATAAGTAATGATGTAATTTAATTCTTTAATTTATGTGTCTATGTATATTCAGTTCAATTAGGATTTCAAAATCATTTGTTGTCAGATATTGTAATGTTTTTTTTTAAGGAAAGATATATCTATATATCTATATAGAATATCTACAATATTACTTTAAAACAAAGGAAAGACGAATTGTAAACATGTCTGAATTAATTAACAGCAAACACGGAGTCATTGAAGACAAAACTGCTCTTGTTAAATACTGACATCTAGCGGTTGAAATAACATCTGCATCTCATTATCAATCCATTAAACATCTATTCATTTATACATCAAAATTTTGCCTTGACTACATAATAGATGCTTTTGGTTTAATTTGGTCTTTTTTACAGAGCGAGTACATCAGCTAAAAAAAACATAGATGACTACAGCATATATTTTCTTATATTTCTTATAACACGTCCAACATCAAATGCTATTTTAGGTGTTGTCTGTCAGGAAAACAAATGTAAAAATATATTGTGGAATGGCAGTTATTAAAAGTAAACTATAGGGGGAGCCATTTCACTTACAATTTCAATGTCACAATCAATAACCAATTTCTCCAAAAAAAAAGAGTTGAGAATCTAAATTCATCCCAGACCCTAAACTAAAGTTGATCAGATTACGTTTTCTAAAGATTTCAGAAGTTTTCCAAACTTTCCACTTAAGCAGATGATGCAATGAATACTCACTGTCTGTTACCACACAAGACTCGGGGGATTAAGACTGATGTTGCTTTTAATGTGTGCGTTTAAAAATAGCCAGTGATAATGAAGTTAGTGTAAAATCACATTGAATTTAAATTGCCTTCTGTCTGAATGCAGGGTACAAACCTCAATGACGCCTGTAACTGCATTTTTTCAGCTGCTGAAAAGATGTGCGACACAAAACAGTTTAATAAGAAAATAAAATTAATGGTGAATGATAGATATAATATTACGTGAATTACAGTCAAGTTGATAATAATCATTCACACATGATACATATAACAAACACACACACACACACACATGATGAAAATCTCAGGGGTCAGGGGTCCTCTGCTGCAGAGTGGTCTTGCACCCTTGTGTCACACCACAACCAGGAGATGTTGTATCTAACAAAAGTTGCTAAGCAATGGTGTCCCGCTGGATGCACTCTACTGGATAAGTTCATCCCCAGAGACAGCCCCGTCTTATACGCTGGAGTGAACCCCGGGTTTCTAAGAATGAAACCTTTTGGATTACACTTGTTTTTCACATCATATGGTTCTCCTTATGGGAGTTTTCATCAGTGTACTATTGCCATGTACTCTCTTCTGTTTTGTAACCTCCATTTACAGATATCGATCCCACTGGTAAATGCTCTCACCAAGTAGCACATATATTTCCTGTCTTTCGAATACTTACAAACATAACATATATTGCTTTCTTTTCTCTTGACTTTCAAAAGTGTTATATTGTTGTGTTATTTTTATTAAAGCAAATTCACAAGTCCTGCTGGCATGGAGACAAGAGTTACATACTGTAAACATACATAATTATGTTTACAGATGCCAATTAAAAATCTCCTATCTGCTAAGACGCTAATTAAGACACCTATCTGCAATATTTAACTATGTATGTGTCTTAACCTGCAAGTTTAGATGGTTTAGATGTACATACCATTCAAAGTGTCATTTACAGTGTTGATGACTATGAAAAATAATGCTGAATACACATCTATAGCTTACCAGCCAGCAAACACCACCTGTTTATTTCAATATATAAACACACATCTATAAATACTAAACCAGGCTGTCTTAAACATTATCTGAGTAAGTACAACTGTCCAAATTAAACTAAAACTCACTTTTCAAAATAGTCATTTATTATCTTCTCAGTTATTAAAAGTAAATATATTTAAATTAGGTTTAGTGCTAGGCCTGTGTGCTACAGCAGTATTTATTAAAGTCCTGGAGACTATCTGACTCACTCCAACTCTTCCCTGTACTTTAACATGCAGGGAATCACGCAACACACCGTGACGAACAAGCCTGAAACCATGGCAACCACAGATCAAGCGGCTTGTTCTTTCTGCCATACGATCAGAATCACAGTTTGGCTGACCAGCGGACTGCTGAAGGTAGGCCGGCAGCTTGATTCATTGTTGTGATTCATCTATGTAGGTCTAACAAGCGTGTTCATTTCAACACCTCCTTAGTACACGAGAGGGAGTCTGGAACAAGTGGGGGGCGGGGCTTGTTGACTCACAATAGACACGGAGGAGATGAAAAGATAAGTTAAGGTTTCTCCCCGTCCATCAGAACACTGTGAGAAGTGTGCTGACTCACGCTGAAGAAGAAGTACTTAATGTACGGCACGTATCAGTGTAGGGACGCTTAACAATGACGATGAAGTGGTCCAAGCTGTACAAGGCTTTGTGGGTTGTTTGTGGGTGGCAGCTGAGAGGGTCGTGTCATTCAAACAGTATCGTGAAACGGGGCACTTCTTCATCATATATTATAATTGTGTTTGTGAGGTAAAGGTTGTAGATGACATCATCCCACACTCCGCACATTCACACTAAACATGAAACATTGTGTTCTTGACAGATACTTTCTTTTATATGCTAGGATATACTTTTTTCATAAAACAAACTTAATAGTATTAGACTGACTTAACAATTAAGCTATTCAATTCAATTTTTAAATACATATATTTAGCAAAAAAAAGTAACTTTAATTAACTATAGAAATTACACACTTCATTTAAGTCACTTTGCTAAAATGATGACAGTTTCAAATTGGTTTCCTAAACACTACTCTCACTTGCCATTGGTTAGACACACAGTAAAATACATAGATATCCTAAATTAATGCTATTTATATGTGTTGCTGTGATAAAACAGTGTTTTGATATTGTGACCACCATTTACGCTAGGAGAATCAACCAAAGAATGCGTATAGTTAAGATTGGAAAATGTATTTTAAAATGTTCATACATAATTTATGATTTTGACCTAATTGCGATGAAAGTAGCATACTATATTAAATATTAAATTGTATACTGGATTAAAAATGACAAAACAATTCTGACCCTGCCTGAGAAAACCCAGCTAAAGTCATTTGGGATTTACTGTTTTCATCATAAATAATGTTAACAACATTCTGTGAAAATATAACCTTTATATCTATAATACTGATAAGATTATGTCAAAGATTTAAATCATAACAAAATTAATAGTTGAAATCAACTATTTGACTGAATTAGATTTTTAGCCTGGTTTTACAGACAGGGTCACAAATGTTCTCATAGCTGTCGATGAAGCATTGCTAAAATTGCTCTGGGTCGTACCTCCTTGTGCAGGCAGCAGTAAACTGAGTCCTCATGCTGAGAGGTTAGTGTGAATGTGAAGGTCCCTTATGGATCCCACTGTGAGAGGTCACTGTCTGTGGGTAGATGGTACATGAACATATCGTCATAAAATGAGTCACCTGGACCCCCTGGTGTCCACTACATTTTTTAAACAGATTACAAACACACCCCAACACTACCGCCCACAGCAATGATAAAACATGTAAGAAAACTTTAAGAGAGTATGACAGCAATGACATTTAACATCTATTTATCCTTTGAAGCAGGAAACTTACGCGGAATCTCATTTCTCTCCAAGAGGAATAATATAACTTAAATATAATTTATAGCAGCGCATACCTAACAGACAGTCTTTTCCTCGCCTCTGACCATCTCTGATCTCCAGACATGTAATCATTTCTTCAACTACTTTCTTGATCCAGCCAAGTGGCTCGACGGCCCCATTTGCAGGAATGACAGGGCAATATTTGCTCAGTGCTTACTGAAGCAGTCAGGTCCCACAGGGAGATATCAGGCAGCCTTGTTAATATTCCACACTGTGGTCAGGCTCTTGTGAGAGATCACAGTAGATGAAGCACACCATGTAAAAATGACACTGTGTCGCTAACTTCTCTCCTTGACTGCGACCTCGCCCTTCTTCTCTGCCTCTTGGGAGACGCTCCTCACATTCGTTTTTTTGAAGCGCTAATCTGTGGAGAGCCTGCTACCACTACACTTTTATCTTTTTTCTACACTTTTACAAAAACTGACATGTTGTCAAATTATAACTTTAAAAATTGTTCCAGAGCTGTAGCGTGGAGGACTGTGCACATGCTATGGACATATCCTCATCATGACCTATACATCCTATATCTGATTTCCTATCCCCTACTCTTCTATCTACATTTAACTGTAAAAAATAAAGTTCAACGATAAAATAAATATTTTGCTCTAAAGCCTTTGGCTGAGCATAGGCAACACGCGTGGGGGCACTTACTGTGCATTACTGCTAAGTAGTCAAGGCTTTGGGAAATATATTTGCTGAATTTTTACTGACTGCAAAAACATTGTTTATTAGACCATGCTCCATTTGCTCATGAAAAAAAGTTTTGTGTTTTAGCCCTAATTACTACTACATGTCCAGTTTAGAAGAAAAGGTGTACAATTTGGCCATCTAACAGAGGTCAATAGCCCTTTTCATTCATGTTTTCGACGTAAAAATAAATCAAAGGAAATTTGAAAGGTAATATAATTGTAAATATTGTTTCAGATAGGATTGTAAAAGCAATTTAGACTCATAATCCACCAAGATTTGATAGGACCAAAACAATCAAATGAACTATTTTTTGCTTTGCGCAATGTTTAGCCATTGAGTAATGAAAAACTATAGCTGATTTCAATTATATATATTTTATTATATATATTTTACATTTAGAAAACCATTTTGTTAAATAACCTGCTAAACTACTACTAAAATCTAATTTAACTAGTTTAAGTCAATATTTATAATATTTATTATAGTAGGACTGATATTAACAATAAGAAATTAGAATAAAAAAAAAAACAATTAGAAAAAAAGCTCCTGAAGGTAAAAACTGCACATTTTCACTTTACAGTGTTACCAGTGTCTGGTTCAACATCCAATAATATGCCTAGAAAAATAACAGGCTCCTCCCCCTAAAAGTTATGCTTGTGAGTCTGCGAGAAGCAGATAAAGACTAAACACAGCAATCTCTCTAAATGTGAAAACATAATAGGTAACATAAAGGGTTAAAACACAGAATTTTAACCCAGAAGCTTAATAAAAAAGTGTCTCCTAAGAAACTCTCAAGGCCTTTCTCTTCCATTCCAAGTTAGTATGTTTAGAGACTAGATACATCCAACAATTGATGATGTCATAGCTTGCTGAGCCACACAGATATGACTCAGATCTCACACTAATAACTAGTGATTGAGGGCATTAAGTGTATGTGACAGTGCTCCAAAGGCCCATTTTACATCTGATGGGGGTGTGAAAGGTCAAGGCCACATCCAGCGTTATTATTCCTCTAATTCAACCGCCTGTCACAATCTTTCTGCTTCCAGTTTGTGTGAACAGTCTAAGCCATTTAATACAGGCCTATCAGCGTATAAATTGTGCTCATATTATGGCTGTATTGTTTAGTACTACTTAAAGTGCTAACTCAAATGCAATTATATTATTTATTAAGGCTAAATATGCTTTTGGCGAAATGATTAAAACAAGATGGTGTTTTGGGACTTTATATTCTGCTAACAACTGTGTCCATGAACTGCATGCAAATTCAACTTAAAATCAATTGAGCTTGGATCAAAAAGCTTTTGTGTGCAGCTTTATAAGAATAAGCTTTATATACTGCAAACTTTATTGGTTTTGGGAACCACAGTGTATAACATGACAATATCTACAGATAGGGTCTATCACGTATAGATGCTTTTGATGTACTATACGGGTTCTAACAGAAATGCAGGATATGTTTGTAGTACTGTATTGAGGTCATGAGCTGTCTTTAAATGGTGTAGCTTGACATGTTAATGGAAGCCTGCTGTGTCTCAGGATAATGCTGTAAGCACTGTTTGTTTTCTGCCTAATTAAACAGAGCGAGTGCCTGCTAGTCTCCACACTAATGTGCACTGCCCATCTTTGTATCTTAGTCACTTCATCTTTACATTCTTGTTATGCAAAAGCACATTGCAGTTCACTCTTCCAGCCCAGAAGAAAAAAATATTTTCATGAATGATGATTTATGTTACGATATGTACAATATGATTTACATCATACAAAACTCTGATTTGTAAAATAATTATGTTTACTATGAGATCAGGTTGTGAATACTCAACTCTTATTGGTCAATCATGTTATTCATGTGCTGGGATATTTCTGAAAAATAAGCACACTACTACAATTCTTCTATTAATAGCTAAAATCGTGATCAATTTAGCAAAATTACTAAACAAACACACAACTGGCATAAGATGTATAAAACTTAAGATTGATCCAATTCAACAGAAATCAAAAGTTCTGTGGGTGCAGAATCCATAGTGACCTGTTCTCATTAAAATGGCTAAAGACAAATGAATGATTGCAGATACACATTTCTTTGAAATATTATGCCATTTGAACATGTTTTGATGTTCAGAATCTTTTATTAACACATCTGCTTAAACACAGATGCTCTTGAACATCATCACACAAACAAACCTCAGCGCTTTTAAACAGGCTGAGCTTTTAAGCAACGAGCCTTTGAATGCCTCCACCAAAGGCCTGTCTACAGCAGAAAGCAGGAGTGACCGAGATGGACTCTCAATATGCCAGCAATTAAGTCTGAGCACCGCTATAAAGCATTAACAGCGGGGTCGAAGCACGCTGTTCTCTGATTTATCGGCACGTTTCCATTGAGAAAATGAGAATGTGAAGTAGACTTTCCTCTGAGAATCAGGCTAACTAATAAGAGCATCACAACGCTGACCAAAACTCTTTTAGTTATCCAGTTTTAATAAGGCACGATTTGCACAGAACACATTTTGTCAAACAAATGTTCTCCTGGGAATGACATGATGCTGGATGTGTATAAGATAACCTTGACTCAGTGTGTATATTATGTGCTGTTTACAGTTTACAGTTTAATCGGGTTTGAGTGATCTGACTTCAGGGCATGAGGTGTACTGTTTTGATAATGTTTCGCTCAATAAAAAAACTGAACGATGATTTTTTAATGCACCTTGCCTCCTGTTGGCATTAATGTGCAGCATTCTGTGTAATCTAGACTGAAGGCAATGTTTTAATGAAACATTAACTCGATTACAGTCCAGCCTGCATCCAGTTATAGATGAAGATGACTCAGGTAACAAACGTCAGTAAGCACAGTGTGAAAGACTAGTCACACTCATTTAATTCAAAGATAAAACTGTTTAAAAACAACTCTATTTTTGTCAAAGCATGAGTTGATCAGTGGGCAGGAAAAAACATTTTGTGAGTTTGAGAGCTTTATCTTCTGTTTTTATTAGGATGCAATAGGAAGCCTTAAGTTTAACATTTAAAGTTTAGTGTTGACTTTTAGAAATATCAAAGTGAATATTTTATTTTATTAAACACTTTACTGGATTACTGGATTTATTGAAATGAATAGTTCAGCTGTACAGCTTTGTAGCCATCTGACCGATAAAATAAATAGCACACATTCCTAAAATATCCATTAAAATGCAACTAGGACCTTGCAATGAATAATCCATAATATCTAATGCATGCAACAGTTTTGGGTGATTTAAATTAAATCTTTTTAATTAATCTGACACTTTCTCACCAAAGTGAGTCATGTTTGTATTTCTGGTAAATACAAATAAAGTAAAGGTCTAATAAAAATACCATACATCATTTTTTACCATCTACTGTAAGTACATGGGTAGGTTACAAATATTAGTTTACAAGTAAATGTGTCCTATGGTGTGACAGCAAAAATGTAGAAAAACCTTAATAATATACTGTACAAACAGCACGAGAGATGTATCTTCAGTAAGTTTAAGCAGAACTGTCATACTGCTGAGATTAAAATTCCAGTTCGGTCCCTCATTGACCTTAACACTGACGTCATTTTTATTCCAGTCTAGCTGTTCATAAAAATGTGTTGACAGTATAACACAATTAACATATATTGCCCTGGGAAGGGTTTTATGATTAATTTTGTGTCACCAGAAATGACATCAGTACTCTACGTACTTTACAGTTGCACAGAAAACAGTGCATTCATAAGAGTTGTGAAGTCTTAACATAGAAACAGCTGTTGTGGAGGTGGCAAATTGCTTTTCCTGGTCAGTGTGACTTTATGTAATAGAGATGAGCAATGAAAATTATGATTTATAGAAGAGTTCAGATGGTCTTGATAATAAATATATTCTACACTTTTATGGATGCTCATTTTATGCCTGTTAAAGTATAAAAATATTTCTTAAGCAGAGATACTAAAAGTACAAAAAAAGTTAGAGTTAGAAAGACATTTTCATAAGGACCAAGATAAACTATTTGTATAAAACAATCAAATTTTAATTTTGGTGTTAGCAAATGATTATCTAAGAACACTCGACTCATAAGGGACATGTGCTCTATAGTGTTTTTTTGGTATAAGAAATGACTCACTTGTCTGAAACAAGAGTGAATTGAGCAAAAATATTACTTTGCTATTTATTTTCCATTACAAGAATAAAATTAATTGTTTTATAATCAGCAGAATTCACAGTTCAAGGAAGGCCTTTAAAAAGAAACAAAGCCAAATCATTCTCTAAATGCAACACACTTGATCAAGCTATGCAGTCTGGTTGTTGAGCATTATTAAAGACTTTAAAAGTTGTCTGCCTAGAGGACAGCGCAGTTCAATTACATAGTTCAGTGGCCCACAGCGAATGGACAAGTTCAGTGACAGGGCTGGATTTAGACAGAGCTTCAAAAACATGCTGTCTGATTTTCACCATGCATGATTTTCAATTCTTAACACAGAATGTGTACAGGTTTTAATGCGGTACAGAGTGGTCATGTGTATGTATCAGGAATGTGAGAGATGACAATCAGGCTGCTTTGGACAGAGTTTAGACTCGGGTCCAATGGGACAGAGAGTCACTGTGAATGTTCTGCTGTGTCACTCAGAGTTTTGACTCCTGATATCTCAATGAGAGCTGAGCGCAGAGTTAACTTGCTCTCATCTTTTCATTGTCAGTTCGGAAAGTATTTCCTACACCATTGTCTTCTTATTCAGAGAGGCACGTTCCAGCACTGGGGAGGATTATATTTAGACTGTCTCACACGTGTCTCTTTGTGTAATCCCTTGGAGGTTTAACTCGAACAGTTTGACTCATTTGCCCGACTCATAGATTTTAGAACTTTAAAAGAGTAATTAAAATTATAATTAGCTTAAAGATTATTTTAACAACAACTACTTGAAAACTATAAATAGGAATGTTTAACAAATTATGTAAAAATCGCTAAAAAAAGAAAATTAAAACCCATTCTTTTTAGACACTCACAAAACCAGCCAATAAGAAAATAATCTTTTTACGTGAATCACTTGGCACATTTGGGTTTTCCAAACTGAAAAAAAAAATTGATTCTCAGAGTACAAAGAGTACTTTGACATATCTGTAACACATCTCAGTCATGCACCGAACAAGATGTTTGGAAAGCCTCTTCTCACATCCACATAAACCTAAGATGAGTGGTGATATCACGACTTTATGAATGACACATTCACAGCACAATCTGTTAACAGTACATTATGTCCACCACACATGCCTTTTCCCCACACATTACCCTTTAAATGTAGTTACAAGTGTAGTATCCAAACCTGCACCTCAGACCTGACAGTAAATATACAGTTTAAAATATCACATAAGAAAGCACTTAGCAACATATTTTATCTTTAAGCTTATAAAATTCTGACAAGAATGATTTTTAGCACAGATTATTTGAAGTGCATGAGGATCCACAACCATGCATATGAATCACATACAGGTGGAAGTAAATGAAATAGGAAAACCAATAACTCTAAATACATAAATAATAGGTCCACATAAATCATCTTTTCATTACTTACAGAGTAAACCCCTTTACGCTTAACAAGTCGTGAATTATGCATACAGTTGCTCTTTTTTATTACAAATGTACAGTACTTCAATGTGAGCTTAGAGAGTGAGAACTTTTCTCGTCATTATGAATCAAAACATTTGCATTTATTGCGTCATCATTCATTGTGCATTTACCAATCATTAACAGAATCATTACAAATCAGCTTTCAATCAGCTCCTGATGTAATTGCATATTTGTACTTGGCTGTTGTTGACATTTGTGAACAATCAAACCAACTTCCCTGTTCCCTTCCTACAAAACAGTAACAACGCTCAGGGCCTATTTGAATCTCAGAGCAAAATACCATTTAAAATTAGTACATTCTAGAAACTGTGAATTGCATAAACAAGCGTGTTTGTGTTTCTCCAAAGAACAATGAGACGAGAGACACGAGAGTTGAGTTTGATGAAGCGCTTGCTTTAGGAAACAAAAAGCTTAGGTTGAAAGTAATAAACATCAGTAGGGAACAGACTAAGCTGACATAAAATAATCAAATGAAAATTGAATTGAATTGTGAACAGAAACAACTCATGGCTATTCAGCCTATAATTACAGGTCTTTCAGATGTCTGAGTGCTTTCAAGAAACGAATTTATTTGTTGGCCAATATCCATATATTTACTGAATTGTTTTGGTCCAAATGCAAGACAACATTTAAAAATATTGAATTTTATTGAGTTACACCTAGAAATGTAAGCAAATCTGTAACATTACTGATTAAGGATTTTATTGCTTTCATTAATATTCAGAAAATCTCTTTGATCTTATAGACAACTGGAGGCCATCCTTTTATTACAGCAAAAGGAGGACATAAAATACTAAGAAGTTCAGATTTTCACCCAAATTATTATGCTGATAATATAGTCAGTCAGTCTGCCTGTGGCAGGAATATCTAAGAATGTTTCTTGCTTGTCGCTGCCCACCAACCAAATAAATCACACTTGTACCTTTAGCCTGTCAATAAGAATTACAGGCCTGTAATCCAGGCCCAGGGACATATTACTGAGGAAGAACCCATAAAAGGTGGCATTTGTGTCAGCATTATTAGGAATGAGCTGTGTGAAATTTACAATCATATTGAAGCATCACCCTCAGTAAAGGGAAGATGTAACTATGGCGATGGAAGAGACTGACACAGAGGACAGAGGTGGGACCAAGGGTTGTGACTGAATCACTATGAAATGATTATGAAGATTTAGTGGAGAACAGTGTGTACACATAATGAAATCCTGTCTTTTATAGTCAGAACATACGGGGGAGTGTGTTTCATTGTTGATGTGACAGGAATATTACAGCATTCTCAAGTGTGATGTTGTTAAATGCTGAGTAACAGGATGTTTGAAATAAACCAATACATATTTAAGGGGGAAAGACACTTACAATCCTATCACAAGCGTTACTTCAGATGTTTAATTCACCGGTTGATGTAAGGTCTCTTACAATAGGTATCCTTGGAAGTCATCAATAATTTTATACATCCTCTGCTGGTGAAGATTTGCAATTACAATGACCAAAGAATAGAAATAGGAATAAATACTCCTTGTCTTTACATTCTTGACCATGCAATATCTTCTCCTATATGAATTAGGCTACATATAAATTCAGACCACCATTCTTTACTCCTAATGTTTTCAGTAGTATATAAGATACTGTATCTTAAAAGGATAGTTTACCCAAAACAAAAATTCTTTCATCATTTCCAACCCTCATAAAAAAACAACATGAACGATGATGAATAAATGATGACAAATTTTTATTTTATGGCAAACTATTCCTTTCAAAGACATTTTACTTAAGGTTTCGAGATCAAAGCTCTTTCGGATCATTATGAAAGCATGCTAAACTTCAAACTGCAAATCTATCAAATATCTGTACTTTCTCTAAAGGAAGTAAAACAGACCTGATCTGGTTGTACACGGAAACATTTTCCAAGGGAAAAATAAATCTTGCTCTGGCTTAAACACGTACTGAGCTCTGACACAGAGCTGATCTGATTAGAATATGCAGAGTTTGGTCATAATTCTGGATGAATGTTGATTAGTGCTCTGTTATAATGACCTCTTTTATATAACTGAACCCCCATTACTGTATATATGGCACATTTCCAACTTATAAATGTTATAAATGTGTTCTGTTTAGTAAAGAATACTCTTATGTATGATGTTTTGTTTGTAAAAGTGAGTAAAACAGGATAAATATTCGCCAGGGATAGGCATATTTTCTTTATTTTAATTAAATTTAATTATCCAGATCTCTTTGTTGGAAAGCTTATCATACAGTAATGAATCTCACTTCTTCATAGATCCATTGCAATTATTCCACTACGGATGATTTCCCAGCCTTACTTTAATTAGCGTATTATAGGATTTTTATGAATAAAAAACCCTAGCACACTCCTCTATATGCTCACAGGGGAATCATTTTCTTTTTGGCACAGATCTTTTTGCTTTAAGCTTTCATTAGGTAATCTCTCTGACACACTGTACATTACATACTGTATCTCTCTCTCTCTCTCTCTCTCTCTCTCTCTCTCTCTGTTTCTCCAATACTTCAAACCTCTCTTCCATCTTTCTGTGGCTCTGCAGTTTCTTACTTCTAAATAAAAACCAATTAGTCTTAGCACAGACATTAAATATAGTCCAGAGTAACCACCTATTTATCTTAAGAGGTTGACACCTCTGTTGAGATGCTGTAAGACAACAGGAAGACATGTGAAGGAATCTGTAGGGTGACAGAGATCAGACTATGTGCCATTGCATGGGGATTCTGCTACTGTTGCATCCATTTATTGTATGTTTTAGAACAAACAAAACTCCAACCCAGATAAAAGTGTCATCTCTCAGGCAAGATCTTTCAGTTCTGTCAGAGAATGTCAACTTGATTTGTGTTTAGCCTGATACAGTCTGAAGGCAGGATACAGTACCACAGGCCTGTTATATTAACACACACCAGGATGTACACAAAATACTTTCTTACACAAAGTAATATAACTGCACTCTTCTTTTCAGAGAAATAGATTTAGATGGCTTGACTCACGCCTCCCTGTCAATTTTCTAAACTAATACAGTCATGCTCTGAACTAACAGGCATACAAGATGTTTCTGCTTCTGCACATGTAGTATCTACATCAGGGATGGGCAAACTTGGTCCTGGAGGGCCGCTGTCCTGAGTTTAGCTCCAACCCCAATTAAACACACCTGAACCAGCTAATCAAGGTCTAATTAGGCATACAAGAAACTTTGAGGCAGGTGTGTTGAGGCAAGCTGGAGCTAAACTTTGCAGGACAGTGGCCCTCCAGGACCGAGTTTGGACACCCCTGATCTACATGTTCACTCCCCAGCAAAGTGATACAAACATGTAACAATATGTAAGCATGCTATATATAGTGTACTCACTTGTGAATCTGAAATGCACAAGTCGCTCTCCATCTTTGCACCAACCATTCCTTGAGGAATATGTTATGGCTATAAGTCCTCCAAAGTACAGCTGAGAGCCTACATAATTGAAGAAAATCCTCATGCTGCTGGAACAAACGGATGTGACATGTCATTTTGAGTCTGAAAACACAAAACAACTATTTAAGCTATATATTTATATTTAATATTTAATACTAATTAAATGTCAATGTTATTTTTTAAGTTAAGTTGTTTTTATAAGTTAAAGCACTTCACCACTAGCTAAAATTTAAAGTTGAAATGTAAAGCCAAGTTGATTGGACTTAAAAATGAAAGGCAGCAATGAATTTTTTACAGTGTGATGATAATTTACTCGCAACCAAGTTATTCTAAAATACAAAAACATGGCTCACGTCCATCTTCATCTGGAACCGATGTCTGATTTTTAAACACCAGCAAATCTTTGTTCACCATAATGGCAGAATGTGAATTACACACTAGGACTGTAGAGCGCAAATGACATCTTTATATCTAAAGTGACAGCACCACAACTGCAGTGAACTTAAATTATGTACATAATTAGAGTTGTTTCACTGGGGTAAAAGCTTATGTGCTAGTGATATAAAGAGGGCAGTTGACTGCAAAGCAACCGCACTGGGGTGTATGACCCAACATATTGATCATCAGGGGTGATTCTGTGTCCTCGCTGTACAAATTCACAGGTTGCCATGGTTATAACCCAAACACTGTCAATGTGATGTGAGAGAGCTGATGCTTTTGAGTTGGCCTAATGAATTTTCTGTTGGGGGTTGACTGTAGCTGACAGTAGGTCCACATGACCTACTTTCTATTCCCTAAATCCAAAGTGCCACAGCCAGGCATCTCTGCCAGGCTTCCTGTGGGCAGCCAAGAGCCATGCAATTATTTGTTCAACACTGACCAGAACAAACAGGGATTACTTTTCTTACAATTACAAATGTTTTAAAGGTGTGTGTGTGCATTTGTATTACTGTACGTCACAAGGTGATCTACAGAAAAACACAAGGCTGGAATGCAGAGAAGTGTCCTGCCACTTGATTCTGCGAGCATGGATTCTAAAGAAGGAACAGGATGATCGATAGTCGTGCTGCATTTTGTCAATACAACCCTGATACGCTGTTAGGGGTTGTGATAAACTCTACAATTCTGCACTACTGCGCCTTTTTCTGAGATAAGATCTTCTTGATTTTCGAGTTAGCAAGATTTATTAGATTAGGTTTAATTTATAAGACGTCTACTCGGTTTAATCTAGCCCTAGTGCTTTCTTGTTTCGTATATATTTTCACTGCTCTAAGGTCAAATTCAGCTCAAGTCAAGTCTACTAGAAAATGAATGCCATGAGGGTTTGACTTCTGAAACAGCAACGCTAATGATCTAACTCAATTTTACATAAATAAAAACAACTAATAGGGATACCTGTTTGTCTTTCTAATCTAGGAATCAATGTCATTGACAAGCTGAGTTGATCAATTGCAATTACTTTTAAGAAAAAACACAGGAATGGAGAAATGAATGTAACATTGGAGTAGATAACTGGTTTAGGACTAACAAAACGTTTAAAAAAGACAGAACATATGGTGCATTTAAATAAATATGCAAGACATGTGAGCCAATAAACTGAATAACACAACAATTTTAGTTTCATGATTTTATACCACATGACATTTGAGATGTAAGTAAATTAGCGGTGGCAGGTGACAACTAACCACATCTTTTATGGTACCCAAGAGCCTGGACAGAGTTGATTTCCATCCTTGCATTTGTCAAGTCGACAGTGGTTAACATTTTATGAAATGGCAGACAGTCCAAATGTGCCCTTAGCACAGAGAAATGAAACTACATTGCAAGGCATCTGCTGTCCCTATGATATATGCAAATCTTCTAATGGAGCGGAAAAACACAGAAGTCCTATTTATTGTCCCATGTGGGTACAAGAAAAAAGTTTAAAGCATTTGCAGAGGCCCTGAGGAACTAATTTATGATGCATGACTATATAATATGGGTTGATATTATACAGAGTGGTTCTGACTTTCTGGTCAGCGTTTAAATTTATCTTTAAAATTCACATACTCCAACAGTGTTTAAAGGTTAAAACCAAAAATAGAACAAAAATGGGGCAGAAGAGGTAAAATCTGTATCATATTTCAAATGAAGTTTATTTTTGTATGGAGATTTTGTGCATAGTCTGTGTATGTGTAACCCAGGTT
Organism: Beaufortia kweichowensis; assembly: GCA_019155185.1. Taxonomy (NCBI): domain Eukaryota; kingdom Metazoa; phylum Chordata; class Actinopteri; order Cypriniformes; family Gastromyzontidae; genus Beaufortia; species Beaufortia kweichowensis. Next base: position 8,708,969 of record CM032812.1, on the reverse strand, counting down.
TCGGAAAAAAATACTTAATGACTTGAGAACAGAAATATTGGTGCTGTTAAAAAATATAAAATAAACGTGTAATTTTTTTGGCTCTATGCTTTCATTTCATTTCATTTCCAAGGGAAGAAACACAGAATACGTTTATGTTTAGTTTGCATGGAAAAAAAGGTTTCTGCAGCTGTGTTTTCTACACGTCTTACTCACGGCTGTGGGAATACACATGAGAAAAGAGGATGGGAAACACTGCTACAGACCACTGTGATACACTATAGTAAAAATCTATATCTAGAGGAAAGACTAGGTGCTATAATTAGGCTGTTATTTGTCTCTGAAAGCTGTTTAGGGGCTCTGGATCTCCTTGTTTGCCTGAATGACAGTACAGACTGAAAAACTCTCATATTTCTTCAAATTCTCTGCTTAAAACTGTTTAAAAGAACGCTCTGTAAATACGGAACAAATCATACGTTGTTTTTTGCCTTAGCCTACAATTTGTGAGGGCTTATGGAAGACGGGGGAACACTATCTGACTTGAACATTCTCAGCCATCAGGATGCGTTCCCCTTAATATGATAGACAAATATAACAAAAGAAGGCTTTAAACTCAAAAGTCTAACAAGTTTTTTTCTGAGGCCTAGTGGTTAACAATTACAGCCTATTTCAGCCTATTATTGTTAGATTTGTCAATCAAGAAAGGAGAAATGTATCCTGATGAAAGAGAATGTTGGTGTGAGATATGGTTCCCTTGTCTTCAGTGATAAAAACAAAAACTTTCAGGTAGGGCTTAAACCTGTGACCTTCAAAAGCTGCGCTAATTGTAAAATTTTAGATCCTACTTTTTGTGGGCTTGAGCACCAGTGGTCTAGTGGTTTGTACTTAAAGGTTATGTATTACAGGTCACAGGCTTGAGCCCCACTGTATCCTGTAATTCGTCATATGTTTGATTGGAATACTTCTCTGTGATTCACCAGAAAAAAAGGAGTACGCTTCTTTAACATAAACTCTTCTGAGCGGATGGCACTTTTAAAGTCTATAAGCATTGGCAGAACACCAGAATTGCCATTAAAACATTGCCTGAAATTGACTGTATAGCAGAATTCAACCCTTAAAAGGAAGCAAGATGTTACTTGTGAGTTTACAGCTGTCCCACTTAAACTTGATTTGTGGAGGTTCAAAGAAATACTTATTTTCATTTAGCAATGAACATCACGGATACTGTACGTATAACACTATATGAATCAGCACAACCCCTTTGTGTTGTTCTAAACCTATTTGGTGATTATTTTTCATGGAGAAAAAAGTCTAAGAAATTTCACAAGGCTCTATTCCGTTGCATAGACCAGCTCTAATATGCTCACTGCTAGCTGTCAATAAACAATAACGTTTTGCATGTTTTGTCAGATGCATTGCTTTCTGTATGTTATTCCTCAGAATTCATTTCTCTAGCTTCCATATCTCACCAATGTTTATGTTAAAAATGTATAATGATTTAATAATAATCATTTCCGTCAGGAGTGCACATGTAGTAAAACCATGGTTTTACCACCAACAAAAACTCAAAGGTTATCAAAGGTTCATTTTCGTAAGGGACAATATCATACAACTAAAGATCTAAACAATGTCCCTACTTATCAGCTGAAATTAGTTCAGCAATGTTACAGTATGCCACTAACATAGTGACATCACTATGAACTGCCCCAAAACGTAGTGTGACTCCAGTTGCATACGAACACAGCGCCAAGTGCAATCGATGCTCGTGATCATGGGATGAGCCGTGAATGACGCATACAGGTTTTAGGATTTTCTCCCCACGCACGAAAGTCTGACGTCTAAACCTTCACATCTTTTACGTAAACAACACGCAAAGCCGTGTAACTCACTAAAATATATCACGTCGGGCATCCGGCAGGCTGCTAACACGACTTCTCTTTTGCGCATGATACTGCGGCTCCGACGCCACTACACGCTCCAACTCACCTTGAAAGGCGGACCTCTCAAATATACGTCGAGAGCGACGGAGAGGCGACCAATCGCCGGCCCGAAGCCTCCCCCGCCGACCAATGGAATTTGAGCGGAGGCGGAGCCGACAGCTTAATTGTCAGGCTTGGTTTCACGCTGGCATTGCTATCAAGCCGCGTCTGGTCGCCTCGCGCTGGTGCAGGTGCTCTATTTCATCGAGAGAGGATGCGAAAGGAAAGAAGGGGAGGGAAAGAATGAAGGGAAACGTCGGAGAAAAGTATGCAGGGCGTGCATAAAAGGGTACCAGCAGCTGACAGCGCGTCTAACGTCCAGGGGGCTCGGCTCAGAATGATTTATTGAAAGGGGCACTTTGAGATATGATGAGGTTTCTCTCTGGTTGGCAATAGTACTATGATTTGGTATGTGGCCACTTTGATAGCAAGTGTATTCAGCACCCGAGGAACGGCTGCTCAAGGTGAGTTGAAGTGCAATATATTATATGCATCCTTAAGTTTGTTTGTCAATTGACTTTGCTCTAGTCACTAGTCAATATTGTCATTTTTTATTTTTTTATTTTTATAAATACACTTAAGTCCTAATGTTGAAAATTGTAAAGTAAAGTAAAATATATAATTTTATATAATTCGTCGTATTATATTTAGTTCCTAGTTCTATACGTATTGGTATCAAATTGCTTTGTCATTGTAAAGTGACATTTATGTTAAAGTGTTGTTTTTATTTATATTATTGGTTGGCTGAACTTAAGGAATTGAGCTGTTGTTTTTTTCTGCTCTGTTGCTCGTTTTCACGTTCACCTGTTTTTTAATCACATGAGCAACTTTAGTCATGAATATCTCTTGTATATCCTCATATTAAGCTTTGTAGAATAAGCATCCATACAAGGATGAGGTAAAACTGTTTTAAAGGGGTTTCTGCTTGGCATCTGTGTATATATGAGCAGCTGGCATTGTGTTTAGTGGTATTTGTTTGATTAACATTTTATGTGTCCTGCTTAGTTGATTTACTTATGAATGTGCTTCCTTAGATGGTTTTTTTAAACATAAGACGTTTAAATCATCCCTCATACGTGTAATTTAAGATGTGTTCTGTAAAATACCATTGACCCTTAACACTGATTTAAATCACAGACGTGCAAAAAGTAGTGTGTCTTTCATTTTAGGGTTATGGACTCGTATAGCCCTGCAATTCCCATCACGTCCACTAGACGGCTTTTATTAACTAATGCAGGGAACATTTTACTTGAGATTCACCATTAAACACAGTTCCCTTTCATGTACATATAAATAATTCAAAAGATCCCATCCTAGAAGTGGTATTATACTTTAAGATGAAGCTGTAGGTATTATTTATTTTTTATGTATCAAGATAATCATTTCACCTTGGCTAAGCTTGAGTTTATTCTTGGGGACGGTGAGAAATCATTCACCTCACTGTTCTGACTGTGCACTTTCCTACATATGCTCAATGTCTCCCTCCTGTGTGTCAGAACCACTCTGCACTATCCCAGCCACACCGCAGCTCTCTTTCCCTGCCCTCACCCTCCCGCCTCAAGCTGTCAGCTGGCAAACAGGCCCGCTATCACCAGCTACCAACATGGCCAGGTGCCAGATCTCTGTTCAATCTAAACAGAGGACTTCAGAGAGCCACGAGCTGATGCGTTGCTCCGGGTAAACCCTTAAGGCTTAACGCTAGCCGACTCTGCTGAGCTCACTGAGACCTCCAGCAGTCCACCTGGGTATCAGGCCATCTTCCAACTTGATGATATGAGCAACATCTGTCCCTTATAAATGAATTTTTCCAAATCTACATGTCTGGTCTGTCATTTTGGCAGGCACTCAAATGGATCTTATCGCTGCCCAGTTGTTTTTGAGTAAGGATACTTTATATAGGAAACCATAACCACTTTGGACCACATTTTTATTATTTCAATCACCCATTGATTTGATTACATCAGGGTTTCCAAGTCCACGGTTTTACTGCTGAATTGGATAGTTTTGGTAGTTTTGAACTGATGTTACAGGTTAAAGGTGGAAGGATTTTATTCATCAGCTGTCGATATTAACCTGTTAACTGTCACCCTTCCTCAAGAGGAACACATATGTTATTTCCTGATTTTTTTTTGTATATTTTATAGTTAAATATTAATCTAATCATCACAAACTATATATTGATGGAAAGGTATAAGACTCAATATGAAATATTTGACACATTTTCATAGCAGTAAACATAAACAAAAAAAGTTCACATTACTGTAATTTATAAAACCTTTAAAGACTTTGTTATGTTTAAAAGAATAACTCATTTCTAAACATTTAAAAATTGTAGTTCAGATTTTTATGTGTATACCCAATTTTTGCTGTGACAGTTATCAGATTAATGTAACAGGATTTTATTTATGAAAACAGATGTGTTTACTACTATACAGTTACTGTAGTGACCGTAAATATGCATTTTAGTTATGAGAGTGAAATATTTTGAATTTTGGTATTTGTGATAGGGTCTTTTTTGATTAGCCATTTGTGCATATCTGGCAACCCCTGTGATTTGAGTTGATGTGGCTGTATGTGAAATGATGTTGATCTGTTTTAGCAGTTAACACCTGCTAGCGGACTAGATGCTAGATCTGTCTAAAGAAAGCTTCTGCTCGAGAGGGCTCTGCAGGAGCTGTAGCCTGTATTCGGTACAAAGCTAGATTAGGGCTAGTAAGGGGCCTGACAGCTGCAGTGTTGGATAACATTGGATGTGTTTTCTAACATTCATCACTTTTCATCCCCAGGCTCTGATGGTTTGTTCCTAATAAGTGTGTAGGCATCTTCCCTGTGCAGAAATTAAAATTGTTTATGTACCAAACAAGCAACCTGTCATCACATCTGGCCATGTTTCCAGCACAAGTCACACCAGTATGTCACTTTAATTTTTGTCTCATGGCATTACAGATTGCTACATTGAATCTCATTGGCTTTCTTGATCGATACTTTCACATCTTGTAATTATGATTTATAATGTCAGCTATAATCCAGCCAAATCCATGGCAGGCATTTCAATCAAACAATGAGAAGGAGCTGACTTGCTCTAAATTAGTTGGCTTTAGTGATTGTGGGTGAGGGGTAATGGTTTAGACTATACAGAACAAATGGGAATGTTTGAATCCATATATCTTGATGTTGGCTTATGTTTCAGTTTTTTGAGTATTCAGAGATACGATAGCAAGAAATAGGAAGGGGGAACATGGACCAAGAACTGACCAGATTCAAACATGTGTCACTCATCTTCAAGCCATGCTTACTAAGACATTTTGATGCAAATTGTAATTTACTTGCCATTTATTAGAATAGTGCAATAACTGCTGAATCCTTATGTTTGGGGGCAATTCCAACGTTATGGGTGTGACATTTGTAGTCTAAACTTAAAATATAAATTCTCAGAGAATGTATTTATTACCAGTGTGGATCTGACAGTTCTGAAAGCAGCACTTGCCTGACTATAGAAAATTAAGCTTTAAACGCCAAAAATGCTTTAAAAGGTTTAGAGAGACCAAGTATTGACATCTGAGCTGTTTTTTCATGGTAAGGTTGACCTTTGCATGGAATTCCCTTTTTGTCATCTTACTAATATATTACAAGCTGTGATATGGCAAAGGTTATCTGAAGGGTTATATAAAGAGACCCACAAAAATGCCAAAAAGTCTAAAGGACTGGCACAAACCGATTCGGGACATCTTGTTCAATTTCAAACAGAGGAAAACAGTACAACTTCAAATGGCTCCCCAGTGCAGTAGAATCTGAGTGTCTTATCTCTGTCTGGATTCCATTTCTATATTCTCAGCACTTCAAAGGCTGTTTCCTGTCTGTGATACTCTCTTTCCCCCAACGGTTTTGCCACCACAGGCAGTTAAAAAGCTTGTGCCTGAGAATACTTCTTATTGAAACAATGGAAGAGTTTATCTCATTCAGAAGTTTGTGGGTGAAGCGTTTCCAGCATCCTCCTTTGCTTGCTCTTTATCTGAGTTCCTGAGCCTCCATTAATCTTTTGATATAACATAATGGGATGATGGAAAGAATTCTGTATTCTTGCTGTTGAGTTACTCTCTGTGTTGTGTAAGCTTAAAATTTGCCTGTACCTCATTTTCTTTGTGCAGCTTGCCAATTTAAAACCATATTCTTGAACACCTTGAACACAATACACTTACTCCCAATTAAGCATAAATGCCTGAACAGCATGTTTTGTCTCAAAGAAATCAGTCACTGTAGACATACTGTAGATATGGCTTGAACCTGAAGTGCACTGGCATCAGTTTTTCACCAAAGGCAGTTTTGTGCTCGGATTGATGTGAATGGGAAGTAACAGGCCACCGCTGGCCCAGGGCAAATAGGGCTTATTCCATGAAAGTCACTAACCCTTATATGTCAATCAGCTGGTATTTGGGCCAGCATTGAGTCAGGTCCCCCTCTCCCTTATCGTAGCTTTTTTTGTCATACAGATACTGTATAAGCAAGACAACACTATGCTTCATAAATAGACACCTTCAAAAGAGCCGTGAGAAATTTGTTTAATAATGCATGACTCTGGCGCTGGACTTGCTTCAGTATGTTTCTAATTCAGACTCATCAGCATGTGAAATACACCCTTCTATATCTCATAATTGATGTTGTAGCTTAGCTGGTAGAACATGGTACTTGCAACTCCAAGGTCATGACCTAGTTTAATTCCCAGAAGACAAACGCACTGATAAAATGTGTACCTTTAATGCACTTTAAAGACAAATTACTCTTTCTTTTCTGTGTTTCATAGTTGTCTGTTTAGTGTGTAAGCTTTTATTTAGGCTCTTTCTCTCATGACGAGAGACCCAACAATGTAAACTCTAGACGATGTGAAGTACCTCTCTAGGTTTTTGAATGAAGCTTTTATGTGTATCCACACAAGAATGAAGGTGTACTTTAGCGTGTTAAGTCAATGAAAAGAAGACTCCTGATCTATGTGAAATCAACAGCTTGCATCAAGTTTAGCACTCTGGAAATGGCTTAGCAGAAAGCCTTTGATCTTTGAAGATCTGGGAGCATGCGCCTATTGATCGGTACACTCTGCTGCACTTTTTCTGATCCGCACGTGTGATGGGCCGCTCATCTTATTTCAGAGGGCTGTTGTGTGTGGAGAACATTGTCTCTAAATGATGGTGATGATCTCAGGGGGGCATTGTTTTTAAAGCACTGATATCTTGAATTGTCTAACACGTGATGGTTCATCTTTGTGTGCTATGATGAAAACATCTATTCTAATGGCACAAATGAGAATGATGACCTACAAAGACCAAGTATTAGCCTACATTGGTGAGGGTGCTGATTGATTAACAAAGGTAATGGCTGTGTGGTTGTATATGTTATGACTCAGTGTGTGGTAAGCGGAGGAGGAATCATAGTGCAGCACATGGTATGGAGTAAATTGTTATTGGTTTAATGATTCAATGTTTATCTGTAACAGTGTAGTGTTTGAATTGCAACATTTTATATACAAGTGAATTTGGCCTCATGCGATATGGAACTGTTTTTGGTCAGTTAGGATTTAGAAGTTATCTGGCAACCCTGGCTTATTCTGTTTTAGCTGGTTGTTGTTGTTTAAAAGATGAAGATATTGGTCTTTGTGAACCTACTTCAGATTGCTTTATTTGTGTATTTGTATTGAAAGAATAGTTTACCCAAAAATAACAATGTCGTTTCTCCGTTTGCCTTTAACTGTTACTTTTAGACAAATTTGAAAAAGCTCATTCCATACAAAAATATGACAAACAACGACATTTCACATCTGTCAGTGCAATACTATCAGATTAAACTTTGACTCTATCAGTTTCCATCTCACTGTACACACATGTTTTGAACATGGTGTCATTGCATAACCATCATAATACACTCACTGATGTAATACTGTGCTTCTGCTGCAAGTCTGAGTAAGAGACTGGTGGAAGAACCACGCAAACACTGCCAGACTTCTGCCTTTATCTAAGACCTGCCTAGTGCCTAGACAGACACATGTGGGATTCTGAGAATGCTGTCAACATCAGAAGAAGAGATATTGAGAGGCCAAACTGCATATGAACTATCTGATAGACTTCACAGTGAATTGACAGAGATGATTGATGGAAGAGTTTTGGAGACGCGTTGAAGGGTACAGAAAAACGTTTTTTCTACACTTGCCAGTGGAGAGTGAACGCACCCACTAGTAAACTTCACCTGTCCTTATTATAATTACATTATCTATTATCATTATCTAGCTGTTTTTTATATATTAGGCTATATTATCCTGATGAGCAAGTGTTTATTTCTATGTAAAACTGCACCTGTTTCACAAACACAGGTGACATATTCTGCTTTGTGACAAATATTTCACCTGTTGCCATATGGAGTTCTGAAGAAATAAATAAAACATTTGGTATCTGACATGACCTTCAGATGATACATTTTCCACCGGTAAATTTCACACTAAGGTTAATATCACTAGAAGGTGTGACATATGTTTTTTAGTTGACTGTTTGGCTTTGATTTAAATCGCTCGCATCAGTCGTCAGCGAAAGTCAGGCTATCATTCTTACAACGAATAATTTTGCACCCTGTGTGTGTGACCTCGCTGAAGCACGTGGGCCCGGCAGGCGGCCAGACAGTGTGCTGATGGCCTCTCTCCTCTCACCCCGCCCTTTTGACTAGACCACTTCCTCTTGCGTGTCATCTTTCAGCTGCCCATTGATGCAACGCTCCCGGCTTCCTCTCGCCCGGCTCCACCACAGCCATTAAACATTCATACTTTGGCTATGAGATACTTCTGTGCTCTACCCCGACTCCCTGCACAGGAAACTATTTTTTTTTGCTGTCACCACCCCCTCTATGCTTTTCTCAGCCTCATTTTTACCCTCCTCCACCACCATCTTTTAGAAGGCAATGAATTTGGAGTGATCTGTATCTGGATCCATCTCTGTCAGTCTGTCTGGCTGCCCTATAGATATGTTAAAATTAGATTCATCATTTGCCACAAGTCCTCACGTTTGCTCTCTGTGTCCTGCCACAGACCACGGATTCAGGACGTGATGCGGGGTGATCACATTGTTCTGTTTTGGCATATTAAGGAAGCAGAAATTTGTGTAAATCGTTCATTTTTTTAGTATTTTTCTCAATTAAACCTGTACTGAATGACAACCAGTTTTCTGCTCCCAACCCCAGGATGCTGACTGTCACATGCTGAAGGTTAGCTTTGATGGATCAGGCCTTTCTCTGCCTTCTCTTCCTGTTTGCCATGGCATGGTGCCCATCTTCGATTCACTTTCCCCTTCAAATCCCATCTATTCATCCTCCCACTCCAATCATATCTGCCCTGTCTCTCACTCCTCTGACTCAGAGGTCAGCAGGGCCATAAATGAGGTTTAACGTGGGTATCCTGTTGGATAACTGGCAGATCTTTATGAGCTGAGCTTTCAGTAGAATTACTGTGACCTGATAAAGTCTTTTTATTTGACTATTTTCTACATAAAATCATCCTAAATTAAAAATCTGTGATAATCAGAATTAGATGTTTAGACATGGCCTGGTTTTCCAAGACAGGGTCACAATTAATCCTGCCATTTTGTTTTTGCGGTTATAGGAATGTTATTCTGGGTTAAATATTAAGTAAACTCTAAGTAGAGCATTTGTGGCATTCTGTTCAGTACTACTGAAATTTTTTTACTTCTAACCTGGTGTTACACAATGTAGTTTTTCAGATATTTGTCTGTTCATGCTGAATGTTTTGTAATGCTGTTGACAGCATTACATGTTTCAGCCAGTCAGAAGATGTTTGATATTTTTCAATATTTCTCATTACTTGTCAGGATAACATTTTTACAATAAATTTGTTGACAGATACAGAATCAGGAAGACGTTCAACACACCTTTTTTAAGATGCCACATTCATTATTACAGTGAAGGGAAAACCCTGAAGACAAGCCAAGGCAAAGAGCTTGTGTCAAGACACGCTCGCTGTGCCATCTTGCCATGTGCATAGTCACAGAAAAGTCTAATCTACTGACAGATTGACATCTAGTCATCTTTTAGCACCCATATTGGGGAGATGAAAGGGACATGTGTTCTCTGTGTGAACCGAAGAAAAATCAGTCGCCTTTAACATTTTTCTAAATACTTTAGTTTTTTGTATGTGTAAGTATAATTAATATTGTATATCTCACTTGTGCTTCCTAGACACCAATAAGATTAAAGGAAAAAAAACAAATAGACTTACAGTATGTCTAAAGTCTCCTACTTCTCACAGTTCTCTCCTGAGATGGAGCAGTAGTGTAACTTCACATGTTTCTTCACAAGTTTCAGACAGAGTCTTAGCAATGTTTTAAACTGTGTTTTGGCAAGATACCAAGGTTTTGAAACTTGTCTCATTTCTGTCTTTTTCTATAATTTCCCATGCAGTATTTTGAGAAACATCTGAGAAAACTGGGAGCTGACTTTTGAGCTGTGAAAAAAAAACAATTTCCTCCAAGTACATAATCATTTAGTTTTAAGGTATATATCAAAATACCAAGATATATATTTTTATATTTACCAAGATACATCTCATGCAGTCCTTTACTCTACCATGCTAATGCCATATTTTTCATAAAGGTTGTGCCAGTATGTGTGTGTTTGAAGAAACATCTCACCCAAACACGTTAACACACCTGAAATACTTTTGCTTTCCCAAGCAAGAGAGCTCTAGACTTTGTGTCTAGCTAGATTTATTTTCAGTCTGAATGTACAAAAGCACATCAGATTCAAGGAAAGATGTTCTTTTTGCAGTGTGCTAGCAGGCTCCTCGCTGTGTTAAGTGTCTCTCTCAGATGCTTGTAGTCCTCCTTCGCAACACATTGAGGGCAAAACGACAGCAATTTTTTTCTGGAAAGTAACTTGTTAATGTCTCAGCTCAGCTAGCTGATCCGGTCGCCATTAGGAATTAAAACTTTCCTGCTAGATTGTTCTCTTGGCTTTTTCTCTTCTCCTGAGAGCAAGGGAATGAACCACAGCATATAAAAAGCATACAAGGTGCACATAGTAAAAAGGTTAAGGGGAGGTAAACGGGGAATAGCTGTCAGAAAGAAATAGAGAGATATATTGCCAGAGAATCCAATTACTGCTTATATAATGCCAGCCAACGTGGAGAATCGTGGGCGTCTTTTGCCATTGCTAACAAATGTTTGGGAATATATTTCCTTACAGGTTCTGTTTTTGTCTCAGTAAGTTGTATATTTGACTAGGGATGGGTACCGAAACCCGGTATTAAACTAGCCCCGGTGCTAAATTATGAAAGACCGAAGTATCGATAAGCTCTGACGCGATCCGTCAAAACATCTTTCAAAAGTTCATCATGTGCGGACAGAGAATTGCAAAGTTTTCGACTGTCTAGTTAGTTCATCATCCACCTGCTCAGGTAAATATGCTAGCAGTCTTCCCAAATAACAACGACATAAGCATCCTATAAGGTCTCTCTAAATTAGTATTTAATAATTTAATAAATACATCACGTTCAGTTAAATTATGAATAACCTACGTATTTTTTCTTCAGTAAGCTAAATAAATCATAGACATTAAAAATGCCTTTACAGTACTGCATTTACAAATAGATAAATAAGAATAAACTATGCTTATTAAGAAATGATAAAGTAGAAATGACCTAATAATGAATTTGTAGTGATGAAATACATACACTTAAATCTTTTAGTGTACATTGCAGTAGTTCCAGACATGTATAAGTTTTAAGCCCAGTTCTTTTGCAGTCTACCTGCCCCAACTGTGTTGCTTTAAAGCACTGGACATTCTTTTACAAAAGAAATTATTTATTTGATTTATTTTGTTTGTATAATATATATTTGCTCAAACATTGCTGTTTGTTAGGCTATAGATAATTATTTTATTTTACATTTAAAAAATAAAGTGTTAATTCTGTTCTCAATTTGTTTTTGTTTTTTATTAAAAACACAACAAAAAGTACCGATAAAGTACCGGATCGATAAGTGGTATCGATAAAAGTAGTACTACCGTTAAAACCTTAACGATACCCATCCCTATATTTGACAGGATTTAACATGTTTTTTAAAAGTGTTGTTCTGTTTTGAATGGGTTTTGTTGTAATCACTTTTGTTTCGTCCAAGTAGGAATACAACAATTACAACAATTGGCGTAATGTGGATTTGGATTAACATAGGATTAAATACTACTTTTTAACAATTGCTCAAAATTTGTTATATGGGTTAGCATGTAGAAGTGTTAAGGAGACGATAGGTTTGTAATCGTCTAACCCCAGAAGGACCGTTTTCCCTCTTCTCTGTTCTTTTCTCAAAGCACACCATTGAGAAAACCATCTTCTGATTCGATTGCGCTCTGTCTCATTATTAAATCCACTTAAATGTCATATGAAACTGAATTATTGCGATATTATGACACCAAAGCGTCTCCATGGGGCGTTTCACCCCAATTCCTCTCTTTTTCCAGTCTCCTTTGTGATTTCATACAAAAGGGCACCCATGTACAATCCGTCAGCCATTACACTATGGGACTATTATTCCACACTGATAATGTCTCGCTACGACCCAGTTTGCCCAGTAATGGTTAGAGATTTTCTCTGACAGGATATTAGAAAAGTTGTATAACTCTGTACAGTACTCGCATCATATCATATTATATTATATTCAAATCTTTATCATGACTTTTTTATGTTTTGACTTAAGTTTATGTTGTTATGTTTGTTATTTATGTTAAGTTTTTCGCTTTGCACAATTATATTTTTGCTTATATTAACTGTATTGCCTTATAAGCCTATGAAATATTCTTGTCAAAAATATAACTAAAAATATTGATTTTTATTGTTAGAACATCAACATAGAATTGTGGGGTAAAATATCTAGATACTTTAAAATATTGATGGTTTTATGTAGGGTTAAAGATGTGATGTCAGAAAATTGCAGATGAATCAGAGATTCTACATCCAGCTGCATTAGCAGCTGGTGTCTGCCATAGATGACAGGGCATTTTGGCTATAATCACAATCGTATTTATTATAGTGTGCAATGTTGGGTGTCAGAGTATTAACAAGAACTGTTTAACTATTGATGAGTAAAGATGTTTGTTTTAGGATCAGCCAGGGCTGTGAAAGACATTATTCAAAGATAGATTGGCATGTGAAAATGTTTGGCAGATAATTTTCTACATTCAAGAAGTTTTATAGGCTTGCTTTATTACTTGCTTGCTTTGGCTTATTTAATCAATAAAGTAGTCAAAAATTTTTCAATCATTGCTCGAACTTTTGTCCAAGAATCTGTTTAGCACCCCTAACATTCTCTCTGTGTGGTTCATGACAAAGAAAACTGCATTTTGTCATAGATCTCAAAAGAGGTTGTTTTAAATGAAATCTATCTGCAACTGAAATCACTTCACCACCTTTATTGACATTCTCTTTCAATTATTAAATGACTGTTAATCAAGACGGCAAGACATTTAAGCCTTAATTGGAGTTTTAGTGCAGAATTGATTTTAAGAGGAAATTGCACCATTATTTCTATACTGTACCTAAATTGCACATCAAAGTTGCCTACAAAGTTTGAAAGGAGTCTGTATGTTAAGTTATTTGTGTTGAATTAATTAACTATACTAAAAATTATGTATAAAGAAGGTCAAGAATAAGTATAAAAGGAATTTCAGTATAATTTTGCCTTTCAAGCATTGTTATTGAATAAATCATGATTGTATAATTTAATTTTTTTATATTAAATAGTTCATCTGCCTTTCTGTTTGCCTTGGTTACCTGCCAGCTATCAGAAAAGGCATTTGTCACAGAGGCTTTAAAACCTCATTAGTGCAATCCAATATTTAGTTTCTTTTTCTGCTTAGCCTGCTATTGAGTCACCTGCTAACACCATTACTACACAGAATCATTTACACACATGCCTAAAAGATAGGTGAACACTGTCTGAGAGAGGAAATTAGACAGTATCCACAGAGGAGTTTGGAGGAGTTTCATCTTAATAACGTGTCCCCTAACATATGACCCATCAGAAACTCGAGAACATTTCTGTGTTCAACTCAACACATGAATAGTCAGTACATATTTATTTTTAGAACATCAGCTTTATTTGGTCATATGGTGGTCACTGTACCATGTGCTCACAAGATACTGTAAGTAACTATGTGCATTGGGCCATATAGGGGGGCGGTTTTGCTGTTTACTACACATTTTTAGCTGAAAGGACTTTTTCGACCTTTCTGTAGTTCATGCTGAGCTTTCTGAAGATCAGGTTTCCTAATCTCACCGCTAGCAGGACACTACTCGTAGCATGAAACAAAGTAGTGAGCTCACTCAGTCAATTTGTGGCAAATGTTTTGTAATAAAACGGATAAATGTAATCAAAGTCTTAATTGTCCTTACTTAAAATGTGCGAATATGTGTGTGTGTTTGTTTTGGATTATCCATTATACTGTATTTGAAACCTCTTAAGTAACAGCATTATCTGGGTTTCTCCTTGGCTGATGGAAAAGCCACCAGCTTCTTTGAAAAGGCCTCAGCGTTTGGGCCCCTGCAGAGAACATTGTACTAACACAATATTAATTATATTCTCCATCTCCTCAAGAGTGCCGTGCTAGAGGGCTGAAGGAAACAAACAATTAAATGATTTCCTCTCATTGCATTTTAAGTGTTAGGTCTTTAGCATTGTTGTTGGCTTTTAATGGAAGAAAAAAGCATCCGTTTACTGTTTTTGCAAGTGGGGAAACATAGTCTCGGTTCCTATGGCATATCTAATGCAGATCACTAGAGTCATTTGAGGATGATATTTGCGTTTTTAAGGCACAGTAATCTAGTTGGCAATGCACTATAGTTTTGTCATTACTGCATTTGGAGTTTGGCTTAAAGACCCAAAAATGGCTCGACAAGCACAGATTTCTTTGCTGTGTTAATGTTTATCCAGTTAAGGGAAAATTACACATTATTTCTATACTGTACTCTGGCAGCTGTTATTAATTTAAAATTCAGTCCTTGTAGCTATTTCTGCACTATTTGAATATACACCAATAATGATACAAGATCTCAAACCAACAACATAATCTGCCTCCGTAAACATAAATGGTATTAAAAATAGTGAATGATTATACAGTATTAAATCAATCGCATTAAATCATTCAACGAGCTGTCAGATGTGATTTCCACCTTGAAAACATGGTTTAGTAGCTGTGGCAGGAGACTGAGGGGCATTAAGGATTCTGATCATGTGATTAGGCCGGTAGAGTTATGCACTGCCCCCCGTTCCTCCTTTGCAATTAGAAGTCCATCAGCTCTGCATCTTACTGCGGTCATTACTTACAAGTAATTTATGGTTATTTATAGAAGCAGTCAGAAGTAGCATTCATCTTTAGCAAAGCTAGCCACTCAGAGGAAAGTGTGATTTTTGCTAGGCTGCTCATTACTGCTCACTACCTGTTCAGTAACACTGATAAAGTGATTCAGATTGAACTGGAATGGAGTATGGAGGTTGTTTAATGGTTGTGGTTGACCAAGACCTACTGTCTTGCCATATAGTAAATGTATATGCCTCATACAGTAGCTTGGCCTGCACGAATTCTGTACTTGCAGCACACACTGATGTGTACAGGATTAAAACAGAAATTGTTTTTGTACGTTTCACATACAGGCAACAGCATTGCTAAAATGGTCCTCATTTACATGGATCGACAAAAACGTCTAAAACACAGGATGCATGCCAGGCCAGTAGTTGGCGATGTCACTTTGTAAAGAAACAAAATGCCCTTCACACATATGCATTTTGTTTGCATTTTCAGTCACAGTGAGCATGAACGACCAAAAGGTCAAAAGTTTTCAGTTTTTAGTTTTCACATAATATGCACTTGTGTGATGTTACCGTTTAAGTTCACATTTAAATTGGTCTGTATCTGTCACACAAGCCAAAGAGTCATATTTAGCTCAAAAACCTCCTTGTTCTGCTGTCTGCTCAAGCTGTAATCATATGATTGTTTCAAGTCACCTGAAATCAGAGATGGGCCATGCAGGGTGAGTGAAGAGGTGCACGGGAACACATTTCACAGCCAGCTAGCACTTCTCTGAGGCTTTAGCGTGAACCCAGTGGGTGATACATGGCGGAGGAGTGTGATCCAGCTGAACTAGGTCAAGTCTTTTGCCGCCATTAGACCTTCATTAGTTTCCCTGTGATATTTTGGTATTCATCAGCCCTGTCACAATCGTCTGATGTGGATGAATGAAGCTTCAATCTACTGTGCAGCAAAGGGAGGCATTGTCATTTAATTTACATTGAAGGTTTGTTTGCCTGTTTTTGCTCTTTTTACTGGTTTCTTCTTAAATGATACCCATGAGGCCAACTTTGAATCAAAAACACTGATTGTTAGGCCGATGGTGAGCTCTTCCATCTGTAATTGTGCAGTCAGGATTCATCCTGTTTATTTGCTGTGCGCCTTTGT
Organism: Beaufortia kweichowensis; assembly: GCA_019155185.1. Taxonomy (NCBI): domain Eukaryota; kingdom Metazoa; phylum Chordata; class Actinopteri; order Cypriniformes; family Gastromyzontidae; genus Beaufortia; species Beaufortia kweichowensis. The sequence goes on along the minus strand of CM032812.1, from coordinate 8,692,518 downwards.
CGCGCCACAGATTACAGATCCTCATCATCAAGCGTGCAAGTTATGCAACAATCAGACAAGATTTTCTTTCAAGTACTGTAGTTTGCAGATGCTTTCACAGATGCTTGAGTCACTTTCCTGAGCAAAACAAACTTTTAGATGCAGTTTGGTAAAGCTCAACAGAATGATAAGAAATTGAACAGTCAGGTTATACTACATATAGTAGTGTAAATACTGAAATGGTTTAAAACAACACAATTTGTCGTGTTGATATACTTCTGTTGAAGCAGAAAGTTGAGGTGGGATGCATTTAAAGGTTTGTCTTTTTATTATAGCCTATAGCCTTTAGTTTATATGAAAGCGTAACTAAATCATAATTTGCTACAGTACTGCTGTTTTTAGTCTGTAATACCCAGAGAAAGCCATCTGTTAGATTTTCCATGCATCTCAGTTCTCATCTGGTGCATTTCGCCCTGGAGGTATTTGACCTATAAGCTGATGTTTTTGCTTAATGGCCAATTAGATTTGGAATATTTGCTTTATTTATAAACCAGTTGTACTGTATGCTGTCACGGGGCTGAAGTTTTTGACTGAATAATAATTTATTTTGCCTGTAATCATTTTCATTTCGGAGAGCATTTTATTAGATACAAATGATACGGGAGATGATGTCATCAGCGTACTAGTATATACATGGTGTCAAATTTTAGAGACATAAATGAACACCCACAGTAAAACAATGCTGGGTTGTTTCAATATGGATAATTTCCAGGGTGATATAAACCAACGGTTGGATTTTTGTTTTTGTTTTGTTTTTTGGAGTGCACAGCTTTCCCTTAGACCTTTTATGTAGATATTTATGGCATATTATTTAGTAGAGTGATCAGGTTTAGAGGGAAAATAATTTAATTTTTTTATTGTAATTAGTTATGTATCTTACCAAGAAGTAGCATAATGATGATATAGGATTTTTTTCCTGTAATATTTTTAATTCGAACGGAGATATAGATTTTTTTCAATAGTGCAGCTGGTTAACAACATTATGACTCCTGGGTGTTAATTTAGTGTTTTTAGAGGAAGTACTCTGTCCCGAATCAAATCCTTTAAAATCTCAAAGAGCACTTACGGGTTACTTTGACCTACTTTCCTAAGTGGGATTTTCAAAGGAGCAGGATGGTGCCTCCAGCCTTCCATCTCATTTAGAATGTTGAGAGAGATCTGTGAAAATCTTCGTAAGGTGCACACTGTGATGTGCTGCCAAATCCTTTTAAACCTAATTTGTGGATGTGAACTTTTACTATGTTTCTGCACGCATGAAGTATATTTGTTTATTCTGCTTAGATGGTCGTTACGAAGAAAAACAATGAAATTATGGCATGTAAAATGCTGTGAGTGCTTGGAGAGAGCGTGCATCCTTTTTCTCTTGAGTATTAAATGGTTTGACCGACTCGATCCCCTGTGTCTTTCATCGTAAACTGGAGTAACTCTGCAGGGGAGAGAGGGAGAGAGCGGCTTGTTAACCGCTTGTTGCTCTCAGCCGTGCAAACAGTGAAGTCATACCTTCCAAGGCTTGTTTTGCTCACCGGTGATGTCACCGGCAGCCAATCAGCATGCGCTGCTGCAGTAGGTGACGGGTGCAGCGGGAGTCTTGGGTATATGCATGGGGACTCGCTGACGGCGCTCCGCTCTCATCATCACATCATTAGAGAGGAGAGGAGGGGGGAGAGAGGCAGAAAGCTTCAGATGAGAATGTCTAATCACTGTCGTGAGTTAGTCATTTGATTCCAAAGCTTTTTATATATGGTGTGCCTCACAAAGGAAGATATTTATTGAATAAATCAATTTGAGCCAATATAGGCTTTGGATTAAGCCAGACATTTTTTTCTCATCAGGCAAACATTGAAAAAAAAACATCATACAGTAATCCATTTTTAATTTTGATAAATCAGCCTTTTGCTGACCAATGACCTCAAATCAAGGTCAGTTTTTTATTTGTGTATCATCCAGCACAAACAATGTTTTCAGTTGCATATTTGAAGATCTTTTTGATTACGATTTAATTGCTGTGAGCAAGATAAGCTTGGATGACACAGCTGCAGAAAGACTGATAGCATTTTCACTAGGTCTGTGGTTCTCAAGTATTTTTGACCTATTATTTACAAAGGATACACTGCATATTGATTAGTAAAATAGTAACAGGATATCCAGATAAAGAGTTGTGCAGAATTGAACATTCAGTCAATACAGTTGTAGAGCACATAGCCTGGGGACCAAAATCTAGTTTCAGCCAAAATTAGGCTCCTCATGAATCATTGCTCCACGAAAGTTACCATGTGCTTGTGTTTTTACAGGTGCCCACGGAGTCAGAGAGGAGCCCCAGTTTGTGACAGCCCGCGCTGGGGAGACCGTGATTCTGGGATGTGACGTGTCCCACCCACTCAACGGCCAGCCCTACGTGGTGGAGTGGTTCAAGTTTGGTGTTCCCATCCCCTTCTTCATCAACTTCCGCTTTTACCCTCCCCATGTGGACCCCGAGTATGCCGGTAGGCTCAAATGTCCTCTTTACAGTAACACATCATTTATACTGTACACATACACAGGCGCTCACTGGCTCATTTGGCTTTCTGTAAAGCAGACCATTCGTGACCCTGTCTGTGAAAATCCAGCTAAAGTCGAATTTTTTTCATCCTGTTCGTCATCCAACAGCTTCAATTACACAACTGAAAAAGCCATTTGGGTTTTTTTCCTGTTACAAAATCAATAATATGGAGTTGTTTAGATTTTCAGTATGCTGCAGCTGCCGCTTTAGCCATATGGTCAACCCACAGAAATAAAGATACAGTCCAGACCATGACACTTAAATCTCACTCATAGGGGCTGAAAGCTTTATCACAGGGTAGGAGCCGAGGTGTGTCAATAGATTAAGAACTGAAACCGACGGGCCGGTTTGAAGAAAGCTCTTATTTTTGCACAGGTAGATTTGGCCGTCCAGATTTGTGGACAGGCAGAGGAGGTGCTGATCTCTTAAAAACATCAGAACAAGCTTTTGGGGTGGGGTGCAGAGGGAAAATAAGGTAGATTAAATATGATTCTTTTCTTTCCTAATTGAGCTTGGAAATTACATCATTGATAAGGAACAGAAACAGAAAGTTCATAATTTAAAAGCATGTCAGTTTTATAAAAGCAAAGAAACTTTGATTGTCCATCAGATGTGGCTTGGGGCAGGATGTGCAATTTTAATGGTTCTCACTCACAGTGAATGATAATGAGATGGGTTTTGTTTGCTCTTTTAAAATATTTGGATTTGAAATTTAAACACATTGTAATAAATACCGTAGACTCTTACATTCACAATGCTAAACTATGTTCTCTAAGTCTATCCTAACCATTTATGGAAATTAAGCTGCAAATATGGGTCATTTAAAAATCGTCAGGGTAATGATCTGAGCACCATGAGAACATTATGATCGTCTGTGTTTACATATAAACTCCTATTCTATATTTAGCAATGAAGCCCTCCTTGATAAACAAAAGTGCAGTCTGTGCTGGTACTTGGCTGGTATTAGCCATAATAAAAGTCATTTATGAATAAAAATCTTAAATTTACAGAAGCAAAAATGCTTGGTAATTTCTAGGATTCAGAAATGAACATAAATTCTTGCATAAATTCTTGTTTTAAAATATATACTACACAGTCTGTGTTTTTTTTGCATGCCAATGAATAAAATAGTGTAGAGTTTAAAATATTTCTTATAACATTATTCATTTTTAAAATCCCTAATCATTATCATTACTATGCAGGAAGTATCAGCATCTATTTCTGTTACTATTCTACTAGCTGGGATCTATAATTGTGGAATAAACAACAAGTGTTCTTCTGTGACCTGTATATACATGAGGTCTTGATCACCATATTTCCTCTGACCCCTGATCTATAGAGGGCACCAGAGTTCAGATTAAAAGCTCCACTCAGCCTTACCACAGTAGCCCTGTGTCCTGGTGCGTGAGACCCGGGTATTTGACTTTCTTTGCTACAGTATGTAAGACAGGCCTGCTCTGTGTCCGGTATGGCTCAGCTATGATCAGATATCCACCACAAAAAGAATGCTTGTCAAATGATTCCATATGAATTGCATGTAATGGCCCTTTGTGTAGTCATGGGATTATGTGGATATAATGAGGCCACTTAGAGCAGAAACATTCATTGATGGTAATGTAGATAGAGAGGAAGTTGTGATGCTTAGAAAGATCCTGAAAATGTGACAGATTCAATGGCTTAAATGTTAATAATATAAATATAATATGAATGCAATTTACATTTGTGAGAGAATATTGGTTTACATTTACCAGTCTAATGTACCACTGCACGATTAACTGTTGTGTAACAAAAATGTCCTAAAATAGCCCTATTGTGATGTCTGTGGTAGGGTTGATGTAATATACCTGCATGACAGTCTTTATAGTTTTGACCTCCAGCGTGTCACTACCTGAGGAGTATATTTAACCTACTTTAGTGTGAGCGTTGTTTCTCCAGCTCACATCAACACCCACTAGTCTAACGGCTGTTAAAATAGGCCAGACATTTGACCGCTCTTGTTTCGCTTTGGTTCTCATTCAGTGTTATTGATCTGCAGACCTCACAGAAGCTTCGCTGTGTGTTGTTGATATCAGTCTTGTTGATTGGTGTGACTCTTTATTTTTAAGTTATGCATTTATTATTTATGTTTATTATTGCATCTGCATATTCATAATTTATATCAAAACTTTTATGTAAATAAATTGAATAAGTTATGTTGTGTAACTCCTATGTGTTTCTCATAGTAATGCCATTTTTTTGTTGAAAAGTTGTTGCAGGCTAAACACAGTCCCATAATAGCCCTAAACTCTGCTGTCTTGCAATCCCTCTGCCTGTGCTAATATTGTTCCTGCCATCTGTTTAGCGTTGTTGCCAGAAAAACTGCATAAATCCCCTTCTCTGCTTGACCCTTGAAAACAGCCAACCAGCTATAACATAGTGTGTCATGGTGGATTTGCTGGTGCGGTTAGAGATGTTTCCAAAACTTGCTCACAGGACTGTGAAAATTAACTGCAGGCCACTTTGGCTCTCGCCTCAGTTTTCATGGCCTCTCACATCAGTTTTAAAATAAATAAAATAAACAGATTAAAGAGAAACAGATTAAATTTTTTTGAAGCAGTTACATATTTCTTAGACCAGGTAAAATTTGGTGAATAGATTATTGACATATTAAAGATACAGTTTTTTTCTGTCTGTTATTGTACATGTAAGTAATGCAGCAACCTTCTATCAGAGGTCATGAGTTAGAGTTGCTGATAAGTGAATCTCTCACATCTTGTCTCTAAACCCCACAGGTCGAACCAGCCTGCATGGCAAGTCATCTCTGCGTATTGAGAGGGTTCGATCTGAAGACCAGGGCTGGTACGAGTGCAAGGTCCTGATGCTGGAACAACAGTACCACACCTTTCACAACGGCAGCTGGGTGCACCTTACAGTCAACGGTGAGTATCTGATCTTACATCAGTTTTTTCTTTAGTTACTGTGCTGAGGGCAACCTCAGAACCTTTATAACCTTCAGAAGGTTAAAGGAAAAGTAAACCCAAAAATGAAAATTCTTTCATCATCTACAGTACTTACCGTCATTTCAAACCTGTTTGACTTTCTTTCCTCTGCCAGACAAGCAAAGATATTTTGAAAAATGTTGATAACCAAGCAGCATTGGTCCCTATTTAAATCCATTGGATGGACACACAATCACATTTCTCAAAATATCTTCTTCAAAGCAAGAGGTTTTGAATGACATGGTGGTGAATAAATGATGAGAGGATTTTTATTTTTGGGTGAACTGTCCCTTTAACTTCAACATACACAACGTCTATCTCAGTCTGTGTGTGACACACTGTCGCTGTGCTTACTGAGTTGTGTTGCCTAGGCAGCAGACACCCAAATCCCCAAACTGGTTGAAGTACATTTACTCTAGCACAACCTCCTTGTTGGTTTACGTCCTTAATAGACAACAGCTTTACTTTCCCAGTAAATCAACAGCAGTGAATCCGATTGCAATTTCAATGTGCATAAATAGAATACATGGTCTGATTGAGTTTCTTTTGTGGGTAATTAGTTGAATTCTCTATTAAAACATATCTCACACGTCATGTTTATTAATTGCTATCACTTAAATAACATAACTGGCAGTCTCAGGGAGGCAATATATCAAATACATCATCCGCTATATGAGCGCTTTATCACAATATACTATATACCGCCCATCATACCACCTAGCTGTATGTGTTTATGTCTCAGATATAAACTTTTTATTTGGCTTTCTGGGATTTCGGAGGATTTGAGGATGGAATTTAGGTTACATGATCGTGTAAAAGCAGATTTGAAAATGTAGTCTGTCTTATCAGCTACACAAGCTCCCTGTAGCAATCTGTGTGTATGTGGTGTTCTTTTGCCTGATCTCAAATCAAGCAGCTCAGCACATATAAGTTAGGTTGTTGACGGGCTGTTTTATCCGCTGTGTGCGTATGTGTGACCGTGTGCCCTGCAGACTCTGTGACTAACATGCTAATATCAGCAGTGTTTCTATGACGAGAGCTCAAGCACACAATCTTTCCAGCAGCCTGCAGTGAGCCAAGAAATGTACCACTGTCCAGACGCACAGACACGCTCCCGTTCAGAGCTCTGACAGAGTCCTACGCCACAGTCGAGTTTAATCAAAGGCTGAATGGGACTTTAGGGTGTACTAGATTATGTTTGTGTGGCGGGCAGGTTGTCAGCCCTCATTAGCAATTCCCTCTCTCTCAGAGGCGTTAGCGCAGTGCATAAAAACAAACTTTATTCATATCTGGATGAACATATGCGTAGGGCGAGCTGATGAAGTGCTTTCTAAGAGGAATGTTTGAGGCTGTTTAAGGGGCGACAGTTAGTGCGACGAGCGAGCCGCTCTCAGGAAAGAAATTAGCTCTGCTTTAGCTGATGTTGCTGTGCAGCTCTGAGCTGTTGTTTTACAGTTCCTGTGATATTTTCACTCTCTCACACTTGAGGTGCTTGAGGTGTGAAGAACATGTGAAAAGTGCTAGTGAAGTGATGTCATAGTTCATGAAAGCAGCTTGGTTGAGGATTTATACAGGAGATAGCTTTGATTGCATTGTCTACTGTATACAGAGGAAAGTGTTTTTTTTCCATGTACAGTAAATGTACTGTTGTATAGTAGCTCTCAAATATCAAATCTTCTTTTGTGTTCCTCAAAGGTAGAAATGATTATCTTTGTACTGCTTGGTTAAGAACTGAAATAGATAGTCCTACGCTTTAAATAACCTCTTTTTCTACTCTCTTCTTCAGCTCTTTTGAAGTGCTGAGAGGATAAAACTCCAGCACACAGCTGCACAAGCAGATTTACACTCTTGGTTATGACTAATCCACTGATATTCAGATTAAAATTGTTGCAAAGTTTTCATTAGAATCCAACCTGCTGAGCCCAAACATCAAATCTTCATGTTCAAAGTATATTTATTCACTAAATAAATGACTATCAAGGAAGTAATTAAAACTTGTTTTTGTACCGGTGTGTCAACAACAAATCACTGTTTAAAACCCTAATCACTTTCCAACTGTGAAAATAAGGTTTAGTAGATATTACATCCTTAAGTCTGTAATATTCCGGCTCCCTAGATATGGTCCAGGTCCCTTCCTCAGTGTAAGACTTTCAGATAGTTTCGCCTGATTTATTGTCCGCTAGACCAAAAACAAAGAGTAAAACCTTAGACTCTTAGAGTAAGACCATGAGAAAGAGTAAGACATAAGAGCGTTTTGTTGTATCATGGCTTTTTATTGGCTTGTATTGTAGACATGTTATGCTGGATATCAGTAACATTGCCTTTTTGTCTTTGCACCTTGTTACAGCTGTCTCACACCTGCCAGCATTTCTTAGAACAGTCATTAATCTCATTTGTGTTAATGTGACATCGTTTCTATCAGAGTAAACAGAAGTTATTTTCAATTAAAGTCAAGAAATCAAACCATGTGAATAATATTACAGTATGTCCTATAACAGATTTTATAGTCTTCAAGCTGCATAAGGTTTATGAAAGGGTTATGTGTATTTACTATTAAAAAGACAGGGCTTGTAACTTGTTTTAAATACCAATATCCTTTGGCTTATGTTACAGCCATGAACATGATTTGCTACTTGCTATTTCCCAGGGAATATTAACGGAAAGTGTTTTATTGGACAGTATACTGTAAGGGATTGCAGTATGAGCCATAAATATTTTGGCCTGATTTTGTAGAATACTGAACATATTGAAATGCATTATTTTTTGTCCTTTCTGAAGAACATAAACATGATAAATGACATCCAAACTAACAGATTTTCAGTCTGACTTACAGCTTCTTTTTAGTTTTCTGGAGTAAAATGTACAGCATTTGTTAATGGCTTCAATTCAGTAATCATTGCACATAATGTGACTTCTGTTAACTAGAACTCAAGAATGTAGGAGATCTGTTGGAAAGTTGTCGCGACCTCAGACATCTGCGGTTTAATACTCGGATCCTCATGGCAGGGTCAGAGAGGAGAGCAATGTGGTTAAATCTGTTCCAGCACGACTGCGATCTAACGTTAATCCCATAGGATTTAATGGGATACTCGGGCTGTCTATAAAGTGTTCTGCATTAACTGAGATGGCAAAACAGTACATCTCATGTTGTAAAGATTGTTGTTGGCAGATTACTTTCTTGGAATACAATCAAAGCTTGAAGGGTTTGGCTCCACAGACTGACCTTAATCTTTAATTTCTGAGCATTTAACTATTTTAAGCTTGCAGATAATGATGCAATTTTTTAAACAGTTTTCTGTGAATAAAAAAAGTTGTTAATTATCCAGCTAATACTGAATCACAGCAGGTGTCCTAGTCAGTTTAATACAACAGATTGAATTTGCTGAAATGTATAGATGAGCCATTGGACATATTTCCTATTCATATTTCATACCAAGAGATAAACAATTTTAACTATATTATTATCACATTTAACTACTTACTAAACATCGTCATATCCTATTGTCTTTATGATTTTGCAGTTGACAGTAAGAAAGTTTGAAAATTGATTTTTTTTGGGTGAGCTGTCTATTTATAATTCTTTGTATTTCACTTGTTATCTGAGTTGAGCAGAATGTTGGCTCTTACTTTTAGCCTGAAAGAATAAGTCATTGTCAGGTCAAAGTGGTGCTAATTGGGTGCTAGACATTTGTATGTTTAATTAAGCGTTGGCATTGTTTGTTTATAGACTTGCAACAAAAAGGGTTCATACATGTTCTAGCAGATGGAACAATTGACACAAATGAACTTATCTACAGTGTCAAAGATCAAGAGGATCAAAGAAAGAACCATTAGGTATCAGTCAGCTTATTATCAATTTTGATAATGCCATTACAAATCTTCTTTTCTAAAGCTTTTTACAGTAAGTGAATGAAGTTACAGGCTCTTTAAAATGCATGAAAGCCAGATAAAGCTACTGCAACAAATAAACACAACTACAGTTTGGAGATTCCTATGGGTTTCATTGATCTGTGGGGTCCAGGGTGATCTGTGGGCACTATCCTGATGCTTTATGCTGCAATACTAATAGGCTCATTTGCAGGTTCAGTGATGAGCCAAGCTGATAATAACAACAGGTTTGGCTTGTGAGTTAGGGAACTGTCCACGGTCCTGATGCTTGCATGCCGGGGAGCTGTCCATGGTGCTGATGGCCTCACAGTTTTGTGTGGGTGCTGAATACTTGGCACTGCGAGGACATATGCTTCTCCAGCACTGCAGATGGCATCATGGCATGAGATGAAGACTTTTAAACGGCAGAGAATAGCATGCCGGTACTAGAATGCTGCAGAATTGGAACTGGCTTGACTGATAATTGTAGCTCTGATTGTAACAGTCTGCTAACCCACAGCATGTTTGTTGGTTAGTTAATAGAAAATGGAAAGAATGAGTCTAGCTACATGCAATAGATGACTCTAGTTGTTCAGTGTTATTTAGTTGAGCAATGGCCCTTGGTGTGTTGTCATTGAGTGTAAATGTAGCTGACATCGTGCCAACCCCGCGGGTGTCGTAGTTATTGGTAAAAGAAGTGCCATAGTGCTCTGTATTCACTAATGACTTACTGCCCTCAATCCGGTCTGTTCATTGACTTTCTTTTGAATGCTACATGTCTGTGAGAGAATATTTGATGGTTAAACTTGATCTCTTTTTATTGATATTTTTTCCCTACTGTAAAGCTGTTACTTGTTACACTGTGCTTTCACAACCCGTGTTCAATAATTTGCTAATTAAAAACCAGCCCACATTAAGAACTGCCACAGGATTTACACAAGCAATCAGAGCGACATGGTGTAATTGTTTTATAAAGCATTCCAATCCAACCTTTTTCATTTTTAGTCAGTTGTCATCTCATTACAAGCTGGCTTAGTTCTCCAGGGTAAAGGTGTTCTTCTGTGATTTTACTTGGTAAATGGTTTTTAACTGATCCCAATTCAGTACTCAAGTTTTGTAGTATATAAGTTTTACATCAAGTGGTGACTAGTATTGTGGTAGGTAGGTTTGTATTTTGTTTTACTTGGTTTACATTTACATTTAGGCATTCATCGTTTATCAAAAGTGACCTATAAAAGTACATTTGGAAGGCTTTGTGTAGTTTTGTTCATGATTTTGGAGGATAAGTGCAAGTCACGCAACCTGTCCATGTTGGCATTTGATTAATCTTTTTAGTTTCTACCAAGTGACAGATGAGTGTGCACAAAAAAAACATAGAATTGAATTGGGTTCACCTTTTAAAAGCCTGCTTACTTTGCTGTCTTACATGTCTGTGATGTTTTGTATTTTGTCTTTTTCTGTGCAGTTTACAGCCTTATTTATATATTTGATATTTACAGTCTTAATATCATCTATACAGAGTTAACCCAAAATCAATTTACACAGTTAACCATATGCTATATGTCAGGACTGATCGATAAAGCCTGAAATCTGCATGCGTCAACCTCTTGTGTATGTGTGAAGTGAATGAAAAGGCATGTAGTTTCTACAGCTTTTTGGAACATACTCTGTATCTCTGTCAGTCTCAGATAAAGAGGATTTTCACATAATGATTACTGTTTTTGAATAGCAGACTGGCATTTGTGTTTGTTCGTAATTAGTTTTGCATATCGGCCCAACTCCCTTTGAAAATTTTACCAGCCCCATTATGTCAATTTTGTTCATGTTGTAGGCATCACAGTCACACAATCATCACAATCAGAACTGAGTGGAATCCTCCCCTGGACTTAAAATTATCCATCATTTAATACATGTATTAATATCTGCATACGTGGAAACCAATCACATTATAGTTTTAATTTTCAAATTTTACCTTTTTATTTCAATAGCTTTAAAAATTTGCTTTTCATTACAGTTTACAGTATATGCAGATGACAGATGCCAAATCTCATACCGCCAGGAGTTCCTGTGCCATCATGGGACTACCATTGAGACCAGTTTTCTTAACGTTTTAGACCCCTTGGTTGAAATGTCCATCACTCACCTCTCTAGGACAGAGCATGCTTTTGGTTCCCTCGTTCAGGCTTTTCGAAGACTCCCCTTTTTCAGTATGCATTGGCTCACATTTAATATCTGTGTGACTGAGGGTTTCTCAGTGATAAGAAAATGGTTTGCTGTTAGTGATGGGCCCTGTATGTGTGCCTGGACTTGCAATTTGGTTACATTCACGAAAGCATAACCTCCCGTATATCAAAAAAGTTTTCTCTTTCTTACTTTGCTGTAGTTATAATTGGCTTTTTGAATTCTTGTCTATGTTCTATTGTTAACATAAAAGCAATGCTTTTTTAAGCTACCTTCCTTTAAGCCATTGCAATTTTACACATGTGTTTCTTAAAATGTTTCTTTTGTTCCAAGATGGAAATGAACAGAAAGAGAAATCTGACAGCTACTGTAGAAAAACAAATTGATGCTCCAGTGATTAATATGCCTCTTTAAGGAGCATCTGAAGGTTATAATCTGACTGTACTAATTTAAATGAGTTGGGCATGGGCGTAATATGTGATAATGAGGTGGAATGGCGTATTGAATGTCTTCATTGATTCGCTTGAGTTGAGTTGCATGTGTCTATGACAGCAGCAATGTCATTTGAATTACAATCGTCTTTCTGTGAAGGTCACATGACTATAGCATGCCTTTTAAACTCATTTATAGGCATAGGGGAAATACTTGTATGTTAGACCAGATCAGCAAGGACTTTTGTTCATGTACATTACATTGTATATACAATAAATAAGTTTTGAGAATGATGAGCACCAAAGGATATCACACCTTGTTTCCTTTTTTTACTTGTTCAGTTGTTGTTGCAGCATGGGAACAATTATTTCCTGGTGAATTGATGCAAACCTAAATTCCAAGAAAATTGCCTAAAGCCAGGCAGTGAGATTGTAGCTTATGATTTGGAGAAAGCCATTTTTGTGATACATGATGATCCATTATTTGTCTGTGGGCGGTCCGTTGGCATGGTGACTGTGGTGGCTGAAACTAAAAGTTGGGAAACGATTTGACGAAACAAAAGATATTGCAGGATCTACAAGTTAAAAAGTAGACCTGTTATTTGATTGTTTGATTTAGGACTTTAGTTTGAAGTTACTTTTTATGTCGTTTATTATATTGGATTATTGGTGCAAACTTTTTCATAGTGCCATTTCTGAATTTGATGGTATAGATTTATCGTAACTAATCATCGTGCTGAAATTCAGTTTCAGTGACATTTAGACTTCTACTAGGTGTTATCCAAAGCCTTTTAGACTGATTTAAAAAGTGAGACAGAATTTAGCAGTTCTATTTTACTATTGATTTGTAAATGAGCCATGTGATCGGATGAGGAAGATGAAGATGTTTGTGTGGGATCAGCTCCATGCAGCATTCTCTTAATGCTACTATACAATCTCCAATTAGCTCACTTGTGCAATACATGTGTGTGTGCAGTGAAACATCTGTATGTGTGGCCCGTGTTGGTCAGAGTTTTTATAGCTGAATTCTTCTCACAGTATGTGCCTGTGATATAAGCTTGTGATTTTAGCACCGGCTGCAGGCTGGCACGCATGCCTGTTGTGTGAGATGATGTCATCTTTCCCCAAAGCCTTGAAAATATAGAGGAATCATTATGCAGTGCTGAAGACAAAATGTGTGAGTGCATTATTTTTAAAGTACGTAATTATAAGCATGCAGAACTCGGGCTGTAATAGGGTACTCTGGCCTTAATGGGGTTCGGTTCGGTAAGGCTTTTGATTGCTTTATAAACAGAAGAAAAGACTCACACTCAGTCCATACAGATAATTACAGCCTGCTGAAGCCCTCAGTTATGGCCACTCACTGTTTCTCAGCTCCATGTAATTGTGAACCACTTAAAAGGGATTGTTTTGGAACTAGAGCTGAGAGACATGACTAAAAAATGTTTTAATCTTTCTCTAAAATAATATATAATATTCAATAACAGGACCACCATTTCAATCGCAAAACTCAAGTAGTTACAATAGAAGAATCACCATATAATCATTCTGCAATATATTCATTATATCATCCATCTTGGAACTGGACGGTTAAGACATGTTATATTCGTACACACAGCTGGTGTTGAGCATTTGAGACTAATACAGTTGCAGCTGCCAAACCGAGTCATTTCGCTCCATTTGGTGTGCTGTGGCAGGCATTTAGCTAATATGTCAAGTGGATTCACCCGAATGTTTCTCCACTAATGGGAACGTAGATTGAAAAGCAGAGGAAAACTTGACGTCTAGATCAATTAGCTGCTTTAGATGACTGTGAAACATGATACAATTACAGATTAGTGTGTTTATTTGAGACACACATATTTGATCTCTCCACTCTTTGTTAGCCTGTGAGGAGTTTGTTAGCCTGTCTTTAGCATTTGTTGGGTGCACGTGTGTGTTTATTTTTAATCAACATCACAGGTCAGCAGTGTGTGTAAGGCACTAAACAGAGACTCGGAAAGGAGCAGATGGAGGCGTTTTTTGCACAGATGTCTTAGCGGCTGGCCTCAGAAATGTTGCCTTCAGCACTCTGGTCATGTGCCACCAGATCTTGGGGATTCCTCCAGAAAATTACATAGGGTTATGTTTTAATTCAGTAGAAAAAGGAAATCGCAACCTGTTGCTGTTTTGCAAAATATCTCTGTAAGAAAATCATATGTGTTTGAAATGACATGCGAGTGAGTGATGACAATGTTGTCGGCTGAAGTTTAAGATGGAAAGTTATATCTGTACATCATGATTAGAATTAGTCTCAGAACTACGCAATGCATGGAAACTGAATTAAGGATATTTTTGTTATGTGCCTGCCTATAACAAAACTGTCTCTCTGTCTCACTGACATTTAGAGTCATGTAAAATATACAAAGCTTCAGAAGATTAGTTTAGTCTAGACATCTCTCTTTACTAGACATCTGTAAAGACAAATGTCTTTCATTGTGTGCAAATAATTGAATAATTTTATTGTTTCTTTGTAAAATATCAAGGAGAAGAATGATTCCCTTAAGTTCTCAATGCTAAAACTCATTCGAAGTTATCACACACAGCAGAAACACAGACATCCTCACAAGAAATCTATGCTGCCACTTGTTTATTGCATTTTTGTCCCCAGTAGTAGCTAACAATGACATATTAAAAACGTAACACAAATAATCTATATAAAGTCAAATATATTATACATTATTAGCATAAAATACAGTTTCAAGAAATACTTATGGCTGGTTAATTTTCACAATTCGCACGCTTTTGCACATATAGCAATGAGAGTTTTCCTCAGACCCAATAGAGAAAAAATAAGCTAAACTGTGAAGAACATAGAAGCAGATGCTGTTGAGTTGAACCTGCTTTGTCATTTGCACACTGATGGCACTGGAGCAATATAACATCGACACAGCCCCCTCTTTCGTTATTCAGCATGAAAGTGGGATTTCAGCTAATAAATCTAGAGATGGCGGTAAAATTGGCCCTGGAGTAGGCGCAGAATTATTACCAATGAGATGGATGCTCATATGCCGTATACTAGAAGCTCGTAAATGACCGCATTCGAATGCAGGAGAGAGAGATCCATGGCTGGGAGTCGCTCTTATTCACAGGTATGAGCCAACAGCTAAAATTGCCTTCTGAACTCTTGTGGCTCCTATTAGCAATAAGGAATGAGTCATGCTTTAGCAGGGTCCACAAAAGATGCTTATATCACAGCACAGCACATATTCATAATCTCATTATGAATGAGGCCAATATTCATTCCAGGGAATATTGGAGGGCAGATATGAAAATTTCACATCATTTCTCTGTGTCGCAGCTCCCCCAACTTTCACGGACACGCCGCCGCAGTATGTGGAGGCCAAAGAGGGGGGCAAAATCACTCTGAGCTGCACGGCCTTCGGGAATCCCAAACCCTCAGTCAGCTGGCTCAGGGAGGGAGAGCCTGTAAAGGACAGCAGCAAGTACAAGGTGAGCGAACACATCTAGGCTGATCTGAGATCTGTACCTGAATTTATATGATGGCACGAAATAGTAGTTGGAGTTTAGTGGCTTTATAATTATGTCTGTGTAAAGGTCACTTATGTTAATTTACTCTAACTTTTAATTATTGACACAGTCATTTGTGTTGTGAGAACAAATATTTGTACAATCAGATTCTCTCTAGAATGCAAGTGTCCCCTTCCCCAATACACCCAATAATAGCAATTGTTTGTGAACATTTTGCTCTAATATTTTAATCTGCATATGTTTTATAGCTTGTGGAATGTCTTTAGCACTCCACACCATTACAGTGAGGGTTTAAAATAGATTAAAAAAGCTAAAGTAGAGTAAAAATAGTGATAATCACATGCTGTGGCCATCATTAGTGTAATTAAAAATTATATCTGCCCAGCTGTTTATGTTGCATTTAAGCCATCATGAGATACTTTACTGTCATGGTTACATTAGATAGGGAAATTAACACTGGTTTTAAAAAATTTAAGACCATCATGTAGTACATATACAGTATTGTTTGTCATGGTGCAGTACATGTGTACAGTAGCAGTGTTGAGATTGGCATATAGTGAGGTTAGGCTTTACAGATAGAGACCATGTTTCAGAATCTCACACTCCACAGCACTGACAGATGACAAATGTTACATGTTTGTAGTATCGACTGCAGCAGTAGTGCATGTGTTCTTCGGGCTATTAGCCACTCTCATCCCCTCAGCTGTGTGATTGTGTCTCTATTGAAAGTGCTTGTACTTTGGTTGCTGGTCCAGCACCTGGGAGATGTGTCAGGGTAAGCAGTGAGCCATGTCTAACTATGTCCCCCATTATTTTCTCTTTTTCTACATTTTCAGAGTCAGTGAAGCCACAAAGGTACATAGTCACTTACGCCGTCAATATTAATAATATCAAGGTTATATTTTCACACAGAATGTTTACAGCCTTGTTAATTATAATCGTGTTGCATGTTACTTGCTTGAAATGTAGATGGGGTGTAAATCTAAACCTAAATTGGTTAATTAAGTGGGTTGTTTTTCTTTTTGAGTAATCCTAAAGCAAAACATCAGGATACAGTACTGTCAAAACTGATTGGTTCTGACGTAAGGTTTACAGTTTATACACACGTCAAACTGTGTATGCTTCATTTAGAAGTACAAATTAGTTAACAACCAGTCAAAATTCACTAAACTGCTGAATCCATTTGCAGCATCATGTTTGACATTAAATAGAAAAGGGTCTTTAATAGTTAACAGGATTGAACATTTGAAGAGTAACCAAACGGCCTGTGGGAATAGCTAATTAATTTTTATGTTATAGTCCTCAGACTTTAGCACTGGCCCTCTATCCATCTCACCGTCTGTTCTCACCCACAGTTCTGCTTCTTTAACTGCAAATCATGGAAGGAATGCCGTGAGCCTGGATAATATATTAAATATTCACAGTGTTTGTGAGGATATCTATTGTCTAGTCCTAATTGTAACTAGATTATGCTAATTAAAAAAACATCACAGCTGATTCCAGTGTGGTTTTTCTTTTATAATTCATCAGACGAATCGCCCATGATACAAAGGGACCCATATTGCCCATATCAGCGACTAAATAATCGGCGAAACTGAACATCAAACACTTACTGAATCTAAACAGTCTTTTCTCTGAAGACTTTGCAGAGAGATCTCAACAGGAATGGATGGTTCAGTTCTTCACCTAAAAAAAGAGTTTGATTTACAAGAGTATATTAAAAGATCTCCACAACAGAGAAAAGATCTCTCCACGATCTTCTCAACACAACAGAGAAATGACAGGCGTTCTGGGAAAAGCTTTGCTTTCTGATTGAACACTTGTGAAGTGAGGTGAGATAACATCAGAGGAGAAACAACAGCATTGGTCGCTTGTTAATTTGAATGGTGGTGAATGGTCGGTGATCTGTCTTGACTGATAAGAGTGGAAAGAGAACAATGTCTGGCTCTGATTGCACAGTCTTTCATGCTGGTTGTGCTGGCATGCTACCCAGACGTCTGGGAAAGAGTGTGTTATCTGTAAGTATCATGTTCTTTCCATCTTAAAAAGAGAGAGATTCTGGAGAAACCAACCAAATTTATATCAGAAATGTGTGGACACTTATTGAACATTTCATTTTAAGCCAATGGACATTAAAGGGATTGTTCACATAAAAATAAATATTCTGTTATCATTTGTCAACCTTATGCCATTCAAAACCTGTATTTGACTCTTTCTTCTCTGGAATGTTTTGAGAAATGTCTGGTTTTGTGTTCATACAATGAACATCAATGGAAAACGTTGTTTGATTACCAACATCCTTCAAAATATCTTCTTTTGTGTTCTGCAGAAGAAAAAGTCATACAGGTTTGCAGTGACATAAGGGTGAATAAATGTATTTTATATCCGTCAATAGAGAGTATTCCTCCCTTTGTTGCTATTACAAATTTCACTTTTCAAGGCTTTCTTAGATGTAATAACATGACAGAGGTGTCAATATTGAGCGATGCCATCTGGTGTATGATCAGTTTTCCAGTTGCGATCGTTGTTGTGTCTGGGTTCACTGGGTTCATTGTCATGTTGCAAAAGATCCCTTTTCTACAAAACTGTGTTTCAACAAAATATGCACAAATTCTAATCCAGGAGGAAGTGATGTAGACTGTGGATTGATAGCCAGTGATGATGACAGTTAAGTCAACAAAAGAGGCTTATTCATGAGTGGAGAATGTAATGGGTCCTTTTGTTATAGCTAAATAATAGATTTTTGTCACGGTGTTATGATTTATTAGACACATGTGGACACTGGAGGGTTTGTGTTGATGTTTGGTCTGCTGTAGACTGGCCATGCAGCTCCGTCTGTGTAATTAGAGTAATTATGGAGTCTGGGATCCACAGCGGCTCTTTAGACTGCTGCTTTTGTGTTGAGTAAATTATCTGCATGTTGCCTATTTATAGTATAGATTCAAAGCATGTATGGGTTGTTTAAAAAGGCCATTAAGTGAGGGTGTTTTATCACAATATAATAAATATTGTGATTAATATTGGATATATAATGGGATGAAGGAGAAGAGAATGACAGATTAGACCAGAACAGATCTCCAGTGTGTGTTAATAATGTCTGTTAGTAGACTTTGCTGTTACACTGTGTGTGATAGAGCGCTGAATAATTCAACAGAATGAGAGTGTGTTTTACTTTAACATGAATTTATGTCATCTGTCTTGCACTCTTGTCTTGCACTTAAAGTACTTTTCACCTGCTCAGCCAGTAAAGTCGCTCTCATGTATCGTTCACCATCTTTCCATGACAGGGCAAGAAGAAAAGATGCTCTGTTATGTCCCTGAATCCCCCTTCCTGTCTGTTCTCTCTATAGAACTTCTGCTGTTCTGAGACCAGTTGTATTCGGTCACTTACTGTACTTTTTTTGAGATCACAGTTTGCAGCATATGTCATATGAAACTAAGCATTGTGAGTAAACTGTGAAGGGGGGCATCTGAAGTGAGCACTTTTAAGGGTGTGGAGCATTACTTTTTCTTACAAAGAAGCACATTTTTAATTGAAGAGTGTTGTAACATACAGTACATTTTAGAAAATTTCTCTCTAAAAAAATGGCCATCATTTTCACATTTCACTCAAGTCTTTGTGGTAGGGACTCTTACTCGCACTTAGAATGACCCTGGATTTGCTTTTTAATGCCCTTCAACAGTGTTACAGTAACATTTGGACTTTACTGTGGGACAGCGAGTGCTGTGAGTGAATCACAGGTCATCCAAAAAAGTTTATGCTGTGTTGTGACTGTGGCCTGGTCATCCTCTCCTTAGATACTGTAGAAGGGATTGATGTCTCCATCATTCGTCTCACCTGGCCCTCTGCCTCCAGAGACATAAGCTTGTCCAAAGTAAATCAATTATTCAGTTATGTTTCTGCTCTCTACAAGTACATACTGCAAGATGTGCGTGATTCAAGGCCAAAACAAGCGGAAACTCTCGTGAGCTCTGCCTTGAAAGAAAATTGTTAAACCAAACAAACCATCAAAGCGTTAAAGAGCTTCCTAGGTCAAACAGGGTCCTTATTAATGAATTATGACTTGCATGTTTTATACGTTTATAAGAAAACCAGTGTTGGAGAGACAGATGTAAATGTAAGATTGAGTAGAATATCAAGCAAGAAAGAAAAGATCACTTTAATAGTTGAACTATTATGATATATGTAATGTTAATGCCGAAAGATTCTGCACAGCCCAATCAATCTGACACAGTACAAATCCAGAGCATATTAAACATATGCTGCTCAGAGCATAACTACTCTGCCTTTGGTAAAATGGAAATAATGCTTGCGTGGGTGAGGAGAGAGAGATCCACATTGATCTATAAGTCTCTGTTGGAGCGGCCTGGTTTGTTTGATCTCTCCTACGCAGTCGCTGCCTCTGTTTCTCCTGCTCACATCGCTTTTAGTGCAAAGCACTTCTGTTTGTACTGTGGCGGAGACAATTTGTTTGGTATTTTTGTATGAGTTACATTTCTGTGGGTGAGCTTGTAATAGTGACCCCTCTTAAGGTACATGTGTTTAAAGATGCTGTGGGTTTGCCATAACATTCATGCATGGGACTCATGGGACTAGAGAGTTTCCCAGCAATTCTGCTGGTGTGTGTTTATATTTGTCAAATAAATCAACACAATACTTGAGCTGAACTGTTTATTGAACAAAAAGAGGTGGTTTGTATTGATCCACGGAAAGCTTTAGGATTATTATAAGGCATTTTCACAGCCACTCCACAGTGGGGGCATGTTGTCACAGCCTTTAGAGGATTCATTATTTTATGCTATTGCATTTGTTAGTAAGTGTCTCAGCAGTTGACTGTGTGACCCGTCTTCACAGGTGAGCGATGGCAGCCTGACACTCATTTCCATCAGCCGCGAAGACAGGGGAGCTTACACATGCCGAGCCTACAGCGAGCAGGGAGAGGCCGTCCATACCACACGCCTACTCGTCCAAGGTAACGCCACTCGGTGTGATGTGCATTTAAGTTATCTCTCTGTATGTCAGAGCTGTGCCGTGTGTGTTTTGCACAGTCGTGTCTATGTTTGTGTGTGTGTATAGTCATGCTCACAAAGCCGCATGTTGCATGGCACCCATGCTGCAGAGCTACAGAGATAATTAGACTCCATATGTTGGCTGTCTGCTACAGTATAAAGCAGTAATGGGCTCACTGTCAGAGAGACTTTTCACCCTAGCGCCGCCAAAGAGGCTTTTTACTGTTGAGATCACCAATCTGTCCTGTGTCTCATGCTGTGCGAATGCATTGTAACCATATTGCTAAAATTATACTGACTTATTTATTAGGTCTACACTTCTATATTCAAATACTTTTTTGTAGTTTCTTGATAAATGGGTCTATTTTGTTTATTATTGTGCTGACTGCTCATGGCTACATTTCTATAGTAATGCATGTACTTGCAGTAAATGCTGCCTCTGGAATAGAGCATTTACCTTCCCAGCTGGTAAAGATTTGATGTCAGTAAAGATTTTCCTTGGCATAGAGAATATAGCTAACCGTTTGAATTAGTTGCTAAATGTGCTATAGTTTGCATGGCTGGTGCACTGAATCAATAAATATGTTCTGAGTTTTGTTTGAGACATTTACAGTATTATTGAGTGGATTAGGATTATCAAAATTGTGCCTGAAACAAATCAGTGAGTTAAAATCTGTTACAAAATACAAAAATAGTTTATTTCCTGTTAATAATGTGAATGATAAGGGGACTCTGATGGTAAATGTCCTGAGAATGCAGCTCTAAAGCAGGATCCTCATAACCAGAGGGAATTATGAACTGACACAGTGTCTTTCTTCATTGTTTTATGTAACACAGGAGCTGTCTAGACGTGTTTTTAGCCTAGATTCACAAGCTCTTGAGTCTTGCCTGAAACCCTTGAGAGGAAGAGTTTAGATTATTATTGTTTGATATGGACATTCTTACAATGGGTAGAAAATGAGATAATTCACTCACGTTTATAAAGTAGTTTTATTCTTTTTTACCAGTTTGTACAGCAGAGTAAATGAGGTATTGACTGAATACAATATGCACTTGATTTGTGTAATAATTTGCACTTTGAAGGATTTCACCCCTCCAGTCGATTGCCATTGTCTACCAGCTGTTGTTATCAAAGGAACAAATTACCAAATATTCATTATATATTCAAAGTCTCTGCATTAGAATGAACAATAGGCATGATTGCGAGCAGTTTATATCTCATGTTAAATATATATCTCCAGCTTTCTCATTTTTAACCTTGAAGAGGACCGGGAACGTTATACGCACCAATAGAATGTGACACGTACCGATATGTAACGTTGATTTATATTGTGTCTCTTCTCTATTCCAGGACCCCCATTTATTGTCTCACCTCCAGAGAACATAACCGTAAACATATCCCAGGATGCATTCTTCACCTGTCAGGCTGAGGCGTATCCTGGCAACCTAACGTACACCTGGTTCTGGGAGGAAGATAACGTCTTTTTCAAGAAGTAAAGTTATGATGGGGTTCATTACTGTACCATACTGTACGCCCACTGTCAGAGTCCTGTGTCCTTGTGGAGTTTATCACAGTCCATGTAATTTCTTCATCACCATTTTGGCATCAGTGAGTTTGCCATCAGGGACTATGGCCATTGTGATACTGTTTGGCTTCGGTCAGAAATGTTGTAAAGGGCAACGTTTTTGTTCATTTAGCCTTTCTAATAGTAGAGTTTCATTGTTGAAGGCTGTAATGTATTGCATGATTGAAAGTTATTAAAAGTTTCTTTTTATAGGATTTTGTTACTATGAAGGTTCCGTAGGCTAGTTTGTTGTGTGTTTGCATTGTGTCCATGTGTCATTACACTTGTTGCATACACCCACATACACACAAACAGAGCCAACGTCTTTGTGTCAAGAATTAATAAACCTTCTCTAAAATTTTCTTTAAGAAAAAACACTTTCCCCTGTAATAACCTTATATAGAAATGATGCAAAAACGTTTTCCACAATCATATATGAAAGCATTTTTCCTCATTTGTAACGGCATTTGAATAAAAACTGCTCTGACATCACCGTAGAGCCTCTCAGGTTCTCATGGTCTACTCTTTTTCTTCTCTCCCCATGATGTGAATATCTAGTGGCATGCCGCTTGTGTCATCATACGCTCGGCTAGCACTGATTATAAGTAGCGGTGCCGTGAGCCATCTAAGACTCCCTCACGCGTGGCCTGTAAACTCTTTAGAAAAGGATATTACGTTTTTTCTTTTTAATAGAAGCTCTGTGCAGCAGGGCAGGAGGAGGAACAGGCAGGAATACAGGCCATGTAGGCATTTAGTCTTGAGCCTTTTTTTCTCTGATCTCTGTTCTGGACAGTCCATCTGTTCTCTTTCAAAGAGGACAGTCATTCACTTTGAATTATTCCTTAGTTTCCGGCTTTAAATCAAGTATGCAGGCATGCGCCATAAGAATTGACCCAATTCTACATTTAGCTTTTCTTCTTATAAGAGTTTATAAAGACAAATGTCTGTGAGCCTTAAAATGGACCAAAAACACAATAAAACTAACCATATGATACTTTAAAAGTCATTATTCGACCCATCATTTTCTGTAGAAAAGAAACTTAAACTGATGTTAATTTAACTCTCTCTTTCTTTCTTTCTTTTGATTCTTCTGTCAATCTTTCTCTTTATTCAGTGACTTGAAGCGCAGAGTGAGTATTCTGATCGATGGTTCGCTCATCATCTCCCAGGTAAAGCCTGAGGATGCTGGAAGATACACCTGCAGCCCCAGTAACAGTCTCGGCCGCCCACCCTCCGCATCTGCGTACCTGACAGTGCATTGTGAGTCAGACTTTTTTTGGTCCTTTCATGTGAATATATTCTTTGCGGCCCCCTAAAAACCTAAGATCTGTATGCAGTGTACTTGTGCAGATGCTGAAATAAACTGCAGGTGGTGGGAGAAAAAACAGATAGATTGTGTTTTTACTTGTGAGAGAGCCAATCGTACAGTGCAGTGCAAAATCTAGCATCACTAGTATAATCTGTCTAATAGTAATATCTGTGATTTACAGATTTTCAGTACCATTTTTTAATATGAGCAATATAATATGATAAGAAGTTTGACACATTCACTTTTTAAAATTTGGATTTTTTTTTTTAGTATTTGGTATCTGTCGAACTGTCAAGCCCTATTAAAACTGAGGATAAACCTGATCCATGTTATCCCAGTAGAGTTTGATACATTTTTTGATCTGGTCATTTGTACAAAAAAGATAAATGGTCATGATTAATTTTGAATATTCCTTTTGTATTATGTAATGACATAATGATGGAGGAACTTCTAAATCGGTGTCATCACAGGATTGAATGTTGATATTAAGTAACCTTTACCGACTGATCATGCTTTTCATCCTGATTCACACAAATCATTTCAGATAATCGGCAGCCTCATCAAGCACATTTGCAGAATAATATACAAGTATAACAGATTATTCTTGCAAGGCGATATTTTGTAATTGATGAGAGGTTTACTTCGGTCTCCCTGCGAATTCTGTCTCGATACACGGGGTCGTATTAGCTTCAACTGCCACTTTCGGGCAGACTGGCGCTTTCTATTTGCAGTCGGGAAATTGGAATGGCCTTCTTTCCCAGGAGTCTGGAGTAGAATTGAAACAGTGACCTTGAGTCAGTAAGCTAGAAGATCACTCAGTCACGGCTGACGTCCTCCACGCTGATAGACTCACGCAAAGATGCGTGAAGTGGCTGTTCGAGACCTTCCAAAGCGTTGCTAAAAAACCCATAATTATATGCAAACATGTTGCATTTGTAAATAGTGTTTGGGAAATGAGCTTGGCAAACGTGGCTGCAGTATCCAAGGCAACAGACATTTTAAATTCCCTCGCTCGCAGGAAGGAGACCAGCCTGTGACTCTGCACGGGAGAAGCGGCGGATGGGAATTACATCATAGTCCTAGAAAGAGAGAAACTGCAGGATTTTACACCTGCTGTTCTTTAAAACAATCTCATCCACAAGCACTTAGTCTGACCTCCTATACTGTTTGTGCAGCGAGCAGAGATGCAGAGAAAGTGTATTTGACAGTAAGGATAAAGGGAGGGGGGATGTAAAGAGATGACATCATCCTGTGTGGAAACCCTCTTCTCTGCAGTGACGTCACCTAGAGACGCTTTGTCAGGCTCTTTGCGTGGGCACTGGCGCCCCCATTAGACACCTGACGGTACTGCAGGTCTGCTCCTCACACCTTGTCCTTATTTGATCATTTTTCCATCTTAATTCCTTAGTATCTCATTCCCCTTTTTTTATTTAGCTGTCCAGTCTCATCCCATTAATCCATATGCTCCATTTCTTTTTTTATATATCTTAGCTTCACACACCACAGCTCTCTCTCAACATCTCCTCCTGCGTCGGCTCCACTTTTGCTAAAAATAGACACCGGCACTTTGCTAAGCATTAAGATGTGGCTGTGGATTTCTTCAAAGTGTTCGTTATGGAGCACTGCTCTCTTCTTGACTTACCGCTTCGGTTGGCTGGTGTCTTCTACTGTATAATGAGAGACGGTGATTTATGATTCACAAGCAGCTGTATCTTTTATACAGAATTATTGATACTTGTAATTTCATAATATGAGGGAAAAATAGAGCACAGATATTAGAGGTCATTCGGTTTGTTTATTTACCTTTGTGCTTGGGACAAAGTCTGACTTGCTCTGGTTGTGTCCCATAGACCCTGCCCGTGTGGTAAACATGCCGCCCGTTATTTACGTGGCCATCGGACTGCCGGGGTTCATCCGCTGCCCGGTGGATGCCAACCCGCCTGTCACTTCAGTGAAGTGGAAAAAAGACGGCCTGCCTCTGCGGATAGAGAAGGTAAGACCTGTTAAAACATGACCTCAGTGGGATTTACTGTGTGTTTTTACAGGTGTCTTTTATAAGCCCGTCCTCAGCAATATCTTAATGGCTTTCTAAGATGGTTGTGTGAGGTTGGTTTACATTATTTACATTGATCTAGTGCTTTCACACAGACCAATAAAGAGATCACTGGCTCATCTTGAACCAAAGCCAAATGAGAGATAACCTTATTACAGGTCTCTCTGAAATACTTGTCAATTGTGATTGGTCAATCACATGTTGGTTTAGTTGCTCTCCTAAGTTGCTTCCTGTGTGGTAATTCTTAAATCTAATTTGCAAGTTGGAAAGCTAAATAATTGAAAGTCAAGTCAATATTTCCATGTATGTATTTATTTGGTAGGTTACTGTGTAATACCCATAAATCCCATTCTTTACTGTAAGGTCGTGATCACCCTGTTGGGGGTTATTTTTCCCTCTCACATATCGTGATTACTTAACTAAGAAATTGGATATTACTTTCATTCTCAAACCTTCCATTTAAGCATAGTGACCAGAAGAAAAGCATGCAGGCAGAGGTTTCTCCTGTTACATCCCAAGTGATCGGAGTGCAAATCTGCAAATGCATTTATATGCACATATGGCACATACTTTCATCCAAAGCAATTTATAGTGCATTTGGGGTATTGAATCCATGACCCTGGCATTGGGGTCTGCAGAGATGTTCATGAAATTGTAATGTACAGTAATGAAGTCATTATGTTACAGTACCCTGGCTGGAGCCAAATGGAAGATGGGAGCATTCGAGTGTCAGAGGTGACAGAGGACTCTCTCGGCACCTACACCTGTGTGCCTTACAATAGCCTCGGTACTATGGGACAGTCCCCTCCCGCCCCTCTGGTGCTAAAGGTAATCAGAAGTCAAGTGTCAGATTTGATTCTTACAAAATTTGAAAAAAAAAAAATCTTTTAGTAATAAGAAAGCATTTGGATTGTCTCTGTTGTTTATTATATACAGTACATTTAGAGTTTATTTAAAGCTGCAATACATAACTTTTGCAGTACAAACAAAAAATTGCTTTAAAAAGTCACTTTACCTACTTATCTTTGTGTGAAGTCAAATCCAGTGACAAATTATCATCATTTTATTATATCATCCTCAAAATTGTTCCCGGCAGCTCAAATTACATTAATCATCATTACATAAGGTTATTTTTGTGAATCAGGATAAGGAGATAGTTTTGAACACTTTTTATGCTCAATAGCTGATTTTTGCTTCTTTTTGCCACAAATTACAGCTTTAATAATGTTTATTAACATTAAATGTTAATTGTTTATTAATGGCAAAACTACACATTTGCTATTTTACTGATTCTTATAAAAGTAATAGAATAATTTTATAAGAATAAAGTAATAAAATAAAAACTGCTAAATCTGATTCTATGCAAATGCATCTATTTGTTGTGATACTGTATATATATCAAAGAACCAGTCCGAAAGTTCATGCCTCACACAAACAGCATATTTTACTTGAAGGAAATAATAAAAACATTATGGCAATCAATCAGTGCTCTTTAATACACACATTGTATGTATGCATAACGTTGGATAGGACCCACCTAAATTTCTGGTGGTTCCTGGAGGGGAGTACAGGCAGGAGGCTGGACGAGAGCTGGTCATCCCCTGTGAGGCAGAAGGAGACCCATTCCCCAACATTACATGGAGAAAGGTAAGAAACAGTATAGTCAGAATCTTCTAAATACAGTTTTGTCTAAGGAACAAATTGAATTCAGGTAACTTAATGATGTAGTAAGGTGAACTATGGGTATGAGTAAGATCTTGTTGTCAATCACTGTATTATTTCATTGGTGAAGGTAGGGAAGCCCAGCAGAAGCAAGCACAACGTCTTACCGAGAGGCAGCTTACAGTTCAAATCTCTCAGCAAGGAGGACCATGGGGAGTGGGAGTGTGTCGCCTCCAACGTCGCCACGAGCATCACTGCCAGCACGCACCTCCTAGTAATCGGTATGAGGGTTCAGCGCTGATTTGCTGGCCTTGGATTCACCATCATGAAAAGTTACTGAAACACCCTGTTTGTAGACATATTTGTCATCTCACTATTTTATTGTTTTTATTAGTTTTTATTGATAGACTGAAAGTGTCCCATTATAGGAAGGTTTTGGGATTACAGCATCAGCACCAATAGGGGCTATAACCTGCTAAATACACAGTATTATTTCATGAGCATTTATAATATTAATTGTTAATATTAACTAATGCCCGCAAACACACACAGATTCGCAGTCCAACATGATTTTCCTATGTATAGTATTACATAAACTACATTAAATGTTTCCGCTTGTTAATCGCTAGTGAATTGCTTCCCGTTGCTTCTTCTGTTGTAAATTGCTTCCTAGAAAGTCTGTGAATGGTCAGGTTTTTGAGGAGTATTATTTGCTGTGAGTCATGTTTTAGATTTCCCACTTGCTGTCTGACTGTTGTTGAGATGAAGGATAAATTGACTCGGTCTGTGTTTGTTTCTGCATGTGTAAAGAGAAATGAGCTAATGGCTCTGACTCAGATTCTTCTGTTCACATCGCTTTAGGCCTGACTGGAAATATTGCACACAGCCTGTCGAGAATCCATCACTTGTTGTAGATTTTGTGGATGGGTGTGAGTATCCAAAACGAAATGTGTTATGATACAAACTGTCTTTCTCTTACAGGCACAAGCCCACACGCCCCCTCTAACATCCGCGTTTCGGTCTCGGCGACCTCGGCCAACGTCTCGTGGGATCCCAGTTACGACGGCGGCTTTGAGCAGACATTCTCAGTCTGGTACGGCCATGTGTGAGTCATCCCAGCATGCTTTGCTTTCTGCTTCTATTTCTAACTATTGACCTGAGCTGTGCTGCTGCTGCGCTGCTGCTTTAGGGCTGCTACATCTGGGGTCAGGGGTCGATGCATTTCCCTCTAGTGATGAGGTGTCCTGCTGGGCCTGAGGCTCACACACATTATTATTAGCAATAGGAGGATTGATAAAACTATTAGGAGAAAGTTATGGATGGAATATCATTGTCCGGAACAGCTGAATCCGTTTACTGGAAGTTTCATCCTGTGATGCTTTAAACCGAGAGTCCACGTTCACGGCTTTCAAATCAAGTTTTTTGATTTTCTCAGTGCAGTAAGCTTGCAAGCCAGCCATGTTAAGTTCGCTCATAACAATAAAATTGAAATGGAATGATCAGGTTGTTAAATCCCTCTGTGGATTCATTATGAAGCGTGCTGCATACAAAGTATCTCATTAAGATGAGAAGACAGTTTTGCTGTCGGTTGTAATTGGACTGCTTTTTAAACACAGCACACAAGAAAACAATAATATAATGTGATTCAGAAGGAACACTGTGTTCTTGTGTGCCTTGCTTTAGATTAAACATGTATGCTAGAATATGAATTTACCAAGTGTGTTTAGAAGGGCCATCAAATTAACTGAGAAGTGTCATTAAATTACTACACGATTATGTTTAGTAGTAGTTGATGCTTAGGGTATTCACAAACTTTGAATGAATATTTTAGTGTAAACTTTTCGATGGGTGTACAGGAATACAGGGTGAAAATGCTCAAATTTCCAGTTGTTCGTACAGATTTGTACAGCTCTTATCAAAGGTAATATATCTGACGTCTGCTATGTAGGGAGAAACGTGACAAGATATTTCATCCATTCGGTATGACAGGGTCTCCTGCTGTCCACATATACTAACACTCGCATGATATTTAGAATGCATGAAACCGGCTTATTAATGTCAAGATTTTGTCTTGTGCCACTCTCAGCGATAAACACAGTTTTTGGTATTTAATCCATGCATGGAAGCCACAGTTTTAAAGTATTCACCACATTTAAAGGTTTGCATTAGACTTTACATAGCTTCTCGTTTTGGAAAGACAACATCCACAGAAAGGTCATAGGATGCTTTAGAAGTGCTTTGTGAATGACTGGATCCAAAAGAGCAGAATCTTGCTTTGGCTGAATAAGCAGCTGATCGTATCACCTTCACCTCTCTTTCATCTCATGCCGGCTCTTCTGCATCTCTGTGACCCTGCCGCCTGTGCAGCGCTGTTTTGTGCGATATTCACCCAGAATATCACCATTCTATAGCTCTGTGTTCTCCTGCCTCTATAGAATGACACATGCTGTGCAATAACCTTTCTTTGTTCGTTTTGGTGAGTGTATGTTTAATGCCAGGACATTTAAACTTTTCATTTTGTGACAACGTTGTTCATACTGTCATTTGTTTGAGTTGAACATTTTTCTGCAACGTCGCACCATGTAACAGATGGTACAGTAGCGGTGTTTTGTGGGGATGCGGCTTGAATAGGTTTAGATTGTGAAGACTCCTGGGAGACACTTTTGAGGCATTTTCGATCTATATATAGCTGTGCAATATAGTTGAGATGTACGCGTGGCTGTCATATGGAGAAAACACAAGAGGACGGTGTAGAGATTGGGTGGGAGAACGCAGAGGTTAGACAGACTGACATATTTTTTCACACAGACTTGCCAGTTGTACTTTTTGACATGAGGAAATGAGGACCCATGGACAACTTTGGAAATCATTTATATATTTTTTAGTCTTAGGCATTTCCATGATTCCAAATTCGTCATGGTTGGATTAGGATTCAACTAAAAAATGTAAAAGTAAAATAACCTGTGAAACGGTGAAAGTTAACAGGTTAATGAAGTTGAAATTTTTACCTCTTCTTCATCTTCTCCATGCCAATAAAATCAAGCATGCAAATTTGCCCAACGTCATGTTAGGCTGGCATAAAAATGCTGATGTTATGCGGCTTGGTAGGTGGTGGATGTAGGCTGTATTCCTTTATAGCCTGTACTGAGTCTATTATGGGTCTATCCTGAACTAATGCAGCAACCCACACACATGCAAGGGCCACACATATTACTCATGACTTTCTAAAGAAGGCTAGAGGCCCCCTGGGAGATAAAAGCAAGCATTTTAATACTCTCACCTGAAGTCCACAACTTTTCAGAGTTGACAGATCGTCATTTTCTGCTAGCCCGGCGTGTCCAACACAGGTGCCCATATGTCTGAAAGCCTTTGCCAAGACTAAAGGTGTCATTTAAAGCCTTGGGCAGTTGTGACTCATGCCTTAAAGGTTGCGAATGAATGGCCTTTAAAGGTGACCTATGTGAGATTAAACAACTCATTGACGTAGCTACTTGGCGTGTTCCTGCTACTTCCTGTTCATTGTAGGAGAGGTGCTGAGCGACTGCTGAGTTCCTGTGAGTAACACGGATCTTAAGAGCATGTGAACTCTCATCTTATAAAGACATAAAGGAAGTAATCAGTTATATTTATGATGGAATATTGTGAGTTTTGTAAAACATTTGTATTTAAGTTTGCTTTAAATGCAATTGGCAATAATTTTAAATGCGTTTTCTTATTCTGGCTTTTAAGCCACAGGTCATTACTAACAGAGAGAGTGGCTCAGGGCTAAAGGCATATGATACAGTATATGACACAATAAGATATTTTGGTAGGGATTGGCAGTTAAAACGCAGTTGCATTCTGCACGATTTCCTCAGACAGTTCTATATTATTGGATATCACGCTCACGCTGAGCCAAACAAGCTGTCTTTCTTCAGCTAGCTGCAGGCAGCACATTTACATCAGTGTGGTGAGCGACTCTGTAATCATTATCCGACCGCGTATGTGTGCGTGTGTTTGTGCAATGCTGAGTTTTTTCCGTCTGTGCATGTCGCTCCTCCTGCAGGGCGAAGAGGGAACAGTTAGGACCGCATGACTGGCTGTCCACGTCTGCGCCCAGCGGGCAGCACTGGCTCCTGGTGCAAGGCCTGGAACCCGAGACGGCCTACCAATTCAGCGTTCTGGCCCAGAACAAGCTGGGGACGGGGCCCTTCAGCGAGGTCGTCACTGTGAACACACTAGGTTGGCAACCAGATCAGATCTGTTATACCGAGATGTTCATCCGAAGGGGTGTTTACGAT
Organism: Beaufortia kweichowensis; assembly: GCA_019155185.1. Taxonomy (NCBI): domain Eukaryota; kingdom Metazoa; phylum Chordata; class Actinopteri; order Cypriniformes; family Gastromyzontidae; genus Beaufortia; species Beaufortia kweichowensis. The sequence goes on along the minus strand of CM032812.1, from coordinate 8,661,073 downwards.
GACTGTGATTTGTTCCCTTTAGTATTTCCTCTAAGTACCCCAGAACCACTGGTGCTGCTTACCCCACCACGGTGCCTCACAGCCAACCGGACACAGCAGGGAGTCCTACTCACATGGATCCCTCCAGCCAATCACACGTCGCCAATTGATCATTACATCATGGAGTTCCGTCTCGGAGAGAGGTGGGATGTCCTTGATGATGCAATCCCTGCTGGAGAGACAGAGCTTTTGGCTAAGGACCTGGTTCAGGTATGCCTGTGGTCAAGACAGTTTATTTTAAGGTAAAAAAGAAAAAAAAAACATATATGAAGAAACAGTAAGCTATAATTTTATCTTGTTTTAGGTAACATTTACAGTTTTGTACTAGAAAACAAGGGCAAATAATTAATTAATACTAATTAAATAAGATACTAAGACATTTTTAGAGAATGTATTTTGAAGTTAATTTTAAATGATAATTCTAACAAAATGTAATGATTTGCTTGTTAGTTGTTTTGTGAATTCTGTGATTTAGTATTCCTTAAAGGCCTGTAATACATCTCTTTTCTAGGAATAGACATTTTTCTTGCTGTAGATTGATTTTCTTGTGACCTCAACTCATTAAATTACATAAAAGAAATGTGATTTACGTCTCTGTCTCTTATTCCACAGGAGGCCTGGTATGAGTTTAGAGTCATGGCAGTTATGGAAGACCTCATCAGCGAGCCAAGTAATGTAGTTGGAGTCTCCAGCACAGGTCTGTATCCACACTGTACTGCGTGATTTACAGATTTACAACATGTAATATCTTATACTGTCCTCTGACTGTAGATCAAATAGGTCGACTCTGGATTAGTGATGGTTTGACAAGACTCTGCTGCCATCTTCTGAATTTTATGTGAATTACACCAATTGTTTTTACTGCAGAAATAATCGTTTGTTTGGGAAATATAAAGATTAGTACATGCTTAGATATATTTTTAAAGGACTGTATTCTGTAAGTGTAAATACAGTCACAACACTGTACAATAATTGCTCATCTGTACTGTAACATTGTCTTTGTTATAAAATTAGTGGTGTAAAAAATTGTGTTAATAAAGTAATGTCATTACAATTTTAAGAATGAATACAAACAAAAAAACATGAGCATGTGAGTTTCAGACAAATTTTTAACTTATGTTAACTTATGGCTATTTTAAAACATCTCTCAGGTAAAGATACCCACAGATAAAGCTTTGTATTCCTTTGCTTGGTCACACAGGTAGTCTTGCTCTGAAATCAAGCCATTAATTAAGCCAACAATAAAAAACAAGTCAGTTTAGCTTTCTGCAATAAGTATTACAATCTAAAAAATAAACATAGCACCTTTATCTTTGAGGTCAAAACCCATTATCATGTGAGTGTATGTTTTTTGTAAATGTTGGCATATTCTTTTCCATTGTGATCTGTTCTTTAATACACAGGATAAAAAGGATATTCTGTTCCGTTCAGTTTTATTCCATTCTAATCTGTTCTCTTACAGCTCTCCATTGATTGACACCCAACCCTACAATTAAATAATCCACTAAATAAATAGTTTCTGCAGCACAGTCAACATTTAATCACTACGTGAAGTCAAAATAAACATGATGCTGGCATTTAATGCTTTGTTTTCCTTTCTCAAAGCAACCTGCTGGTACTTTGAATCTTATTTGAATAACCAAGATTGGCGATTTTGTTCCTTCTTCGCAATTGAATCATTCTGTAGCAGATGTGCTGTTCATTGTTTAAACGGCTCGTGTTAGGCACGCGCTGAGTGAAAGAGCTTGTTTGCGTGTATGTGCTGATGTTGAGCTTGTTTGTGTCTTTCAGACTACTTTCCACCTCCTGAGGTGCCAGAAGAGGGGCTGGCGCGGCCGGTGGTGGCAGGCATTGTGGCCACCATCTGTTTCCTGGCAGCAGCGGTCCTCTTCAGCACGTTAGCGGCCTGCTTTGTCAACAAACAGAGACGACGTAAACTGAAGAGGAGACGAGGTCAGGAAATATCTCAATGTCTCATCCAGTCCCAGTATACTTACTTTAACATTGTCAGTAGTTATCATTTTAAACACTTGGGGACAGTTTCATGTGATCTGTTCATTTATGGTCAGTCTGAAATGAGAATTTCATGCATGATTCCTGTAATCACTTTTATTCTGTCTGGGTTTCTTTTTTACAGATCCCCCTCTGTCTATAACACATACAAGAAAAAGCGTGGAGACTCCGTAAGTAAATCTCTTTTTCCTTAGTCCAAATTTAAAGTGCTGCATAAATCGACCCATCTGAAAGACACGCCCTCTCGTTCAAAGCTCTTTAAAGAAGGCACAATAATACTGCTCTCTGATATACCAATACTTCAAGGATGTAAAGGATTGTGGAGTGAATGAAAAAGACAAACATTTTATTAAAGATCTGTTTCGATATACAATGAAAGAAAAATTCACTATAGAGAGGACAGAATATAACAGACAGACTTGCTAGATATACAAAGTATACAAAAATGTATTGCACTTTAATGTGTGTTAAACATAATGCTTGTTTTTTGGATCTTGTATGCATCAGGCTAAGATGCTAAATACTTCATTCATTGTCTTTATATTTTGTGCTATAGTGAATTATTGTATTTATTTATTCAAATCTTGGTATACAGGATGATATTCCAGATTGGAGAGAAGGATAAGAGTTTGGGTCTTATTCACTAATGATTGCATAAGAATGTTGTTGCTTATGAAGAAGTTCTTACAGAAAATGTTCCACAAAGTTTATTCTTACCATTGTTTTTATGCTAATGGTCTATTCTAAATGAGGGAGAATGCAGTTAGAAATGAGCATAATATGTCCAAGTCATCTCCATATAAGGGCTTCCTGCACAATCGCATCTGTACAGCCATTCGTCTTTCTTTGCAAATGTATCTCTGAATAGCCACTCGCACTGAAAAACATGCACAGCAGGATCATTGAGTAAAGATGAGAATATCTATCCGCTGCTGGGTGGGTATGAAAAATCTGATTGGATTGAAGAGTAAGAGGGGTTGCTAGTGGCCATTTGATTTGCTGCTTGTGAGTTTCCATGGCAACAGTCAGCCAATGAAAGAGTGGAATGGATTGCTTTTACAGGCACTATATATAATGTATGCATGAGTCTATAAATGAAATGCAACAGGAAATGAGAGATTATGTAATAAGGTGGCATACTTTAAACACTGTGAAAAGGTACAGAAGGTAATAGGATGCTGACGCTCTGACATTCAAAGGGTGGTTCATACATAAGCAATGGGGTTTACTCATCAGGATAAATGATTTTCTTCTTTATGGGTGGGAATCAGTCTGGAGCTGGCAATACAATATTATATTTATATCTGGGTCATGATGTAACAGTACTGACGTGTTAAGTGAATATATATAATTAATCAGAGTTAATCAAAACTGTGAACTTTTGCCCACTTTCTCATTGTCTAGCATAAACTTGAGTTTATAGATATTGAGAGATTGAGCTCTCTCTTTTGGGCTCTATCATAAATGGACTGGTCGTGCTGTCTCTACTTTGCCTCTAATCATGTTTAACCATATTTAAAGTTGTAACATTTTTTTAGAAACATAGTATGGTAAGCTAACATGCTAATTAGAAACGGTAAACGGTTTTCCTCTCGTGTAAAGTATTTTAATTAGGAAAAAACAACAAATGTTATCTATTTTGCGAAATATTTTCATTACTTGCTAACATTTTTTACTACGTTGTCTTTTTTCCTCTAGTGCTAAGACTGGTCACTGGACTGTTTTATGTTGTCTGTTTCTTAGTTTTTATTTAGTGTTCATAATCCAATGTGTAAAGTATATAAATACTTTCACTGTGTTGTAAACTGCTTTAATCTGATAAGAAGAAGCTGTTTAACTTGTTTTAAATGCAAGTCCATATAACAGTTTACTTATCCCTATATATTATTATATATTATATAATTGTTCCTATATTATATATTACTTATATATAAGTATACAGTACTTATTCCTTACACATTCATCTTTAAAAACAAGATGGATTACCTTTGATATGATGTCATCATGCATTCCATATTGATGACAAATAAAATATGCTTTCACAAGGCACTTTATTTCATGACATATGCTGGGAGAGTGTTAGTGTGTATATCTGTTAGCAAGCTTTTATTTGATTCTCTCTGATAGTACATTACAGCTTTTTACAACATAGATTTTAAGTAACTCTCTGCTTTCTTCTTACATTATTTTAATATATGCTGCTATTTATTACTGTCCAACATTGCTAAGAATAAGCCTGTAAAGAACTAGTTGTCACATGTTGTTTTTCAACATGCCCCACTTTTAGATCTATATTACATGTGATAAATGAACTGTATCCTTTTTTCCTGGTCAATAACAAAATGTGTTATATTTTCGTAGGGGAGACTTTAATTTATGTGCCTATAAACCAAATGATTTTTCAGCTGAAAAAGCTGCAAGACTGACCATGACATCACAGCTTGCCACAGGACTTGTAATGTATGAAATATGATGCATATTGAACTGTGTACCATATTTTCAGAAAGTGTGAGAAACTATCCAGTCCTTGATCATGATCATCTCTTGATTCCTTTAGTTCTTAGTTCTGTGTCTCTCCATTCTCCTATGTTGTATGGAAAGCAGCCTCATTAATGGCCATCATGACCCCTCCCCTTCCCACCCCTCCCATGTTTATTGTGTTTCCCGCCGCAGGAGTCCACTTACCCCACTGCCTGGCATTGAACCCTACTGGGAAGGGCAGGAAAGGAGAAGCTCCAGGCCGCCGCCCTCCAGTCCTCTGTGAGTGCATGCACCATGTTCAGCAGTGTGCACTGCCCTATGTCGCATGCATCTCATGTGCGCTGCTGGGCACGGTTATTTTGGCAGGCTGTGGACCCATGCGCTGTACACACAGGAAACCTAAAATTTCAGACCTTGAAACATGTGCCACCCTGCCTGACTCAGACACTTATTCCCAGGCTTAGACAAATTAATTCAAACTTATCGTCTGTTTAACAGATATGTATAGATGCATCATAAATTACAGAAGCATAAAATATTTTATTTATTACTTATTTACTTTATAATCACCTTTTTATTGTGTTGTATTTAAAAATGATAAAAATATGATAGTATATGATACATTTAGTCAGCCGTCTGTGTTTCTCTTAGGCTTTCTATTATGAGAGTATTTACTGTAAACATATTTTTAATCATTTTTTAGACTAAGTGACCTAAAACCATTGTTTGTGGTGATTGGCAGTATGCGAAATATGTCGTTCTTAGACTTTGGGTTAAAAGCAACAATAAATTAAAATGTAACTTGAGGTATTAGATATGTCCAGCAGAGGGAGACACAGCACATTTTATTTGATTATGAGGCAGAACGTAAAAAATTGGAAATCTCTGAGGTCACAGCAGTGTGTCAGAAAAGCTTTTCTTAATGCCTTTAGAGTTCATCGAGAAAGCAGGCTGACATCAAATGATTTTACATTAAAATTTCTGACTAACTAGATATAATCCTTCTAGATATAATCCCCTTTAGTCAAACTCCATTACTTCAAACCATTACATGGCTGGACCTTCATAATGAGATCACTCGGCTGGTGTGTGAGATTAGGTTGTGAGTGTGAGTTTTAATTCTCAGTTCTTTTTAGTTTAACCTTCCCAGCTTCTTTTCACTCATAATGGGTTTCACTGGGTGGTCTGCTGCTCTGCCATACATGTTCCCTTCACTGGTTCATATTTGCAGTAGTTGAGGAGTTATTTCAGAATAATATATATATATATATATATATATATATATATATATATATATATATTGTAAATTGAATGATTCTTTTTTACGTTGTTGAAAAATAAGGGTTTGAATAGGCTGCAGACTGTCAGGACCTGACCTGCCCTTTTTTTAATGTGCCTTAATCAGCTCATAATGTTTGTTTCAGATTTCTCCCTCCTAAGCATCTGAACCACTGCCTGTATGTCACCAACACACCCTTGCACACCCGGGGTTAAACAGTCAGCGGCTGGGATTCCTGCACAAAGCTTATTGTTTATTTATTGTTTTCTTGAACGTTAAAAAAAAATTGTATCGCTATAGATATTGTGAAGCGTACACAGTTTATGCAGTTTTGTGGTGTTATTTGGAATTGCCCTTGCAGTATATAGTACTTTATGAGATATTATGTGCTAAAAAGTGCATCACAGCTTTTTATTGTATTAATAGTGGTGCTGTAATGCCTGACAATCATTCAGAAATGCCTATCTTAGTATTGTCTGGCTATTTCTATTTTAAATGGCTACATTGAAACACATTTGATCTGTAAATTCTTTGGATAGAATCAAGCCTCAGTTTAAGGATTTTTTAAACTTAAAAAAATGAGTTTCTGTTAAAGGCAGTAAAAGTGAGCAAAAAGGACTCAGTTGATTATGGCCATTAAGGTGTGATAACATCTGTCTGTCTGATCCTGAAGCAACATTCACCAAACAAATACTTAAAATAAATAACAGATAAGGATAATTAAAGCAAGTACATCTCTAAACCTTTGATGTTTTATCAATGTTTTTATTCTATTTCAAAGTAAAAGCACAGCTTTGTAAACAAACAAGTCAATATTCTGTAAACCTTAAATTTCTTTTCATGTATTTTATTAGTCTTGTTATATAAATGCAGTTTTATTTTCTATAAACAGATATATTGTAATTCCTTTTGAAACTTTGTAAGACCTGTGGCAATCGTGAGAAGCTTGTTTTTGAATCGTGTCCTGTGCTTGCTTGATAGTGCACTATATCTTTGCTTAGAACAGGCACAGCATCATTGTACCTGAATGGCGGTCATCAGTAGACAGTTGCCGTGGAAACCCAGCTCTGTCATAGCAGCCATTACAGGCGAAAGTGCATGTTGTAATGATTCAGCAAAAACAAAGCTTCAGCCATTACATGTACATTTGTGTTGCAAATAAAATATTTCTCTGACCTCTCTTGGTTTTCTCTCTTGTTTTCTGGACTATACTTGTTATTTCTCGTTATTTGGTCACAGGAATACTCTCTTTGTCCAACACCTAGTTATTCAATTCAAATTATTTTCATCTCAGGCTTGAATGTCTTGGAAATTGTCACCACCTATGATTATAAAGGAATCAAATGTTTCTTTATATAAGTAATATGCATAGTATTTAATCTTTGAGACAACAATCATGTTAAACAACAAAATTAGAAGTAGTTTTATTTTATTAGTGGTGACTGGAGAGTATAAGGCCTTAACAAGAATGAGTTATGACAAGATACATCCAGAAAGAAGAGTGAAAATTAAACTTTTAACACATGGCTTATATTTATGAAATTAACTTTATTTCTGGGCTAGGCACAAATACCTTAAAACGTAAAACTTGGTTTTACACATTTGGCTCACATGATTGTAATCTTTAAATAAATACTGTAAACCATTTAAATAAATAAATGCGGACAAACAAACATCAAGGTGAAGGAGATTAGCACAAACAAATTAGGCAAGGTGTATGTTATGATCTGAATGAGAGGTTGATATTCAAAATATATAACTGAATTAATGAACTGGGTATATGACATTCACACATTATAATGTGCTGTACTAAGCACTTAGGGTCCATCAAAGAATCTTCCACAGTTACTGGTGGTATATTGATGTGTAGTTTTTTTAATCCCAGGTTTTCAGATAACTTATAAAGCCCTCTGGATGAGTGGTGGAACATCATCAAATTTAAATGTCCAATTGACTACAACCTTTATCAACCATTCACTTAACATATTTAACATATTCTTCCTTTCTTTCTCGTAGGTCATCTTCTGGAAAGATAAGTCCAGAAAGTGTCCGCTCCGTTGGGCCACCTTCAGAGTCTTCAGAGGATGGTTCACGAGCTAAGAAGCTTCCTCCAAGTCCTGCCAAGGAGAAGGAGCTGTCCTTATACAAGAAGACCAAGAGAGCAATAATTAGCAAGAAATACAGTGTCTCCAAACATGAAGCGGAGGCCACCACGCCTATTGAGTTGATAAGCCGTGGTCCAGATGGTCGATTTGTCATGGAACCACCAGATATGGAGACTCCAATTAAGGCACGGCGCATTGAGGGATTCCCTTTTGTGGAGGAGTCTGACCTGTACCCTGAATTTCGACAGTCTGATGAGGAGAACGATGACCCTGGGCCCATGCCGCCTATGATGGCTACCCTCAGACCCCATCAGATCTCACCCATCTCCTCGAGCCAGGAGTCTTACCTGCAGCCTCCAGCCTACAGTCCTCGCTTCCAGAGGCCCATGGAAGGTATGACTATAATGGAGAGCAGTCGGCTTCAGGCTACAGGGCAGATTCGTGGTGGTCCTCACTTCCGAGCCTTTTCCCATGGCCAGTTCTACAGCTATTTGGGAAGTCCAAGGGAACCTGAGCCTCCACCCCCTTTCTACATGCCAGAAACCAGCCCACTCAGCTCAGTAATGTCTTCACCCCCTTACCACTTGGAGGGCCCCTTTGGACATCCCACCATCCCAGAAGAAATTGGTGAGGGAGAAATTCAGCATTATGCAGTCTCTGGCTACACCCTTCCTTTGGCACACCCTTCCTCATCACGCTCTCCAGACATCTGGCAGCGACCCGAATTCTCTTTTGCCACAATTGAGGGCCCTCATTTTATTTTTCCACCTCCACACCCTTTGCATCTTCATCCAGAACCTCCCCTTCCTCCCCCTCTTGTTCTTCCTCCTAGTGCCCTGCAGCCCTCCACCCTCCAGGTATCACCTTACCCTGGTATCCTGCAGCTGGAGGCCCCAAAGAGCCGCCCAGGCAAGTCTCCCAGCAAGGTCAAGCCTCAGGGCCTTCCAGCCAAGCGTTTACCTATGCAAGAGGCACAGAGTCTAGGGCAGCTAAGACACACAAGCCACGGTATGGGTGTACCGGTATTGCCTTACCCTGACCCAGTGTCTCACATGGTTGGCCCAAGCTCGTTTGGAAGCCTGGACACCCGATGGTATGAGCTGACACCCAGGGTTAGCCCCAGGCAGCCCCGTAGGATGGAACCCAGCATGGTTGTTCTTCAGCCATCCCGCCTCTCACCTCTAACTCAGAGCCCCATTAGCTCTCACGAAGGCTCACCAGAGATTGTAGTGCGACCCAGGCCCCGCCCCAGTGTTGTTCCACCCCCAATTCCTCCCGAGATGTCTGAGATCACCCTCCAACCTCCATCTTCTGCCAGCTTCTCTAGAAGGTCTTCTCCCTCCTCATCTCCTGCTCAAGGCCTAGGAAGCCGAAGGTCAAGTCCCAGCTACCGATCTCACATGGCGTTTGCCACATCAGCAGCAAGCTATCCGTCACAGTCCCCTTCACCTCCTGTAGAAAGCAGCAATGTTTTTGGGCAGATGCCAACCCAGAGGAGGACTAAGGAGGAGATCCTTCCATCAGAACCCTCTCCACCACAGTTATCAGCTTCAGGGTAGGTGCAAAAGGTTTTATAGCGTGTGGACCATTAGATCATGTACCATCTAGACCTTTCTGGGGTCTTTTTGAACTTATTTAATACTAGTCTGCAGTTTGCTTACATGTGTTATCAAGGCCAAATATGAAATTTTCTGCTGCTTGCCGTAAAATATGTCTAAGCAATGTAAAAACTCATGCTTTCATAGAAACACTGCCCCTAGATGCCTTACATTTTTCAAAACCATTCAAAACCATTTTCTACATAAACAAGTTTTGCTCTAGTTTTTTATGACACTAATGCTGCTTTTCATGTCAAACATCCAATTTCATTCATGAGGTCTGTGAAGCACTTTAAGACACTAGTCTTTGATGAAAAGTAGTTGTGAGGTTTCCAAGTCAAGGCTTGATGAATTATTTGCTTCACAGACATGGTGACAGACCTTTTAGGGCTACGTGTGTGAAGAAGTTCCATTTAAAGTCAATTGAAATTGCAATAACGAAGCCCCTAAAAAGCCTGGAATCAGAGGGACTCCACCACAGGATGTCAGCTGTTCCATTCACTGTCATGCTTTACCCTGCCTTTCACCCAACAGGAGGAACCCCATATGCGCAATACAATTGACCAATCCCAGTCCAAATGAAGCCCACCGTTTTGACTAACTCCAGGCTTTTTAGGACGACTTACAAAATGTATGATGTGGAGGATGAGGTTTGCGTGTCCAGCGCAGCAGGCACAGGGCTCCTCTCCTGTTCCAAAGTAACCTGACCGCATGATTGCCTTTTCCACACTTCCCCCTCTCTCCCGCCTCCTGTCACCCAGGTCACCCCAGCTCTGACTGCCAGGGGGAGGCTTGTTGGGCGAATCGTGTTGCAGGGACTGTCTGCTCTCATCTGTTGCAATGTCATCATCTTAATTAGGGCATTTGGTCAATCTTGATGACTCCTCGAGTCTTACCTGCTTTGTTTTTGATTGATCTCAGCTATCTGGGCAGCGTTGTTGTGACCAGGTCCTCTACACCGCAATAGGTAAGGGTTGGATCCATGTCTGAAAGGGGGGGGCAGCAGGTGGGGCTTTATTCACCTCGTCCTTTAAAGGGGAATACAAGTATTTGGGTCTTGCTTTCCTTTTCCTTTTATTTACCTTTATTTTGAGGTAGTCACACATTTTAGTTCTGCAGTCTTGAAGCTTATATGCATTCTGCTCTTAGTATGCATATGTAAGTTTTCCAGTTATCGAGTAGGAATCCAGCATATGTCATTTGGTCAACACAACCTCGTGCTTGAGACGCAATTAGACTGCTTATAATGGTTTATTTATTAAATAAATGATGCAAACACTACTCGCAGTGGCTGTTGAGTTTTCAGCTCAACTTAGAAATAGGTGACCGGTCGTCTCAAGCAGGAGACTCAACTGCATGTTATAATTCATTTTGGATAGATGCTCTTTATTACTTGAAACCAGTTCAAGTGATACTAAAGACACCTTCAAATGCAATATTTAGAAATATTTCAGCATTAATCTAATGCAAAAACACACTGTGTGCACTTGTACATTTGGACTGCAGAACACTTTCGCATTTCACAGTCATGCAGAGCAAGTTTTCTTCCAAAACAGTTAATGCACTTCCTTTACTATGGAGAAAGTACTATTGGCACCAGAAAGACAATCTTTCACCTAATGAAGTGCTTTTCCAGAGTATTCCCCTTTAAAGTTCTGTTCCATGTGCAAAATGCCATGCATGCCATTGCTAAATATTGCTCTTCAGTTGAAAAACCAACAAATATCTGATTAAATTCTTGTTACATTTGTTGTCCGAGTGGTTTGTTTTATTTTTCATTATGTGACTGTTCCCAAGTAGCCATTTCCCCCTCCCGCCATCTCTCCCCCTGTCAGCATGGTGAAGCCCATTGTAGACAGTATTCATGTCTATGAGCACATTTCTGACAATGCTTTGTCGCTAAGCTGTGATTTTCCCCCTCTACTAATGGCCTTTAATTTCTCTCGGCAGCCTCAGCAGAAGGACGGCCCCACTATAATGCTATTTCTGTTGTTTTATTGTGCCTCATGAGAGCTCTGTGTGTGTGTGTGTGTGTGGGGCAGAGTATGCCGGTTAAAGTGCCTCCATACTGTATATTTGAATGGGAAGACTGTACATATAACTTAACTCACCGTTTATTTTTATTGATGTAAGTGATGTTAAAATACTAGAGTATTTTTCTTATATGTATTACAGTATGTCAGTATCCCAGTCTACTGTATGTCATGATTTCTCAAAATTTCTCTTTAAACAGATACATACAATTTGTTGCCATATTGAGGTACTGTATACATTTTAAAACAGAATATGTTCCCTACTAATGTATGATCGAATATGAGCAAAGTATTTACATTTTGTCTTTTTTTTGGCTTAAATGTTGATTTGATCTCTAAATGAATAAAGTTCAGTGTAAGACATTCTTTAAGTCCAGTCAACTTGGCTCATTTGAACTGTTTTTACATTATTTCAAGTCATTTCAACTCGTAAAAAACAAGTGATGAGTTGAAATGAATTTAAATTAAGTTAACTGGACTTAAAAATATAAGGCACTAAAGTATTTTTTACAGTGTTTGCTGTTATAGATGTAATTTTAAGGGGAGGAAGTAAACTTATTTTTCGTCTCGAATAAACATTTTGCACCATATTTAGTCTAAATAAATTGCCTGGTCCAGATGATTTTAATGTAATGTTTTTTTAGGTCATCTGAGTTAGTGGCTCTAGCAGCAGTAGTCAGTAGTCCATGTGGTCAGTACTCTCTGTGATGGTTTTGCCTCTTTTTCCTCCCTACACAGAAAACGTCGAGGTGCACCAAGTGGCTCTGCAGGGTCTGAGAGGATAGAAGCACTCAGATATCAAAGAGTGAAAAAAGCCAAGAAAGCCGGAATTAACAATAACAACTCCAAGACAAGGCGAAAGACGGGTGAGGACAGAGTACACAAAATTTCTTCATTTATAAAAAAGAGCACTCAGCACAATGCTCAGTAAAGCTCTTTGTCTCTGCCTGAGAAAAGCTAGTGTGATTGTTTTACTGAATTTGGGAGAGAATATTTTTTAAACTATTTTAGCTAAATGTTGCCATGATTTTCCCTATATGCTTAATATATAAGTAAATGTACAATATTTAAACCTTTCATTAAACTGTACTGTGATAGATTAAAAAATAGAAGCTTTAATGTTGTGGTCTGTAAATAGGTGTGCCCGCCTCTCAGACCCAGCAGCCCCACACCTCTCAGGTCCTACAGCCAGAAGAAGCTCTCTACCTCCGCAAGAAGAAGAAAAAGTCCACCCGCCAGGACCCGTACGCCCGCTTCTCCGCTCTGCTATACCGTCGCCCACCCCGAGAAGACCAGAAGGCCATTTTGGCAAGCATGGACATGGCAGACCCAGACCATGCCACTTTTCTTTAAAGTCCAAAAGAGAACAGGCCACACTCTCCCCAAACTCTGAGCTCCTTCCACCATTGCTCAGTCCAGCCAACATCTTCACGTCCACACCTGACTTCAATGGTTTACTCCTCTTCTCTGTTCCTTTACACTTACTGTGTCACAATATAACGCTGGTTGCAGCCGTTCCAAGGTTTTGCTACAGTCCATTTACACCTTGCATTTAGATGGATTAGTCAGGTTTAAAAGAATCTTGTTTATCTTTGGGATTTAGTTTGTCATCAAATGGTTGTTCATTCTGCAAACAGTTTCAATCATATCTTGTAGTTGATCACAGGGTTCACACAGTTAGACCGGATATACCTCAGATACACCTAAAGCTCATCAGCTCAATGCTGTACTGACAAACACATTTCTGGTTTACTTTAAGAACTTACTTTACTATTTTCACATTGCACATCTTAAACATACTTGCTAACCATACACAATTGATTTGGATCTGTGTTTGTGTGATGTTCATAATCTTTAAAGGCATCATGACTGTTAGGGATTGTATTACACACATACAAAAAGAGCATTGTGTGTGTGTTGGATGTTGTTCTCTACTCATATACGTTTAGGATAATATAATGAAATTACAACTGTTTTCATATTTGAGAAAAATATCGACATGCTCTTTTACAAAGCACAACAATTCAGTCAAGGAACAGATACAGACTTGGATTCCAGATAACCGTTCAAACATGTATGATTTATAATTATTTATCTTTTTTGATAAACATACCAAGAAGAATTATATGAGAAGCTGCTATGTTCTTGTATATTTTCTGAACACAGATTTGCACTGGAGCAAAACCTTGGTAACTACTGTACTGTGACATATTTCCAGTTAGAGCAAACCTCACATCTCTGGTTATCCAGCTCTATTCAGAAAGTACTATAGTAATGCCAAAAATACTACAGCTTCCTTAATCAATAAGACAATAAGTGTACTGTACTGTGAGGAGGATAGGATTTTGTGCCATAATATACTATAGTATTTTTCTCATCAACATGCGATGCCCCCGACAGTAAAAAAAAAAAGGCAAACGTTGGCCTTAACAGGGCTTCTAAATGCTCGTACCTGTTGCGTTTGTTAGATTTGTTTCCGTTTGATTGAAAAAAGAAAAGAAATTTACTGCCTTTGTAGGCCATTTTAGAGCCTTTGGTTTTTTGGTTAAACCAGAAACAGCAACCCAGCGCCTGTCTCTCTCCTCTCGGAGGAATCTCTTTGAGATGAGAGGGCTATTCCCAGCGGCCAAAGGTTTCTATTGTGTTTCTATCATCCAACGGTGCTTCTTTTCTACAGATTGACATGTATTTTCACTGTCTTAACTGGGCAAATATACATGTAGTGTGCTAGCCATTGTCAAAAGGGGATGTAATGGCCGTCAGGAGACCAGTGGCATGATCTGTGTCTTATCACATGTACAGATGTGCTTTTAGCTCAGCAGTGGGCTCGTACATTTGAAAATGTCTAGAAATGCTCAAATGAGGGCATGAACCGTGAACTTTTATCAGCCCTTGAATATAATCTTTAAAGGAAACACTTAAAGATGATTATGAGTTTGGAGTGCGTGGTTCATGGCTAAACCCCTCCCAATGGCCAATCTCCACATCTACGTAAGGTGCTATCAAACTTATAAAGTCTTCAGACTGTACTCTGTTAATATAGTCATTAGTTTGATCTTCCAGCAGATACTGGCTGCTGCTTATCTCCTGAACACCTCAGTATTGGATGTTTTAGGATTTCAACACCATCCTGCATCTGTTATTGATAAGCCTTCTGCTGTCTGCTGCGGCATCATGTGAGGTCATCAGACGATATCAACATTCATACTTGACTTGTATCAGAGTGCTAAATGTTTGCAAATATCAGTCATGCATTTAATGCGTTTATGTGCGTTAATGCGAGCCGGTTGTTAAAGGGAAGCTAAAGTCGTGTTTTGACCACACAGCTGCCACACGATGAAGGTGCTTGATTATGTTTTGTTACAGTCGGTATCTTAGCTTATGAGACCCAGCGCATTAAGTGCTTCTTTTTAGGCGTCATAATAAAGGGAAATCTTGTAGGAGATTTTTATTTGCCTTGGATCAAGGGAATTGATTTTTAAAGAGTAAGACACCATCTTCAGCTTTAGATTCTGAGCTTGACATTTGGCATTGTGGTATGAGAGATGTTCAGATCCTTGAACTGATTGAGCCTCCAACCATATGTGTGCTGTGTGAATGGCTTTAAATATTGAGCAAAGACTTGATCGTTCAATCTTGTAATTGTTTTTCTATTTTAATTCAGTCAGATTAGATAAGACCTACCTACTGAAGTTAGGTATTCTATCTGTTTGTGTGTGTGTGTGTGTTACAACACACGATTAGATGGATAGAGGCAACTGATGTTGTTCAGCTCAGAGATGTGCTTAAGTATTTTTGATCCATTTCACTGGGCAATTGTCAAATATGGTGCTTTCTAAAAGATATACAACTATTTAATTACCTTAATATCGTGTTTCTTTTTTATTTAAAGCCTTCATATGAAAGAGTAATATCAAAATGAATATCCAAAATGCTAGGAATGTACTGTAATATTTGAAAAACTGTATATAATATAATAGCATATATTGCACAATGTATTATAAAATTTTAGTAATTTTGAATAAATTGGCCAATATATGCACGCAACAGAATATATTGATATAAAACATATTGTCCTATTTTGGATTTAGTTTGTAATGTTACCGTCTCTTACTTTCTTCATGAGGGACAGAATGCATGAGAGCATTTTTGAGCCAAGAGAGCTTTTATCTGATGTAAGTGTATCAGTCCATCTTACATTCACTTTCACTTTGAATTTGCAGCTTTATTTTGTCTGACTCTAAGAACAGAAAAAAGTTTTATATGTCGTGAAAAGGGTTTCCAGTCAGGGACAAATTCTACATTGCAGGTGACTTCCAGCTTTTTACCTGTAGCATGAATTGTTGGACAGATTGGCTAAATTAATGAGCTGTTTTAAGATTTGGGGAGGTTATTTTGTAAACTTGATTTGGCTCATGGACGATGTAAGATGAAAAAGTTGAGCTTAATGAAATGAACTGAATATTTCAGTAGCATTATGGCTATGGTAGAGATTCATTGAGGCATTAGTTGCATTTTTATTTTATTGTACTGATTTTATATGCCATTTATATCTAAACATGAATTAAGACATTATATTGCTTTTGACAATACATTTTTCCACTTCAAATCATTTTTGAGGTGCATCATTTTTATAAAAACATCTTAGTAAATATTGATTCCTTTGTTTTGATTGAAAAATAACCATTTCACATTTATTTTTTTCATAAATCATCTTTTCTTAAGTTGGCATCACATTTACATTTATTTTCAGAGCAGACACCTGCTTACCAAAGCAACTTATAAGAAAGTTCACATTTTGCATACTCGGCAAGTACCTGACAACATTATGGAAAGAAATGAGACTCTACTCATAAGTAAACTGTTTTCTGCTGGTCTGTTGTTTAGTTGCAGATGTTTAGATACAGGTCCATGTTGCCATTGGTATGTATTTAACCTCTTAACACTGTATCTAGTCAGCGCAAGACAGCTTTAATATTTGGGATGGATTTAATGAAAGTGTAGACCAGTAAAACTCTCGTTATATTAGATACATGTTTACATAGTAGTGAATAGATTCGTATTTATTATCTTTTTAGCATGATTTTGCTGAATGTTACTGAATCAATCAATCATAGCATGGGTGCAAAAAGACATCATGACCTTGTTTCCTTTTATTCTTAAAAAAATATTGTTTGATATTTGATAGTTTCTTTTTTCAAACATTTGTAATGCAACAAATAAAAGGTGTTGCAGAAAGAAAACTGCCAACTTAACCCCTCCATGAGATCATTAACAGACAACTATTCACCATTATATCAAAATAACATGTTTTTTCAACTAAATTTGTGCCATGAAAACATGTAATATATGGTAGTTGAATAGAACATTGACATAAATTCTCTTGAACTGTCAAGAGTAATTCTAATATTAAGGTGATACCAAGTAAATATATTGCACATTCAACACATTTTTGGAGTTACTAAATAGCTTTCAGAATGTTAAGTTTAAATATCAAATACAATGCTCTACAATGCTTTTCCAACTGTTAAATAAACTAAAGTTAACCTCTCAAAATATAACCTCCTATAGTACATCAGGGATACAAAAAGCATAAGAATAAACATGCTGCTCATAGTTTTGTTATACAGTCTCAGAGAGAGAGAGAGAGAGAGAGTGAGGATGAATCAGCACAATGGAGAAGACAAGTGTATGTGGAGGTTATGTCCTCCCATGGCATTCAGAACACCACCAGACTGCAGGAAATATATTCAGTACAGATTATCAGGATACCAGCTCACAGCAGACACACATACATATAACTACCACAAGGTGTAAATATAGAGTGCAAATCATGCAATATATATTTTTTGTATATGAGAATATGTGGTACACTGTGGCTGATGATGGGTGAGTGCAAATAGAGTCACTTATTAGTCTGTCTCAGTGGTCTATAAAAACATGTAGCAGGCCTTCACTTTTCAATATCTATAATGTGAATGATATATCTATAACAGATGGTATACTGTACACTTTAAAATTGAATGATTAAATGTTACACATGCTATTAGAATTGCAAACCAAAGTGGATGGCGTTACCTTCATTTTTGATTTTGTGAGTTGTTTTTGTGTGCGTCAGTCTGTCATTCTTTCCCACATCTCTGGTTCAAGCAATACAAAAGTAAAATACAAACATGCCAAATTTCTCCTAGAAAGTGCTTTTCTGAGATTAAAAACTGACAGTTACAGATAAACCCTACATTAAGGAGCAGTTTCCACTGTCAAACAATATATAATTGAAGAAATATAATTGATTATTTGATTTTATAATATGAACCTATGGGCTATGAGGAATACATTGACTGTCGCTGTGCATCATTATTTTGCCACAGAAAAAAGTCTGTGACTCAACAGAATTGCACACATTTCACACTGAAGTGAAACAAGAACAACGTCTGATCATGACCCGTCACTCATTACTGTTTCTGACATGCTTAGTAATCACATGCAGATCAGTGTACCTGCTGAGATTTTTTTCTTTTTGTTCTGAAATATCATTATGTTGTCTAGCTACAGTGCTGTTTGACTGATCAGAACATCTTGTGTCTCATGACTACAATGGCGTTTGGTGGTTTATAGTGGGGGTTGGGGGTAGGGTGTATACACCTGCAATATGTATAGCAGCACAGTCCAAGATATATGTATTCTGTATTCTTATAGTCAACAGACTGTACCAGTAGAAATATTTTGACAGTGTACTGTATGTATAAATAACAGATATTTATAGTTACGTAATAAAGAAAAATGGGGGAATCTTTAATTTTCTACCGCGATAAAAATCGAGAAGATATGTTCCAGTTTAGCTGTCTTGTTTATGGAGAAATCTATGTTCTTTCTGCTGTTAGAGGCTCATGGTAGCGAGGTGTGGTGATTAGCAAACTAGCAGATGATGCAAACTGCTTTTGTAGTAGGTATTCTAACAATCACAGTAACCTTTTCTATAGACCTCAGTGTGGTGTGTAAGCAGCCATACCATTTAACATATCATGACTTGGTGCTACTGCTGATCTGTTTTGTGGTTCAGACCAGACATTTCCCACAATATTTCCTGTAGATTTACAAGTTGTAAACTCAAGTGAGAAAAATCATACATCATACTTTATTACGTAAATGTGCTACCAAAAACTAGAAATAAGCTTTGACCCTCAAAAACTAATGAAGCCGGTCATGAAAATAAATTTGGTCTATAGGAGTCTATTTGGTCTATTATAGCTACAATGCGAAATATTTTTGGCCATTTTTATTTGCAGTCAATTTTATTTCTAATTCTTAAAACTTTTCTTGTATTATCATTAGACAACATTTTTATGAGGTCTGTTTTACGTTATATTTCTTGCTTGTGTTTTTATTTAATTGTAAATTACTGTAGAACAACAATGTTAACCCTTTTGGTAGCTTCAAAATTCAGGTTGTACCGATGTAACAGATTTGCACCATTGCTGTCTCTTTTGAATTCATTTATAGAATTATTTGCAGATTTGCACATCACAATATGACCTCATAAAACAATCTATCAACTGACATTAATATGTCAATATATAACTGTATTCTTATCATTTATATAAGTTTTAATCCATATGCTGTACACTGTCAACATTTTGCCTGCACAGAGAAACATTGCATACAAGACTGAATTGTATTGTAATCTGAGATCATAAACACAGAAATATTTGTGTAATTTTTGTCTTCATAAATAAAGGTTTACTGTTTTTTATTTGGCTTTTCAAATGGTTTAATATATTTGCTGGTTTTAATAGTCATTAAGTGATTTGTTCTCCCAGAATGAAAGTTTTGTCATTTACTCATCCTCATAATTTTTTCTGTGAAACAAAAGATGTTAAACAGAATCTTGGTCTGTTCCTCCAAAACAACTGTTCTATGTCCTGTTTGGTGTTTAGCAGTATTAATAAACATCCACTCTTTTGAATGAATTTATCAGTGACAGGGTTGAGGATGGGTACATGACACAGTTTTTATTTTTGAGTAAATGATTTCTGTATTACAGGAAAATATTGACTATTTAATACATCAAGGAATGTTAGTCTTTGTTCTATAAAATCTCATCTGTGGCATTGCCATTTCTGATGTGCAATAGCTTTGCTTTATTGTTTTTATGTGCTTGCATACCTTTCACATAAATGAAATTCAAGTGGCACCTGTAGGGTTAACTCTGTTTATCTTTTTTTGTGTGTTTTGTACAGTGTTTTATTAACTGCACAGTGCTTCAATATTTGCACTTATGTCACCAGAGTCTGCAATGTGTTGAGATGACGTTCAGTTTCTAATACTGGCATGATTTTCATTCTGCAGTAACTCTTAACCTTCACACAACCTCAGAACAGATCAACATCAAGTTAAGATTTGTACTTAAAAATCAGAGGTGCTTGATTCATCAAAACTAGTTAGATATTTTGTATACAGAAGAATAGAATTCTAGATACTGTATTGAGGTACAGTAGTCACATGGGCAGATCATATATACCTATATAAATACAGTGATAACTAAAAAAAGACCCACAGTACTGACCTCACTTTGTTTCACTTCACACAGTACAGCTGATTAACATTTTCATATGCTAGATCCATTTAATCTTTTCCCTTCTTCAAAAATGTTTTGTATTTTGAGATAATAAAAAAGACAAGAAAATGACAGCATTGGTGTGAGCTTTATTATGTAATATAGAGGAGACACTGGGCAATTGTAACGTTTTTCACACAATTTCATTCACAACTTTGGCTACTAAAACAATGCCACACGTGACAAGCAAAATAGCAGATTTGTAATACAATTTTTCTAGTGCAATCGTATTTTATATGAACTGTATATATTGCATAATGGTGCCTATGTGTGTGAAATGTTCCATAATTCATGTCTTATAGTCCCACATTGACTGCGCCATACGGTGCCAATATTTTAAGGGTGAGAACGAGTCCAGAAGTTCAAATTCAGAACATACATCCAGCCCGACATCATGCAAAATGAGTGATCAATGCACGGTACACTAAATACACATCTGCGCCAATCGCACTTGTGTGGTCACGGCGACGCGCATGGAACGCCACTGCGCGGTCACGCTTTTGAATGTTGAACCGAAGTCTTCCCTCGACAGTAGCGGTACGCGTGGCTCAGGAGAGACTTCAGCCGATGGACAGCGTACTTCACTTTATACATCTGCATATATGAGAGGGGAGCTTAGATACGTCAATGGTCCAGTGATTTTTTTTAAGTTCAGTCAGGAACGCCGCGCAAACAGCTGGTTGGTTGTTGCTAGCCGCAAAGCTAGCTCGACAAACCCCTTCCCCACATGGATATTTTTAACGTAACTTCATAAATTTCACCACTTCGAAGTGGTGTTTTCAGCAGCTCAAATCGGCTTCGTTTGGA
This sequence comes from Beaufortia kweichowensis, assembly GCA_019155185.1. Taxonomy (NCBI): domain Eukaryota; kingdom Metazoa; phylum Chordata; class Actinopteri; order Cypriniformes; family Gastromyzontidae; genus Beaufortia; species Beaufortia kweichowensis. The sequence goes on along the minus strand of CM032812.1, from coordinate 8,640,101 downwards.
CTTTTGGAGCCTCTCCCGTTTAAATCTCTTCGTTTTACGATGCGACTCTGTGGCACCGCTGTTCTCGGCGCGCTCGCTGCGGTCTTCGTGGAGTATCACTGGAGAAAGCGGTGCTGAGCCACACTGACATCCCCTTATTCAATCTCTCAATTATTGACACAATTTCACCACCGGTAAGTACCCAAACATAGCTGCTTTCTGTTATAGTTATTAATAACTGCTGGTGAAATGCACGCGCGAGACGGGGAAAGTGGAGCGGCTTGCGTGGGCGCTCGCGTATTCTCCTATAATAAACTCAGTGAAATAGCTGTACGTTAATTTTGCTGATTTCTTTAGTGTTATCAAATTATACGCCAGTTTGTCAGCCTAGGTGGAAAGTTTAAATCTATTGGTGGGATGTGTTGATTAGAGATAGTCTCTTGGGTGAATTGTGTATCCCGTAGCCTACTTTTAAGGGCGCGTAAGCGTTCATCAGTTGTTTTCTGTACTCTTAAGGTGCGATATCCAAACGTTGTGTATGAAGACTGGATTACGCATAACGTTTCATGTTTAATAGTGATATTTGGCACTAAGCATAACCAGATAATCGAGGAATCATTAAGAAGATACAACATGGCTTTAAGTGTTTTGACTGTAGTCTAGACAAACCAAGAATTCATATCCCATACTTACACTAGTTATCTCCATTCTGTATTTCCCTTTTTCTGAAAGGGGTTTTGTAGTCACGAATCAGTATTTTTACCACAATCAAATAAACCTTGTGTTGTTAATGCCTTACACAGTGAAAAACAATCTTCATTTGGCCACTTGTAATGACATGAATACTAAATTATATGATCGTTCCCTGATTTGACATTAAACCTATAGTCGTCTGGAGGCATCTGTGTGCATATTAAAGCAGTTCTGTGGTCTTGGCTGTGCTGAAAATATTGATTTGGTGAAAGAATTACAGCAAATTGCATAGCTTAATCGCTGCCTCTATTATAATATAGCTTTTTATTGATTTGATTTCCCAGCAAAGGGTAACCACAGAAATCTGAAACTAGTCTCATGTCAGCAGGCACAGAGAAACATCCCAAAAGCATTGCAGGGCCGAATATTATTAGAACCCGATGAGGTTATTGCTATGTTTATTTGCTGTATTACCTAGATTTGTCTTTGCCTGGCATTCTTAGAAACGTATTTTTACCTTCTTTATTTGGTCTGGTGTGTTAATTGCACATATGTTGTCATCAAGATGTGATTACTGTAGCTGCTAGAAGGATGAGCCGGTATTGATTGGGTCAGTAGTGTGCAGGTCATATTTCCTCTCATCTTTCCAATTTTCTGCATCGGTTAACACACCATATCATATGCTGCTGGAACAAAGAATATTTAGAGAACAATGATGCAGTTTATAACAACTTCTTCATATTTACACTACTACTCTGATAACAGGCAGTAATATTCCATTCTTAATGGCATGGTGGTTATTTGGAGATACTCATCTAAACTAATAACATCGTTATAAACATTGCCAGCTTTTGTAATCACAGTTGCTTGCTGTTGTAATTTTTCAGTAGGTCTCACATTGCCTGAAAGATCTGAATTATTTGTATATAAACCCACCCAGCACTTCACAGCAAAGCTCTCATATTGAATTCAGTTTTGTAACACACTGCTGAAGCTTTTCTTTCTCAGAAAAGGCGTGAGATCAAAGTCTGTTTTCATTAGTTCATCTATTCTTTAACTCAGACAGGCAGTTTGGGACGAGCCATTGATATATGACCTACTTAACTTGTGAATACACTTTCTTCATAAATACAAACTGAATGTATATTTGTGTGCTGCTGATTGTAAAATTTGTTAAACATGTAACTTTGAACAGCAAAACGTTTTGGAATGTGACCTTCCAGATCAGTGTTTCTATAATATGTTAAAATCTTAAGAATAATTATGTTACTTATATTATTGCAAAAGATAGGTTTATAGGGTTTCAGTTTTTATAGAGGTTGTTTTGTAAGGGTTTATTCTGGCTAAAAAACCTATATGACACAGATTGTTTTCCTTTGAATATCATTCAGTCTACATCTATTTAAAGATGACATGGTTTTGAGGTTTCTGAGAATAGTGTCGATTGCCTCCTCTTTTTGTACACTATAGATTTTTATATTTTCCACGACTTCTGCGTCATGCATCAACTTAAATGTAACGCTTGATCTTTTTGCTGTGATTAAAAGCTTGTCAGTTCAAATTTTCCCAATAGGCTTATTTTGTGACCAATTTAAAAATGGACATTTGTCTTTGTCAGTAGAGTTTAATTCTGGACTAGGCATAATGTGTTTTGGTGAAAACAGAATATGTGATTGAGGATAGAGTGACAGGGTGGGGTAATATTAGTGTTCTGTTCTCTCCAGCACCCATCTGTTTTCCTTGTACGGAGTGGTTAGCATTTTTTCATGTGTACTTGGTGAATGCCTTAAGGTCATAACATTGCTTTGTGAAATGAGAAATTTATATCTTGGCTTTTGTTCCCTATGTGTTTCCTATTCTCTAACTTCTTGTATCATAAAGCTAAATGTATTCTTTAATGGCTGATATTGTATTAGTTTGATGTAAGGGCCTGAAATAATTGGATGCTGTGGAACAAAGTTTTCTTTGTAAGTCTTTATTCTGTTCTGAGAATGCAAATACATGCAAAACAGTGACATAAGTGCAGTGAGGCATTGTGTTATTGTAGATATCATACAAACTTTTCTCATTTTGGACTGAATTATATGAGGTGCCTCTCTGGAATTAGCATTTGTTTCATTTTCAGAGGAATTCATTGATATTTTCAGTTGAATGGGCATGTTGTCTCAGTGGGCAGTGTTAATACAAAGTTAGCCCACTTCTGCAAGACTTAAATTCCAACTAGGTTATTATGACATAGTTGTTGAAAGTTGAGGAGTAAAATTTTAATTGTGTACATTGTATTTTATTAGCTGCTTTTTGCACTAATGTTTAGGGTATGATAACTAACCTTATAGCAACACATCAGTTTAAGGTTTGTGCTAATGCCGTGTTTTAGACGAAAGCTTACTTCGCACAGTGAATTTCAGAATAGCTGAGGCTGTGAAGGATATATTCATTCTGTCCTTCACAGCCTAGGGAAAGAATGATGTATTTTGAAATTGCATTTAAAGGGGTCAAAATAAAGGTTAAAATGGGACAGCCTTGAAGTCGGAGGTGGGAATACCCACAGAAAGTTCTGTCCTCAATGTGTTCCAATCAACTATGTTAAGTCACACTATGTTAAAGAGCAACAAAAGAGTATTTATTGTTTGAATTTGGTATTAAAACTAACAGAAGCCAAGTAGGAGGTGGCAAAATTTTGATTATTGAGGTCCAAGTCTGGAATGCGGCATATGATCTGCAGGACAGTGGAAGTTCAGGAGCAGGACTGAACACCCATGGTTAAGGAAAACCTCAGAGCTGATATTATTTGATGGATGTTTGAATTGGACTGACGCATTGCAGCCCCACCAAACAAACTAATCAATCTGGCAGTGGGAGAACATGATGAAAATTCATCCAACAAACTGCTTAAACTGTGTAATAAGGAAACTCATATGTAGGCACAGTAAAACACATGCTATACTCAACCTTATCATTATTTCCTGCTTTCTTCCTTGTTGTGTCAGCACATAAACTGCTTTTAATGTGGGTTGCTGTTTACCTGTTTGTGTTTAGCTTTTAAAGCACTTTCTTCATGTCATGGTGGTATAAAAGCAGCGCTCGAAGCACTTTCAAGAGAAGTTTCATTAACAGTTGTGAATGCTCAGCTCAAACCACTTGTGTGGCCCATTGAAGTAAACCTGCAAAGGTGAATCTGGGTTTTCTAAAGTGTTTCATGGTTTCTGCAATATTCCTATCAGTGTTTCCATAGCCTGGGATATCAAAAGAGCAAATTTCTGATTTTTTTTGTGAAACTTTCAAAATGGTCTTACTGCTTAGTGCTTACATAACCTCTTACATTTGCCAGACAAAACCATCCTTCAGCTCATACTCTTAACCACTGTAAAGTTTGCAGTTAGATCAAAGGATTCATTGTCTGTTTACAATCAGTGCTGCCACACACAAAGCCTTGGCTGAACTCTAACCCGCAACTCTGATGGCTAAGGGCACAATGTGCGGGAATGAGAGCTTTGTCATTCCAGGCTGCATGTCCATTAATTACTGGAGTCTCATACATCAGTTTGTCCTCTGACCCCCACACTCGAGCTGAGCTAGCGAGTCGCGCAGAGCATGAAAAGTATCTCCATTGGTTTTCACTAAATAGAAATGCTTTGGAATTCCTTATTGGATTGCATGTAAACAATTCCCACATTGAGAGTGCTTGTTGGAAAATAGCCAGGGAATTTCTACAATGGGGGATAATGAGGAAGCTTTAACAAAAGGAGTTCTCATTCGGTATTCAATTGGTAACATGGTGTGCGAAACTGTTTGTGTGCAAAAAACAACCATGCACGAACTGACTCGGATATCTTGGGAATGTTTGCATAGTTTTTTTTGTAGTTATGTGCTATTTAATGGCCATCAGTGTTGCGTGTGAGTTTGAATTATTGCCAAAATACAATTTTGCATTGTTATGTTTTGTTTTACAATACAGTTTTGGAGTTTTGGTAAAGGCTACTTTGCCAAATTATCATTATTACATTTTTCGATTTGACAGTTTGTAAATAAAGAAAGAAATTGTTTTCAGAGGACAATGTTCCATCAAATGCTCTGTCATGTCACCTAACGGTGATCTGTCTCTTTTGGAAAGGGCCTATTTTTTAGTTCATCCTTTAACATCCACTATAATCACACTTGATGTAAATTGCTTCTGTGATTGACATATTCACTGCAGTCTTCCAAAGCGCAGCAAACATACGGCTCCTCCAACTGTTGGCAATTGCAATTTGTGAGGATGACTCATCAGTACAGTAGAATCTTCAGTCTGAAGCCTGACAACTATGTCATATTTTTCATGTTATCTCTAATTTAATAAATTGATGCTGCATTGGTTGTTTTTACCTATTACATTCAATATGATTGTGTAGTTTACTGGTGAACATTGGCTTTTGCTAAACCCATGGCAGGTATACCTTAAGCGTCAATATACTACAGCAATTTACCATTTACTACAAAATGTTTGGTGGCTTCTTGAAGGACCCTGGCTGCACTTCATCCTATAAAGATGGCTCTTAAACATTATTAATTACAGCCAGAATGGAGATTAATATTTGTGGATATATTTATTCTATTAAGGCCCATTTGTTTCATCACCCTTTGGCAAATTGGATATTTATGTTCTTACAGACAGACTTCATTTGAAACTGTGGGTGCTGAGTAAGATAATCTCTCACACCTTTAATTGGATTGGGATCTAGACATTGAATCATACAAGGTCACGCTGCATATACTAGGCTGTTTGAAGAATCATGAATACCTGATAACAATGCTAGATTGCAGATTTGATTTTGAATAATATTTTAAAGCTTAAAGGCCTGAATGTGTTATATTATTAACAGATTATTCTTTGGCATTGTAGCCTAGAAATTTGAGTTTATATCTTAATATCATAGCGTTTACACGCAAGTTACGTCTTTTTGCAATCAGATATTATAAAATGTGTTTTGAATGCCTGAACCGTTATAGGCCATATACTCTTATTTTAATATGACTTTTCAAAAAAATTAGCTTTTAGTTTTTTCAAGGTGTTTCTTCATTGTAAATTTCTGCATAATATTGTGCTTTCGATGCATTGTATGTGGTTAAGACATTTTTTTAAATTCTGTTTTTGCAGTTTGCTGTTTTCAGTTGAAATCCATGCCAATTATCAGAACATGCCAAATGGCCAAACACCTTATGGTAAAATGTGATACTTTTCAGCTGTAGTATTTGGGTAAACAGTGTTTGCAGTGATCTAGAAATGTTCCAAACACATGTAAATCTTGAGTGAAACCACGCCTGACAGAATTGGGACACACAAAGCAATTTAGGACTCGGAGACACTAAGCAACAGTCTTAGAAGAACACTGATGTTATCTACTATCTCTGTTAGGATCTCCTTCATTAGAGTTGAAACGTCCTGTCTTGCTTTGTCAAATGGTTCTTCTCTTGCTTTTTTCGAATGTGCTTAGAGTTGACCCAATCATTGCTGTTAAAGTTTTAAGTTTTGGTTATACTTCAGCACTTCCTAAAACAGAGATCTGACAGAAAATTTTTCTTATTGTGCTTTTTTGTTTTGGACTGCTGTTTTGTAAATTTACATAATGCCCTTTCTTGCTATCAGATTTACCATTTACATAAAAATATGCCACCTTCTTTCCTCATAAATAGTTCTTGCATGGATCAAAAGTGCTGTTTTACAAAATTAGGATTGTAAATTCTTCATTGGCTAGGCTGTTAATATATTTTTCCAATCAAGCTGATTAGATCTTGTAAGTTTCCCCAAGACTGTTGAATTGAATGTTAAAATAAATGTCAAAGAAGCAGAATCTATTGACTTTCTGTTCTGCACCAGTGAACCTCTTCCTGAGGGCATAGACCTCTGATACTATGGATTGAAACTCATAAATTAATCATTAAAGACTAAATATATTAATTATTCATATGCATATTCAGGAAATAAAAGCTATCATTTAAATCTCATTGGCTCACTTTGGGTAAACTGTCAGGATCGGCCCGTAGGATTCCTCATTTGACCTTTAAAGATGGTGGCAAAACCATGATGTATGAGGTGAGCAAAAAACTATTTATAAATAGCACTAATTGTTTCATTTCTAATTATAAGATAAGGTGTTTGTGTATGCTTAGTTCCTTCTGTCTTTATTGAGGTATTGTGGTGTTAGCTTAGCAACATTTTACCCTCAAACTCTTGTGAATTAGGCCATACTGTTCCATATTATAAAAATTATTCAGCCTTGTTTACAAGATCTACTCTTAAACAACATAGATGAAAAATATTTATTTATTTATTGTCTTTTTCTGGCTGGAGTGGTCCCTTCATGCCACAAGCTGCTCTGTGTTCTTTGATCAGCTGCTGGCACTTGACACTGGCACCAAATGCCCAGGACTGATGCCAGCCAGCTGCATGGGGTGAGTGAGAAGCATCAGTGATTGCATTCTGCTCCCAATAAATGCAGGACTTCCAGACATTTCTCAAAAGCTTTATTGAAAATGTCCTCTGTACTGAAGATGTGTTGTTCCACATCTTTCTCAGCCCTTTTACTTGAATGCACACCTATGCCAAGGTTTCTTTCGTAAAAAGAAAATTTACTGTTTTTTGATGTACATGTACTTGTCTGTTCAAAAGTAGCCCTATCTCAAGACCACATCTCTTGGTGTTTTTTTTGTTCCCCAAGGAACATGTTGAAAAGTTTCGTGATGATACAATCTTACAAAGTGATGTTCTGATCTCTATCTTCCTGCACATTCAGCCTGGTAATGTATTTTACTCTGCTCTGCTGACTGTGTGCAGTTGCAAGCATATCTTTGTCCTATTTGCTTTGTTATTAATGGTTCTTAAAAAATTGCCTGATTTATTTATGGAGGGCTTTTTATCTAACAAAATACATAGCACAGTTATTTTTGGAGGCGTAGATGTCAGAATTTGTCAGTGTTCAGATGCAGCACTGAATTAATGAGCAGTGACCTGTCCTTGGATGTAGCCCACACCTGGACTCCGTGGGCATGTCAGGTTGATCTGCATAGCTCTAGATACAAATAACACAAGTGCCATAAGTATTTTCATAGTTTTTGTACTCTTTTTAAAATGCTATTTTCCTCATTCACCAAGAATGGTTATAATTAACAGATTTTCTATCACAGAGATACTTACTGAAAATATTTTTGATTACTTTAAAGGATAGCATTTTTTCAATACACTTCTTCTTCTACATCCTACCCGAAGGTCAAGCAAAGAAATCAACAGGGGAAAGCTATGTTGTTAAATAGGTAGAATAGAAACTGCTCTGCAGGAACATTTTTTCATTAATAGTGGAAAGAGTTAATAACTTGTTTAAATCATCAAATGGTTTGGAAATGTAAAACTATCTTTTTAAAATTCAAAAGGATTAGATAGGATCTTTAGTGCTTGTTTATGGATAGCGTGGAGCCTTCACATCAGTTTTGTTTTGTGGCTTTATTTATTGATTTATTAATAGTTGAGATTTTGTTATTGTTTGGTTTTGGTTGTGACTGCAAACATAGCAGAAGATTGTGTAAATACAGAGATAGAATATGGCTATCATAAATCCCATCACCCAACTAATTTAATGCTATTTGCAAATCTGAATAATATAAAATTGTGGACCCAGTATGAGTTACAAACTGCTATCAATGTCTTTTTGTAGTGAGACACCCTGCTGTCAACTTTCATACCAGTGCTTTGAACTGGGAATGTGATGTTGAGGGTCTCCAGTGTTGACTGTGCTCAAATGCTCGAACAGTGTTTCTCTAAAGTACGCAATAGCCAGTTGAAGGATAATCTCCAGCGCTGTCACCAGCCTGCATTATCATCTCATTTTAGATTTATTCTGTGATTATCTGTGTGATACCTTTGCTGTCTCACTGTGGCACAGACCTTCTTAGCCATGCCTCAAGATATGGTGCCAAACAATCTGTCAATCAAACAGTCACATTGTGGCTTTACTAGTGGATTTTCTCCATCCTATTTCAGGAAGACTTACAAAGGTAGAGTTGAAAGAAAATACATTTTATTACAGTATATCTGTTTTAATATTTTAAGCTGTTGAAAGATTGTAGAAGTGCATTTTGTTTTCGTTGATTGTAAACCTTGAGTATAGTGATAATTTTATGAATTCTTAAACAGCAATCTGTATTATTTGGGCTTGGAAAAGGTTCCTCTTGAGATGTTTCTCAAGGTTATGTAAACCTTTCAAGATTAGCACTGTTATTATTATAAAGTACAGACTTCTCAAAGAAACATAAGTGATTTATTCACTTTAAAACAAATCAAATGTATTAAATAAATAGGTAGAAGGTAGGCATAATATAGGGAACTTGGGACACTTATTGACATTCATCTCTTTTTGGGTTATGTCTTTGTTTGTAAAATTGTATTTGCCATTTATGCTGTTGTGTATAAAACCCTCCTGGCTATATTGGCTGGTACATTATGGATTCCTGGCTTTGAGTAGAGTTCATGGTTGTCCTGTCATCAGCTTGACTCACTTTCTTGCTTTAAATGGTTGAAAGTGTTGTTTGCGATGTTCACTCTCTGTAGCTTTCTGCCCATTGGCTGGTTAGTAGGGGATAAATTCACATATCACAGGCAGGCGTAACGTTTCTGCTTTACAGACTGTTAAAGAAAAGATTAGATTTCTCCTCATGGTCGCGGGGATATTGATTTAGTATCAAATGGCGTGGCAGCTGGTTGCAGGATCTTCAAGGTTCCTCTGTATGTCTGTAGGTTTCAAAATGAGGGAAAAGAACACAAGGATCTTCTGAAGGTTGTGGTTGAGTCGAAAGAGTAGTGCTCTTGCAAGTCAGTGTAGATTTGTTTTGTCTAACAGCACTTATCAAGGAAGTGTTATCATTTTTTTGTCATTCTGTAATGAGACAAATAACACGGATACTTTATGCCAGCGCCTCACGTTGCATTGAAACTAAGCGTAAGATCTATGCCACATCACAGGAGAATAGTTTTTTTGACAATTAATAATATAGACATGATTCTTTTGAACAAATGAATTTTTTATACTGCTTTTGCTGACGGTATATGAAATCGATAAGTCATGCTATATCATGATTTCACACTTGTTAAAAATATTTTCAGTGTAGTAATTATATTCCTTGTTTTTCATGGTGTGTGTGTGTTTCCCATTACTCTTTGTAGGTTTGTGTGTCTGTTTGTATATGCCTAAGGCTAAGACGTGCCCATTTAAACCCAAAATATCTCTCTGTGGCTTGTCATTGAGATGCTGAGTGGTGGCCTATTTCCTCCTCTGCTCCGTTATGAATTATGCTCTGAATGCATGCGACCTACTGAATTAGGGTCATGCCTTTTTAGAAAGATCAAACAGGTTTTACTGATGAGAGAGAGAGAGAGAGACACATGGTATGAACACTGAGAGAAAATCTTACTGTTGAGCAGCTAAAATCTGAAATGGAGTGTTTGGGTGACTGCAGAGCCTTGTACCTTCTTCAATTTGTTTCTATTTATGTGTTATGTTCTATTTACTGACAAGTTTTTGTCCCCCAGCCATTTGTCTTCGGGATAGAGTGAACACACATTGTGTTATGAAATGGATGTTTTTCAGTAGAGCACAGTCTTAACATTAACATTTAAGCTGTTCTTTGCTTATCGTTGGGTAGAAAAGACAAGATCGCTGTGTTTGTGGCTGGTAAGTCAAATGGTGCCATATTTTGATCGTCTGATGTTGGGCCACTAATTTTATCCCTTTTTTACATGCTGGGATCTTCAAAAGTCTGCTTTATTTATACTGGATCCTAATTAAGGGATTGGAATAGACTGAGGAGTCATGGCTCCTACACTTGCACCCTTATGTTCTGACTGGTGTTGTTCTCAATTACATCCAGATAGCAGAACTGTAGGAGCTTGACTTATATGGGTTGCCTGCATGTCTGGGAGGTTTTAACGGTGTAATTAGGGTGTTTTTGATAAACTTATGGGTGGTCTGTAGTTTTAATTGTGAAGAGAAAGCGATTGTGCACCAACAGCGATAACATTATGTTTTTTGTATAACTTTATCATGGAGTTGGAAAATTGACAAGAGAAACAACATTATTATTCAAAGTCATGAAACAATGTGATCTCACAACTGCAAAAGGAAATCATAAGTTGTGGATTATGTCACCCCTAACAACTTTAAATATATGAAAATACTTCAGCAATTTAATTCATTGTCTTTCCGTATGCAAATTTTGATCAATTACGGTGCAAATGTGCAACAAGGAAGATCTGAACAAATGAGTAAACTGAAAATAACTACATTTCAGGAAACACTAAATGGCTTTGTATTTGATGCTTATTTGGAACTGGCCTGCATAAGAAAAGTCACTTGGGAAATTTTGCCTCCATCTCTCCATATTTTCCTCCTCCTTTATTGGTTTGTTATATATATAGCCATAGCTTCACATGTTCACATGAGTGCGCAGCCTTTAGATCAAATTTCTGCTGAAGCAAAAACGAGGTTAGCCACAATTTGATGAAGCAATTAAGCATAATGATGCATCCATGCATGCAGACATAACCTATTCTTCCTGCACACTGAAGGATAATTAATGTCAGTGGCACAGGGTACTCGATTGTGCATTTAGTGCCTTCCTTGCAACGCTGCTTTGGAAAGATGAGAGGTGATAGAATGCTTCACTTTGCAAAACCAACCATGCTCTCCGGATGACTCGGAGCCTGTGCGTGATTTTGTGTTTTGGCCTTGCAGTAAGACATACCTTAAGCAACAGGCTTTTCTATGTAATGAGGTAGTGTATCATTCTGTCTTTTTGTGCAAAGAGGCAAGTGAAATAAAAAGTGAGGCCCTGATGAAACACAAAGTAGTCTCTGTTTCATGAATATTAATGACGCGTGCTGGCGGTTGACGGCCTAGATTTTTCTTTCTTTCTGTGTTCGTTGAGAATAAGAAAATTCTTTGCATTTAATGAGAGATGGGGTGGATATCAGGCCTGTAAAACTGTGCTGCTGAAAGAGCTTAGGTGCGATGATGTTTCTGTTTAGCGATGGGACAGCACTGATAGGATTATCATACCATATTTCTGCTTCGTTAATCACAGCTTGAGACATGAAGAAGAGATTGTGACTGTTCACTTCAGTTGGACAGTTTGAATCGCATTCACATTCTGTCAGCAAGCTAGTTGTTGTAATGTTATACTCTTCAAAAATACTTACAACTATATTGACAGTAAAAGGTTAGACTAGTCTTGTCACACTTTAAGGTGACACTGTCATGCAAGATCTTTCTCCTCTGACACGTCCTAACTTCTTTCAAGCCAGCAGACTAAGCAGTTCTCTAAAATGTTATCTAGCCATCCATAGACTAACTGAGAAGGTAATATCTAGATTTTGTACCGTATTATAATGTAGTTTGAATTTAATTACACAGTGCTATGATTAAGATGAAATGCATCATTAAACAATTTTCTCTCAGCAGCAAAAATAAGATTTATCTGTGCTTGATAAGCCGAGCACTTGGTGTCTTGGCTAAATGGTCATGTTTGATAAATGGCAAGTAAACATATAATAAGTACAAGGAGTCTTTATTATCAGTTATTGCATTGAGTTAGAGAGCTCTGGAGGCCATTGTGATAACGCTTTTTTCTATCTAGCGGATAAGCAATCCAACTAGTGCTATTTGTCTCCCTGTGTTCAACTCCACAAGGTCCTGAGATTTGGCCTTCAAGGCTTAGAGTCTGAAGTGTGAAGCTAGATCAAACTGGCAGAATTTGCCCATTTAACTTCTGTAGAGTTTATTTAGCTCTGAAAACCGGCTCCAGAAAGTAGTGATGTACTACATTAGTGAAATCACTAAACCGTTCCACAGCAGCACTGCAGAGGCCATAAAGAAAATTAGCCTCAGTGCCCGGATCAGCCTGACTCATTTCTCATTCTTCATATTTTTCTCTCTCTGATTTTTAATGCTTCTTCCTTGCTGTTTTGATTCTTGGCTTGTGTGTGTGCATTTAGTAGACCAACATCATTGTGCAAGAAAATGTGTTAAAGGTTGTCAAAGTTGTCAGAATACATTTTGACACAAATATCTGATTAATGGTGCTTGCTAAGGCTTGTTAGTGATCCTACCTTGAGCTAATAATTTCAACAACCCCTTAACATGAAGAATCAATTTTGATTTGTAACATCCCTCATTGTTTATGCTAAAGACAGGTTTGTTAAGTGGAGACATGTTTATTACCTTTCTAAGCAATTGGATGTATGGTTAATGTTTTTCATACACGTAGACTGAAAGAGTGACAGATTTTTAGTATTACAGAACTCTGGGGTATTAGTTTCACATCTGTGATTATATTTTTTTAAGATAATCGTGACCTGTAGCCCACGCAGGGCCCATGGGACAGTGTTCTGCTCTCTCCACGACCCCACTCTGCTTGATTTGTACAGCTGACCGTCTGGTCGATTGAAGCTGTATGTTTCCGCCCGTCTGTTTGTAGTAGAGAGTCTTTTTTTTTTCAAAGCTTGAGAGTCTTCCAGCCCAGCAGTCTCTACTCGTTCGCATTCATTCAGACGGCTGCCCACATATAAGCCGGCAATGTAAGCAGAGCTCAGGCCATTCAACAGCAGTGACCTTTTCTACCAAGATTCAGCCTGATTGATTACTGATGTCTGATGCGAAGCGACATACCCATTCAACCATAATGTATGTTTTGAAATAGTCAAATAACAAATGTAAACGTAATGCATGCAGCTTCGTCCGTCTTGCTTAAGGGAAACTAATGTCCATGGGAAATGCTGCATGCGGGGATGTTTGTTTTTTCCCCAGAGTTGCTCTCATTGGTCATTTGAGCTCATGTCTGGAGAATTGGTTCTAAATATAAAATAGGTTCAGGTTGGTTTAATGTATATACTGTCCCTTTGTTTCCCCTGTCTAATTAAGCATAAGTAGCCATCTAATAGCGATACCCTTGAGACAGGAAGTGAAGCTTTTCAAGCATCCTCATTATCATCATGCATGGATTAGTATGTAGTCACAAGGTATGATACAGTAAATACCCTTGTAGCACACTGACAGCTCTAACCTTGATGACGCTATTCACCTAACTTCCACTTTTTCGCTTCGGTTACCAATCATATTTCCTCTTGTAAAGTTGCTTTGGCAGGTAGATGTATTGAATTGAATCTGGCAGGCCGTTTAGAAGTTTGACGAATTCTAAATAAAAAAAGGAAGGACATGCTGAGTCACTCTCACTGAAAATTGTATTATACCTCTATTTCTAAAACACACAGTTACGTGTCTGCTGCTACATGATAAATTGCTCACATTTTAGGTTTTGTGCTAATTTAATAGAAGTTTCTTGCAGAAGCAACTTTGGTTAAAATATGCCATTTTGGTATTGGATGCATGGTGGTTTTCCTCTGTGCTAATTTGTGAATTTGTCATGGTCCAGTGGATGGAGAAATGATACGTTGTCTAATAAACGTACAGAACCATCCGACCTAATTCCACCACAGCATTCCAGAGTTGTTTTGCTATAATATTTCACAGGGTCAACAGTGCACAAAATAACCTAGACGTCCAGACAATATGTCTTTCCATTTCATTATTTAATTTATTGCCATGCTCTCATCCTCAGATCTGACTACAGACATCCTGTGCAAATCCATTCAAAGCTGCAGTATTTCTAATTTAATTAGATGAGGCAGGATTTCATCAGAGCTTTGTTTTTTCTGTTTAAACTCCTCTTTTGTCTCTTCCAAGACTTAAAAGAGTTGCTGTCCCCTCAGACACAACTTCTAGTAATGGCTTATATTTTACTACAAGATTGCTTAATAACCTAATCTTTGTCTTTGTTAAGTTGAATCCAATGCTTGTATTTTGAGAGACATGCTGCAGTTCAGTGGCAGTGGATGATTTATTTGTTTGCCACATTAATGCCGTCTCAAGCTGTTGTTTAATGATCAAATCCCCAGAAACTCTCCAGGTATTTGATAGTTTTTCATACGTACGCATTGTTTTTCACTCATATTGTGAATTTCATTGCCAGTAGCAGACAATTCAAAGATATGAGTCCATGTTTTATTGTGTTATTGCCTGTCAGCTGTGAGAAATGGGAAAAACATTATTCCTGGTCTCAATGTCATGCGTATCCCATCGCCATGTTAGTTTAATAGATTGTCTGACTGGCGTAAAGGCCTCGAGTTGTATCTCTTGAGGTAATGATCTGCAGAGGCAGGGCCTTGCCCCCTGACGTAATGCCATGTAAACAAATCCCCATCTTTTTCACATTAGTGCAGGCGACCACATCTTACCCCAGACAGATTGCCTGCCTGTCAATGAGATCGCATTTCACCCGGAGCTTCGTGAAGCTGATGTTCCATTACGAGGCGTCTGGAGCGGTTGTAAAAAAGTACTTGTTCTCCTTTTGCCTTTGCTAGGTGTCTTACAAGTCTTTAAAATTTAAATGTCCTTTGGCGACTAGCCTAACAATGAAGAGATACAGAGTAATTAATATGTAGTGAAGCACGATGTTCAGCTGTCTGAAGTCAACAACAAAGACAATAGCCTCCCATGGCCTTGACCTAATCCAAGAACAAAATGTTCAGAATTTTTAGACAGATAATCAAGGAATGCTATGTGTTTTGTTGTCTAAAGACTGTTGGGTACTGTTATTTGTGTGTGTTGACTGATAACTTTAAAGATCTTCAAGGGCAAGTGTCAGCAAATTTTTAGATGTTTGTCTCGATTTCTCCCGCATACTAGATTTGTTGACTGTGCAGTAATTGGAGTCTCATGAAACACTGAATTGTCCTGATGCAATGTAAATGTCAGGAGTTTCCCCCACGGCTGAATGATGGGAGGCAGAGAAAAGGTTTTTCATTGACCTTACAAAACATTAGAAGCAAGGAAACCTGTTCAAGCAAACGCTTTTGTATGCAAGATATCACATTTGTACAAAAGCAGTCAGCTGTCTACCAGCTAGACAGCCTTTTAAGACATTTACTATGGCCAGTTATAGGATGCTTTTTTCTGCAGAGATCACAGTAAAAAGGAGTAATGCAGATTTAAATAGGCGTGCATGTCTGATGTTTGTCTGCCATGATGTCATGTCATGATGTCATGATATTTAATAAATATTTAAAGCTACAGTTTGTAACTTTAGCCTCTCTATTGCCATCTCTGTTTAAAACCTAAAATTGCAGGTTACATTACATAATATCTTTATCTTTTATAATAACATTTATCTGTGAAATTGGAGCTGACAGCTTAAATTATAAAGCATTATGACAAGCATAAGCATTGTGATATGTGAATTGGGGTAAGGTAAGGAGATTGAACACTGATGAGGTTTTAACACAGACGTTTTATGGACTTTTTGAATTTTTATTCATTTTTAAGCCAAACAAGATACAGACTGCAGGTTTATTAAAGAGCTCCTAATGGGAGAGGTCTCTAAATGTTGAGTGTTCATATTGTATGAAAATCTTTCGAGCATATTACAGGTGCAGGTTCAATAATGATTATAATATTACTTATTTCTACTTGCACACAATTGAACCCTTTGCATAATTATGCCTGTGCAAAATCATTGACCGAATGTATAGAAAGTGAGGTTTCCACACGTTTCGAGTGGGAAATCCTTGCGGCACACTCTCAGCCAGCTAAATCCTAATAACACACACACTCACAATAATCCCCAACATGTATGTGCACACCAGCCTCATTGACCTGAAGCTAAATCTAAGGCGCGTGTGGGTGTTCTGTGTTTCCTACAATTTTTCAGTCTGCCAGTCTTTCATAAAGTTCACCAGCCTGCTTCAGAGGGCATAAGGGGCTGCAGTGTTTGATGGCGACTAGAGCAGTATGACTGTGTGGGTTTAGGGTTTTGTTGTTTTTAATGGATGAGGGATGGTCTGTTATCCAGCATGTCATTTATCTCCGGTCTCTGCAATTAAATCATGTAGCTCACAGAGTGCTGGAGTGGGAGTTTCCTGCATGACAAACATTGAAATTGTCTCTGATTTGGTGGCGACTTTGATGGCCACCATTAACAAGATTTAATGACCTCTGCTAAGTACTTGTTTTTGCACAAGAGGAGGGTGTATTAAGCCATCTTAGTCGTGATGTTTTATTGATTTTTATCTAGTGGTCAATTGATATGGGTTCCTTAGTGGTCGATGACCAAGGTGGTTGGTTGACTTGTATAATTGCAATTAATAATGAATTTTAACTATATAACTATATTAATAATTAATAATAATTAACATTATCAACTGGATTTGGTTTTGTATGTGTTTTTGATTTTATATCTGGAGTCTTTGAAATTTAACAAATAAGACTATTAGGAGTGTAAAGTGGACATATCATCTTGATATATTCTGATTTTGATATTCTTATCCAGCAAGATACAGAGTTTGAATGATAATGTATGCTTTTGGGGAAATGCATAGATGGATTTTGATATTTTGCTATATTCCTAACTGTACCCTTTAAAGAAATAAAGTTAAGAGTTTTTTTTAGGTTTGCTATAGCTGTAGTTGTAGTGTTATCTCTTCACTGATTGTTTTACTGTTACACTACCCCTCTCCATCTAGTTTTGTCTTTTATGTTTTCACTATACTGACTCTACATCTTTTCCCCCTCTCTCTCTTTCTCTCTCGCTCTCTCTCTCTCTGGCAGGCTTCTCCTGCAGTGAGTCAGTATCATGGAGGCAGGCAGTGGGGCTGCTGCAGTGGTGGGGAGTGCAGCTCTTGGACTGCTCGGAGCCTCAGGAAGTCATGACATCTCTGACAGGTAAGACTCAACGTCCTTCCCGTGGTCTGCTTTCTCACCCTGTTATTTCACTTCTGTTCTGCTGCGTTTTAGCTGGCTGTTTATATGCGTGTCTGGGTGTGCATTCTTGCCCCTGTGAGAATGCGTGTGTCCCTGCCTCAGCATGCCCTGTGCTTCCCTGCTGTTTCATTCATAACTGTAACTGAGGTAAGAGGTTATTTTTGTGTGCTGTGTGTGTGGAGCGGAGGACCGGGAACGTACGCATCTTATTCCTCTACAGGGGTTTGAGGAGAAATGTCAGAAGTGTGTGTGTTTGAAAGTGTCGGCAGATGTTTCTTAAAATTATGTAGAGATTCATTCAGGTGTCTGTCACCTATCAACAGCTAATGTACAGAAGATATTTATTCAAGAATCTCGCCCAACACCAAGACCATTAATCAGCTGTGAATAACGTCATTCCTCTAGTATCTCCCCGCTGTCATCAGCTGCCAAGTTTTTGGTGTCAGATTGCATGGTGCTTGTCTGTATGAAAATCCACAATGCTGTGCAGTAAAGCTTTGGCGGCCAATAACACCGCGCAGGGTTTAAATGCCAGTACACTCCCACCCACCCACTCTCACGGTTGAGCTCTGATCGCGAGTCACATGATCGCCAGTGCTCACAAGCATCTGCATGCTTTGCTCCTGCTGTCTTCTCTCCCTGAGAGGAACATCTAAATCCCTCTCCCCATCACGCTCCCACCAACAATTTTAGGTTCAGAGAGGTCTGCAGCAATTGTCCTGAGTCTGAGGATTATTATTGTCCAGCCATTTCAGTCATCATCGTCACTTGAACACGGTCCAAAATCTAGGTTGCCATGGCAGCCACAGCTTAGCATACATTAGATATTAGCACAACATTACAGCAAAGGATGAAATGAAAGAGACAAGGGGGAGGTAGTTTTTTTTTCTCAGCTGTTGTGTAGAGCCTTCCAATTTTGTTCATAGGTTTTATACACACCCATGCTTATGAATCATGGTCTCTAAGGAAACGCTTTAGATGTGTAGTGGCTTTTTTTCTTCACAGTTCCTGGTACTCTGATGACCTGGAGCTCTGCAGCCTTCCAATACGTTGCCACTATGCTGCATGCATATTTTTGAGAAGCCGTGGAGTATAACTCTATCATTAAATATCCCCCAACCAGTAGGGCAAGTAGTTTAAGAATTTTGCTTTTGAAGTGCTGAAAAGTCTGCAAATAAACTGTAGTTTTGAACAATGAAAACTAATTGCATGTTTAGTTGTTGTCTCGGTTTCATCATGAGACGTCTGAAGTAGATCAGTCGGTCATGTGGCCATTTACTTGCCGTTAAGGAAATGGTTATTATCCAAAGCAGCTTACTGTGCATTGATTGCACGGCCGGTCTGCTCGGGGCATCTTAGGGGTTTAGTGCCTTACTCTAAGGCACTAAAGTGATAAAACAGGTTTTTGATCTCTGTGACTCTCCAGTTTCTGAGCCAGTACTTAAAGTTAAAACCGCAACCTATGTGTTAGCAGTCTAGATTCTTAATCATAAGGTTACTGTTTCTTTGAAAGGCCCATTTTTACTCAGCTCAACTCCTTACAGCTGAAGTGATTACGGGTTAAGTGGAACTTTTGAAGCATATCATTTTTTCTTGAACAAATTACATGTGGTGATATAAAATACTGTGTATTAAATCTTTTGTCATTTTTTTTTGCTTTATGAGTGGGAGATAAGCTGTTATTGTATTTAGTAATTTATTGATTATTGATGTCAGAGTTGCCCACAGAATAGTGGTTTGCATCAGATTTGATACGTACTCAGTATTTTATTAGATTTGCCTTCTATATTATTCTTTGTATTCATAAGAATAAACTTGGTTTTGTTAAGACTTGGCAAACATTGAAGATATCACTGCTTACTGAAATATTGCATGCTGACAGGGGAATTTCCATCAGTAATTTTCTGTCAGGTCACAATTTGTTGATCCTTGCGGTGTCAGAATTTCAACAGGACTTGAAATGGAGTGCTAAATGTAATATTGAATTGTTCACATGAAAATTTTACTCACTGTCATGCAAACCCATGTGCTGTTTTGAATTAACTCACAAAGGGAATGTAGCTCAGTTCCATACAATGTCCAGGTGATACAGTTGATAATGTCCAGATAGGCGGTCAGGTACTCCAGCTTCTAGACTTACAGCGAATACAATAATATTGTGTGGGAAAAGGCTAAACAGTTTATTATTTGCTCTCAAATCAAATAGTTCCTGCTAATCATTATGCAGCTCACATATGGTGTCTGTGGAGGTGGGTCTTGCGTCATGACATTTGGTCATGATATTGATGTCTAACCTGAGCCATAACTGCTATGTTTGATTTGAGAGCTGCATAATGGTTTTTCCTATTGATTTGATTTAGAGTGAATAATAACTTGTGCCGTTTGGCCTATTTCTCACTTAAATCTATTGTATGGCTTCAGAAGACATATATGGCATGGGAACACAAATTGTATGAAGTACTGTAATGGTGCATTTGAGTCTTTTATAAAGATTGACAGCTGTGGAAATACAACACACTGATTGATTGAAAACAGACATTGTGCTTTATCTGATTTTAATTTCACAGCTCTTCATCAAACTTGCATTACTTTCTCCAAAATCCCTCTTTAGGTTTAAAGAGTCACAGAAGCATATGGGCCGTGTCCTTGATTTCTGTGCCAGCAGCTTCTCATCTTGAAACCGTTTCATCTATAGTGAGTTTAATAAAAAAGTGTTGCTCTATGTGGGCTGATCTGACTCACACCATCACATTACTTCACTGACACTCTGACACTAGAGTTTGCAGATTGAAAATGGCCTGCAAGGCATCTGTAGACCGGTGTGTCTTGTAAGCACTTATTTAGTCCAGGTCTCCAAGGCTGTGTGGCTATTGTTTTGATCATTCGTACTTGAAGATTCTAGTGGGTATCCATGGTTGTGTGTGATTTATTTCAGTGCAATCCTTATCAAGGTCCTCCCTTAAAGATTAAACAAGCTACAAGCTTTACAATCATTTGTGTTAGGAGATGCACCTTAGGAAGCAGTGTCTGAGATTTGCTTGGCACCTGAAGACCCTAGACTATCTTCTCGATGGAAAGAACTCTCGGTTTTTCTCTGTTTTTGTCTTTTTCCTCTCAGTCTGTAATCTGTGTGTTAATGAAATGCTGACTCTGGATAGATGCGCTTTCATGATTTATGAAGGCCCAGCATGACCTGTACTGGCCTCCAGGACTTAATAACTTCCATTGGGATGTGAGGAGTGCATTGTGGCATAACACAATGGTGACCATTCCAGCTCACCAAAAAACCCACTTATCCATGTTGTCCTGCAGTGGCCAAGGCGCAGTCATCCATATCTTTCAGTTTATGTCATCAAGGTTATGTCATGTCAGGATGCTGTATAATGTTTCCTTATTTAATTTGGCATTTTATATAACAATTAATGAATTAATCAGTGGAGACAGAC
Organism: Beaufortia kweichowensis; assembly: GCA_019155185.1. Taxonomy (NCBI): domain Eukaryota; kingdom Metazoa; phylum Chordata; class Actinopteri; order Cypriniformes; family Gastromyzontidae; genus Beaufortia; species Beaufortia kweichowensis. The sequence continues at coordinate 8,619,145 of CM032812.1, read as the reverse complement.
AGGAAGAAAATATAATTGACAGTTTTCATTTGTTGCTTTAGCTTGCTTCACAAGATCCCAAGTCACTAGCAAAACTATCCAAACTCATCCCTTTAAAGTATGCTTGAAGTGTATGTGAAAAGATCTCCTGGTCCTTTCCACCATGCCTCATTGAGTCATTTTGGTTACATGAATGATTTACTAAAAGGCCCATGGCTAATGCGTTATGTAGTTGAAGTAAAATGTGATTTCATCGAGGTATTGATTAAGCACTGCAAAGTGCTTAATCAAAGAATCCTGGCAGCAGTGTCATAATGCACCATGCTGTTGTTTTCTGGATGCCCTCCATCCTGGTGATTACAAATGCAAACTCTGCTGTGTCAAAACTGTAAAGTAGGATGACAATTTGAGGTCAGCAGTGTACGGATCACCTACCCTCCCCTATTCTCCTCCGAGGTGTGAAGAGGATGCGTGGTGCTGGATCTGTGTTCATGTGAGCTTAAAACTGAGATATTGAAAGAGGAATGAAAAAGAGATACATGTAGCTTTGATCTTATATAAACACTACAGAAACTCCAGAATACTCCACACTGCATAAAACTCCATTGTTTTCCAGTAAAATATCCCAACAGGGTTTATAATAAGATATAGCTGCTTAAAGCAAAATTTGACACATCTTGTTTTTAGCAGAAATATAACCTAATGAGGTTTATGCAAGGTATTTGCCAATGGGGTATGAAAACTAACTTTATTCTAAATCAGGTTTTATATGTTTACATGCTAAACTATTTTGCTTCTCAAGTAAACTTAATCCTATTTTAATGACATGTAGATTTTATTAATGAAAAACAGGTAGAAATCCTGATTAAGAAAAAGTCTAGCCTGTCCAGAGTCCTTGTGCTAAAACTGTTTTGATTGTTTTTCATATTTTCTGGCCTTCAAGCTTATTTTGTCAGAAGCTGAATCAATGTCAGATGATTTTAAATACAGCTCATGTCTGCCGCTCTTTGAAACATCTCAAGAGTGCCTTCACCGGCACAACCCTTATGGCGAGAATGATTTCCATTGTGCTCCATAAATCATCGGCATAATTAAAGGTCTTACAAGGATGCAAACTGTCTCATTAGTTTAGTCCAGATATGTGTGCCTATGTAACATTCTTGTTTATTGTGGAACGGCACCATATAGTTACTGTAAAATACACAGACACTCTGTCACAGTTAATAACATTTGCTGAATTTACTCTCCTCCCATAAGCTGCAGGGTTAAGCATTGTGTTTCACTGAGTGTGTCTGCTCAAAGCAGATACATAAATATGCATTGCAGTTTTTCAGGTCATCCAGATTGGTTTAATCCAAACAGCATAACTTTATATAGTAGGTTCCAGGTCTTTTTATATAAAAATTTTCTTCTACACAGAACATTCATATTATTGGAAAGTGTAATAGTGCCGCTGACCGCAGTGTGCTTTTCATCTCTCATAAGCCGTGGTTTGTCATTTGACCCAAGTGAGACAAGCCAGCCATTTCTTTACTCATTTATTCATTGTTGTTGAATGAAAAAATCCCAAGGATTTCTTTCATATCACCCATTAAAGAAAATCCAGCAGTATCAACTTTTGGCTATTTTCAGAATAAGCCTCATGTTCAAAATGAAGGTCCTCTTGACTTTAAATTGACAGATCTTCCTTCAGTACATGCTGTTTGAATGGCACTTAGGGATCGCCCAGAGCCTCGCTTTGATTCCCTGCTGTGTATGCTGGATAATAATTTCCCCCCTTCATGTCACTGTGATTAGTTTCGACATCTTGCTTAATTTAAATGATGCCACTATTAACACCTCTGTGAAGGATGAAATGTACTAATTCATCATCTTGCATTGACGACGTGTCATTTTCCCTGCCACACTGTCTGTCTGATATTCTGCTCAAGTCCACTGTTGTAATTCCCAAAGGCAGGCGCAAAGCAGGCTGTATTCATTTATTTCACAGGCTATAAGACTGACCCTCCCTCTCTGTATCCCCTCCTCTCTCCCTTCAGGGGCCTGAGGCCTGGACGACACCCGGAAGAGGACGACATCGTGCCAGAGCTTGCCAGGAGCATCCACCCCCGAGAGCGACCTGACTGGGAAGAAACCATCAGTGCAATGGTGAGAAGCCAAGTGCTTGCAGTCTCGCACGATTCAGCGATTGCCTCCCACACCCTCCATTTACCATGCCAGTAGTAAAGAGAGAAGATAGCACATTCTTTCTGAAGCTGTGAAGATTCCAGATTGACTGCTTGCTGTCCGACAGGGGCCGAGACAATATCAAACTCGTATTCTCTGAAGGATAATATTGTTCTTTTGTTTTATGTGGTAATTGTATTTTATTGCCCTGTTTCTTATAGATGTCAGGGCTTAATGGTGCTTTTACTAGGAGGTTGTCATCTGTACTTGTTCGGTTGTCACCTTATATTCCAGTGGATGTTTAACATGCTGTACTATAGTATCCTGAAGTAGTTTAATTTATAATTATTTTACCAGCACTGACATGCTTGCATTCAGTGGTGCTGATGAAAAAAAAACTTGTCTCCATAGCAACCTGACTGTTGGCGGATGTTGTTTTGAGCATAGATATTAGTGATGACATATCAAGGGAATCACCGTATCAGCTCGCTCATATAACAAATTAATTTAATGTTCTTCGACTTTGCTTTTATACCAGTGTGCAACAGGGTATTGAGATAACTCATTAATTGTATGGCTCAGGTCATCGAGCTGTTACGTCTTCGCCGGCTTGACCCACTTTTCCTGTCACTTATAGTGAAGTGAAACTGTGATGATCAACAAGACTGGCTGTCACAAATAATGAAACAGAACCAGATTTGGACTGAACTCCGGCGAGTTTTTACACCACGTTTTACACCGACAGAAACTGTTCAGTTCAGCACCACGGCTCATTTGATAGCTGCATGGTCAAGAGACTTTTTAATAAGCCCTCGTCTGGCAGCTAAGAGTCACACTTTCAAAGCATTATTCATATTTCATGGGCGTTTTCAATCACTGACTTGTTTTGGTTGGCCTTGCCAGATCACTGTGTGTGTCTCTCACTCGGCTAGGCATTAAAGTGACTGGTGACAGATTTTTATAAAGCATACCAGCTGTCAAAAGATTTATTTTCTGCCCTCTAAACGGGTAGGCACACTTGTAGCCTTGTTAAAATAAGTTCAGGACCTTCGTTTTTTTCATTTACCCTGTTTTTGGCACTGTTGTGATTTTTCTCTTCACGTCCTTTAATCGGCTAATCTGTTTTATGGGGACTACAGGTAGTCACTTACATTAAATTATTGTCTCATTCTAGCATGCTGTGCACTCAAAGTATGGCTTTATGTGTGTGTGTGAGAAAAACCTTTGTCTCTGTAGCTCTTATTTGCATTGAAAGATATGTATAGAGTTGTAAGAGAGATGTTCATGTCCTGTTGAAGGCTATATGGTCCACAATGACTAAGGTGCTTCATCATATTAATGGAGCTCTCCACTATATTAGCTATATACTATACGCAAATGTTACTGATGAAACAATAAAAGCCTTTTCGCACAATGGTCCAATAGTATTTTTTTAATAGCAGATAACTTTGAGTGCATGGTGGGTGATGGCAAAATCCATATAATCTGTGCACACAGCATGTATGTCATTTGCATTTAAATGTGCTATATTTGTTCAGTTTGATTTGGATGGGCTGGAAAAACAGGTTCAGTGAGACAGATTTCATGACAAAAACTGTAAATGTGTTTATGCTTGTTTCAGGCACGCAGCGCTGAAGTTCCAGAGCTGAGCTCTGAGCCTCTCATGCGCTCCTGCAGCAACACTGCCAGCATGAAGGTCAAGAATGTCAAAAAGTAAGTGTCAAACTTTTACAAAGGTACACTGATCTGCAAAGTGCTGTTTGTGTTTGTTTGCATGTAGTATTATGCACTTGCCCACTAGCAGTTTCTCTCTTGCAGATAAAAAACTAGACCTTGAAACAGAATTATCATTGCTAAGTTTGCACCTTATTGCTGTGTCATTTTTTTTTCAGGCTCTCTTTCACTAAGGGCCACTTCCCAAAGTTAGCTGAATGTGCTCACTTCCACTATGAAAACGTAGACTTTGGAACAATACAGGTAAGAGCATGACACTAACAATGCCATGGTTTGTTTTCCATAGAACGCACATCTATGAAGTATATGGCTTGAATGCACAATCAAGTTATAAGTGTATTTCCTCCTTCACTTTTAAATATAACCTTGAGGTCCGCACGCACGCAAACCTTAATGTCTCCTTTCTGTTAAAGTAGGAAAGGAAACTTTCTATATTGGTACTTCAGAAGAGATGAATAGATTCAGCTTGCCCAGAATTTCTATTCAGAATCGCTGTTCCTTTTTAACATTTCCACTTGTTTTACATTTCTCATTAGAAACTGTAGCAAGGCTCAGCAAAAGCATAAAGGGATTGATGGGAGCGCTGAATAGCGCCTTGTTGTGTAAGGACAGGAGGTGGGGTGGTGCGACAGTGTCTGAGATCTCTCCGCTACTGTGTTTGGGATTAAGGGTATAATGGAGCGCTCACGGAATGGGAAAATAGATTGGCATGGCGTAGTGGCTTCTTTGGGGGACCTGCACAGTAAATAGTAATCCAAATCCAACCAGCCATAATTACCATGGGAAAGCCTAAATGTGAGATTGCAGTTTTGCAATTGCATGTGTTCTTGCAGCGCTTCCCTTCTTTGTAGTTTAAAATGCTGTTTTAGTCTCTTGAGATATTATGTGGAAACAGTCATGGAAAGTATAGCTGGTTGTAGCCCCTGTTGTTTCCCAGCAGAGGGCAACAGCTCTTTGCTCTTATATAGTCAGTCCAGGCAGCAAGGTACCATGAGTATGACAACAAACATCAATAATTGTCTGTGCATAAACCATGATTATGTAGAAAAATACAGTACAAAATGCAACTAAAGCTGAAGTTTGTACAGCTCAGTGAACCAGCCTGCGGTTTTGCAGCAGCAGTTCTTGGCACGGGTAAATCAGTCGTGTTTGTTGTGTTCCTACCAAAACCCTGGATGTGATCCTTCTGGTGGTGATTTATGAATGGTTTGTAATTATAGGCAGATGACTCACTGATATTCCCAAAAGAGAAGCAGAATGACTAAGTTTCTTAGGGCTTTAAAGCAATGCTAGCTTTAAAGCAATCAATTATTTAATCAGCATTTTCTTCATAACAACTCAGTACAATTGTTGTAAGCTGGTGTAAATAAATGGCAGATATTAATGTGCCTTTGGGGTTTATGTTCCCTATTTAGCAGAAAGCACTGCATTGCTCACATGATATTGACCCTCTTTCCCTTTAGCTTTAGTCATTGATTCTTTTCCAGTTCACATGCTCTACAGGGTTGTTTTTAACCAAGTTTGTTCTGAATCACCTAAATACATCATATTCACGTGTCCTGCTTTATTATTGTCTCTAAATTGCAGAGATATTTTTTCAGTGTTGTGCAAGAACAATTGTGGTTTAAATTTCCAACCCTGTGCAAAGCCCAGAGGTGACTTTGCATTTGACATATTGATAGAGTTGTCGGATTCGTGGCCAGTTGTCTGTCGTTTTATGCTTGCACACAATGGAAAGCTTGTTTTCTGGATGCTTTCATGGTCATGGCTCGGCGCTGCACCGCAGCCGTGTGGTAACTGGCACTGTGTGTTCACCACAGCCAAAGACAAAAGCTCTACTTAGTCAATTACAGATGTGTTTCAAGTTTGAACTTGGAAATGTGTGTGTTGCCCACTGGATTGCATGTGTATGTTGTTTTAGTTTTCTTAGGCCCTGTTTACACCTGGTATTAAGATTGTATTAAGATGTGGGTTGACATTAAAGGAAGGACCAAAAACTAATTTGCTCAACAACTAGGACCAATTAATGACAAGCTTTGACTAATTAGAACCCATATAGAACCAGCCAGGCACAATTTATTTCTCTTCCCTTTAAGATGTGTCATCGACCAGATATGATACATCATGCCTCTGTGTTTCTTAACTGCAGGGCTCACCCTGTGCTATTCTCAGCTCTGTCTCAAGCTGTTTGAATTACCGTCCTCAGCCTGACTATTGTTATTTACCCTCTGTCTCTTTCACATAATTTATCTCCACATCTGTCTCTCCATCTCTTCGTCATTTATAATGCCTGCAGTGGAAGTCAGATGCTTTTACTCCTTATCTGGTACGCATGAGACATTTGCTGTTGTGCTATTAGGCACTTTTCAGAAGTGATCCAGCCTGTAACCTGCAGGTCAGACAGGACAGTATGGCCACTGTCACTGTTCAGCCGTCAGATGGACATGAGAGCTTACTCATGCCCTTACATAGCTGAACAGTGGATAAAGAGCATGGAGCACTTTTTATAAAAAATGTTAGTTCTTTCTCACTCTCTCTCTCTCTCTCTCTCTCTCTCTCTCTCTCTCCCTCTCTCTCTCTTTCTTATCTTCGTAGATGACATGTGATTAGTCACATGCCATCCAAGGCCACTTTAAACGCAAGCAAGTGCTATTGAGATGGTAATGGAATCATATCAGTCATCTGTCTTGTTGTATCTTTGTTTTTCAGTCATACCACAGACCAGGAAAACTTTGAATCTCTTGATTTTGGGCTAGTCAGTTGTTTATTTTCAGGGCAATTTTAAGGTGTCTGTCAGCATCATGTGGTGCAAGCGAATAAGCTGTAGAAAATAGCTTGTGCTCTGTTAACATTTCTGTCCTGATTTATGAGTCAGAGGAAATATTTTGTTAAATTCTGTTTTCTAGATGGCTGAGTATCGGCATTTTTCTATCACAGAATTTTCCAGCATACAGTTAATCTCTTCCAGAAGTTCATTTCCACAGATAACTATGGTTCTTAAATGTAAAACATACATATAGTTCTTATACCCACTTGCTGCCCCATCTCCTGCAGTTTTTCACAGTGTACTTTTTTGTTTGTTTTTACATGGTTTTATGCATGTTGGCACAACTTGGCCATTCCTGTTTAATGAAAAATGTATGGCTTGCCAGAATAAAACTTTGCCAAACTCATAACTGTAAATAATAATATTTTTAGATTTTTATTGTGACCTATTACATTCTCTGCAAAACATTTAGCAAGTCAGCATTTTGAAAGCACCAATCCCAAAGACTCCCATGTGGCCTGCCCCCTCTCCATCAAAGCATCTCACGCTGCAGGGTGCATAAATGTCAAAGCCTGTGTGCATGTGTGGCCACATAAATCAAGTCACTTAGTTAACCCTATATACCCACATGTGCTTGTGAAAGACAGCATGCCTCAGCTGGTATAGTGGGTTACATATCAGAGAGAAATGGCCTGTGAAATAGAGCTTGGGGGAGGGGATCATGACTATTAGTCTTGTTAGCCACACCCCTTACTCTTTACTCACAAGCAAAGCTGATAGCTCCGCCCCTTATCCTTCCACATGGTAATTCAGTACAATAAGCTGCTCTTATAGACAACAACAATCTTGGGCCTGTTTATTTCATTGCCTTAGGAAGAACATTTCACTGCAGCATACAAAATGCTTAATCTCCCTCTCAATCAAGCCCTCATCCATCTTCATCTCTTCTACCCTGCTTCTGCATTTCTTTACATCATGTCTCACCACCAGACTTTCCCCCCTGCAGCAACTTCTCATTGGTGTATTTCAACATTGCTGGTGCAGCTGGTAAATAGCTGCATGCAATCTCTGTCTCTCTGTGGAAATGCTGGTCACGCAGGATGCATACAAGCAGATCGAGGGTTTGGCTTCCTCTGCCACGCTGCTGTACCTGTGTCCTGCAGACTGCTGTGGACCTCATTTGGGGAAATCGTGTTGTAAGATCTGTGTTTGCTTGCTGCTGAGCTGGCTTTGTTATTGATCTTTGCAGTACAACATGTTTTCAGTGTGCAAGCGTTGTACTGTTATGTCTGAGGGTTTAGCTGGCAATTAGCTTGAATCATTAACAGCACCTTAATGTTCAAGAATGCGTCAGATATTGAGGTCTCTTTGTAAGAAAATTGCTCATGTGAGGGATTCCATCACATCTGGCAACGTCAACAAAGTGCATTTTCACACTATTCCAAATGAGATTCGACAAGCTTTGTGCAATAATCCATTTTTATTTATCTTTTTTATTATAAAGATATAAGAAGATTTATAGTTATGATTTGTTACACTCTTCTATGTGCAGTAATCTCATCGACTTCAATCTGCTGTATGTTTTAAATCCTGTCAAAGCTACCTTGCCTAGTTATGTCATCTTTATTGCTGCAGTATCTGGGTCTCGCCTCTGCAATGAACCACTCCACTTTTGCACTTTGGGCACATGCACTCAAAAACACAACCACTCTGCAGCCTGACAAAAATACCACTCGTCCCACCCCCTTGAGTTGTGGAGCTTGTGGGAAGACCACTTTATACTCTTTTATACACTTTATACCAGACCTGCATGTACCTCCACAGTCCCGCCTCTTCTCCAGCGCACAAATGTTTCTTGATTGCTTGTGTAATGTAATACATACTCATATATGGACAGATTATAGTGTAGTGTCCTCCACGTCTTGTGACATGTTCACCTCTGTGATCTCCCATTTCCTCGAATGTCCTTTCAAAACATGGTTTTACCCTGGGAAATCTGGAAGAATGCCCAGCCTCTGTTCAAGCAAATCTGGGTGAACTAGGTCACTATTGGATTATAATTATATAGTATTTATTGCTGTTTAGAGAGAGAGAGAGCGTTATTGAGAGAGTGGGTTGTCTAAACAACTGGTTGGTCTTAGAGAACTGGTTTATGTTCTTATGTTAAGTGTATTTTTGGAATATTATGGACACTATGTGTTAAATTTGGCAAATAAATAAGCATAATCTTTCTAATCTTTCAAATGTTGCATTGTCCTTTTCAACTTTGCTAAAATTAATCCACGCTGGGACGTTTTTGTCACTTGTTTTTAAGATTTTGCCATGCTGACAGTACATGTAACTGGTATGGTACACATTATGAATATAAAGTGAATCATCTAAAGTTGTAAAGGTAATAATTATTGTGATTAACCTTTTAACAATTTCAATATCATGTTCAAATACATATAAACCACTGTTGTTTTTTGTATGTTTAACTTAAATGCTCAGCCTCTTGATGTGTTATGTAACAAAATGCTTCAAGGTGCTAAATCAGAGACACTCTTAAGTGGCTCATCCAGACACATTAGTGAGATCAGCTAAATATTCATTCGAAGTATGTAGTTTGTTTAGTGGGATCATTCACCATTGCAAAACTGAATATTTTTCTCTGGAGAATAACTTTTTTAAAGTTGCGTCATATGTGTTGTTAATCTTGTTGGAACACATACTGTTATCCTAAGCAAATGGCACGTCATGTGTCATTGATTAAGTCGAGGCATCCTCAAATTTCAGCTCTGGTCCCCAAGCGCTCATATTTGTTTTGCTTTGAATGGCCTTCACCACCACCATGAAATCATCTCAGCATAGTGCACGAAAGCCCAGATCCAAATACAACCGATACCCTCTCCAAACTCACACGCTGAGAGGTCCATGTGTTTCTGAGCGAGTGAGGCTCTTGGGGAGAATTTCTCATCTCTTGAATACCATGGACTCTTGGATCGCATTTATGTTCCTTGTTGTTGGCTGCCATGTTTCGCAATGCTCTAAAAAAATGTTTTAATTGCCCTCAGATGTGCTGTGATGGTGTAACTGATGTCTTCTGCAGTGACCTTTTTGTTTGGCCATCTTCTGCTTTGCTACATGAATGAATTTCTTTACAAAAGAAGAGTGTCTGTTCATATAAATGTGTGCATTTGTCTACTGCATTGCTGCCTTAGGCTACTTTCTTTTCAGTACTCATGAAGTCTCATATGAGAGATGGTCAAGCTGCAAGAGCCTGTCTGTCCCACCTGGAATCCCCATCTGAGTCAAGCTTTCCAGCAGACACTTTCTTTGCTTTGGTTTATAGTGATGTGTATGTCCAGAATACACTGGTCAGTGGGTTTAGGAATTGCCTGGTTTAGAATGACATCCACTATTGGACATTGGACATTTAAAATTTTCTATATAGATTAGATTATTATATTTACAATATTTATTAGAGTATTGCAATGTTTTAATGATTTATCGTTTAAAAATTTTTGTCCTAATTTCTGTATTTTATTTGTTTTATTATCGAAAAAAATTTTGTCCTAATTTCTGTATTTTATTTGTTTTATTGTTGCAACTGTTTGTGGCACTTTGGGTATTAGAAAAGCCTGTTATTTTTATTATTATTATAATTATTTGTAGTAGTAGTAGTAGTAGTAGTAGTAGTAGTAGTAAAAACATTTCTTAAAATATGTGCGTACCCATCAGTATGGTAATTGACATTTATTTAAAAAAAATGACAAAACTATTATCATCCTCATTAACATGGTGACCTACAGATTATGCAAAGTAATGAGAACATTGTTCACAGCCGACAGTTTGGTCAATAGAAATTGTAGTTAGTGTAAATTTGGTGAATTAGTTACAAATGGGTTTAATAGGAGGCACAGTATAAACTAGTTGTTTGGACAAACATCATGGCCATCCCTGTCTGTTTTTTATCTTTTCATAATAATAACATCATTAAAGTGCCTCTAAACAGAATATAGCCCACGTTAAGGTACGAGACATATGGAAGCCCGTGTATCCACTCTGTGTCTTTTGTGTTACAACAATTGTATGATTTGTAGACAATGCTGCCTGAACACCCTTTGTCATTCATAAAGGGTTCTCCAGACCTTCTCATTGCAGGGCTAACATTTTTCTATGTCACTCTGTTCCTCTCTCTCTGGACTGTGCTGGTCCCAGAGGATCTGAAGAAGAGTGAAGGGCACATGCTGGAGAACCGCTCTGTGCTCCTGCAAGGGCAACCCCCACTCCACAGCGCTCCCCACTGTTTCTTTTGGCTCGCTGGTCCCGTGCTTTGTCCCCGGGACTGTACCATTGACAGCGAGCTAGGGGGAGATGCTGGGGGTTGGTTACGGGGGAGTGCATTAGAGTCCGAGCAAGAAACGAGTGCATGTGGGAAAGGGACGGGACTCCAGATTTGTGCAAAGGGAGAACTGCTTGTAACATCTTTTTTTCCGTTTCCTTTATTTTGTTAAACCACTTTTGGCCAGCTAACTGGGCATGCAGTGTGCTCTGATGTTGTGGAAGTGCCAGAGAAATAACATGGAGTGAAACAGACAGAGACACCAACATATGAAAACAAAACTACAGAAGTCAAAGAAGGCTTGGAAAATTGGAATACTGCAAAGAGCCGGCCAGCAATCACACGGGAACGCAGTGGAGGGGGAACCTCAGTCCGTGTGCATTACAACAACTCAGCCGGGACGGCGCTCTGGGGGAGGTGGGAAACTCAAATGACATCTGTGTGTTGCCGGGTGGATTTGCACCGGACAAAACCGACGGGTGTCCCATTCTCACCGTTCACCCTTACAAACACCGACTGATGGCTGTAGAACAGTGAGAAAAGCTGAAATGTGTGGTTTCTGAATTGAGCTTCCAGCGTGCAGCAAGTGTCTCAGGGTGAACAAAAGATGCTGCGTTAATCACTGCTGACAGGATGTTTTTCCTCTGTAAGTGCTGCTTGTTCTGTCTCACTGTTTTATTTTCCTCCTGCTTCTGCTATCTCAAATATCCACTTCTTATCTAATATGCTATTTATTTACTCTTAAAGAGACTTTATATCTTCAGGTCTCGCCAGAGCAGTTGACTTGATGCTTTGTACTTGAGATCAGAGCTGTGCAGTCGTGTACTCTTGGGATTTACACCACTAAATGGGTTTCTGTAACAGTTCTTGTGGGGAGATCCGTGCCTCATAAGCACTCCTGTGTTTTAATATCTTTCATGCCTGTCAGTCCGTGTAAATGATTAGCTGAAGGATCCCCATAAAGCGTAGATGTTTTCCATAAGGGACCCCCTCTTCAGTCAAACAATAGACATTAATGCTTTGGCCGCCAGAGGATGACCTTCGCAAATGATTGCACCATGCACGAGTGCTTGTGAGTACGTTCTGTTGGACTTGAGCTTCTGTGGTCAATGGTAAAGTATGTTTCCTCAAACCATTTTGGTCTGGAACTCAGCTGAGTTAATTTTCCTGGCACTGGTGTTGGGATACCTCCTCTTTCTCTCTTTAGACGTCCTGGCAGAGTTGGTATTGAACTGCCCTGAGTAACTGGGTCATTGGTACTCATGTTACCCAGTATTTTCCAAGGAGCTGCACTGGCCTCATGGCACTTACTAAAGCTCACTGCAAACTTTTATGTACACCTGGTTGTGCAGCTCTCTAATCTCTTCCCACTCTTCTCAAATAGCCCTGCATTAGCTGGGAAGTTATTTGTTCCTTTGCTTCCATCAGACCAGCAGCATTAGATTTCACTTTTTGCTTGTAAGATTGTGCAATGAACAGAAGCGACCATGGAACCCAGTCTATAGCTTAGTGAGACCTTCATGTGGTGTTGTAAAGACATCTAAAGTTTCACTCAGGCTCAGTGAGGCGGATATTCAATCCGTCGCAGCTCTGTGTAACCCTGTCATGGTGCTTTCACTCATCGTGACAGGAATACAACTTACCGGCTGCTTTCTAACTCCAGCAAAGTGTAATTAATTCTTGTGAGGTGAAAAGTGACTGCAGGTTTTAAGAGTTAGATGATTTTTCTCATTTAAAGGAGGATGTTGGAAGTTGTGATTTTATGATTGAATAATTTAGTGGAACATTGTGCTCGTTTTAAAACCGTTTGCAGAACCAATTTCTCAGGTTATTTGTTCACATGTGGACAATGTTCATGCCGGTGTAAGCAAGGTAGTAAAACTAAATAAAGCCACACAATACGAAATGGTCAGAAATTTATGTTACCACATTAGATTTCTCACTGTAATACGTTTCCGTCAACAGTAAAATACCTACTGACCCAACATGCAATCATTCTGCCAGATGGATTTGTAATCTTGGCTGTGTCTGTTTACCTTGTTGGCAAATGCTGTTTGACTAATTCCACCTGGTATTATTATGCCAATTTATCCTTACAAATAGCATTTTACTAAAAATGCAGATAGCTTTTGTGAATAGTATTTATCATAATTTACACATAGTGCAAACCATATCTACCATGTAAACGGCATCAGCTGTGTAATGTTTTGCTCACCCACTTGTTAATTTCAGTGCTGGGCATGTCAGTCTCTTCATTTAGGCTTTTTAGTTCAGGAAAGAGATGGACAGATACTTTATTAATCTCAAGGGGACATTTAGTGTACATTTTTTAGGTATCAATGGATCCACCTTGGATGCTTTTATTCTCTTTTTTAAGATGAATGCTTTTTATGACAACTCGAGTCCAAGTGTTTTATTTCAAACTGATCTAGTGGTTCAAAAGACTAGATACCTTTTTCTGTTTATTCTGTATTCTAGAATAAAGGATGTACAGTGATGTTTAGTTTCATGTGGAAGCAAGAGTCAGCACATAATAGCTGAAGTCTTCTGGAGTCTCCCTTTGTTTTTGGCAAGCCAGAGTTGTTTTTTCTGTTTAAATGTGAGTGTTTGTGTGTGTCACTGAGGTCATTTCTGATGTGAATCACCCATCTCACAGTATGAACAAACCCAAATGAATCACAGCTTGAATTTGTCAGTTAAACAACACATAACAGTGAAAGCGTTTATACACGCATACACGCACACGCTGTCAATAAAGTATAGTGAAGGGATTTTTTGTTGTATGCACTGTTTAACACAACAAGCTGATCTTTTTTGTCTTTTTGATATTTAGATATCATTCAATCCATACTGGCATTACATGATATTCATCATAACTGCTTTTTTTATATTTATGATTAATACATTAATATGCAGTTTATAAAATTATAATCTGCCCTGAATTTAAAATCCATCTTTAGTGATTTTGCGTTTCAGTTTCACTGTGAATTATCCATTAAATGCCTTAATAGAATAATAATGACATCAGTGTCTCTTTTATGCGTAGATAAAATATTACAGTCACTTGAGGTTTCCTCTTAATGCTCCTGCTATCACTGCGTTGCAATGTTGAACACTACCCTTGTTTATTATTTACAATATGCGGGCAATATGCTCAGCTGGTGGCAAATCATTTAACACATCCTCTAACCCGAGGTACCGTCTCTGCACCTGACTGCACAGAGATGCATTGCCAAAGGTTCACGTTATAGCAACAATGTGATAAAGGTCTTATGTGCGCACAACAATCTGCAGCTGTCAGTAATGTTTTGTCTGATCATGTCTTTCTGTATCTCTTATCCACAGCTGACCCTCGCAGATGAACAGTGCGAAGTGACACGGAATGGCCTGGAATCAAAAGAGCCTGTGTATTTGGTGCAGCTCTACTGTCAGGTAGGATACACTGGGATTGAGTTGCTTAAAAATGTATTTGGTTGTCTGCCTTGTTTTCCACACGCGAGAGCTAAAGCTTTAACAGATATCAAGAAATTTGTGCATCTGTTTGTGCACTTGATCTGAGCGCTGGAAGGCAGCTATGTCTAAAAACTTAGTGGAAAATATCTCAAGTTCGGGTCTGTGTGTGGAAACCCCATTCCATCCTGGAGTGCGAGTCGATCCAAATCCACAGAGCTGCTTCTCTGTGTTTATGAAGAAAAAACATTTAACAGCTGAGGATGCAGATCTGGCCAGAAGCCATATCACAAGAGAGGGATCAGACACACAGGAAGAGCACTTTAGTTTCACTCTCATTACAGTTTCTCCAAATAAACACAGTACTCAGTTCTCTAAGAAGTGCAATGGAAGCAGGCTGTGTGTTTGTTTTCCCTATGGCTGCTCTTGTACAGCAGGCTCTGCTGAGCACAGTTTTTGATGTCTTTTCTTCCTGGCCCTGGCCAGGGGGATGTGTTTAGGCCAAATCAAAAGCATTGAGGCTTTCCATTACTGTGAATATGAACTTCTTTGAGACTTAAGATGTGCAAGAAAAGATAAGCCACTCTAAAAGAGGGTAAAAAATAAGAGCCAGTGTCATGAATTGACAAGGCTTTATTAGAACAGGTAAAATAGGTCTGCAAAATATAACTGAGGCACGCAGCTTATAATGGTCTTATGTTTTATAAAGGTTTAAAATAAAAGTTTTTAAAATAAATAAATAAAGATTTCACTATACTGTATAATAACTATATTTTATATGTCATTTTATATGAGAGATCTAATTAGTTAGATGTGGGACATGTGGGGCTGGTTGACTATAGATGCAGGTCTGTACCAGTTTACCCTGTGCTTGAATCAGGCAGCCCTGAGCTGTCAGGATGATTGATGCTTTACACAGGGCAGCCACAGAGGCACTGGGGCGGAGGGAACCTGCCAGCCTCCCATGAGAACCAGGAAAGAGGACGTAAACGCATCCAAATCTTTCTCTCCCCACGGAATACTGTCAGCACATTTTTACATTCATATTCATCAGCATCTTTACATTGGGAATGTTCAGGTGATCCACACAGCCAGTGCTCTTATCAGAAGCATCCTCTTGTCAGTCAGGGATGTACTGCATTTCATTTAAGTTAGAGCGCTGCAGGCTCAGGTTGTGTGTACAAGCCTGCTGGGAAATATTTAAGCTGTTTAAGAGATGCTTGTGTACAGGTGAATTGAGTTGTTGCACTCCACTTTTCCACTGAGGAGTATGGGTTAATTTATAGCAGAATACTGATGTGCATGAATAAAATGATGAATTTCATGAGCTTAATATTATACATTTGGATTAATAAGAGCAATTTGGAGATTTCTGATTTTATTAGTGCTTTGAAACATGAAAATGTTTCAAAGAAATGTTGATGTAACTTCAACTTTGTCATGTCACATTCTCTCTTTTTTTTCAGTTTAGCCAATAAAATCCAGAACTCAGCTGCTTAGGGTTAGTGTTGTTTTCTTAGCAATAAACTGACGCAATGCTGAAAAAATCTGATCCAATAGCTTTGTGTCATGAAAATTCACCACATACAAAGAATCTCCCCACACTAACTTTCTGCAGTTAATTTAGTGCACTGCTTTATATACAGACTGTATAGATTTATTTTCATGTTCACACTCCGTAAATTCTGTAAATTAATTTTAAACTTTTAAAAATAAGGTTGGTCTAACAGTCAGAGATGGTGGTGTTGTAATATATGCAAAATTAAGTGTGATTTGTCTTTTCAAAACATTAGGATTGCATGGTTATGGTATTTATTTGCCAAAAACTGAATTGCTCTGCAAGTACAGGTGTTTTCTTCAGGAAATGCAAATTTAGTTGCCTAATTTTTGTAATGTGATCACTGTTCCTCTTCTCTGTGCTACATTTCGCATGGCTTTAAATATCCCTTTTTTCCAGGACCAAACACACACAGCCAGCTGCGTTTTTTGAATATGGTCATCATAGTACTACATTAGTCCAATGGGCTTCAGCCAAAAACATTTACCTTGCACTCTACCGGTGACAGAGGGAGACCAAACATCAACATGCTGCAAGGCTTATTTGTTTACCTTTTGAGTTACAGGCCTCTCTTACTTCCCCACAGGGACGAAGCTGGATTGTGAGGCGGAGCTATGAAGATTTCCGAGTCTTGGATAAACATCTCCATCTCTGCATCTATGACCGGCGCTTCTCACAGCTCCCTGAGCTGCCCCGCTTTGACAGCCTGAGGGAGAGAGCAGAGGTATGACCTGCTTCTCTTTTAGCGCTTCCCCGGATCCAGTGAGCCATTTTGGGCTTTTCGCTGTAAAAGCAGAATGGTCAGACCTCTTTTGCCATGCACTTGTGGTGCTTATCGAGAAGGATGCTCCTCTTATAACAGCTTTAGTCACCTGTGAGATTTGTGAGTGCTCAGTTAGCCTGGTTAACAGCACCTAATGGCCTATGTTAGACGGATATCCCTGTGGTGTTTATGTGTTTGAAAAAAACCTTCCCGTAAGTGTTGGGTATCTCTGACATTTGTTTTACAGAGGACTGTACTTGAACTTTGGCATATTTTTATAGCTAAAATGATCTGCTTTAAAATTTGAGTGGTTGATAATATCACCCATTATGTTCTGCAGGAATGGAAGTCTTTTTGAGATGTTAAGTGGAAGCTCCCACAATAGTTTCATGTGTAATTGGGCACTTTGAGCCTTCATATAGAGGAAAACAGCTGAAGGTCATATTTCACCCATTGGATTGTGCTGCCTTTACAGTTTTACGCTTGAAGCTAGGGAGGAAGTCTAAGAGTCTTGGTTAAGATAATGGTAGGGGAGGTGATATTGACTGTATGTGCACCAAAAAACTAAAAGGTTCACAGACTTTTAATAAAGATATCATGAAGCCATATTGTTAAGGAACTCTGTTTAACATTTATTTACCTATTTAAATTGTTGTTCTCTAATATTATCAACATAAACTAGTTACATGAAGCCCTACGAAACACAGGGAGATCTTCCAGCTGTCTGTATAGTCTTCTTTGACCTAATTATGCTTCCCTTGCTGCTCATTTGGCTTTGGGTTTGCGTTTGGATGGTCTTTGCCAGCATATGTCAGGGAAAGGAATTGACAAGAGGGTGGATCCTGGGACAGGTTCAGCTGGAGCAGATCCCTCCAGGGCTCTGTGGTCTGTGAATAAACTACCTCTTATGGGCTTTCATTGACACATTTACATTTGTAGCTCCTCCCTTTTCTGCACCAGTTTGTCATTTACTTATTCTTTATTTATATAAAGATACTTCAAAAAGTGTTTTTTGTCCTGACATTGTTTGTATTTAGCATTATAATGATATTACTGTATACAATGGTATCACATGCTAAGTGTAACATAGAGAAAACCAATATACATGTGGCTTTTTATAGGGAAACTTTACCTCAATTAGTTCTGGAGACTAAAAAAAGGCTCTTTTTAAATGCAGTGCATTAAAATTATTGGAAGGATTTCACTGTTTGTTCCGAATTTTCTCAAAGCTTGTAGGTTTAAAGCAATCACAGTGAAATTAAAGTCACCTGAACTTTTTGAACTTACAGAGGACTTTAAGCTCTTGTTTGATGAGATCATCATCTTATTCATTGTACCATTAGAGAATATTTGCTGTATTTTTAGTCTTGGCTGCTTTTGAAATTCTATTAAATAGGATCTGCCAGAGAGAGATGTGCGGTTAAACTTTTTATACTGCTCAAAGATCAATTTGACTAATAATGAGACCGCTTCACCTCACCACCTTCTGCTATAGGATGTGGCGTGGGAGCCATGTGGAAATAATATTCAGATGGTTAATTGAAAGTGCAGCTTTAGCCCTTTTAAAGTCACTCTCACACACCATCGACACAAGTTGTGTCCTAACCAGGCACAGTATGACAAGTTTCCAATGTCTGGCAATTTGTCTGTCAACACTGAATGTGAAACTGCTGCTTGATGGAACACAGTCACAGGCGCTCGGAGGATGATGTTTATTGTGCCAGTATGTGGTGTGATATTTTCAAGCAGTGACATTTTAGTGTGGGAGCGGCTTTCCAGCATGATGCAGCAGAATTAGAACCGATATGATAGACAGACAGAGTGTTTTATTGCTTGTCACTTTATCAAGACACTAAAGAAGATAGCACTATTACTGAAGAGTGTTATAGAGAAACAAATAGCTATTCTTTGCTCACGTCTTGTCAGTAATCGAGATGATTGAAGCTGTTTTTTTTATCAGGAAGCCATGTCTGTACATAAACATCTATGCAGCATGTTTAAAATGTGTAAATCATTTTTCTTCATGTTCTTTTTCTATAACATGTTTGTGCAGCCCATTTGAGGCCTCCGCCTAGTTTCAGAAAGCTCCAATCGTTACACATACCCTACCATTTTATAATGAGAAAGTATGCAGGTCATTTGTTCTTTAATGTTATGAGAGCTTTTTATAGCCCTGTAAACATACTCTATATTTACAGAATTACCCCCTTGTAAGTAATCATGTTTAACACTTCCTTCTACAAACAGACAGTTTCCCAGATGCTGATGGCTTACCTGTCCCGCCTATCAGCCATAGCTGATAACAAGATCAACTGTGGGCCGGCCCTCACATGGATGGAGGTACTAATGTGATTGCATTATGATGTCATTTCAGCAAAAAGAGCTGATTGGATGCTCTGTTGAAAAAGCTTTCTTTGCTTTTCTTTCATTTCTCCTGTCTTTCTTCACAAAACAATCATTCAATATTACAGTTAACTTAAGTGCCATATTTTGAGTGAATGACATCTCTCTGCAGGTTGACAATAAAGGGAATCACTTGCTGGTACATGAAGAGTCGTCCATCAATGTTCCAGCTATCGCAGCGGCCCACGTGATCAAGCGCTACATTGCCCAGGCAGCTGATGAGCTTTCATTTGAGGTGACAGAGCTGAAATGACATAATGTGCTGTTGTATTTTCAGTATTGAAAAAACTGATTGCTGTACCATTAATGACTGTTTTATGAAGAGCTTTGTCAATGCATTTCTCTCCATCACAGGTGGGGGATATTGTTTCAGTAATAGACATGCCACCCAAAGAGGACACCACCTGGTGGAGAGGGAAACATGGTTTCCAGGTTTGTTCTGCGTGTTTTAAGCTTTTAGATTTCAGTGTTTGTTATGGGTTAGAAATTTTAAGGAGAGTCCCAATAGGGCAGCTTACATTTAAGTGCTTTTGCCAGTAATTATAAGGGGAATTACTAGAGTAATTCTCTAGTACCATGGGCTTGAACCACCAACCTGAAATGTCACTGACTGCAGTTCTGTAATATGTAGGTTGCCACTTCCTAGATAAGTATAAAAATGAGTCATTTTAGCATTAAAAAGGATTCAGTTGTGTGTGTATTTTGGCAAATACATTCTGTATGTGGAAAAAATCCAATCTCAATCCAGTTCAATAGCAATGAGCAGTTTGTGGCTAACTGTTTACTTTTTCAAGCGTTTGGCACACACACATTCATGAATCGCATTCTGGATTATCTTTCCAAATTGCCAAACTGTTCTGTTATTTCCCCACAAACATATGCCCAGAATTGCTGTTTTGTTGGCCCTGTTTGTATTCTGTGTTGTGGAATTTTTTGTGATGCTTTGTATCCATTGAGTTAGACTGCTAAGGCCTGACTCTGCATTGAGAATGGATCATGGTGACAGATGTGTAGTGGACCTATTGGGGACAGACAGATGTTGAACTCTGGCAGGCTGCAGATGGGTTAGGTAGCAAGCATCTGTCCAAATGAAGGATAAGAACACCGTTGCGCCAGCTATCACAATGAGGAGAGAGTGAGGGATTCAGAAGTTTGGGTTTATTGTTAATAGGTCTGTGATTGTTGACTAAGTCAAGGTTATAGCAATAGATTTAGTTAATGTTTTCAGCATGATAAGCTTGTTGGATATCATGAGGACACTCACCCCTGACTCCTGAGATTATTTATACATTTATAATCTATAATTGGTGTATAGATTAACGTAAGTAAAATCTAAGCTTTAACTTGTTAAACAAAACTATGTAATTTTGGCTCTGTGCATGTTGAGACTGCTTTGTATCATAATTAAAGGTTTTTATCAAATTGTAGTTTTACAATTTTGGTCATCCTTGAAGCTTATGAAAGCTTAATATGTTAATATTTTGTAGAGGTTTTTAGTGTCCCTGCAAAAGCAGTTTTTAACTTTCTGTTGTTTTGTATGGTTGCAGTTCTTACTGAATGGCTATGAAGCAGTTATATTATAAAAACCTTTCATAAAGTTTTTGCTGCCTGAATTTAAATAAATACAGTTATAAATTTAACAGCAGCACGTGGTAATTAATAGTAGCCTTTACAGTTATAGTAACATTACAGTTTTGTCATTCCTGGGGCTTAAAACCTGAGGATAAATTCAGTGAAATTTGCTTGCATTTTAACAACGCCCCTAGCTGTGATTAAAGAACATTATCCCAATCCTCTAGCAGATGTTGTTGCATATGACTGTCCTTCAGGAGGCTACAAAGTCATTAAAGTTTACTTTTTATTTTTATTACTTTTTCTCTGATTATTTTAGCTCCTCCATATTGGCACAGGAGTGAATGACACTGAAGTAATAATGCGCAGGTGCACTTCATTTCCTATTGGATGTAACAGGAAGTGCAGAACAGAGAATATTATGATGAAGCCTTGGCATTACCTTCTCAGGGAGCTTTTCATATCTTCTCTGTTCTCCACAGGTTGGCTTCTTTCCCAGCGAGTGCGTGGAGCTGATAAACGACAAAGTCCCGCAGTCTGTCACCAACTCTGTGCCAAAACCAGGTACCACAACACACACACCTCAAATCCTGCTGGGATGGCTCATTGGTGTCTCCACTCACGTCTGTATTAACCATCCCATAACAGCTTACTTCTGCTGCAAGGCATTGTAAATGAAAACAATCCCAACAAACATTACGAGGAAACGAAGTGCAAGGTCACACTTATTATTCAAAGTCAGATTCAGGCAGCTTTCTCCCAAGGCTGTTCAGCCTTTTAGAAGATACTGAATTTTGAAGGCTAGCTTGATGCTCATGTGTTTTTGTTGGATGTTAATCACATTTGAGAGACTAATAGGGCGGATAAGAGCAAAGTTTATAAAATGTGGCATGTTGAATCGGTCATGAATTGAGTTTGTGTGCTGTGTTTACACTTGAGTTAGCTGGAGTCTCTGGGTCCTGTGATGGATTTTTAAGTCGCTATGAAAAAATGACTACAAGCTGCTATTTATTGTTTTAGGACATGCCATGCTTGGGAACGATACAATCATTTTCAGCAGCTTTTTCAGAAAGTGTCATTTTGAATTTTAGCAAATTGAGTGTGAGACATGCAAGTTTCTCAGATCTCAAAGCACATTCTCAACAACCAACCCAACCAACATATCCTTCTCTATCTCCTATACTTCCTCTCACTTTCTCTAAAGCTCATTTCTATAACCCTCCCTTTCTCTCCCTTCCTCCCCAAATAGGCCTTGTGACTGGTATCTTGATTTATCACTTCTATTTAATGAATCTTTGTTGCGCTGTTATTTGCTTTTCCTTGTTTCACTCTTTACGGTGTTGGAGAGGGCTTGTGTACGAATCTTTAAATGCACATCATGGTACAGTGTGGTACGTGTAGATCTTTTCCATTCACAGGACTATGTGAAAAATAAAGCAAAACAAACAACTTTACTAACAGACGTATGAAATGGAGTGTTTCTAGTTCTCACGCAAGTAATACATTTAGTCATGTTTGGAGTGGCTGTAGACCGTGCGGACTGAACCGAGTTCTTTTATGAGAGGTCAGTTTACATCACAACTTGGACGTAACCAGCCAGCCAAGCCCTCTGGAGATCTATCCATCACCTACAGACATTTCTGTTTGGTTTTGGCTGTCCTGTATGTCAAATCACAGCTTATTGGCACCCACAGAGGGATGAATCATCCTGACTCATCGGACCAATCAGCATGCTGGCTTGTGGTGGGTGGGAGGGTTCAGTGCTTGCTTGCGGTGCGTGTATGGCATGTTGCGGGAGTAATACAATCACAGAGATGCTTTGACATGGCACTGTGCAATGAGCCTGAAAAGCCTGATCTCTGGCGGGATCACAACAGCGCTTTTTACAGGCTCATGATTAAGAAAATAATGAGTTACATAGTTTATATGATTACCTTTGCCACTGGAGGATTATAATTTTACAAAGATTTTGCTTTGATTTAGCTCTTTTTTTTACTGCTTGTACACCTATTGACCTCCCTGTGGTATGTATTTTAAATGTATGTTGCAGCTTTGCACTTACTGCATGCATGTGTAATGCGTTATTTGACTCTGCTTCCCTCCACTGCTCCCTCAGTGTCCCCCTGCTCTGGTCTGCGGCCGGCCTCCTGGAGTCTGTTCCCACCCTGTGCGTGCTGGTATACTCCCCAATGCCTCATTTTTTTACTTAAAGAAATAGTTCGTCCAAAAAGAAACATTTCTTTTTTAGTTTCAACTAATGCATTGTTCTCCAATGGAACAAAAATTTGGAAATTTTGAAGAATGGTTTATACTACTGTTTACTGTACAATGAAAACAGCAGTTACCAGGTGCTGTCAAACTCCAATAAAGCTCATAGAAGTATCATAATAGTCCTCATCCACAAGTCTTCTGAAGCCATATGATGGATTTGTGTGAGGAACAGATCATTATACACAAATATTGTCCTTTGCCATAGCTTTAATGTTGATCTGATTGTCACACAAAGTTATTCTAAAGATTTAAAAAGCACACTACCTGTATGTGCCTTGCTTGTTGTGCTTTAATAATTTTTTTCAGCCCCTGCTTACTGCTGGTTTTATTATGAGCTAAAAGTTGTGTCTACGTTCTTCAGAAATTCCTTTTGTCTCCCATAAAGCAAATTAGTCAGATTTTTGGTGAACTATTCCTTTAAACACGAACCAAGACATGCACACATGCATAGTCACACGCATACACTTTCACACGTTCTCCCTGCATGCATCAGTTACATAAAAAAGCAGTAACATAAAACAGCATTTCTATTGCATTCCAGCTTAGGCACTCTCACACATGGTAGGCCAATATGTTTGTCTTTAAAGTGTATTTTACTGCACCATCTTGTTTATTATCTGTTTATGGAGCTGCAGAACTGTTGTGAAACATTACCTAATAGACAGGCAATGTGGAATGAGGATATACAGAAACCCACTCCTGCAAGAGAGTCAACTGCCAAGCTAATGGAGAGCTGCATGTGCAGCTGTTCCTCTCATGTTCTCTAACTGGGTTCCTCCCTCCCCTTCTCTCCTCTCGACGTGCAGATTTGGAGATGGAGAGTATAAAGCAGGACAGTGCATGGGCACCCGACCCATTAAACCCCTACAGGCTGAGCTCAGGTAGAACAAAATGTTTATCCATCTACTATGTCTAACACGGACTAATCCCAAACTCTCCTGTGTACCTCTGCACGGTCACCGCTGCTCACAGGTCTTCTAAACATTACTGGCACTCCATAGGTATAGAATTGTGTAGTTTCATTGGTCTTTCCTTACATCACAAGCACATTTCTCACTCATTAACCACACTGGGATCTGTTCTCATTTGGAGCAACAGGACAATATGGAGTCTTGGTTTGCTACCTAACATGCTTCTCAATCTCTTGTTTTAGTGGCATGTTACTTTGAACCTTGTGTCTTCATCCTGATAGTGTTTTCTCTCTCACTTTCTCTCTTTCCCTGTATTTGAATGCATGTAGATCATGTTTATCAGTGTTTTTGCATTTTATCTTACTGTAATTCTGTTGATTTGACTATGTCAACACTTCATTTGTCTGTATTATCTGATATATTTTCAACATTTGTTTTTGTATCAGGTCTTGGTACAGTCCTCCGTGCTCTTTCATGTGCACCTCATTGTGCTTGCCAGACAGTTACGTCGTTAAAAGCTGTTGTGCAACCCACTCCAGCCCTGATTTACATGACCTCTTTTTTAAAAAAAGGCTATAAAATAATCTCATCTTTGTTTACTGACACTATATACTTCAGTCTCTCCATGGTAACTCATTCAGACACATTCTTGTGTGATGTCTCAAAATACAGCATGTCACTCTGCTCTCCTGCAGAGCTTTAGCATTGAGCATTTACCAAACGACACAAAAATGCCTTATGAATCATTTACCTCATTAAGCAAATGCCCTGGGTAAATGTTTAACCTCATAACATCCCATTATCTGTATTGTGGCTCAGGTGGTATACCAGTGATAAAGGATGCTTTAATTGTATTTACCAAGGTTTTGCAACATGAATGGGGTATATTGTTAGTTCTGAAAATGCTGCAAGTATAATCATTTCCTGCCTATAACGCATGTCGCTTTCTATTAGTCTGTCTCTCCCTCGTTGCATATTCACAGTTACAGAAAGTTTCATTTAGTTTCGTTCCCTTATGCTTGTACATAGCAGGTGCTGGTCCAGATGTAGCTCCCTTAGCACTCTCTCACTTCCTAATGGGGCAACAGTGTCTTCCTCTCAATGGAGTAAAGGGCAGCTGCTTCTGTGACCAAGCCAAGACAGCTGGAAGGAACTGTAAGAGTAAAAGAGAGAGAAACTGTATTAGGATTATATTGCAATATCTGTCTCTTTGTCCTAGAGGAGATTGTGGACTTCCTGACTGACCTGTTCTGAAAACAAAACTTTTATGAATCTGTGTTAACTGTTTGGTTAAGTATAAAAAAAAATAAGAAATGATATTTTCCCATGTCATCAGATGTTACTTTCATTTAGCCTGCAGTGCACAAGATTTTCTTAGTTCTAAAAAGAAAGGTGTTAGACATACTTTCTTTCTGTTGGGTTAAACTTGAATTCAGTATTGATGCTATATTAAATCAGTATAGTATATTTTAATAAAAATTATGGATATCACTGTCCATTATTAATACTGGGTCAGTGTAACATTGCAAGGCACAGTGCATCTCTTTTTACTGTGCAACAGTTCAACCACAAGTCCCGGCTTTAGAGTCCAGACAAGGTTGTCTTTGTCAGTTTCTTTATGGCTGTACCATGCCAGGCTGTTGTAAAACCTGAATAGAACTTGGCATTGAATACCATGAGCAAAAGCATGGATTGTTGTCACATGCCATTAAATGAGTTATTGTACATATGTTAGTTTAGCATCTTGCTTACATTTACATTTAAACATTTGGCAGATGCTTTTATCCAAAAACGATTTATAGTGCATTCACGGTATGACTATTGTGCGTTCCCAAGGAATCAGACCCATGCCTTTTGGATTGCCCTACCAATTCAGCTACATAAACTTAGTTATAGTTTGACAACTAGGCAGGCAAATTGAATAACTCTCTTTTTCTCTGACTAAAACAGAAATACTGTCAGTAATAGAAGACAACAGGTGTACAGAGTGTCTTTTAAACGACATAAATCACTCGATATTGAATGTCGGAGCCTGCAGGCTGTAACTGTCGCTCTCTGGGTTGCGATCACTGCAGCCCGCGCTGAAAGTTGATATTAGGGGCTGGACAACCTCTGAACGGAAAGAGAGGAAGGAAAAAAACCAAGAGGAAAGAATGCATGCTGACTATTAGCTTTACCGGCTGACTGAGAGAGAAAGAGAGAGAGAGGTCCGTGATTATCTTTCATAGTCGTGTCACGTCTATGAAAACGATGCAGTTATTAAGTGCTGATGGTCAACTACAGATGTTTTGAATGCGTTATCTGCAGTAGAGCCGCCGCCTGGTTAAAGTCCAGAAACCTGTCATCGTTTTCCGTTTCTTGGATTTATTTCGCGGATATTTCACATTTGAGAATAAGGTAAGCTTTAAAGTTGCTTTTGACAGCGGTTAAAGTTGCCAACTTGACTGAATCGGATCGAAGTGCTTTAAGGGTCAAAGTCGTGTCTGCGTTATTGTCGGTTCATTGGTTTGTATTCAGGAAAACGATTTAGTTTTTTCTTGCCGTTGACTTTGTTAAACTCGTACCTGTTAGCGATGACGTTATGTTTATCTTTTAAACCCTTTTAATTTCTCCCAAATCATTTTAACTCACGGTAAAATAATATCGGTGTTGATTAAAAAAAAGAATGCAGAAGTTGTCAGTAAGGCACGTTGTGTTGTGACGTCATCGGCGTCGCCGCCGCGCAGGTTAAGCGCAGCCTGAAGGAATAGTTCCAACACTGCTGTGGGCTGATCTTGATTTAGTCTATGCATGTGTTTGGTTTATGGTGGACTTCAGCATTCGTTTGTCCTATGAAATATGGCAGTTGTTTTATTGGCCGTTAAATAGAAGAACAGGAAATTCCTATAATGACTGTTTTTATTATTAAACTCTGCTGGTTATGAAAGGATTAATTGCTCACAGACCCATGTCTGTTGATATTCCACGAAGTAAAAGAAATACTGAGTAATGCACCTTTTAAAAGTTAAAGACCCTCAAAGGAACAGCCGTTGATGAGGTCACAGCTGGCAGGTGTCCGTTGCCACGTTCACTGTGGTTTCAGTATGTGAATAATCACAAATCCTTGAAATCACCAAGGAGTTCAATGTTTAAAAGAACCACATTATGATATTTGTAAATCTTTGTAACCATTTTTGCTCTGCTTCTTGCAAAAAACCTCCCACAAATATAAACAAAAACACAGATGGAGAAGTATGCATTTCAGAAATCCCAGCAGCAGTTGTAATAGCTCTGACATTGTTTCTGGCAACAGAGTGTTTGCTCATTTGTACAGCTTCAATATGCAAACAGTTATTTGGTTAGTGTTAATTTTTTATGCAGGATTTAGAAAAACTAGTGGAACTGTTATGGTGCCTTTTCCTGTGATACTTTTCTTCTTCGGCATCCAATTTATCATGCAATTGAATGTCTAGGCCAGGCGACTGAATTCCTTCAGCTTGGCTGTTACTGTCAGTGCGTAATGTCAGCACAAGCTGCTCAGGAGACCAAACAGCTTGAGATGTCCTTCAAAAAATCAAATGAATGGGACACATGCTTACTTTCTTTCAAAAGACTTTTACAGATGTTGTGAGTTAGCCACTAATCATCTTTTTTCCAAAGCTAAGCCTTTCGGTTTCAACCTGTAGAAGCATTTTTGTAATTTATCGTTCAGGGCTATTGTATTAGACCTTGGCCTTTTATAACAGTTTCATTGATTCATTAAAAAGTAAGCCCAAGGAAAAAGGACCCAAAGAATACTGTTAGAGAAATAGAGAGTTTCAATACATTTTTGGATGAATTTGGTTGTTCTGCTCAGCTGATGAAACAGCCTTTTGTGATTGCAAATTTCTAAAGCAAAGGAACAATAATAATGCTCAAACCAGTTATTCTTACTAGCACTGTCTGTGCTGTTAAATAAGCTGATTTTTATTTGGAACATCTATTGTTGTGCACTCTTTGTGATATCAGGGTGCTGTATCAGCTTTCCTAACATAAAAAATGATTGTCTCTTTTCATCTTTACCTTTCAGTGTCCAAGAAACACGGAAAACTGATCACGTTTTTACGCACATTCATGAAGTCCAGGCCGACCAAGCAGAAGCTGAAGCAGAGAGGTATCCTCAGGGAGAGGGTGTTCGGATGTGACCTGGGAGAGCATCTCCTCAACTCGGGCCATGATGGTGAGCTTGCCCCCTTCTGGCCTTTCTCAAAAAATAAAATCAGTTTGCCAATGCTACAGGTGGTTTGACTTGACATCAGCCTCGGTGACTGCCTTTAATGCTGTGTGGGTGGCCTGGAAAGCATAGCAACCCCCCTCCCCTGGAATCACCCTCAGATGTGGCTGCTTGGGTTGATCGGCATGGCAACCAATTGGTTTAAAGGGGTTTAAAGGTCGGGGTGGAATGGTTAGGGGGCCGTGTCTGGAGATTTCTTCCCTATTGATTCCAAGCTCCCAGGCAGCCTTCAACACTTGCTTCATTTGTTTGACTCCAAATCCTCCCTGAGCTATTGCCTGCCCTTACAATCCAAGACTTGTCCTTTTCAAATGGGATCCACGCAACTTGGTGCGACTGCTCGACCATTACAGTTAAAAGGGGATAAACAAATTGTGGCTTTTATTAAAGCGCTGAAGAATGTACATTCCTTTTCTCTCAGGAGTAAAGCAACATTCTCAAACCAGACATTTGCACTATCCTAAACTTGAAAAAGCTAAAAAAGGAACCCACCGTTATGTAGATGAGTGTATTGAAAGACAGTATTTGTGTTTAAAACCTAGATCTGAACCTTATGCTGTCTCTAGTGTCTTCTCCCACCTATAAGCTTTAACAGCTTTAATGTGTTTGTAAAGCAGGTGATGGCAGACTGTGTAATCTTTGTCTCAGCGCTCTGAAACTTGAGATGAAGTTTTGTTTAGCGATTAAGTCATTAGTGTGGATTTGTCACATTAATGTATTGACATGCACAGCCTTTGTTATTCTCTTATATTTAGCACAATACAAAATGTATCTTTTTTTACTTACTGCCAAATAGGACTGGGTATATGTTGTACAACAATGGAAATGGGTCAAGAAGTAGAAAATATTTGCCTTATTCACTTCATACTGCATTTTGTATATTTGCGTGACATTAGTGGGCAGGAATACAAAAAAGATGGAGTAATACAGAAAAAAGACTTTTTATGAATTTACAATATATTTTTTATTTGTATAATTTTAGCCATATCAAATATAAGATTTGAGTCATACCACCCACCGCAGTAGTGTATTGACCTGTCATTCTTTGCTGAATTTTTGAAAGATTGAACTGTTCGTGAGAGCTTAGAGGGACAGTTTTCTTGCATTTCTAGAGGATTTTGTGGTTTAGACTGCTATGTAAGGAATGTAGATGAACAGCTGCCTCTGAGAGACTCTAGGACTTATCAGTGGGATAACGTTTGTCAAGGCGGCAGGCTAGTCAGGGTCATCTCCATCTCTGTGACCAAGATTCCTCAGGGTGAAACATTGCAAGGTCAAGTTGTAGATCAGACGTATGTCTAGTGCCACTGGAGCAACCTAATAAACCTGGGAGAGCCTCTCTCTCATATGTTTGAACTTGTTATCTGATGATCGGGTCCAGTTAACCGCCTTGTGCTATGTTGCTGCAGTTGTCCAAATCATTTATCTTGTGCACAAAGTATCTGGCTTTCTATTGCACTGGCATTTTGACAAGTCTCACACATTACGTGCCAAAAAGGATTCTCCAGTAACATTTTGTCTAAATATCTAGTCCCACAGGTACTCAAGAGTTGCACTGAGTTCATTGAAAAGCATGGAGTGGTTGATGGAATGTACCGTCTCTCTGGGATCGCTTCCAACATTCAGAAGCTGCGGTAGGACATAAACCCACTTTCCTAATTACAAGTAGCAAAGATAAGGATTTATCATACTGAATGAGAAACTCTGAATCGAGTGACTGAATACAAAGCTGATTCTAATTACACACATTCCCATTACAAAATTTATGGTGCAGGTTACTAGAGAAAATGAGTGAACCGAAGAGATTAGATGGGGTTTATTACCGTATCCCGTTGTCTTAATGATAGAAGCTTAGAAAACAAAAAGCATTTTATTTATATGGCATGACCATCCATTTCTTTTTCGTAACAAACCAATTTATTTGCCAGGACAAACTATTATTTGCATTTACAGAAATCTTACATCTAGCCACTAGTTCCTTTATGACTGGGTTGAAATTGATTGAAATGTAAACCATTGTTTGAGACTGTAATGTCAATGTTTATGTTTCTCTGTTTAGGCATGAATTTGACTCTGAGCAGATCCCAGATCTGACAAAAGATGTTTACATCCAGGACATACACTGTGTGGGCTCCCTGTGCAAGCTTTACTTTCGAGAGCTTCCCAACCCACTTCTCACCTACCAGCTGTATGAGAAATTCTCGGTAAGCATTTACTCTACAAAGGCAGGCGTAAAGAGCCTTTTCTCATATACACATGCTCTTTATCATATAAACAGTGCTTGTGATAGCACCTATTATATTAGAATAACGTGCTCATACTTATGATATCAAAGCCTTTTAAGTTCTAGTTCTTGTTATGGCTGTGTGTGGTTGTCTTATTCAAGACTGTTCACCATCTGCATGCGAAACAAAAAAATTGACATTGAAAGTCATCACAATTGAAAAAGACCTGAGAAAAAAAGTGCATAGATGTTTTCAGGTTGCTATGGAGGCAATGATAATGGACAGTAGAGGCGGACTGATCACATGCTTCTTTCCACTTTGTCATGCACCAATTTAGCTGGACTTGAGGGGTTTCAAAGTATTTTTGTTGGTCTGTCCTGTTCTGAGTAGGTGACCTTTATTTACACTTTTTCTTTTTTAGGAGGCAGTATCAGCAGCCACAGACGAGGAGAGGCTGATCAAAATACATGATGTCATCCAGCAGCTGCCGCCTCCGCATTACAGGTTTGTAAATGACCACAGCGCCCTCTGCTGGCTGTGAGAGGACTCTGTTCACTCTTTAACATTTTTCAAACGTTGCAGACTTTTTATTAATCTTCTGCATTAAGGATACTAATTAATTGCACATGCAGCTTAAGTAGCTTGAGAGTTTATATGAGATTATTATTACAATGCTGTTCATTTAAAGTTACCTCATTAATCTAAAAGAACATGCCAAGTTTTGACAACATCCATCAATAATGATCTGAGGTTTAACATTCAATGTTTATGCTTCTGTTTTAAGGACCCTAGAGTTTCTTATGAGACATCTGTCACACCTGGCCACATTCAGTTATGTAACAAACATGCATACAAAGAATTTGGCAATTGTTTGGGCCCCCAACCTACTAAGGTAACATATTTGTACGATGTAACGTGCTTATAAATAGCTGTGTAACATGTTATACTTAATATAAAACCTTTTTTTCTGCAGTGTTTTGCTGATACATTTATCATTTATATGCATGGAGAATTTTTGACTTGTTTTAATTGAGCATCAGTCTTGAAATCTTAAAAATATGCATGTGTTGGGAAGCAATATAAATGTACTATTGGAACACATCTAATTGTTGATTTTTTATAACATGACTATAACGCTTTGCATTCTTGAATTATTTTTGCATTTTATTTTTTAATAAGATCAAAACAAATAGAATCGGCTTGCTTCAGTGGAACTGCAGCGTTCATGGAGGTGCGAATACAGTCTGTTGTGGTAGAGTTCATCCTCAACCATGTAGATGTTCTCTTCAGCCCTAAACTGAGCTCACTCATTCGAGAGGGAACAGGTATTTATAATGAACCTAAAACGATTTTACATCTGTGTTTGTATTTTCTGTGTCTATACTATCCTATACTATGTCCTCATCCCATTTTTTTTTTTTTTTTGCCTTAGGCCACAATTCATTATCTCGTCCTAAATCACTGCTGGTACCCTCGCCTTCCACTAAGCTGCTAACACTAGAAGAGGCGCAGGCACGTACTCAGGCCCAGATCAACTCTCCCATCACTGCAGACAGCAAGTACATTGAAGTAGGAGAGGGTCCGGCAGCCTTACAGGGAAAATTCCACACCGTCATTGAATTCCCCACTGAGAGGTATAATGCAAGCTTTTAAAACCTTTATGTTGTATTTTTTGTGTTACGGTCATATAAATTAGAGCAAAGAGACCAACCATTTGCGACTGTTATTCTGTATATAAAGATACATGTTATACGTACCAACATTTCTTTCCCAGGAAAAGGCAACCCATAAAGTCAAAAAAGTCTCCAGTTGGCAGTTGGCGGTCTTTTTTTAACCTGGGCAAGTCTTCCTCGATGTCTAAACGCAAACTACACCGTAATCCCAGTGAGCCGAACGAGCTTAAGGCAATGGCTTTGGCTGGTGAGTACTGTACCGTTTTGTATTTATATCTATGTAAAGAACTGTTATTTCTTGTCTTAGTATTTAATGAGGTACAAGTAAATTCCATTCACACCTTTCTGTTCTCACTTGTTTCACCTTTAAGGAGGAAGAGGAGACACTGCTACACTTCGGTCAGCCAAAAGCGAAGAGTCTCTCACCTCTTTACATAATGTTGAAGGTAATGGTGTACATGGAGCCTTAAGATGTGTTTCACACATTTTTGTCTGCGGTATGCGAATGGCACAAGAGCATAGCTGGAACACCACTTTCGCAATGACATTGTTTCTGCTGCGTACCAGAGATGTGGCTTTATACAGACAAAAAGCCATTACAGAATTTAAAATGGTTGTGGGGAGTAGGCCATTAAGGAATTATTACAGTTGATTTGTTATAATCTCGTTTACATGAGGCGAAAGATCACATTTAAATTAAAGTGGTAACTAATCCAGCTATAGCTCCAGCTAATAACTGCCTAAATTGTATTTGTTTTGGATAAAACCGCTTGCCAAATGCATAAACGCAACCTGTTGTAATAAATATGTGGCATTTGCGCATACACAGGATGTGTGAAATAGGCCTTAGGAAGTTCAATTGTAAATCAACTGTTGGGCAATGGTAATATTTCTACTTTTTTTTAATTATACAGGAGAGTCTAAAGTATACAGACCACGCAGACCTCGGTCCAGCAGCGATGCCCTATCTGCTTCGTTCAACGGTGAGCTGCTAGATAGCAGACAACACTGTAACTCTTATGACAACCTAGGTCAAGGGGACAGCGACGGGGATGACGGTCCAATCTGTGTGCCTGCTCTCATCTCCCCCCCACGCTCTGCTGATGATGTGGACCTGAGCCCCCCTGACATTGGCATGGCCTCTCTAGACTTTGACCCCATGTCTTTCCAGTGTAGCCTTCCTCTGGCAGAGACTTCCATTTTCTCACTTGACACAGATGCAGGCAGTCTGAAGCGAAGCCCGGGTAGTGTCAGTGGCTCCGAGCAAGTCTCACCAATCAGAGCAAAGGTTATGAGCCATTCTCGCTCTCCAGAACGCAGTCTAGCCTTAAGGGATACTAACAAACCATCTACATCAGAGAAAATTGCTGTTGAGTCCATTGAGATCAGCGAGGAGTCAACTGTTTTGACACCTTTAAGTAGCTCTGATTCAACTGCCTCTATGATAAGGAAAGGGCCAGAGACTGCTGTGCTTCAGGCCTCGTCCCCTTCATCTCCACTTGACTCGCCAGCCAAATTGAGCTCTCTTTCAAGAACCACTGATCTACCCCTCAGTGAAGCCATTCAACAGGAGCTTCTCTCTAAAGCTGCTACCTTTGAGAGTAAAGAGAATAAAGATGCATCAACCACTGAATCTTTACAGCCACCACAGGACACCTGCTTTCAGGAGCAGCCAGGTAAGCATAACTAAAACAGGGATATGCTGACTTAAATTATTATTTTTTAATGCTGCTGTGAATTGACCCTCGAATTGCCAGATTTTAGTTTAACAAGGCGGTTATTTGATTTTTCAGGTTTAGTTCACCAGTAACAATTTGCAAGAATGCCCTGAGTTTGTAGATAGAACAGATTAAACATTTCCCTCTCATTCCTGCTTGTAAAGATTAGCCTGCCTTCTTATTTCAATTCCCCTTTGTTTCGTCCGTCCGTAGGAACCGTAGCTCCGGACTCACCAACGGGCACCGTCCCTGTCAGCTCAGTGTCCCTGCTTCCTCCCCCTCCCCCACCAAAGAACGCTGCCCGCATGCTTGCACTAGCTCTAGCTGAATCTGCTCAGCAGGCCACCATTCTCTCTCAGAGGCGACCCTCTGGACCCCCAACACCGGTCTCTCCCCTTAGACTACAGGAGTTATTGGAAACTGTTGACTGGCCGCCGCCTCCTTCCTCACAGTCACAGCCATCACTGGAAGAAGCTGCGATAGAGCCATCAAAGATTTCAGAGCCTGCGTCCTTACCACCCTTCACCTTGACTGAAAAACTTATTCGCTCAGCCAGTCTGCACCTTAATACAGGTAGCGGAAAGCCACCCAGCACTTCCTTTAGCAGCCAGGATGTTGTCTCAGCGGTGACCCAGAGTCAGAATTCTGTTCCTTCCAGTCATCCTCCTCAAGTTCAAGTTTCTCACACACAGAAAAGCCCAGAAAGGCAGCAGCCAGCTGTGGGCCAGACACCTATTAGCACAACCAAAACCACGACTACAGCCGCCACGCCAACCATCAGCAAGGATACTCCCATTGAACAACCCAGCTCTGAGGTGAGCAGGAATATCACAATGAATAAGTCTTTAATAATTTTTAACAAAGAAGTATAAATAAGTGTGTACAAAATAACAGCGTTTGTTTCTGTTGACCCTTAGGTCCACATGGCTGAAAATGTCCTGCCAGCAAAACCAACAAAGGCTCCAGGTCAACCAGTAGCAATTCTCCAGCCCCAGCCGCAAATACAAACACAACCTCATTCAACGTTACGGTCCCAACCTCAAGTTCAGCCTCAGTCACAAGCACAGCCTCAGTCTCAACCCAAATCACAGCCCAACGCTCGAGTTGCACCTACACCTGCTACACCTATTGATCCAGTGGAAAAACCATGGGAAGCCATTAAGCCTGTCCATCCTAGAGCAGATAGTGTTTCTGAACACCACACTAATGCAGTGACACCTCCAACACCCCCTGTTCGCTCTATTGACAGTAAACTAGCAACGGCTGCTCTGTGCCACACTGAGGCTGCAAACCCAGCCAGCTTCCATACTGTCCTATCAGAGACATCCATGAGAGGCTCAGTGGAGGAGACTCATCCACCTCATCGCAGATCTTCCACTCATCAGTCAGGTTATATTTACCACTCAAAAGGAGAAGCAGCCCTACTGGAGCCCACAGCAGAGGCTTATTACCACCAGCGGGTAACACCTTCAGGTCAGTCCCCAATGGGTTACCATTACCGACCAGAAAGCGTTCCACCACATATTTCTTATGTGTCTAAATCAGAGCCACAGATTTCCTACAGAGGTCATGGTGATGGCCGATACAATACAATTGGACCCAGGTCTTACCATCAGTCCTTTAAATCTCGTGGCCACCCAAGGGGTGAATACATTTCCTCAAGCTCAGTGCACCACGCTCATGCCTACAGCCCAGTAGATGGACCCACTGTGTACCCAACTATCCGCAGGGTTCATTCCATACATGTTCCCCCCACTGCTATTCGCTCAGTTCCGGTTACCAGAACAGAGGTTCCACCAGACGATGAATTGTTTTACTACCAGCGCCCAATCTACCATTGCAAGTCTCACCAACCTCCTTCTCAAACCGACTATCACGTCACACAGCTGCAGCCTTATTTTGAGAATGGAAGAGTTCAGTACCGTTACAGCCCCTACTCTGGCTCCCACCCTTTGGAAGCCCCTTACTATGATGTGGACCATTATGGTACGATACGCTTACGGCACGTCCATTCTTTCAGCGGTCGGGACGCAGCGCCTCTCATTGGCCGAACTGGAGGAAAGTCTGGAGGTTATCACTACCTTTCACGCCATTTCATTCCTGTAAAGGAGCACAGCTTTGTTAGCAGGGACATGCCTCCCTACAGCGGTTCAAAGGGGAGCATTTACTTCGCATGGGACCCGGAGGAAGCGGAGAGACTTCGCATTCACTCCATTCGCCGAGAAAGCCGAACAAGGCAAAAGGTGAAGGGTTCTGTTATGTCTCAGTATGACAATGTGGGACCTTGCATACCAATGGATATTAGTGGATTAGACACGTTACACTTGCGCAGCAAATCAGATCCTGGTAAAGCGGTGTTGATGGCTACGGAGGGAAAGGAGGGCAGATACAATCTAGCTTCTGGATCTCATGGTCCCAGGCACTTGATCTCAGATCCAGATGTGCTCATGTATATGGAAACAGAGAAGCAATGTCAGGGAAATGGAATGGGGGACAAACCCTCCAAACAGGGCAGCTCCAGGACCTACACGTCCATCCATTCACATCAATCTCAACTTCCACCACGAAGCATGCAGCACTTACCAGAGGGCGGCCATCTTGAGCCAAAGTTTGAGCCGGGGGAAAAGCAACATTGGCAGGAACACTCGGATAGCAGGAACGTTCAGCTAAGATATGAAAGGTCTGATTTAGATCGGCACATATGCAGGGTTAAAGCCACTAGCACGGTGAGCGAAGATGAACAAGCAGCTCCTGTGAAGCCAGCACCTCCACCCAAGCCTGAGAGATCCCATAGTGTACGGGAGCGACCGTGTTATAACCAGTCCAGTCTTCCCTCCACTTTGCCAGACAGCTCGGATAGAGACCATAGTGGATCCTACATTCGTCAATCACAGGTGCAGAGACAGAGCACCATTACTTTACAGTCACACTACGACAACCTTGATGACTACCACCCAGTACCTCAATCACTGGCAAATCGGGGTGGTTCCAGCTCCTATCACAGCCCTGGTTTCGCAACTCCACATAATAATCGGGCATACTCCACTGCCTTGGGACAGGGCGCCTTTATTCAAGCTGAGCTTTCTGCGCAGCGGCCCGAGGCAGAAATTAATGCTGAATGAGCAGGCGTTTTTGGACATTATTGAAGCTGTCAATAATAATTCAGTTAAATTCAGCAGCCTCTGCAGGACAGTGGACTGCATTCAGACTGTTTACATTCAGTTTCCTTTTTTAATGTACAAAGAAGTATGAAAGACTTTTTACTGAACTGAATGTACCATATTTCATCAGTTGTTTAAACAGACACATTGTGACATGAAGATGTAACTTGTCATATACTGTAGATATTCTATGTGATATTGACAAACGGTACATGAATCACAACCAGAAGAGTTATGTATATCTGGGAAAAAACTACTGGTTATTAAGGGATTCTTTTGTTGTGTTATATTATTTGGATAAGGCTTGGGATGGGGTGTAATTGGGGTGTAAAGGTTTGCATTTTAGAAATGCATGTAATCTATCTTTTACAGAACAGTTCTGTGTACCTTGATATACTGTATATTGTGTACTTTCTGGACATTACAGTAGCCATGGAAAGGAAAAGCTGTTATAGTAATCATTTCTATATTTTACACACAGCGTACACAACTGGATAGTACATGTAATCCTTAATCTTCTGCCTTCTGATTGGGGGCCCAAAATGTGCATTTTTCATTTGTTCAAACCTGTGCCATTACTATTGGGTAATAGGGTATTATCACAAGAAACTGGATTTGTTTTTTCATTTGAAAACTTGACACAGACTGACAAGATTTGACTAAGTGGTTGGATAGCTTGTTCTTTATTGTTGGAGGGACCAAATAATGAATGAGGATTTTGGTGCACATGTTGAGCGACTGAAGCTGAGAGGGACAGTGTAAAGTGGCCTAGACACATTTCTCTTCCCATATTCAAGAGAAATATGTTATTGACAAAGAGTTTTCGATACATATAGTGATTTAAAAGATTTCAGACTGATTTTAGACCAGCACCTTACTTACGATTATTTAACAAGCTCCATTACTAAATTTCTCAATTTTTACACATTTTACCATAGACTTTTTTCTTTGACTGTGTTCTTTAATGGGAACCACTTGACTGAATATTTCATACATTTACTTCTATAGAACAAATTGTGCATTTACAGTTTAAATGACAGCACATTGCCCACAGCAAGAATCTCTCTGAGGAATATACCAATATTTCAATTATTTAAAATGACTTTATGAATGGGGATCTGTGTTTTAGTTTGTTGTTGTTTTGCCAAGTCATTGCATGTTACTGTTCTGTTCAACAGTAATTAATATTTCATAAAAATGCCTATAAATCCGTGTTTAGGTATCCAAGCTCTGGATGGTTTCATTTGTAGGCCTATGTTTGTGATTGTTTTCCTAATAACATGTTTTTTGCGTTTTGCCAAGTTTTATGAAGTTCATTTTAATTGCCGGCACTTTTATATTTGAGAGTAATCTGCCGTGTTTTTGTTTGTTTGTTCATTAGACTGTGAAAAGAAATGATTTGGGTGACTAGTGTTGAAAAAATAAAGGCACTCATATGTAACCTGTTTTATGGGACCAAACTGAAATCTTAATGCAGAATCTCTACATTTGCCCCCCTGCTAAAACTTCACCTGAGACCTTTAGCATTAAAGCCTTGGGCCCTAATTTAATCAAGCTTTTATGAACCTGCAGTCTGATTTCTTTAGTCTCAAAATGACACTCACTGTTGAATGCACATTCTGAATTATATACATAATTGTAAGGTATAGCTAACAAATGAATAAATGCAAATTAGCAGTATTTCCATGTTTTACAACATACAGAAAACACTACAGCTTTTATATTTGAATGTGGCCAAAAATACACTGTATACAACCCCTAATTAAGACTTTTGTGAATCTAATGGAACAGATCTCCACACATTTGCCTAAGGAGCCTCCTAGCTGAACACTTTCTGTAATACCAAGAAAGTATTATGCTATATATTATTATTATTTATCTTCTACCAGAACATAATTTGATCAGTTGCCATTGTTCCCATATATATATTTGTGATGGCATTTGGAGCATCTAATTGTCACCATAAAACACAAATAAAATTAAGTCTAGCTTGACAGAAGGATTAATTCATTGATTACATTCTTCATTGTTTATATATTAATCATTATATATTAAGCCATTT
Source organism: Beaufortia kweichowensis (assembly GCA_019155185.1). Classification (NCBI taxonomy): domain Eukaryota; kingdom Metazoa; phylum Chordata; class Actinopteri; order Cypriniformes; family Gastromyzontidae; genus Beaufortia; species Beaufortia kweichowensis. The sequence goes on along the minus strand of CM032812.1, from coordinate 8,580,156 downwards.
CGTGTATATATACTTTTTCCAGTAATTCATCTTCACCACCCTACTGTAAGTATAGTGTAATCAAAGTTGCAAAACACAAACTTTGTGTGTGCTTACAATCTTCAGGATAACTGAAATTGTATTGTGCAATTTTAGTAAACTTATAATTCTAGTAAACGTATTATGTCAACTGTCACATAATAACAGTAGGCCTAGTGAGCCACTACTATTAATTTGAAAACAATACAGACAGATAAATACACCTTTTATTTCGTTTTTTTATGCAAAAAACACTAGTACAACGACAAAAGTACTCGGCAACACATAACAAACGCGAGTCGGCCACTCGTATAACGGAACAATGAGATCATTAATATTGGCAGGGGAACAGCTGAACAGGAAAAAGCATCTTCTCATCTATGTGCCAACGTTTGGGGTGTTTTCATGTAAACTCTGAAGGGCGAGATCTGACCACTTCATCTCTTGCTCTTTGACTGACTCCGTAGATCCGCCGTTGTCTTGTTCTGCTTCTGGAAGTTCACTCTAGGTAAGAAAAATAGATCAAATGAAAGTACTTTAGTTGTTCCTACTCCATACAAAGTAAAGACTGTATGCATATTTAACGCGGTGATTGTACAGCCAAACGCAACATTTCGCTCTCTAATAACGCAAGGCAATGCGTAGTCATTTATAAAATAAACTTATGTACCAGTGGGATAGTCACGTCCTCATATGGCAGTCTATCCTCTCTCCAGGCATCATCTGTGAGATCAAGAACTCGTCCGTCTCTCTGCACCTCACTGTCCATGTTCAACACTTTAACGCAAAATTAACAGACAACCATTAAAATATATCTCTGCAAATGACTAACTGCATCATACAGTAATGATTGTGTAATTTTTATCATAAAACTGCATTATAAGCTGTATTAAAAACAAAACACACCCTGCCAGCATTCAACGCGGCGGTTTGTTGTTGTGTCGCTTTCCGATGACGACATAGAACGTCATCATTGGTTCTTTCTTGCAAAATGTACAGTTTTCGATTTTATCACATACTATCAACGATGTTTATGAATGTAATACAAAATCAGTTTGATTTAGGTAGACTAATAAAACTACATGTGTATTTTCTTTCTTTAAATATTGTGAAAGATTGGTAACGCCATGACCAGATCTCGCAACTGTCCAATCAGGTGTTGAATAACGTCTCGCGCCGTGAGGACGTGAGCCGCTACTGGCTGCGTCGCGATTTGCGTAACAAATAGTCTCTGAAGTGAACGCAGTTGGACGGCCTACCTGAGTTTTAACCTGCTCTCGTTTCCTTCTCTGCTGTGTGTCTTCGTCAACACCTTTTGCAGGTAAGTTGATCTTTCCTACATGCGCAACATTTGTTATGAACGTACATTTGCATTCATTTTATCTAATTGCTTTTTGGATGTTTTTGTGTTTGCGAAGAATAGTTTTATTAATATCAGTAAGGGGAAAAGTGCATAGCTGTGTTTTTCTTGAGTCTTTGGTGTCTCTCCGCATAGTTTTAATTATGAATTTTTCTAATCACAGTGTGACAAACGTTGTATAACTTTATTTAAAAACCCTGGTCTTGATCTCGTATTTTAAAAATATTTTTTGCATCGTCGTTCTGCGTGTAATATTGTCAACAGCAGTACACCCACACAAAATAAATTCTCAGATATGTTATTAAAAATGATTTACTACTTTGCCTCTCTTAGGGTCAAAGATGGACCTTGTCCTAAATGTTGCAGATCATTACTTCTTCACACCATATGTGTATCCGGCATCATGGCCTGAGGATGGGCCTCTGCGGCAGATCATCGGTTTGATGGTGGTCACCAACCTGGGAGCTGCAGTCTTGTATCTAGGACTGGGTGCTTTAAGCTACTTTTTAATTTTTGACCATAAATTAATGCAACACCCTCAATTTCTGGAGGTATGTTCATCCATTCAGCCATTCAGTTATGTCACTCACTCCTCCCATGTTTAGGATAACAGAAAAAGTATAATAAAGTTTTTTTTATCCACAGAACCAGGTGCAGCGAGAAATAAAGTATGCGCTGTGGTCTTTGCCCTGGATTAGTATACCTACAGTAGCCTTGTTTTTCGCCGAAGTTAAAGGTTACAGCAAACTGTATGACAACGTTGACGAGTCGCCACTTGGTAAGAGAACAGAGCTGTTTCTTTGAATGGCAATCAAAGTTTATTGTAAGTAAGCTCTATATGGATGAAGCCATCTGGCTTATCAACTGGGTCAAAGTTATTTTGTAGATAAATGAGTGATGCAGAAATCACAGGCTTTTAATCTAAAGTAATTGAACCTAGATCAAAGAAACTAATTGCAGAGTATGCCAGTAATTTGGATGTCAGATGTGATTTGGTGTTATGCGCGTAATCATCTTTATTATTTTTCCTGTTTTCAGGTTGGCCAGGGCTGATTTTCAGCATGGTGTCATTCCTGTTTTTTACTGATATGTGTATTTACTGGATTCACAGATTTCTTCACCACAAGTTGATATATAAGGTAGTTATATGGTTATAATACAATGCCTGTCTGGCTACATAATTCTATAAGTTTTTATATTTTCTTACAAAGTGTATTAATTCGCTGCACTTTCACCTCATTTTATTAGTTTTACATATGTTTCTTAATATAAACAATAACCATTTTATATTCACACAGTTAATCTTCTTTTCCCTTCATTTAGTATTTTCACAAACCGCACCACATTTGGAAGATTCCGACTCCATTTGCCAGCCACGCTTTCCACCCCGTGGATGGATTTCTTCAAGGCCTCCCCTATCACATCTACCCCTTTTTCTTTCCCTTACACAAGGTTCTGTACTTAGTCCTGTATGTGTTTGTCAATGTGTGGACCATTTCCATCCATGATGGTGACTACCGTGTACCCAGCCTGCTTGAAACAGCCATTAATGGATCAGCTCACCACACGGACCATCACCTGTTCTTTGACTACAACTACGGGCAGTATTTTACCCTGTGGGATCGGATTGGCGGCTCTTACCGGTACCCTTCTGCGATGATGGGAAAAGGGCCACACGACTGCATCAAGAAATTAATGGCGGAAGGAAAGCTGAACTCAAATGGCATTAATGGTCATAATAATAAAAACAGCAGTCATGTCAAGAAAGAGTAGGTGAGCATGTAAAAGCATCATGAATGAGTTTCAAGGTAAGAGTTCTACACTTTTTGTAAAAGGAATTGAATAATCCTACAGTAACATGGGCATCTAAGGTCTCATCACTAAAATAAGCATTTATTCTTTTTTACTTTTACACAAAATATGTCTGTCATTGCCAAATAGAAACATTTGCTTTGGTTACTGTGTTGATATTCCTTTTTGTAACTTAATATGAGTTAAATTAGTATTTAAGGTAATTCTGGCTTCTGTCAGCATCTATAATTTTTCTGTCGTGAACGTTTAAAGAATGAATTGGCTGGACTTCAATACACCATAGCCTCAATACACCATAGCAATACAACATAATCTTTAAAGTAAATAAGACTCTTGATGTTCTTGATATCTCTGTTTGTCTATGAACTTACCAATGTTTTGGAGACCAGTAAACAGATATTACATTGTGAATGTTTCGTCACAGTTATCTGATTTTAAAAGAGAGGCTGTAATCTGTGGTCAGCTTTTAAAATGAATTGCACATTCTGTCCAAATAAAATAGAATTATTGTTGTAATGTAATTGTTGTGTATCTCAAATTTATTCACAGTGGATTTGCCTAATCACTAGCCTTTTTATATATTATAAGAGTATTTTATATATTATAAAATATGCTTTTCTGCATGCAGCAGTGGTTGTGTTTGCACATGGAAATTATGCAGTCTTTTTTGTATACATATAAGTAAAAAGTGGGGTAATATACAGTCAAAAGGTCATTTTTGCAAATTAAACTTCTTCTTTGGTATCAGGTTTCTTACCACCCAGGGGTTTAATGACCAGCCTGTTGTATATAATAAGAATGTTCCGGTTTATAATGACTGACTGATTGTACGTTGTCGCTCTGCAGACTGACAGACACATTGGCTGGGCAACAGGAAGCCATATCGCTCGAGTTGCACAACTGTTGATATTGGACTTTGAATAGAGACACTTTGTGAGCCCTTGCAAGTTTTATTTTTCTTTGTAGCACAAAAACAGGGTACCTGTACATCATCTGCCAAACAGTAGAGGGAGCTGTTGCATCATAATTTTTAGAGTCACTTGTGTGTCAAAAAAGATCCTTTCAGAGCAAATTATCTGTAGTTGCAATAGTTTGACCTGTAGTTAGACAGACAGATGCAGTGAAAAGGGCAGTAAAACCAGAATTTGTCTATACGAGAAGTAGATTTAAAGACAAATTAATTTCTCTGTAGTTAACAAAGCTTGATGAGGGATAATCATGCAACTTATTAAACATTTAAAGCAAACAAAACAAGCTAAAATAAATCCTATTAATTATTTAAATGAGCAGGGAATCATAGGAGAGAAACATCCAAGCCCTGCATTTTGTGGAGAATTTAATTCATGCTCATGTTAAAAAACTAATTAGTGTCTATGGCAACAGTTTATGATTTTTATGACTAATACATTTAACACAAGAACTAAATGCAACATTAGTTGTTAAAGATACACATGTGTGTGTGAGAACAGTCGTCTTTGATCAGTTGTAGTATTATAATACAGGAAATTATGTTATTATTTAAATGAATGCAGATGAGCATACCTGAAAAGAATGTGACTGTTGCAGGTATCTGATAACTTTATCATCAAATCTGTGTGGTTACAAGTTTGGCTATTTGTGAGGTCCTCCACAAATATAGTAAGATGTATCAAAAAACAACTTGTAGGGCATGTGAAATAGTCCTCAATTATTTTATAATAATACATAAAATAAATCTAATGGTTCTTTGGGTAAATGTTAAGTAAATGTTATCGTGGCATGAAAGTGGCATCCTTCTTAATTTTGTTTCAGAGGTCTGTGTGTGACAGATGTCACAGATGTATAATAATAATTTTGCATATGTATGTTTTTGTTACATTGCTTTTAATAAATTTACCTAATATAAAATTAACAGGTAGTATGACATCAATTACATGTAATTATAAGGGAATACGTTCTGTTTTTTTATTCATTTATTTAATCATTTGATTATCTGATCATTTGACTGGCTCATTATATGTAAAATTAACTTGTCTTGTGTCGCCGTGTTTGTATATGTGTATATTTTAGGCAGACAGAGAGTTTATGAACCCAATCACTGAACTTGAAAATGGTCTTTTATTTCATGCTGGGTGGAATGGCTTTATTATACGGTGGATGTGCATGCATGCGTGGGATGTCGGGTGACTCATTTGTAATCCAGCAGCTAACTGAGGTAAAGGAACACATCATTTCAAAGTTCACACTCTGGGTACCACCAGGAGTATTGTTGCTTTGTGCACAACAATGCCACATTTTCATACCTATTATTATGATCGTGAGAAACCCAAAAAGGAAATTAATCATTACATTTCTGTCTACCTGGAATAATCTCCACCCTTTATTTGATTCAGAATCATTGTATTAAACAGAGCCGGTTGTACTGCAGCTGAGGCCACTATCTTTCAATTACAGTGCAGACCGGCCCTCGTTCTGTTTGCTTTCTAATGATATCTTCAGGCTGTTTACAAATGTCTGTTCCACAGAATGTATTTCCACACAAATTAATATGATGAAAAAAATCTATGCATTTCAAAAGTATGCGTTTTAGATATTTTATGGTGGTTGATGCAGACTTGTTTATTTAGTTTATTTATTAAGTTTTTGTGTTAACACATCAAATGCAATCTAATCACAATACATAACATACTGATTATATTTATCTGTAAAGATTATGATCATGTTTGTGTTATCATTGTATGTGAATAACTAACTCGGTCCCTAGTGAAGTTTTATAAAAAGCTCTTTTAGCTCTGCCTGCCTTATCACAGATGACAGACCTAACACAAACACCTGAGCTTGTCTATCAGTTCCACATAGATGAAGAACAATTCATCCTTTGTAAGCACAGGTTTTATAATGTGGACAAACTGGAGATGTCATTTTGATTTTTATTATGTGCATCAACCAGAAACAGAATGGCCTCTTTTTGTTTCTCTCTGTGCTTATTTATAGTAGTGTGCTTTTATTTCTTCCGTCAGCAAGCAGCTAATAACACTAGAAATGAACTGCCATGTGTGTTTATTGCTAGCACAGAACACTGAGGTACTGATAAAGCACGAAACACCGACTATCATGATATCCCTAAGGGTGCATGTTGTTTGTGGATTCATAATTAAAAGCACAAATTTGCATTTCACTAGTAATAAAGTGTAATTCGGTTAATAGTTCAGGATAATTTCCATCACAAGTGTTGCTCTTTAAACTGATTCTGTCTGTCCTGTCATATACTACGCTTTTCAGAAAGAGCCGTATTTTTAAACTAATAGTTGATTCAGTTCACGTTAAGGAACAAATTGTCAGGAAACACCAGCATGTACACATCCTTTTACGCAATAACAACATTGTATCCAATTAGTACACATCTCTTTGTATTGAAAGAACAAATAAACAAACTGCATCTTTAATTATATCACAAAAGATTTTTTCATTTTCGTCTGCTGCAATGAACATTTGAAGTGAATCACCAAAATTAAAAATAACAAGGTGTGTTTAGTTAATTTAATGGAAAGTATTTTTTAAAATCCTATATAAACCAAATGCATCTTAAAACAAAACAAAGGTTTTGTGATGAAATGTTAAGAAAATATACAGACTGGTCATTTATATCTATACTCACGTGTTGGTTAGTCTAAACCAATTTTGATCAAAATCTTTTTCGTATTCACTGATAATCTTTTCACCTCAGCTAATCAAAATGATCTGAGGATAAAATTAATGTACACGTGTGATTTCTGGGTATTTTCTCCAACACTGAAACATACGAGGCACACATCATTCTATAACATTCAGTGTAAAACTGGTCTATCCATACTGTCAGTTGTGCACTTGCTCACAGCAGGGGTAGCAGCCTCAAATCTGAGGGATTTTGCTGTGGGCGAGATAACCTTCTTAATGAATAAGCGAAAGCCTTTATGGAAGACATTAAGAAGTGACAGAACAAAGATTCTGCGCTGCTTTTATGTGCGAATGCGGTTTGCATATTGTTTGTGAATGCAAAGTGGATAAAAGCTGTGCTGTTCACTGATCAAGGGAATCAAGTCAGGGGTAAAACTTCACTTTCAAGGCAATGCATGTTGGATTATTCATCCATAATTGGAGGGAGCACTCCGCTGAGCTTGTAAATAACAGGATACAGTGTAAACACAGTTAAAACAGTAACACGCTGAGCATGGTGTGATGGCTTGACTGATACACTCGCTTATTGGAGGTCCTTTTTTAAGGCAAGGCCATCTTGTAAAATGTCATGGTATTTATCAGTGCAACTAAATATCATCTAGAGCTCCTTTGACTGACTCTGTGACCTATGCATGCTGGTGATTTTCCGATAATATTTGTTTTTTTTGTGTTAAAGGACATCTCTTATGGATCCGATACTAAAAAAGACTACATTTGTTCATGATATAAATGCCATGTTTTTTATTTTCCCACGTATAGCATATATAAAAAACTTTAATTGCACTAAAATGGACAAAATGTGTTCAAGTTTTAAAATGGTTACACAGCATTGCACCATGTCTAAAATATTCTCTAGTTTTGCTTCACATTTACTCTGATGGACACAATGAAATGTGGTGATGAGAATAATGATCACGTCCATCTCAAATCCTTCTCTTTCCTCTCTCACCCCAGTGCAAGAATCTGTTCCAGAATACAAAGGTATCTTTTATAGAGGCATGGGGTTAGTGACATATATACAATAGAAATGACACCATAAAGCTCAATTGTGCAATCATACACATTCAATGTGGAAATTACTGTCAGACAGTCCGAAAGATGCCAGGATTGCGCCGCATGATGCAAAATGAGAAAGAGTGGTGCAAGGAATGCAACGGCTTCAATGATCTGCCTCGGTATGTCGATAAACAACCACTGCTTAAGTTTATGAAAGTTATCTACTTCTTTGGAATTATGTTAATGTTCAAAACACTATTTAAACATTTTAAATACAAATAAAATAATATAAATATTTCAAATTTATACAAATTTCTTCTATTTTGTTTTGGCTAGCCTGTTGCAACATTGGTTTCCTATTCTGCCCGATAACAGGAGCAAAAGTACTGTCAAGCCGTTTCTAATCTAGCATCCATTCCCCAGTCATATTTTCTTAAACGACAGCCTTCATAGGCTTTTCAGAGACTTACAGATTTCTAAATGAGGGTCTGGTTTGGAAGCCAAATAAACCCACAGATGAGAAAGTTTGCTTTGACTTGGCAAATCATCAGTCGCTCGGGGGCAGAAATCAGAGACTGTTGGCCTTGCTTCTTCAGATGTCTCATCCCATTTCTCACTGTCTGGCTTCTTCAGCGGTCATGCTTATTGCTGCTATTTGCACTTTTATACCCCTACGTGTTTCTTTCTCCATGTTGTTTGTACACACATTACAACACATCACTCACCAACATACTTGTTACGGCCGTAGGTGTTATCACTTCATTGAGGTTTCAAAAATAGCATTTGCGTCCAAAACTAGCTAATGATTAGAAAATCATTAAAGACCATTTAATCTGCCATTCTGTCTGAAGGAGGTAACCTTGATGGAAATAGCACAGAAAAAAAATGTGATTGAAAGGCATGTTCCTCACAACATTTATCTCCTCATTTATGTTGCTCTCATTTGCCGGCGCTAAAGTGGAGAATTTGTGTCTCCATTGAGTCATCAGAGTGTCTCGAGATCTGGCATGTAAATGGAGTTTTGTCAGCCAAGAACAGAAGGTGGTCAATCACTGCCTACTTTAACCCCAGACACTTAAATAGCGGCCCTATCATACGCTTCCTCAATCCATATTTAATGTAAGTGAGGACATGAAGAATTCCAATTTCCTGGTCTCTTTAGGAAGTCATCTCCCTCCAATGAATAAATATCAGAAATTACAGACATTTTCATGTCTCTCTGTACTATAATGTTCTGTGAAATGATGACTTTCGGTATTCAATCTGTCACTTGATTGCTGTCCTTTTTTGTACCTGTGTATGTGCTCATAATCACCTCGTACACACATAATAGCCAGTGACAGATTTTTTCCACTGTTTTAAGTCTAAACGTTGCTCATTGGCACGTGAAGTGCTTTTCACAGATTTAAGTGTTCATGTATCGCTTGTTTGTCAAAACTTGTTTGTCGACGTCGGCTTGACAGCAGAGAAATTGGAGAAACATGAAGTATAGGCAGAAATGCCCATGCACATCGTATCGTATGCAGAACTACAAGAAAAAGGGGAAAGAAATGAAAAAATGTGAAGGCAGCGAAACATCAAGTCTGGCAGATCTCATGCCACCAAGTGACTGGATAGAAATGGGGCTTTGTTATTACAAGTGCACACTTCAGTAAGACTGGGAGCTTGTCAGAGCAATGCACTGCTGAGGAGAGAGAGCCAAAGCAAGGCCCTGTATTTCTCTGAATTTCTAGCTGAAACACTGTTCACTTCTCATTAAAATGCACCCTCTCTCTCTCTCTCTCTCTCTCTCTCTCTCTCTCTCTGCTTTTGCTGCTCGTATGTACCCTGTCCATGGTGTATCAAACAGATTCTTTAGTGTTTCGGTGCCTCTATTACAAAATCAGAAAAGAGTGATGTAGAAGTCCTACCATGACTGCAAGCTCAAGGCTGAATAAAGGACATGCAATAATCAGGGGGACCAGAGTCTCCCGTTCAAGCAATGAGAAAGTCAGACATGTCTTGCAATCTAATAATCACAAACACAGTGGGGTCCAAACTGAAATCCACACTGACAGTTCATGAATCTAAAACTAAATAAACAAAATAATTTTTGATGTACAAAACGTTTCTGCACTAATTAAAAAGGTTTCTAGACTAATACTCAAATAAGTAGATTTATGATATTATTTTCTATATTTATGATATTTTTCATAAATATAAAAATATATTTTTCTATATTTATGATATTGTATTCTTTGGTATATTCTTTAGATTAGGTTTTCTTTGCTTTTATTAAAACACACAAAAAAGTCCATGACAAAATCTATATAGTAAAATTAATGCACTTGATATTTTCTTTGAAATTGCTATTAAAACGATTTGTATTATAAAACAACTTAAAAAAGAACTATTTTGACTTTTCTCCAACTGTATGTAACATACGTCAACATATCTGTATTTTAGTATGCTCTTCTGTACTCCCAATGACGATTAGGTTTAGCGGCGGAACTGCATTCCTACTTTTTGTACTTCACATTGCACAAATTCATACACAATTGCCATCTCGTAAAATAGTTACGAGATCGGGTTGGTGTAGTCCACCAGCTCCTGAATTGATGCCTTCCTAGACTGTGTGAACAACCTCTTTTGAACATCCAAACACAAACCACTCCTGACAAGGTAAAGAAGGTGATTTTAATTAGATTCTGCACATCTAAAGCCTTACATGCATGTATGGAGAAGGATTCAGTTTCCCTGTGGATGCAAGTCTTGCTTCAGGATATCCACTTGCTTTGAATTCTATGCCAGTGCCAAACAGGACTTGCATTTCACCAAATACAAAGTTTGAGAAGAGCAGTACAGACTGCAGCACAACTAATAATTCCAGAGGTTTGAGTGTTGTGGCGCTTTTATTTGAATTTCCAGAGAAAGAAAACACATCTTCTTATTAACTTTCTTAAAAGGTTGAGTGTGTCAGAATGGCTCCATGTAGGAGCAATATTACTTTTTGTAAACAAATCTAAAGTGACTCTCAGATATCCTCCCATAGAAGATTAAATGAAATGAAGTGCCAGAGTCGACCAATTGAGAATTGATCATATGATGAAACGCATTGATGTAGATGCCTCTAATTAAAGCATGACAGAAGACACGAACCTTTAGAGTCATTTTAGTCTGCTTTTCTTTATTTTCCTGTAATTTTCCTTTCTCAGTTTTGACAGAGGCATGTTATAGGATCTCAAATTTGATTTGTTTTTATCTATTCGTCACTTGAAAAACACTCAGTGGCACCAATCACTGAGAAAAAAAGTCTTTCAAATGGAAATTTTCCAGATTTTCAGAATGACGCAATGAGGGAGAAATACACTACCTGTTATTATTTTCATGACTTCACATGGAACTGTTCATGATGAGATAAACTGCAATGAAAAGTAGAAATCCAGTGTGTTCATTAACCAAAAATACTCACGTTTCCATCATGTCATGTATCCCAGATTTCTTTTATAGAGCGGATGAACACATACTGTCCTCTGTAAATCATTAGCAGTCGGAGTGTTGCATTGAGCACCTTCACTGAATAAGCTTTACCAGTGCAGACAGTCAGAGAAGAACGAGAATCTCGGAATGCATGCTGGAGCTGAGCTTTAAGCTCAAGAGCTGTCATTCATACATCTCAAGGATTGCATCCTGGCCACTCTACAGATTACTAAACATTATGAAATATCTGCTTCTTTCAGGGGTCATCAGATGTGTTGAGGACCGGCACTGGCACACTGGAAATTATGGAGGGTGGCGAGGAAAAAGTTTCTTTCACACTGACAATGAAATAAAGTGATATGTTTGGGGGTTCTCTTTTGAAAGGTGCAGGTGGTGAAGTTTGATAATATTTCTCAATGGACTATATTTTTGGTTTATCTAAACTGACTTGAGTGTGAGGGGTTTTACTGTATATCTGAATCCTGTCTGAGAAAAATGCAATAGTGATAACCTAATTGGACCTGGACCGAGTCCACATTCTCAAAATACCTTTAGTGTTATTGAATGTGTGAAGAATTCAAGAGTTCATTTACTGGTACACAACTGGTAATTCATAAAGTTGGATACCAGTTAAAAGTTAAGACACAACTGACAAAAATGTTTCTTGCGATCTTAAAAATCTTTGTATTTCAATGCTTGAAAATATTTTTGTAAACAAAAATATAATTGTGCCAAAATATTATTTTCTTAAATTATAAAACTAAATTTTATTTTAAAAATCTTTTAAAATATTAATATTAATACTGTTTTATAAATTATATGTATTATAAATGTTAACATTAATATTAATAATGAATAAAAAGTAGCCAATATGAGTCGAGCATAGAAGAAAGTGTTTCCAAACTTTTGAATGGTAGTGTAAATCCAGGTATGACCTCAATATAAATTGTGTTGTAATAAAAATATTTTAATATTAAGACACATTTATTTGAGAAGCAAAAAAAAAACATTTTATTGAAGTTTTATTTTTAATAGAAAATGTTCATTTTAATAGAAAACGTGTTAATGCTTCAAACAGGAAAAATTATTTGGCTTAATAAATGAATCCCATTGATAAATTGTTTTTTCCTAATTAAAGAAATAACTTTACTAACTTTGATTTTTGTTAGCAAAGCCAAGTCTATCTTATCTTAGCTTAGCTAAATACTAAGCCTTTAGTCTTAAAAAAATACTAAGCATTGAAAAAAGTCCTTTTCCTGTCCTTGTGATTCAACATCCTGTGGGCGTGGCCAACTCAATTCAATTGTAAAACCTCATGAACTAAAAGAGAGACAGGTACATTTGGGACTTTGTTTAACTCTGGTATGTAATGCAGTTTATTCTTTCAGTAGTTTTGTTGTGTAATCTCTGTCAAGGCTCATGTGGGAGAGTTTAGATGGAATCTATTGACAGTAAAAATAATCAGTTAACATCATAAATCACTCAAGTAACTGAAAGTTACAGCACTGTCAGCCTGCAATGTCACGAATCTTTACTTTATCTTGTGCTTTGTTGCTTTGAGAATTTGTTTTTATAATATCAGCTGCAACTTACTTGTGGGAAATATGTCAACATTTAGCATCAAGCTCATAGTTGTGAGGTAAATAGTCAAGCTCATAAATAAGTTTGTGAAAGTAAGAAATATGACTACAAGTAAATACAAATTGACAGGAACAGTGCAAAGCAAAGAAAATATGCCAACACACTTTAATTGTCTTTCAAGTAACATATCTGGTCTGTTATTTTGGTGGCTTTAACCAATGCTGTGAAAAATCTTGGGCTTTGATACAAAAAGATAGACTTTAATATCAAATATACAAAACTGAGTTGATCTGCAGACAACAACTCTAGAATCTAGTTTTGTGCTCATATTTATATAATTTACCCGAGGGGTCCATTCATGTTACCGTTATTATTTTTAAACCTTTTTCAACAAGTGCACTTGACATAGAGATGCTTACCACATGCTCTGCTACTGTCAGACAAAATGTTTACTTCACATACATAAATAATTGCCTGCACATATATTTAGAGCTTACATAGGCTGCTGATTGATACATATTTATAGCTTTCACATAGGCAGATATGTGACGTAAATGTTGTAGCCTAATGGTTAGAGAGTTGGACTTGTGGTAAAAGGCTGTTTGCATTGATTATACGTTATTATTTTTGAAAATTCTGATTAATAGAAATATACCACATTGTCTTATTTTTCTTGTCTTTGCCCTGGTTGTAATGTATAAGTACTTCCTTTATTATAGAAATTACTAATTTATTTAATTTGTCCAACTCTGTATATGCAGGGCATTATATGAGTATTGTGCTGTTAGTGTTTTTTTTATTAAAATTTTTTGTGATTTTTATTAAAATAAAAATGGCAGACTACTTTGTCTTGCTAAGGCCTAGTTTTTTTAAATTAAAAAATATCTCACCTTCTTGTATAACATGACAAGTTTAATTGAATATGTAGCAAATATTTGTGTGTGAATTATATTGAATAATTTTTCTTTATTTTCTTCACATATTACGGATTTGACTTTTTGTCACACGTATACTTTTGTCATCTAGTAAACCAACTTAATAATAACATCCTAATTGATAGAGTGAAATTATTGGTCATGATGAAAATTATCCCTGTTCCACAAAACTTTAAGGGCAGTCATAAATTTTGTAAACATTTTTTAAAAATCAGCCATTGGTACCAGCCATTTCCTAAGGGTAAAAACAAATATAAATAAAAAAGTTAATGTTTCCAGGGTGAAAAATATTTTGTGTTAAATAAAAATGAACTTCCTTGACATAAAAGTGGCCATATATGGAAAAACACCATGAAATGGCTTAAGCGTAGAAAGTCCAGATTTGGCTCCCATCACTTTCTTCCACCTCAGTCTGCTGACAGACTGCAAACAGCAGATATATCCTGGTGATATCCAAGCACCTGCTGTCATTATTTGAAATCAAGCATGACCAGATGCAGTAATGACAGAATTCAATCATCCATACGTCTGCCTCTCCTTCAGCTGACATTAAGCCAGCGGTCTCTCTCTCTTTTTCTCGTCTGCCCGGTGTTAACTCACCTCTTTATTATGCTTTCTATCCACATGTTGTTATGCACAATCACAGAGAGAGAGAGCTCGTCGCCGCTCGTTTTCTCGCGAAAACGTGCCTGTCACGCGCGGCACAAAAGCCTGTTTTGATATTTGTTTGTCTTGTCAAGTGGATCAGATCAGTTTCTCAAACAGCTGTGACAAAACACCCTCTTATCTGAGATGTTTAGTCAGGCAAGTACTGTAATTCTCACTAAACCTATACAAAATGGGCCCATAAATGCGCAATTGTTTTTTGAACCTTGCCAAAACAAGGAAATACACCTTGATCTTCTTCAAAGTTGTCAGTTTGGAATTACTTTGTTCTACCCTCTTCCCGAAATCCCTACATTTCCCCAATTACATTGTCATTCCGACTGCCTGTCTGCACAGGAGCAACAAGCTGTGCTGAATATTAATATACTGAAAATAACAGGTAGACTCCTGCTTTATGTCATGACAGCATACTCCCGCAGTCTGGTGAAGACCGAGCATGTTCGTGCATTCATTTAACAACCAAACAAGCCGTCCGGGCTAAATTTGGCAAGCGCTAACAGCCTCCAACTGAAATCAAAAGGTACACAGGCATTGGAACCGGCTGGTGTAGCCTAAAAGCGTGGGTACTTTCAAAGTAAATCTTTGTATTTCGATCACGTTTCCCATGGAGCTTTCATTCCAATGATTAAATGCAAACAAATAAACACGAACCGGACCATTCGCTTCCACGTTTCATGCCAGAGGGATACAGGTTTGTGAAGAGACTTGGCGTTCTGTTGTGATCCAATCTCTTCTCTTTTCCCTAGCCAGCCTGGCTGTACGCTATCAGCGGTAGCCACAGAAATATGACGGACAATAGCGGCTCTACTGAATCCTGCACTAACTGAGTTTCCAGATTTGTTAGCTCAACAAATATGGGCAATGAAGCTTTCCTCGAGCCACAAGACTCTTCAGCTCCTGCCAACGGCCAGATAATAAGACGGGCGTACTTTTCCAGCAGACACTTATGTCAATATTTCTCTTTGCACAGAGCAGACAGCTGGTTGCTATTAGAGATATGCTGGTGGGTGAGTGTGTTTGGCTCCAGCCGTGACACATGACCAGTCAGTCATGACACACTGGCAGGTGGAGGGACTCTACTTCATCAATCCAGTTTCAAAAGAGGAATGGATTAAAAACAATCCTTAGGGGCGAGCGCTGCCTTTATGAGTGATCTTTAATGTAATCGGTGTTGAAATGAGACATTCATTTTTTAGAGGCAGACAGTAATTGGAGAGTTAACTACACTTTGGTGGACTCATACTGTATGGTACATTTCGTGATGTGGAAACTGAAAAGGAATAAGATTGTCTGTCTGTGAAAATGAAGGATGTCTGTTATTTTGTAGTGTTTTAAAGGGATAGTTCAATAAAAATTATTTAATTATTTACTCACCCTCATGTCAAACCTGTATGACTTTCTTGCTTCAGCAGAACACAGAAGAAGGTATTTTGCAAAACGCTGGTTAGGTGCCAGCGTTTTGCTAAATATCTTCTTCTGTGTTCCACAAAAAAAAGAATCATATACAGGGTTTCAATGACATAAGGGTAAAAATGATGACATCATTTTTTTTTGGGTGGACTATCACTTTAAGCAACAGTTCAGATCTTTAAACATCTTATACATAAGATTTTATTGGTTGGTATTTTGCATAAGAGCTACAGCAAAAGGGAAGATTTTCCCTGCTTTCCACTGCGAATAACAGCTGAAATTCTGGTCGGTTTTTGGTCACACAGAAGGCATCCATATAGACTTTTAGGGTGTTTTTGTCATCCTCCATTCACTTTTATTATATTATTCTTCAAAAATTCACTGTTTGTTTGTTTATGGAAAAGTTGTGGTCTTTTCATCTGACTGTTCCTCTGCAGCGATTGCATTTGTAAAGTAATAAGGGGTGATAAATGAGAACGTGGTAGATGAGAAGGAAGGTGTTAAGGGAAGTGGGAAACCGTTTACTCTATAGTGACAATGCTAAAATTACATTATCCATTTCTAAAACAAAACTATATTTCTTAAACATTTAGAAACTGCCGGGCAACAAATCTGTGCTTAATGAAAAGGATGGTCTTATTTTATGTATTGAACTAATTCTCCAATGATGAGCATTAAGGATTTATATTGTGAGTTTATTCAACAGTCAAGGATATTTTTGCTTCTCATTTTCTATTTGATAATGCCCTTTAGAGACCCCATTTACACCTGGTATTAACATCTGTTTCAGGCAATAACATTTGAACAGTATTATATATTGATGAAGTGAGTAACATACAAGAAAGCTAACATATTAAAGAATGTGAAAAGAACGGCATCTTTTCAGCGCTGTCATTTTGATCGTGTGATTTTAATACAAGGTGATAATGGCCAGAGAGTGCTGGACATTTCTAAAGCAAAACATAACCTAGATCTTCCCGATCTATTTAACATGTTTCCTTGACAACAGAATACACTGCAAAAGCACACAGCTTAACTTCTCCAGTTATTACACACCATTGCTTCTATTTGATGGATTCCTAATGTTTTAATTTATGTCTATTTGATTAATCATGTCACTTTTAATAACCAGCTCTATTAATTCAACAAGGGAGAACGGTGCAGGTTTATTGCCAGCGAAGGTAGAACGCCTCTATGGCAACCACATGGTTCTACAAACACTCATTTGACTGGAGCTCTGTTAATGCACAGGTTATTAAATGAATGTGGGTGCTTGCTTTCTATTAGTTCTGCTCACAAAGACAAACAGAGTAGAGAAAACAGAAAACAGAGAACGGCTGCATGGAAAATGTTTGGGACACTTTTTGGGTCACATTGTAATATGTATGAATTTGATTATTTTTATCATTTATTTGTAGAATTATTATATTATTAGTTTTTCAACAAAACATCTGAATCTGCCAAATGCATAAAGTTAAATATATATGTAAAGAAAACATACATTTAAGTGTGGCCTAAGTGTCCAAATACATTTATGAGCCACATTACAGTATATGCCGTATTTGGTTTACAGATTTAACTTAAGATATTCTGTTGTTTGTGATTGAATGGAAAATAAATGAGGGAGGCAAACCTGGCAAATCAGAGAGAAAATAACAGCCCTGTAGATAACGGCAATGCCTGTAATGTATTTGTGCAGCGTCCACATTGAAGTGCCTGTTTCATATGCATGCTCAGCAGCAAGACTTCAACACCTAGACTACAATATCCACGTTATCAGCCAAGACTTCAAACCTCTTGCTTTGAATTACCTAGTAACAGGAGGGAGTTAAGGATCCTTAAAGTAATGATCCCTGGCATCTTGGGGAGTTCAAAGTAAATTGGCAAGGGTTATAAAGCACACCGTCTCTTGATTCGCACTGATCAAAATAGAGAAATCAGCCAACTATGTTAAATAGAATTTTCATCACTGCTCAACCAGTGCCACAAATAGGTTATCTTGGATAATTACTGTGAGGCTTCATTACCTTCTTATCAAATTAGATTTCTTTTTCTCTTCAAGCTAGATTTGAGGCTGATTACGAATTTCACCATAAACTCATGGAAAGCAGTTTTGAGGCAGAGCGGATATTACCTTCATTTTTTTCCCACGATCTGGCTTCAACTTTGCATGAGGCTATGTCCTACTCAAGATGAAGAACACAAAGCCAAATCAATCCTCAGCTTATGGCGAGGCGGCCTTGTTTCCCCCAATTTCACGAAATTTCCATAACCACATAAGGCTGTTTTTCTTTGCTCGGCCTAGCGAAGTGCATCCAATATTGTTGAATTTTAACACGCCGAGTCTTCATTGGTTTCCCGTAGTGCGTTCGCACAATCATGTTTCAAAGATACCAATTTTCACCGTTCTGTACACCTCAACAGTGATAGACGCCATCACTGAGTTTTTCGTTCCATATCATATTTAGTTGAGATACCAGGTTTTTTTACATGGTTGTCTTGGTGACAGCACATTACGGCTTTAAATTATCAGTAGCTTGCCTTGGTTGGCTGGTGACTCGCATTTATTCAAGGTTGGACTGACAGGCATGTCACACATGAAGCCACTAAGGGCTTCACAGGTCCACTGCAGCAGGGCCGGATGATGAAACAAGAGGCAAGACACTCGGAGATGGAAATGGCCTAAACCGGCACTGCATCATGTCATCTCTTCTGTGAGATAGTCACAACTTAGTAACCTCCGAATACGGAAAGCGTTATTCCAATTATAAGGTGCGGGTCGGGTGAGCCACAGCGCTCTTTATTTAATTAAATCCGGTGAGTGATAAACACTTCACTGCCAGATGCTTGCTTAAGCTTCGGCTGCTAATACTCACTGTGGCGTAGTGAGTTTAATCTCTACATACCCTAGATGCTCAGTCAATGAAGATTTACAACAACAACAGCAAAGACCTTTGCTGTTAGCTTCTTATCTCCAACTTTTGTTCTGGCTGAGCTAATTGTCTTTTATCATATCGCCCTGGGCTGTACAATTTGTGGCGCTTATAATTTTTTAGTTTCTTGCAGTCTGACAGGCATAAAGTTGCAATGACTCATAGAGTTTCAACTAGTTTCCAACATTAATTTTGTATCATGTATACAAACCGTTTGGTGTGTTGAATTGAAAGTGTTAATACAAGCTTTTATTCTGCTGAAAGTTTCACTCCTGGTGGTGAGTTTATTTCTTCAATCAGATCTGTTCAGTGCTTTTAACTTTTGCAGTGTACATAATTTTATTGCTTTTTTCTGTTCTTCGAATTGTATGATAGTTGAGCTTTGATTTCTGTTGTCCTTTAGCTGGATTGAATATTTACATTTGGCATATGCTTAATCCAAAAGCAGCTTGAATCTGTGCATTCCATATTCACGCTTGATCTTTATTGATCTTTTAACCATGAAAGTTATGTGGAACAATACATTTGTGGTGAACTGTAAGGATTACACATAAAGTCATTTTATTTTTTAAATATTGATAATAGCACAATTGTTTATACTAGATTTCCCTAATGTAGTAATGCTGCCACCATAATAGTGTTTGTACCGTGTGATGTAATATAGACTATGCAATGTGTCACCCAATTTAAATGTGTTCTTGTCACTGGATCAAACCTTCACAAACCTCAGCAGCCGCAGGCACACAACCTGCAACACAATATGCGTTCAGCAAGTGTTTAGATAATTAGGCTAAAGAGTACATGCAGGAATATTAAACATAATTGGATGGCAGTCAGCATGATCACAGCCAATTAAAATTAATACAGCCTGTTTAAAGTGCTTTGTTTAACTTTGAAGCAAATATGAAATGTCATATTTGTCTCACTTAACGTCAGTTTAAACTTTTGATAAGCGATCGCCCACAAAGACACACGCTGTTTTACCATCAAAAGAAGGAACAACTTAATTGGCTTTAAAAACTCCTACTGCTTTCCACGGAGGAGTTTGTGAACTGAGATCTTTAAGGACTCGCTATCACGTTTGAGCAGATTGTTGAAGTCTGTTAAATCTGAGCACAAATACAATCATCACAGTGTTATGATGCCGGGCTGCGGCTCCCAGTAGGGACAAGTTGGGTGGAAATGTGGACAGACCTTTCTTCTGCTCTTTAAAGCTGTGGCTACATCCTTAAATCCTTTTACACACATACACAGACTGACAGATATCAACGGACAACACAGCTGCAGCGTAACAGAGTTCGACTTTTTCTAGCTTTACGGGCAGATATTGACATTCAAGATACAGTCTATACTTCCAGGGTGGACAGGCCATCAAACAAAAAGGCTTTGACCCCAAAATGAGGACCACAAAGCATCCTGACCTTGTGCTGAACTGCCCTATCACAAAGAAAGCCCTCCGTTCACCTTCCTCATCAGAAACCATCGCCATACCACCGCCATCATTTGCAGGGGAAACAAAACAATCCACAGTTTTATTACGTCTCAATCTAAGGATTAAACTTTGGCCTACGGAGGAAAATCGCTCTCTTCCGAGTGGCTCTGTCACAGACCGACGCTGTATGATGCAGTGTCCATTTGGCTGAAAAAACCATGAGATTGAAGTCATTGTGTGGGCTAAATACTGTCCCCCTGTAGACACAGTGCAATTACTCCCCACTCCACTCACTGTTTTATCTGTTCCCTCATACATCAAAGCAATAACTTCTTCAAAAGGCTAGGCTAGGCAAAGCTCTCTGCAGGACTGCATTATGGATTAGCTTTGGGAGGGTCTGTCAAGACGTATTATGAAGGAGAATTAATAAGGAAGAAATACTTTGCCTAGCACAAGCAACCATTGCACTGTTCTGCCCTTAAATAAACATCACCTCTCTTTCCATCTTTTTAACGCTGTGTTTTTACATTGTGCCACACGAGGAACCAACTTCCAACTGCTGAATTTTATCATGCCCTTATCTCCTTTTGTGTCTCTGTTAGATGTTTTATAGATTTATATACAAAAGAATGTGGCTAGTTGTCACATTTTTTTTACTTCTGGGAAAATTGCTTCGGGGGAAAGTTAAATTTTTTAATTTTGCATAGACACATACCTTAAAGTCTACAAAACGCTAGAGAACAGTCACTGTTATTCACTGTTAACAGTCACAGGTGGAATAATTATAAATGATTATTTTACTATTCACTTTAATATTTCATAGTTGAATTCTAATCTAACCGTGACAAACTCGAAAAAAGATATTCGACAAATTTTCATTATAAAAAAGTTATTGATGGTGTTATTTATAAAAAATACCTAAAATAAAAAATTAATTAAATAAATTGTGAAACACAAAAATATTAATAATAAAGGCTAAATGTAACATGCAAAAAACTGAATAAAAATATCTCACATACAGCTGGATATATTCCAGTGTGGTTTGTTTACCAGCTACTGCAAATTATGATATTTGACTTTTAGTTTTTAAGTAATTTAAGTTATAAAGTAATTTTCGCTGTTTCTAAAATGTAAATAGCAAACAACCATTTATGTATTTTACTCAAATTTGTATAGATGCAGCCTTTGTGACAACTAGCCCCGGTCTCCGTTATACAGCATGATATGTGTATCATGAGTGTGTCCTATTGAAAGTAACACAATGAATCACACCTTGAAATGATTTTTCTTTAATGTTTGCATTTGAATGTTCTCATAAAAAGCCATCACAAAATGAACTAGACTAACATTAATTTCTATCAAGGACATTTGGATCATAAAATTGGAATTGGAGGCGGACTAAAAGGTTCTTTACACAAAAAAAGAGAGAGGTAGTATTCTCAGAGGAAGATTACAAATTACCACAGCCGCCTTCCTGTCCTTTTCCCAGCTGAGGTCCAGTGACTGTCTGGCTGTCCCGCATGTCTGGAGGACCTTGCTGTTTGTGGTGATTGGTGACGCGCTACTGACAGCTCCCCATTTTGTCAAAGTGCTCCTGTCACAGCCTCTGTTAATGCCTGGTAAAAATAATTCCCCTTGTGCCACTTCTGAAGGTTTCCAATAAATACAGGTTTTTTGCCGCATGCAATTGCTCTCCGCTCCCTGGCCATTCGGAAGGGAAAGGGGTTTGTTGGGAAGCAATGACACATAAATAGTAGTTTGTGAATGCTGGCATTTAAAGTGGAGAATGGAGCGCAGATAGTGACAAAGCTTATCTGCTGGTGGTACAGGCAGGGCCTTTAAATCCTTAGATAAAGTAACCTTGTGAAAAGAGTGAGTAACTGTTGACCAATACTTAATTAAAATATGATGTGTTTGCATGTGTATTTATAGAAATATCCTCCTGGCTAACCTGAAGTTATGAAGTACACGCACAACTGATGCCGGCATATGAATACCCAGTTTACTTTAACAGGTGGAATTGGAGTAATTCTTTACTATTATAGATTTTTTGCTGTCACACTAGCTTGACTAATGAAGGCAATTAAGCAACCTATTTTCTTGATGATACAGACATTAAGGGTACCAGTGGGAAGTGGTTTCAAACAACAGATGTGTTTAGAGCGTCTTTCTAACTGAAATCTCTCCCTCTCTCTCTACCTCCCTGGCTGGTAGGCCTGTGGCTCTATCACTTGTCAGGGCTTTAATCTGACAAGGTCTTGGACCAAACCTTTGAGAAGCTTAAATTGAAGGAAACACAACAATAAGCTTCCCGCCTCCCACAAAAAGTTAATTTTTGGAATCTTTCCCAGAAAACTGTCATCTCTCACTAGACAGTTTTACAAAATGGGCCTTCTAATTAGCCTAAGTACGTTTCAAGAGTAAATATCTCTTGTAGTTTATTAAAACATCCCCTGCTTGGTCATTTCAAAGCATTAAATACAGTGAAAGCAAGTAAATGTTATTACCCACGCTTCCAAAGCCTGGGGTTCTGAGGAGCTTTATGTAATTATCAGTACTCACATCTCTTGACCACACTGGTGCACTGGTGAACTATTTCAAATGATACTTTAGTGACTTTCTTGTTCAAAAATAAACTGTTGGGTGTATTTACATTGTGTTAATAATGATATTATGTAACCACACTTTTGAACAATTGAAATATTGTATGCTAATTTATGTGATTACTTTTAAGTTTATTGCTTTGAAAAAGAAAAGAAAAGTAAATTTAAAGCCATACTTGTTCAATATTCCCTTTAGGGTACATGTTTATAGCTTCTCTGGATGTTTATAATGGTTTCTACACTATGAAACAGAAGGTTTTTGTTAAAGTGATTAGTTGCATGAATATTATTATAAGCAAGTCTAAAAACACAACCTGATACAAATCTACACTGTCTATTCAACATTGTCAGAAAAATTTTAAAATTTGTACCTTTTGTCACTGGGGCAGTGCCTTTTCAAAAAAGTACACATTTGAACCTAAAAAGTGCATATTAGTAACTCAAAGGTACATATAAGTATGACAAAGGTACATATTGGTACCAAATGTATACATATCTGTACCTAATAGTACATATTAGAACCTTTTTAAAGAGTACTTCCCTAGTGACAAAAAGGTACAAATTAAAAAAAAAAATTCTGACAGTATACACGCATACATCCGTTCTCTGTCATTGATTAATTTGAATAACTGATCTGGAACACTATTAAGCAAAAGAAGTAGGTTGGGGACAAGTAAATGCACATTTTGCAAATCTAAAGCAGTAGAAGAGCAGTATATTAATTTAAGATAGAAAAGTGCAGATTTGTCGGTCAATGGCTTGACCATCAGAAAGCTTTGCATCTTCTCCTATCAAAGAGTTCAATGCTTAAACATTACATCCACACCATGAAGGAGGCTAGGCATTAGATGAAGGTCATGCATATGGGGTTTGGAGTGAATTGGTTTACTTCTATTAAAGCAGTATGTGTTATTGTCAAAACAAAGGATTTACCCATGCAAGTCATTTTGAATGCAAAAGATGCAGAGAATTTGAGAGAAGTTGGAACCTGGATGGGATTCAACACTTCCTCGTTTTCATCTTGGTGCCAGCCACTTAACCAGATGTCCAACAACATGCCGCCTTTTGCCTGATGCCTTTGTGAAGCTTGCCAACGGCTGCTGGAATAATTGAAAAATAGAGCTCATCTCGCTTAGTGAGGACGGTCTGCTCCCCTGTGAGTATGAGAATGGTACCAAAGCCAGAGGAACCATGGGGTGATAGATGAGGTGAAGCGGTCATACAGAGAACCCACAACTCTCTCCGCTGCCGCAGACCCGCCCCTAAGCTCAAGAAAAATGCTTAGAGCCTCTTTTACCTTTGAACCCAAGTACGTTTCTGGTTTCCCGGCTAGATCAGCGAAAGGTCAGAAACAGGCTTTTAAATCCCATCATCCTCTTCTGCTTCATGAGAAGGACACGGGTGCCATATTCAATAAAGAAATCACAAATACCAAATGCTAATTGCAGCACTGTCTGTTTGAAGGTTTTAACGGCTTTAACTAGAGGGAGCTAAATTGGGATGGATGGATCATGCCCTTCTTTATCTACAGCACTATTTTTCTTAGTCCGGTGTTGTTGTGCTGGGATTGAGCTCAACATTAATCAAAGCACAAAAAGAATGTCAGCAGCCTTATGTGGGCAGAAAGCAAAACAGAGAAGCCAGTCAACTCAGATTAATTTCATTCCTGAGGACAAGCTTAATTGTAAGATCTATTCATTTATGTTTGTCTAGTCTATTTCGGGCTGGCTATCAATAGATTTGCACTGTACACAACAAATGACAACAACATCATAAAGTAATAATTGCATATTTATGGTGCAGTAACTGAACCATCATATGTCAGAAAACTAATAATCCAATGCTTGAATTATGGTGTAGATAAACTAATATAATACTAATATAATAATAGTGTTAGATATGATTACAGTATTGTGTATAGTACTTTAAAAAACAAAAATGCAACATCATGCAATGCCATGTCTGGTCCACTCTTCAGTAAAATGAATGCTCTTTCATCTTGGGATCAAAGCCAGGTGTTGTGTCTTTTGAAGTTTGAAGAGGAAGAGAGAGACAGAGAGAGAGAGAGAGAGAGAGACACAGGGAAAGAAATGAACTTTTCACCATTTACTCATTTATGTAACGTTTCCTTACCCGACACCCCAGTATTTAGAACATGCAACCCTTCAAGCACCCCAAAAACTCATTCTTGCATTGATTTTGTTTATTTAAAGCTGTGATTATTCTGCATGGTCATTGAGGATGGTGTAGACATTAAGGCAATGTGTGTAACTGAAGTACTGCAGATATAGTGTGGAGAATGTGTTTGTATTCAGGGCCTCCACTAGGAGCTGCCCAAACGCCTGTGTGAATTCAGTTCCTGTAGTGCACGACCCACATAAGAGCAAAGATAGAGAATCTACCCTGAATGAACCAATACTAAAAAAATACATCTACAGAAAATTTTAGTAAATGAATGAGTCACTCCTGGAGTGTGATTAGGAAACAGTAGAACTGTAATTGGTTTCGCATACTGTTCCCTTTGCCAGTATTTTGTTTCACAGCTAATTCACAGGCAATAAAAGTTAAGTTTTTAATATACATAGTGTCATGTTTATTTTTTGTTGTTTATTTGTAAGGGTCCAGTACATACACATACTCTAATATATGAATAAATGAGTGTAGCATCACTGTCCACCTTTCTCAATAATCCAGTCTCTCATAGCTGCACGCAGCATCTGCATAAGGTCAGACTGTGCTCAGCATTCTCCTGATACTTCATAGGCGTCTGCTGCTCGACCACGGGCTGTGCGGGGAGATACTCTGCTTTGTGAGGCACATAGATAAGTTTCAGCCAGTGGCACGCATGCATTTTCCCCTTCGCCTCCTCATTCCTGCATTATAGCTCATTACCTTTATCAGGCCTCTGAGTGCTCAGAAAAATCCTTCTCTCAGCTCCTGTGGGTAAGCAGCAGAGGATTCATGGATGTATTAACGGCCCGGGTTACTAATTCCTCTGATGTTCCTCTCAATCTGTGCCTGGAAGATTGAGAGATGCCCATTTGCCATTCTGATTAGATAAGGAAGGCCGATGGGTGACGGCAGAATGATTCAGCAGGGTTGACCTTTGATGTGCTTTGATTTCAGAGGTAACCGGGCCATTGTTGAGGTTTAAAAGAAGTGACAATATCGACTTGACAGCATTTTCTTTATCACGACAGCAGCTAGTTTAATAGTGTAGCTTTCGCTGTTGGATATAAGTAGTGGTTTATCATCAATTTGTATTGAAATAACTGACCTAACTAAGACAATAACAAAACACACTTTTCATTTGTATAAACAGAAAATACATTATTTTACTTAAATCAGGTGTCCGTGATCTGTTAAATGTTAGTCTTTATCAGTTTTTCAGCTACAGTATTTTTGTTGTTTTAGCACATTTATTCAGTACAGTTCATTACGATAAGCTTAAGGCTATTACACTACTTAAATAAATCCCACTAATTCAGTCGGTGTAGAATTTATTTGATTTCATATCGGTGAAAAGATATTGCCTGAAGATTAAATATCTTCACTGCAGCTACTTTCTTAGCTTAAGTGAGCCAAAGGACTACAGGTGGTCCATGAACTAATTTTAATGAGAATGCTCTTAAATCATCCGTGTGGTTTATGGAGTCAGCCTTTAGAAATTTGCAAAAGATATAACCATCTTCTTGGATATAACATCAAGGTCTGAAGATTGTTCTTAGTTTTGTAATTATGTTTTAGAAAGCACACAGTGTCTTGCTGTAGGGAAATAAGTTTATCCTAATAGAATGAAATAGTAACATGTAACATTTAAAATTGCAGTTGTCATAACTACCACAGACAATTCCCAAGTGAATAAAGAGGAAATTCGAAATAATTAAAATGACCCAAATTTAAATGCATTTTCAACAGGTAAAATATACAATTAAAAATACAGACAATTCAATAAAACGATAAGTTAGAAGAAGGCTTCAATAATTTTTTATACAAGTGGGATTAGTAAATTCAATTTAACATCGGTAACTTCTAATATTAGAAGCCTGTCTTTTAAGCTCGTTTAAAAAAGGATTTTTCATTAATATGCCCATCACACAGTATACCAAAACAGTAAACAAGCAAATAAAATACAACCATTAATATTTCACTCTATTAAGCAGAAAATGGTTTTGACCAGAGTTGAAGCGGATTTATTGCTCATCACGGATGAATGAACACAGGATCACTCCATCGCAATAACATTTTGCTATGCCTTTAAAGTCTTGAGCTCAAATTATCACCAAATAAACGCACATGACAGTTTTAACATGCACATAGTAGAGCATTAAATTCGACACAAATTTGAGATTTTTTTGGTGAGATGCTGCTGTGTGCACTGAAATACAGTGAAACACATTCAGTCAATAGCTGCTCACTGACAAAAACACAAACTCTTCACTCTAAAATAATTGGGAAAGTTGTGTCTCCATGGAGAACAAATCAAATGGGTTTTTTCAAATGAAAACTATTCCTGAAATACATTCAGTGGCTAAAGATCACTCTAGAGATAACAAAGTGAAAAAGGAAACGTAATTTGATGTTAAAAATACAATCTCTGGTGTTTTTTGTCATAACGGGGCTTGACCATGGCGAGTTGTGACCGCTGTGAAGGAAGGCAATTAAAGATGTGACCGTGCGCATGCATTTTAAACCCAGGTGGATTTTCTCACAAACCTCAAGTCACGCAAATTAAAGTTGATTTTCTGACAAAACATAATAGGAAAAAAGCACCGGAGCCTAAGAGACAGAACACCAACAGTATCACGACAGAAAGCTGAAGTCAATTTGCATTCAGACTCGGTTAAGCCGGAGAGATTAATGCTCCACCACCAGGTGAACAGATTAATTGATTCCCTACCACTTCCTTTCCCCAAAACCTTTTTACTGGGTGACATTTATACAAACAACAAAATACAAAAATGTTATTGCAAGAACATGAGTGCAATCTGACCTTATAAAACCCTGAGAGAAAAAGAAAGAAAAAACCCAGCGGTTGCTCTGAAAGTGATGTGTGCTTAGGGTTGACAGAGGGGCATCTGCTATTATACACCATAATTACCAAGATCTCAGCACTCCAATGAGGAGCTCTGTAAATGAACTGTGTGTATGTGTGTTTGTGCACCCCTGAAACACCCTGAGACCCCAAAAGCTCCATTGCTGACGCTCAGCCAATTATGAGCTCTCAATGGCTAGTCATATGCAGTTATTTCTGCCCGTTACCAGCATGAGGAGAATCAACGGCATCATCACACCGTGTAATACTAACAAATAAAAGAAAGCGATATTAATAAAATGCTGGAGAACAACGTGAGGGCATAATTCTTGAAAACACCTTGACAAGTAATCAATTTTGCTCAAGTCGACTCATTTCGGTTCAACAGCGATAGCGTTTGCCCATCCCTATGGCATTGAACGCCGATTCCAATCATTGCTGAGGTGCTGTAGTAAAATCTCCTAATAATACTGCTCTATTGAAACTGGCAGGATAAACAAACATTCAGCGCATGCTGTATTATTTGCAAACTTATCAGTGACTAATACGGATATTTCTCTAAAATGTGGAGGAGGATGAACATAAATCCTTGTTAGATGACCGGATCAGAGGGACATTTCTTCATGTCCTCAAAGCTTGTTTACAATGCAAAACATCATTGAAGCATTTTAAATCTAAACATTATATTACACAATTCTCCCTGTAGATTAAAACGCAATCGCTTTATCCTGTGAGAATATTCTTCCTGTTGATTTTTTGCTGTTGCAAAACCTGTAATGAACCTCTATTGCCAGGGCTAATGCAAAAAAATGAATATTCAGTAACGAGCGTGTATCATAACAATTGTGTTCAGGGAATAGAAGAGGTGCAGACTTGATTAAAAAGTTCTTGAATCTGGATTGCATGTGTCAAGCGAGAGAGATTGATGGAGGTTCTCCTACCTGCAATGCAAAGAAATATGACACGGCAAATGCAAACATATTTCATCTTGGACTGAATGGTAAATACACTTGCTGCTATATTGCTTTAGGTGCACTATATGTGTGTTATATAATAAACAACGCTTTCTTCATTAAAGTCTCATTAACACCCCCTCTCGCGTCGGCTTAAAAGAAAATAGAGCGGTTTATAAGCGGGTTTGTGCAGTTAGAGCACAACACGGAACTTATAATAAGAATATGGGGTTTGTTTTACAGATCCTAGATCATTAATTGTGTCGCCCGGATCTGTTATGAAGCCATAGAAAAGAACTCTCCAGACCCCCCGAGAGGCTGTCGCCAAGGCAGAAATCTCTGCATCCCAGTAACAAGAGATGAGAAGCAAGTCAGCCGAAGAGACTTCAAAGACATGAAGAAGATTCACAGTGACTTACTTGCTGTTAGCAGCCCTTATTACTCATCGTGACACAGAACTAGTGAAATGTTTTAGGTGCCACCAGCTGGGATTTGTTTGTCTTTTATTAAATAGAAATAATGAATACTGTATACCAACCTTACTTTGGTCTTCACACGTCTGGGTTATACTTTGATAATTGCGTGTAGCTTCCGGACAGCTGGCTTGATCAAATCAAAGTATAAAAATCAGATATAAACATTGAACTTCAACAGACATTTTAACAGACATGCAAAGGTTCATTGTTTTAATGAATAATTATCATTTGTTATACAGTGCAATAAATCAATAAAAAATGGATCAATTTAAAACAAATAAATGAATCCTTTTTTACATGGCTTCTATACATGACTACACATAATTAAAGTTGGATTGTACAGAAGATTTATAGTCACTCATGATTAATCTCTTAATCATACTTTGTATTCTGACATCATCATCGATTTATGGCAAAGATATAACTCTGTCTAATCTAGTCCCATAAATGTCTGTACAAAGATGAAAACCAATATTGGCTAAAATAGATTATTCCTCCATCTCTTTCCTTGTAGATCTATTTTCTGATTTCAGGAATCAGTCGCTTTCTCACATGCTGACCCAGACTGCAAAGAGTGAAGGACCAATGCTATTAAGACACGCTATTGTTGCTGTGAATGACTTTTTCTTTTCAAACTACCTTCAGTGGATCCATTTAGAGACTGTAAAGGTTAGCTCTCCCTCCTTGTGAAATTGAACAGAACTCATGTGTTCGGTAGTTATATATTTGTTTTGAAAGCTATAGCAAAGTGAATAATTACTTATAATTTGGTCTGTTCATTACACAAATCTATTATACAGTATGAAGACGTATAGATTCAGCGTGGAGGTCACTATGAACTGTCAATGTATAGAAAAGAGTTTAATGAGATAGTTCACATAAATACAAATGATGTCATCATTTATTCACCTTCTTCATGTCATTCCAAACCTGTAAGATTTTTTTCTTCTGTTGAGCATGGATGTTTTTGAGAAGTGATCATTTGAGATGATGATAATTTTGAGAATTTTTTTTAGAAATGTGGTTTTGTGTCCATACAATGGGGGTATCAATGTCGTTTGGGTACCAGAATCCTTCAAAATATTTTCTTTTGTGCTTTTGTAATGAATTAGCAACTCCAATCCATCATCTTTAGAAAACAAATCAAAATGTATTTAAATGTATATATAAAAATATTTATATCATTTAATCACCCTCATGTCATTCCAAACCTATAAGTTATTTTTCTTCTCTTGAACACTGATGTTTTTGAGAAGTGATAATTTGAGAAGATGATAATTTGAAGAAGATATTTTGAGAAATGTGGTTTTGTGTCCATACAATAGTGTGTCAATAGGGGTCAATGTAGTTTGGTTACCAGAATTCTTTAAAATTCTTCTTTTGTGTTCTGCGGGAAAAAGAAAGTCAAACAGATTTGTAATAAGATGAGGATAAATTTTCATTTTCGTTGAAAAAAGTACAAAATCTGTTTGTTGTAATTTAAAGGAATTAGCTACTCCAATCCATCAGCTCAAGAAAACAAATCACAAAGTATTTAAATGTATAAAAATATTTACATTTTTTATTCCAGACACAGTAATACTTTACATGCTCTGGAATAATTTAGAAAAGCTACAGGACATGATGTTATCCTGCCACAGCCTTGAGCTGTACAACACAGACTTCCTTCCTAGATCTCTTTGCCTTTCTCTGGAATGGAGATGATTTCATGTGACATCTGTGCACCTCTATGGCTGTACCTTGAGATCCATCCTATCTGAGCAGAGGGTGACTTTGAGCTTTGGCAGTGTGACAACCCTGTGCTGAGCTCCTGCTCAGGCAATCAAAAACCAGGCATCATATAGAGGGAGGGGAAAAAAGCAACAACCCAAGGTCAGCATCTGTAGCGTGCGTCTCTGATATTGCAACTGGGCGGCAAGGTCACGGTATGGGTTTGAGACAGGTTGAAGAAGAAGTGGAAAGTGTGCTATACCTTTGAGAGATGTTCTTTCTGTAGGTTGCTTCGGTCCAAGTTCAGCTGAGTGAATGCAGTGTGAAAAAGTGTGAAAGTGCTACAGAATGGTCGGGATAATGAGGACAAGGCAAATGTAAGACTTGACCGGATTTTCTGAACTCTATCTACTGCAAAATTAAACTTTAAATCCTATGGAATTGTAGTAATTGCAAAACTGATGCTTTCTGGGATGACATAATAATAATCTTCCTGAAGTACATGTGGAAGCAGGAGAATTTGAATACATGTGGAAATGGCAAAAGAAATCCATATGATCATAGAATAATATGAAATACATTTGTGCGTTTATTATGAACGAGGCATTATTTTCACGAACCTATAGACCATTTCAAGGACATTGAGATAAGCTAAAAATGTAACAAAAATTAGATATTTTAGTGTACAACACAAAAGGAATATG
Source organism: Beaufortia kweichowensis (assembly GCA_019155185.1). Lineage (NCBI taxonomy): Eukaryota > Metazoa > Chordata > Actinopteri > Cypriniformes > Gastromyzontidae > Beaufortia > Beaufortia kweichowensis. The sequence continues at coordinate 8,548,377 of CM032812.1, read as the reverse complement.
TAATGTAATACATTCTTTAAAGGTTTGTAAGATGAACCTTAAATATTAATGATATGAGCATCCCTGAACCTCATTTTCTTTAAATATGGATTCAGCTCTCTGTGCTGTGAAGATCACTGATGACAGAAACATCTTATCAGTCATGCGTTAAAAATTTGGCTTAAAATAAAAAGTGATATTTACCACAAGAAAAAATACCACCAGAACCAACAATTACTTTGAACATTAATATCTTTTCTTTTTTATTAAGACAAGAACTCTCCATTTTTTTTGTAAAAATGTCTAATATGAACAAATACAAAATGTGTATGGGAATGTGGATATCATTTTTTCTTCATTAATACACAGTAACATTGCCCAAGTACAGCAGAAAGACAAAAAAATACTCAACCTAAAAACGATGATAAAACATTCAAACTTTCAAGGAATCCAACAAATTCAGACCAAGAAACATATTGACTTTGATAACTGTGTATACCTCTGTGTTCTCTCTATGTGAAGGTCTAAAACAGTAATACTCATCGTGTGTACGGTGTGTACACGTAGTATAGTGCACAAAATAAACAAAACATACATAAAACATGTAGTTCAAATGTTTCAATTCAATTTGATTTGTTTTTCCACATGCTTATTATTTGGGGGCTGTAACATTGCATTCTACCTGAGATGCAAGAATGCCATTATATGAACCTGAGACAGGAATTAACCCAAACTGTCCAGTTCAAATTTAGGACATGAAATTAAATTACATTACTAACACTGTTTTACTATCAAACAAGGGGCATTAAAACAAACAAACAAACAAACAAACAAACAAACAAACATCAACAGGAAAACAAAAATGACAAAACTTAACTTTAACCTGATACACATATCAAAAACAAGCAGTTATATTTGGACACTTTCATATTAGCCTTTTATCACCTTTCTGTACAAGAGACAGACAACAAAATAGATGCTTCAAAATCACTAGCGTAGCCGTGTATTCCCATCAATTTTCTGTCTTAATCAAATCCTCAAAAGGCTATTAGAGTGGTTACGGTTTAAAACCATGATCACATTTAAAAACAGGTCTAACGTAATAACAACTTGAACAAAAATGTACATCGGCCCGGTCTAAATACCACAAATTAGTATACTGATGTCATGTCTCTCACATATGCAAAAGAGGAGAAGGGAAATCTGAAATCCAGTCCAAAAGCTGCCAGACCAAAGCTAAATGATGCTCACTAGTTAAGCACAAGCCACACGACTGTATATCTCAACAGCAACGGTAACCATCAAGCCGCAAGACATTCCCTTTGATTTGTATTCTACGGAGAAAACAAACACGTCCGAAGTGGTTCCTATGGTTAATGCACATACTCGAAAACGTCTCGGTAGATGTTTCTTTTTTAAATAAGAAAAAGCAAACAAGTGTGTTTTCCCACGTCAACCTCGTAGTTCTATTTACACGCAGAGGTTGATTTCAGCAGGGTCTAAACTATGGCATCTAAATTCACTTACACCACAGAGAGAGAGAGAGAGAGAGAGAGAGAGAGAGAGAGAGAGAGAGAGAGAGAGAGAGAGAGAGAGAGAGAGAGAGAGAGAGAGAGAGAGAGAGAGAGAGAGAGAGAGAGAGAGAGAGAGAGAGAGAGAGAGAGAGAGAGAGAGAGAGAGAGAGAGAGAGAGAGAGAGAGTCATGAGGAAATGAACGAAATACTTCTCTGCAAGAAAGTCCTTTAGAAATCTTAGCCACCAGTTTCAACGAAATGTGGGTACTTGAGCGAAGTGTCGGCGGAGTTGTTTTTTTTTGGTTAGCATCATGTGTTGGTGACTGTGAATATAGGGAAAATTCACATATGCAGCTAATTACATTGTAGACAAATTTCCTAAAATATTTGGAATGTTATTAAAAGCTTTTCCTATTTTTTTCAATTTATTAACAGTAAAGAAGTGTTTCAGCGACACCCTCTTAATTCAAACTAAGCCCATAACAAGCAGGAATCCGATGGAGAAACAGCAATTATAAACAATAAAACACACTTCAAGTTATTTCTGCGTGGTGGTTTGTTTGTATTTTGCACCATAGAGTCTTGAGATATTAGGGCAGTTTATAGTCAAATACCACTAGGATAAACTAGCTGCAATTGCCACTATTTCCTCGAAGGCAGAAGAAATAGTCAATGAACTGATGTCACATCCTCACTGACTTGCCTACGATGAAGATACACATATGTCAATGTTTTTTGGCTGTTAAATTCATGTTTTAAGGTAGTAAAGTTCTTATAATCAAATCATTTCCCTCTCACATAAATCTACAAACACGGTTGTGGCTCTTCCTCCTCCCCCCACGTACGCCCTTAATATTGAAAACAGACACTATTTTAGGTAGTTGTTTAGGTGTGTGCTAAAGGGTCACCTTCACCAGCCTGAAAAAACCTACAGCATTAAACAAAGAAAGATAAAGTAACAAATCTAAGCCAGAGCGTTTTCAGTGATGGCGACTCTTTTGTCATTTCCGGAAAGAAAGAAAAAGAAAAAAAATCTGGATGAAAATGCCAACAAAACCTAAGACATCATTATACAGAAACAATAAATAGCTGTGAGAGCTGTATCTATCTGAGTGGAACGGGACGATAAACCTGTATATGTGCAGCATGGCATGTGAACAGAATCATTTGTCTGCACCTATGCTCATTCTGAACGGTGGCGATGCTTCATATGTACTGGCACATATTCTTTGTAAAGAAAAACAAATTAAGTAATGCAGCAATGCAGACTTTACATTTCAGAAGGAAAACAGGTGCAGTGATGAATTCTCATCAAACTGGGAAGGAAGGAAACGAGTGCTCATGGTGCTAAAGGCATCAGATGATGTGTGTCCTGGACCTGGATGTGTGTCATTAAGAAAACCAAAACACTCATGTGATGTGTAGATCTGCTTACAGTGCCGAGGATATAGAGATATGATATGCTAAAGGAGAGAGAAGAGTCCACAGTGCAGGGGAATGTGTTACCCTCATGTACCTTCAGCACGATGATATTAGAAAGTGTGTGTGTTTAGGGAACAATCGGGGCTTGTGAGTGCAACATGGTAAATGGCGTTTAAAGCATGAATAAGAAAAGAAATTCAGAACAAGGCACAGAATTTTCTGCAAATGGTCAAAAAATGAACAAAAGTACCAGCAGTTGGGGAGGTGCTGTGTGGTGACACTTTCTACACTCTTATCTGGCAACGTCTGGTAAACCCGTCCCACCCCGACCTCTGTAACACAAATACCTACATCTTCTCAGCTGCCCGGGTAGCATTCTACATCATTCAATCCCCAGGAAAAACCAAAACCAACAAATAAAAACACTTCTTCATTGCAAATCCCCATGCCCCGCCCCCCCGCCCGCCGCCAAACAAAGAAAAAAAAATAACAGAGGCCTCGGGACTCAGATGTAGTATTCCTTTTTCTCATCCGAGTTGTTGTGACCTCCCTCGGCATTGATGATGGCCGTGTCAGCGTCCGCCGCGTCGTCCGCCCCCTTGGCTTCGTGCGTGAAGTAAGTGCCTGTGTGGGTTTAAAAAAAAACTTGTTGATAAAAGCAATATCGCCATCACCTCAGGGCATCTGATTCATGCAATTTCTAGGATTTAAAAAAGATACAATCTAGAGTGATTTTTTTCTTGAGAGTGAGGGTCGATTTGAGGGACTTTAATGCTTATTGTCCACAAGTAATGTATTCATTTCACAAACGCTACAGATGGTTTTTGCTATACTGAGTAAACAACAACAGGTTATACAGGCCACACAAATATCATGTGATGAAAGATGAGAGATGCTTTGATTGCAGCGCAGACAGACCTGCCGGAATGAACGCTATTAGATACAACAAACAAGAAACAAACCCAAAAACAAACAAACAAAAGAAAAACTGGGTACGACACATTCTCAGAAGATTACACCTGTTATTTAGATGCTATTAATTCAGACAAAATCCTCTCCAGATTTAAGAAGGTTTTGGCTTCAGTTTGACTTCAGAATTAACCTTGGAAAGTGTTACAAGGTGGTGGGAATAAGCGATCCACTTCAAACTTCATTTCCGAGCGGGATTATTCCCATCCTCTCAGTCTGCGGCGTGATAATGAAGCAGTAGCCCTGATGAAAAGCAGAGATGCTGCGCCCACTTTATATTAGCGAACACAACAGTGTGCGGCACTCAGAGGGATAGCAGCCTTAATGTGGTCGTAGCCACGGGCCAATTCAAAGCACCCACAGAGCTTCCACGACGGACCACTGCTCTCGAATGACTTCCGTGCCTATTCACAATCTTAGCCAAAATAATTAGAAAGTCTATTGACCTTGGGATGTGCCAAACATGATGGGAAAAATAAGTCTGGGGGCTGAATTACCTTTGTGTCTTGCGAAGTATCGGCCCAAAACGATGAGAAGACACAACATGGCGAAGACCACCACAGCAACCACCCCTCCGATAACCGCATGGTCCACAGATCTCTGTGCTTCTGTTCCTGCTCGTGAGTCTGAAAGAAAGTACAAGGATTTGGTACTTTTAATGGTTATAGCAATGCAGAAATAAAAAGTAAAAATGCAGTTCTTTATGCAAAGTATATTGCATAATAAAGATGTGCAAAATGCTTTTTGATACACATAAACATCTGTTGTTTTAGAACTTATAAATAATAAATCAGAACACAATGACGTACAATGAAATAAAAAATTGATTTGCATCAATGCAATGCGAGGTATTTTATTGTATTTCATGTACATTATTATGTACACATTATGTTTATAGAACGTTCCATTAAACCACATTTTTAGAGGACTTTAGACATAACACACGAGTTTTAACCTGATAACTGTCCCTGCACATAATGAGCACACACATGAAAATGCATCTAAACTACATCTGATTTTTTTTTCATTGATTTTTTTTTCATTTTATTTTATAAATAACATTTACATTTTTAACATTTACAATTTTTTAAAATACATGTTTTAGTTTATGTTTATTGTTATGAAAATTTGTCAAATATTTATCCTTGAGTCTTAGACAATCAATCTATAGTTTGTCATCGATTTGACAAAAATGACTGAAAACATTAATTAAAATCAAACGTTTTTTTAGAAAAACACAAAGAACAAATGAGTTCTAAACATTGAGTACAAGACAACATCTTGTTGGGAACACTGGTTATTTCCCTATTTACTTTAATATTTCATAATTAAGTTTTAATCTAATTATGACAAACTATAAATTTATGAAAATGTATAACACTTGAGATTAAATATTTGACAAATTTTTATAACAATAAACATAAACAAAAAAATTATAAAAAATGTTAATGTTACTGTAATTTATAAAAATACCTAAAATGAATTATTTTTAAAGATGTTTGCAAGAATATCTAAAAATATATTTTTTTCATGTGAATCTCTCTCTCTCTCTCTCTCTCTCTCTCTATATATATATAAATAAATAAATAAAATAAATGTTTAAATATGCAGTTTTTGTAATGTGTGTAAAGACATTCTGCAGCAGAAGCTGAAATGCAGCTCCTCTGAATAAGACCTCCAAACTGTAGACATGCAGCAACAAACAACCGGTGCAAACAGAAAACACAAACACTGAAAATGGTTAAACATTTACGAGTGTGACAGTGGTATTCTGGAGAGATGCTGTTTGTTGTGTAGATTCTTCTGTCAACTACAGTCATGACTGTAACTCAACAGATCTGGCATAAACCGTGAGCTGTCTGCAGCCAGAGCTGAAGAAATACACTTTGCTGAAGACTAAAAGTGCGAATCACAAGCAATTTTTAACAAAGATTTATTCAATTTCAGCCAGAGAACAAGGCAGATCTCTGTGGCTGCCCGGCGTAATGATATGTGAAGTTTATTGATCATGTGTAGGGATCCATGACAACCCAAAGTTAATGCTGGTTTACGGACTCGATTGGTTCTTCACAGCGCAGGGGAGGAGCAAAATCATCGATATCCCACACTTGGCTCGGAAATTATAGAGTTTGAAAAGAAGTGGTCTGAGAAAATAGATAGGAGACATTGCTCTACATCATGAAGACCTTCATGTCACCAAAGTTGTTAATTGCCAACACCTGAGATTTGTACAACCCATGATTTTCAGCAACAAAGGAGAAGAACATCCCATCTCAGTGTCTGTGTACTGTTTTATCAGTTCATGGGCTCATCCCCACTCCAAACATCTCACTTGATAAAAACCAGCAATGAGGAGCCGATGGGAAGGATGTCTCGACTAAGCAATCCGGCGCTTGGTAATCCAGTCACGAGGAGTTGATCAGCCTTCCCTGTTTACCCACGGCAATCTCCTGCTCTCATCTGTGGCCTGAGCCCGGGAGCTGAGGGGATTTCCTGGGGGAGTTCAAAAAACAAAACCGGCAGGCCACAACTTATTAGAGGATAACAAAAAACGAGAAAGCACAGAGCGGTGTGCTTGTACAACATCCCACCCAATCTCACCTCATAAACAAGTCCTGTGTGAAAAGGGTGATGGTGGGATGTAGGAATGACGCAGCGACTGCCGAACCCGACAAAACATTGCTTGATAAGCCTAATAGGCTATTTTGACTCCAGATTTCCCTTTTTTTCAGAGGGAAGGCAGATTCAATTAAAGTCAGAGGGAATCTGCTTGACACCTAATTCACGCTTGTCAAAAGAAAGGGAGGGAGGTAAAGACGAGGTTTAACACACATTCCTATTAAGATGTTAATGTGTACCGGGTGTCCGACGGGGATAAACCGACTATAGGAATGCCAAAGATCTCGTCTTCTTTTAAACCTCTTTCCCTATCCGCTTTGTCCCGAAATACTGTCCACCGGCTCAGCTGAAATGGGCTTGTTGTCTTGCTTGGGTCGTTCACTCCCTCAATGGATTTTATAGGAATTAACATAACTTAACAAATGGAGTGAAGACAGGTAGGGGACTGTCTGTTCCCATCCAGCTTAAAGAGACTTTAACGTCCTCTCTCTCCATTCCACCCTCCAATGAGTTTTTCCTTACAGCCTGAAGATAAATGAAAGGCTGTGTGGAGCTCAAGCACACCGATGAGAAAGTAGATTGAAGCCGGTGATCTCGTTGTATTTGGAGACGTGCCGGTGTGCTGAGCCACTCTTAACACAATGACTGAACCATAATTTAATAAACGTCCACTGTGAACCAACAGTTTGGGTAATGTTTAATTTGAGGAGCAGATGGTTTAGAAATGAGGAATTCTCATGCAACCACCGCTAATCTCACCAGCCATTTTGCCTGTGGTATATTTAGTAATTAGAAATTGCCATCTTAATGAAACCTCACAAATTTCCTCTCATCTCAATTTGACTAGACTAGAGTCCTATAATTACATGTATTTCCTGGTGCTTATGGAAGAATCATTACCATAAACAGTATTCCTGTTTAACGTTCATGACTGAAAAATAAGACACTGGAATACCCAATTATCCAGTTGAGCGAGTGAGCTGGTGAAAGCAGACTGAGAATGATGATTAACTTTACAAACGTGAAGCTAGGCAAAAAAGTTTTTCTAGGAAGTGGCAAGTAAGAGCGCCACCGGGCACTGATAAAAGCAGTCTTTGATCTAATCCAAATGAACCGAGGCTGAGCTGAGGTCAGTTTTCAGCACCGTTTTTCCGCATTGGTATTTGTGAGAAGCTGATCCAAGGTCATTGTAAAAGGATAACTTCAATCCAGAGAGTGCTATTGCAACGCATCGCACCTCCAGCTACTACAATGGATCGCTGGTACGATCTGACACTTATCCAGTTTCTGAAATATCTCTCCTGCGGTGAAGAAGGATTGCTGTGAGCTCTCAGGGTTCACACCTCAGACTGCTGGAGCTGGTGTTGAGGAATATGAGATGGAGAGAGAGGCCAAGATGGCAAAAAGGTTCATCAGTCTCTAGACGATGCACTAAACATAGTTTTGGTCTAAAATAGGGCACCTGGATGGATTGGACACTTTCTACCAAACTACAGTAAGAAAGATCCCTAGATCTACAATACTGTAATATAACTACAGTACAGAATTGCTTCGCCTGCAGTGCAGAGTTTAAAATCAAAATCACTGAGTGGAAAACACAAAGACATACTGATGTAACAGACAGACTAACACGCTTCAATCACTGCTGAGCCCCATTTCACACAAGCACAAAGCAAAATCCAAAGCTGACATTTAATTCTGCTGTTCAAAGTCTAAATGAAGACAAAAGGTGGAGGATAGAGAAGGAAAGCAAACAGAGCTCTGCATGACGCCAGGACCTTGAGTTATGAGTGAAATACCACAGCAAAAGCAATCTGGTCTGCAGGAGGAGAGGACATGTCTCAGAGGGGTTAAGGTGACTCTACGGGCCACATCTCGTCCAACAGAAATCACGCTTACTGGTTTGAAGAAAACTCTCAAGACAATGACTTTAGAGGCTCATCCACAGCACTGTGGAAGACATTCTTAAATTCACAGTCAAAACAATAGTGTGGACGTGTGTGTGACCACAAGGGCACAAGAAACATAGCCTCTGTTGGCACAGATACTCTACGAGCAGTTATTGATTTCACTCTTTTTGTCTCCATCAGTGTTGACATTTTAGAGAGTGCATGACGTTTTAAAGAATGACCTAAAATGAGCTTTCTTTGTGTCTTTGCGCTATAATTCTAGTATCTCATCCTTTTCAAAACGGTACAAGCAGATCTTTTGAGAACAGACGGGAAGAACAGCGGTCATTGACAAGAATAGACAGCAGCAGAGGTTCAATGTTGTTGACCATGACAAAAGGTTAGAAGCTCATATTCAGAATGTTCAAAGGAAGTCAACAAATGCCTGAACCAGTGGCATTTATGCTCCTATTTTGTTGAGGGGGGAACACTGGTGGTCTTGGGTCACTTGGTGCCACTGGCAAGAAAACACATGACCAAAGGTTAAAAAACTACCTTTTTCTAAATTCTACATGAAAGCAGGCCCGGGTTCAAATCTTGATGTAGACACACATACACACATACTAGTAGTTTCTGGTCTCAGGCCAAATCTCTTAACTATCATAGGCTAAAAAACAAAAGTGTAATAAATATTATGCTATAATAATGTATATTTTTGAAATATTTTTTTATATTTATATTTTTATATTATTGCTATTATATATATATATATATATATATATCAAAAACAATACCAAAAACAATATATATATATATTTTTTTATATAGATTTTTCAGTCTTTCATAAATATATCATATATATATATATATTAACAAATATTTGACAAATTTTCATAACAATAAACATACAAAATATGTTATTTATAAAATACTTAATAAAAAATATATATTTTTGTTTTTAAATATCTAATATATAAAGTTATAATAATTGTATTTCAGATTTCTATGTGTATGTTTAATATGTGCAGTGACAGTTCAGATCAGGTTAAACTATTCTATTCTATGCTATTCTATTCTATAATGTCCTTACAAATATAATAAAACCTACTTTATGTGTTCCTACTGAAAAAGTCATCTGAGTTTCACAAGAAAAAAATCTTTAAAATGCATGTCTCAACTGGACTGACCTAGACATGTTAATGCCTGATTTTGCCACATCATTTCGAAAACATTTACCATAACAATAATCAATCACCTTAAATTAGCCACATAGATAACATATGTTTTTAAAAATCCACTTGGCTGTAAAAGTGGCCATGTGGTGTGAGTGCTGTAAGTTTACACCTCACTGTTCTAAGCACAGGTGTGAGAAAGAGATATGCTGTGTTTTCTTCATGAGTTGAGCCGGTGGCTACACTTGATCTTGCACTCATAGTCAATTACCTCACTTCCTCGGGAAAAAGCCTCTGTTGTTTTATCGTCCTGGACTCAGGCGGTCAATTGCCTTCTTCTAATAACTTTCTTAAAAGAAACCCAAGCAGCAACAGATACTGTGCTCCAGAACCGATTAAAAACCAACTTTACTTTGCGTGAACTTCTTTTTGTCATTGTTCATTTCAACTGTTTTTAATTAATTAATTCTGTTAATAATGTATTTAAAAATAATCTATTTAATAATCTAGTAGCCTATTAATATCTGTTGGCAGCAAAGTATGGACAAAAAAATAATTTCTAGTCGGTTTTATAATGAATTCTGAGAAAGACCTGTGATTTTTATAGTTAATATCACATGATTAGGCTGTAATTATTACAGCTTCACACAGAGCCATTTCACAGAGGCACTTTCAGATATGCGGCATGTATTCAGTCTCAGCTATCATACCAAATTATCCAACACAGAACCCAGCAAATGCATCACCAGCTCTGCCTCAACATTTGAGCCAAATATCCTCAAAACAAAGTTTGCAACAATAGACCTGCTTTGCAGACTGATTATGGTATAGAGAGTTTGCCATCAGCAATAGAGACTAAAATAGATTGGAACATTACATTACACAATATATGCACAGTCAATTACATATATAAATAATATTAATTTACATTAATTTACAAGAAAACACATTTTTCGTATTCCAAACAAAGGCTAATTTGTGAGCATTTAAAAGAAATTGCAATTATCGCCCACAACTTTTACTTTTGCTTTTGGCCAAGAACTTTGATTTTGATGCATCACTAGCAGCTGGTAATGTACAGTTCCCCACATGAGCTGTGTCCATGTAAAAGGCTAATTGTTTCTCTGTGTGTTGTCCTTCATGTTTTAATAAAGCTTAATAAAGCCCTCAATTCAGAAATCTCATTAAATTCACACAGCGTTCACTCGCTCACCAAACGTCACATCAAATGTCTCCTTTGGGGAAAACATGAGAACGGAGGCAACGTTCAATAAGCTTCCAATCAGTTATGATGTACTGACAGACAAAAACTACACAGCCCAAATCTCACCTCAAATCAGACGGAAGTATTATAAAACGGTTTCTCTGCATCACGCTTATCTGTTTTGACTTTGAAAAGGAAGATCCGTCTGTGGCAATTTTCTTAATTCTCTTCCCTCCCTATGCCATTTTCCTGATAGATGGAAATGTTCCCTTTCGCTACATGGAGAGAGACAATGCTGCACTTCGCTGCATTTTACCTTTACTTTCAAATATTGCTATTAGGATAAGTGATAGGAAAAGTAAAAGACGTGCCAGGTGGTCTTTAAAAAAGAGAATACAAAGACAGGCTTTACGGGGTGGTTGTTACTTACTTCTTAAGACTGCTTGTTTTAATGTGTTTTCTCTCCGTCATGTTGAGACAATGAGATCTCCTTTAAAAAAAACAAACAGGGTCACCGTGTCCACGGGCAAACACAACCCAATGCACTGGCTCCAATGTAATCGATTTGACAAGGATGAAAACTCTACCCTCTGGGCAAGAAAAGTGTCTCATTTCAAAGGATATGTTGATTTGAAAGACAGCAGATCTTCTAATTAGATCCTCTAATCTTGTAATTAAGCAAAAGTGATTGCCATGGTGGAAGTGTGAAGCAGATTGGAATGAAATGACTCTGCTGTTGGGCCCATGGCCGGATAGATGGCAGATGTGTTTTTACAAACCTTGCCTATATTTACCTGTTCCTGCAGCAGTCTGTGCTATAGTGAAAATGTAATTAAAAATCATATTGACCCCCTGGTGTAGCCGTCACCTCCATTGGAGGCTGTGTGATGTATAATGTTCAATTTTGCTATAGCCACTTACAGCTAATATGTATGCTGTGGTTTCACTCTACAAAATTGAATTTAAATGTATTTTACCTAGAGGAATGTCAATACTTCGGAAACTAGGGAGCTATTGTGCACTTTAGGGCCAACAGGTATCAGCATATAGAAGAGGAGGCTTTCTATTAAATATCTATTTGGCAGGCATAAATGTCAACACAGCATCACGGAGGGCAAAGCTGTAGTCCGGCCGAATCACTGCAGCAATATTCCAATGAAATAATTCCTGTGAGATGATATTGTCGTAAACAAAATGATATCAAAGTCAGGAACAGAAAGATTTAATCACTCTCTAGTAACCTTTTTGTTTCCTTCTGCATTGCCTGTATGGAGCAGTTTGAGATAAAGGGTGTCTCGGGTTTCCTCAGACAAATCATTATGATTAGCGATTACACTCATGCGTGGCCTATTGAAGACGACAAACACCGGTTGTATTCAATTCAATTTCCACTCAATTTCCTCTGCTAAAATCTCAGGGGCCGTTCTGAAAGGTTTCCACTTAAACATATTAACAAATCTAATTATTTCAAAACCAAGATTTATGATGACAACAGAGGATTGGCAGGTGAAACAAAAGCATTTTACTTGCAACACCAAGGTCACAGGTAAAACGTACACCTAGAATAGTCACTTTGGATAAAAGCGTCTGTGTAATGTTCAATGTCCCATAATTCAACAGGGCCAACTCCAATCCAGCTCGTAGAGGAAAATCTTTTTTCGGCTATCTGTTTATCATTCTCTTTACTGTGGCCACTCCTCTGTCAGTAGCTGCCTCCAGCTCCGTCACAGCTGACACACACGACAGCCTCCACAGATTTATAGTTACAGTACACAGAGGCGGACAGAACTGGGCCAGGGGGAGTGTTTGGAGGCAGGACGGGAAATAAGGGCAACCTTTACAAGCTGCTTAGATTCCATGGATGTTTTGCTTGACAGGTGCGCCTGTGGCTTCGGTGACGTAAAAACATTGTAAAATCACGCAGTTGAGATATGTTTGATCATTTTCAAGCACTAATGATTTTTGTATAGCCGACATACAATCAGGCCATGCTGCTGGCTTTGCTTCTCCTCGTCTGCCCTTCAAACATCAATAAATCCTCGGGCTGCTTCTGCTGCTTTTGTGGACTAACTCGCATTCACAACAATCCAGCATTATGCAAATCTAAAAACAACACATTCGACACAAGGGATTCACGTCGTTCCATTCTGCAAGAAGCAGGGGAAGTGAAGTTTGTCAGAGCTAATCCAGGATAAGATGTCCCTTCCAGGGAACCGTACAAAGCCACGGGCGAGATGGGTGTATTCCTCAGATGCCGCTTTCCTCATTTCCCTCGAGCTTAGGGATCAGTGTTAATTCTTCCCCTCGGTCGCCAATAAACCAACGGAGCTAGACAACATCCCATCAGTTTGGAAGGAGAAATTTGCTCAGCCGGCTGGGGTCATTTATGGAGCAGAGATCTGCCTTTCACTTTCTCACCGAGTAAATGGCTTTGAATTCCACAATGAGCCTCGCGACAGTAGGAGGAAGGAGATGAATAAAATGTCATGAGATGTCTTGTAAGGGGACATATCAAGCAGAACCCCCTGAACCTCATTTTGTGTGGCTTCTGACAAATTTCTGTTGCTTTGAGGACTGACAGAATGATGCTGTATCTCCAACGCAGCAGGTAAGCTACTTCCTGGTGGTGTAAATGAAAACCTTTGGCTGGCTGACTGGAGGAACCCTGCACAGGTCTCTGTCTAATACAGTTCTCACATGAAAGAGAAGTCTACTCTTAGCTTTAGTGCGCGGGCTGGTGAGAGAAAAGTTTTCCCGCTCTCAGCAGGAGCTTTCTGGCCAGCTATAGTTATAGAGACAGCGGGGAGGAGATTTTTTTCCTCAGCCAGCTGCTCTATGAACAGAAATGTTTCTTGTGACTGATTTAATTGATGCTCAAGGACACTTAATTGCTAGATCAAAGAGGCAGGATGGACCACATAGTTTCACTTAATAATAGTGCTAATGTACCTTTTGGGTGAACCCTGCCTGCTGTAAACTCCTGGAAGGGAACATAGGAGATATAGAAATCTAATAATGAGAAAAGCTGTCAGAGCTGTGGCCTAGCAGTTAATACACATGCTCTGATAGGCTGTATGATGTCATTCTTGGGGATGATGCAAAGCCGAATCCAGCTCACTTATATTCCACTCACCCTATTCTTCCTGCTAAAAATAAAAAACAGAATAAATTAGTTCAAGCTGGTTTTTGTTGGTTTTCCATACTGGCCAAACTGTGTCTGGATTCAAAACATTAAGAACATAACTCTTATTGACTTCTATATTATTCATATTTTCTAGATTAGATGATTTATAGATTAGATGATAGATTAAGAATTTATAGATTTGAAAGTAACTAAAAGAAGCTTTTTTCAATAATTTAAATTCTTCCTTTAAAAACAATATTCTAAAATGTTAAAAGGATTTTTTAAAGAAATAATTTGAATTGCTGGAAAAAACTTCTTAAAATTAAGTTTTACCAAAAAGACATTCCTAATTTTTTTATTTAAAAAAGACTGTAAGGTGCTTGGTACTTATACATATTATCAGAGATATAAATTTATCTTAACACATTTAAAAACAAAATAATTTTATCAAAAATTTTATAATTGAACAGTTTTTCATAATTTCATAATTCATGAATCTGGCACTAGCCAAAAAACTTGTCCAAGTTGGGAGACCAACTTCAAACCAGCCAGAAAACCATCCAAAACTAAAATAAATTTTTCAGCCAGGCTCTTTATCATTTCCAATTCCTCCCCTCTGTCCCCATAAATAAAGTGTTCAAAATACCAAAAACAAAGCTGATTACAAACATTGAGGGATTGTTCTCACAGAGACACTAAAGCTGATTTAGACCCCTGCTCACATTCATTTCACGTAACAGTAAATAGAGGAGAACTAGAGGTTTGCGCTTGTCATGGCGGTGCTCCGCTCCTGTTAATGCTGCGCGACTCTCAGACTAATTACTGCAGCATATGCACGTCACCTGCGAGGCCCCCGCAGGCAGTCCTGAAGGCGCCTCCTAGCCCTGCCTCAACCATTCACACGCCAGCACCGCTCCAAACCCCGCTCATCAGAAACACTACACACCACAGCAAAGCGCTCCTGACAGCCATAGATCACTCGCTCGAACCCAGGAACCACGGCTGCGAAAGGAAAGATATGAGAGAAAAAGAGAGTAAAGACAGATTTGGAGACCCTTGAAGCTGCAGAAGAACTTGTTCCCGTTGATTGATGAAAGCCTTGGCCGTGATGGCATCCAAATGTGACAATTCGGGGACATTAAAGGCGCCAACTCTTCTGCTTCACCTGCCGCAGACCGGCTGGGAACAAAGTGGTCATTATCCCACTGTATTCGGCGATGGCGCTCCCTGTGGTTCAGAATCTGCTCAATTATCTTCTCCTCCTGGGCTAAGGCTGACAGGCGTGTTGGCAGGTGTGTCCTTTCCATCCTGTTCACCTCTTCTATTGGAGGATTAGCAAGCGAGGGGGGCATCGACTAACGCTGCGGCTCCAGAGCCGTTTCGGCCGTGCCCTTTCTTGCCCGCTGGACAGACGGATGATGAAAGAGAAAATGCTCGTCTTTGGAGATGGAGCTAGGAGATTAGGCCTCAGGTGACCACAGTAAATACCATGTTACCATCTGTCAGCTAGAAAATAAAATAATCAATGAGTATAATTGGGATGAAGATAAAAATGGCATTGATTACTCTCAAAGGGTTCAAAGAAAAAAAAACACACACATGGAATATCAGATATATTGAACCATGAAACATAGCACACAAGCAATAGCAAAACATTTTTTGATTTGAAAAACAAGCCAAAGCAGGATCAAATGCTGTGCACACTGACAAGCAGAGCAATACAAACAGCACATCCTTTTAGGTCTCTTGAAACTCCGCTCATCCAATCAAATTAGAGAACCAAAGGGAGGAGAAACACTCGCCAAGACAAATCAGTAGATACATGAAGACACACTGTCATTAAACATGTACATCCTCTCAGATTTAAGCCATTTCTTCTGTGCTTTCTTATGCATGAAGGGAATTCAGATCAGACTGTTTGAAAACAACACGTTAAGTAACGCAGGCTTTACTATGCCACAATGGGCAAGGGAATCGTCATGGCGACTGCTTTGAGAGGATGAGGGAGAGGCAGTTAACATGGGTTTTTTCAGCATATAAAACAGCTTCATATCAGAGGTGGCTAAGTTCATGTCAAACAGGGGCTTAGATTTACCGGTGCGGAAGCGGGGGGAGATATGCTTAAATAAGCCCTTGCTTAATTTTGGCACCATGTGTGACACTTGCAGATTTTTATTCATTCTTTTCTAAAGCCTGCTATTTATTTTAGCAGCTTTGTTTCACAAAAGACATTCTCTTTAGCATTCATAGGTAAAAATGACGATTTAAATTATCCATTGCTTTTATGAAAAGTGTGACAGAGGTGTGGCCAACGCATCGGAAAAATGAAAGCTGTTATTACATCCCTCATGCAAAGACCCTTTATGACAAAAAGAACTGCGAACAAGTTGTAAAAAGTTTCACTTTTATAATTGCAAGCAAACGCTTCTCTAAACCGGTTGGCCAAAGTGAAGTGATTTTCCATTTGCCGCAATCCGAGACAGACAAAGGAGTTACTTTACACCTGGTTTCTTACGGCTGTTTGCTGCATTGTTACTTAAAGCGCATCATCAGAAGACGCCACCATCATGTTTACCGAGCCCAGCCTTAAACATGTTGATCGGCGCAACACTGAACAAAGAAGGATGAAATGACAAAAAGAAGTGGAGTGTGCTCAATCATCCTCTTTGGAAATGAACAGGAATAAGGGGTACGCCTGGATGAAGCGATACGGAGGGCCTGCTGAATGGCTTCTCACCGGCACAATTCGCTACGGATCCCTAACGGGAAGAAAAACAACATCTCCATATAATGCTATGAAAAGAGTGACATGACAGCAATAAATCAGCTTAAGAAAAGGCAGGCAGAAAAGAGTGTGACGGTACACACGAAACGGGTCAGGTGAGGGAGGATGTGATTAATACGGGGAGGGGTGCCGGTGTGTGATGATACAGTAGGAGTCTGACAGGGTTGCTGACATACTGATAAGGATTTGATCTATCTGACCCTGTGAAGCATGTTTCTTCTAGTCTGCAGTGTAATTCATATTCAGCCACAGCACACGGCATGTCTTGTTCAGAAAAACATCAAATTGAGGATTGCATTGACCATTTATATTGTTAACATTATTATTGGCTTATCAACACAGTTGCTAAGCTATTATCTAATGATGGTAGCCAGGAATACTAATATAACAGAAAAGGTTTCTAACAAATATTCCTGTTATTCATTATCATTATTTATATATATGATGCTACATGATTTATGAACTCTGCATGCAGTCATCAGTATCCTCTCTTGTGGCTCTAGGATGGCTAGTTGTGTTTATGTCTAGCTGAAAAAAGTGTACATAAGCAAAGATGGCAGCATGCAGGTCACATACGGTACTTCCCGGACTACACTTCACAGCCAGCCAAGTAACTGCTATTGAGATGAACAGTAATGTTGACTGCTAGCCTGTTATATCAACCGTAAAGAAAGGTTTCAAAAGCTGGCAAAGTTATTTCTATATTAACATTTTTGCTTTAGAATAATGTGTACTTATAATTCAAGCCCAGTAAACTGTCCTTAGTATACCAATGCTAAAAAATACCACAGATCTTTTAGAACAACAGTATGGTTACTCAAAGAGAAAGATAACAAGAATGCAAACATCAAGAGTGGGAAAGGAATGCAACAAAAACCACACAATTGAGACAAATGTTTTGTGTGGCGATGCTCTAGCTTTCTGTTCTAGCGAAAAATCGTGCCCACTATGTGAGCCTCCTACCTCAACCTCTGCTGAAAAACCCCACTTATTGCTTGAACAGCTTGTTGCTAGGATACACCAGAGAGGGTAAAACTGTTATCAGAGAGCAGAGAAATCTTCTGAACAGTGAGAGTAGCACACACAGGAAAATAAGATGGTAAACAGACTATGTGCATCAGCTACAAAAGTAAGCGGCATAAAACACACAAGCTGTGACAAGATGCAAATGGACATGGATGCATACTTTCCAAACTAGATGATTTGATTTTGCGTGTAATGTGGCTTAATTCCTTATAGCTACATTGAATATGTGATGGTGTTCTGTGCTTGATGTGCACTCTTTCCAACATAAACAAGTCTTTCAACTATATCTGCAACAGGTCAGGACATCAATTTCAAAGTCAGAGTAAAGAACAGAGAAGAATGCTTGACATTTTACAAACAAGGAATTTTCTGTCCATTTCTGTCCATAATGAGTACAGGCAGTACTGAGATGACTAACCCCTTTCAACGTACCACTAAGTGAGCCAAAGAGCTGCATGTCATACCTAGACAACATAAAGATAAAAAGCACTGCCTTTAAAACCAATTTGTTTCCCGAGATAACAAACCCCGACTTCACCTCGTGTTTCTTTAGCATGACCAAAACCTTTCATAGGACCCAGAATTGCTCCGGCTTACTCAGATTCTCTGTTATACATCACTGCCAGGCTGATATAACCGTACAAGGTTAACACTGGCCGTGTGACATGGTATTTAGAAATGCAGTGAACTGTACAAAAGCTCAATTATAGCTCTGCTACACAGTCAAGCCTGACCACGTTTCTATAGTCACATTCAGATTATGCACATGGAGAAGAATCTTTCTAACCTTTAGATGTTCTACAACTTGTATGCTTGAACCTTTTTCAATTGTAAAGTTGTGTATATGAGTAAACAAACTGATCCAAGTCACCAGAGGCAATGCAAAAAAAAGTGTTGATGTTGAAGTGTGATTTGGCACAAGATGCAACACGGCTGCTGATTAAATCATTACAGAGGATTTCGATAGGCAAAGGTGACATAATTACACAGTACCACAAAAGACGGTACAGAAACATCTGCCACTGCATAGTGAGAGTGAAGATAAAAGGCTTAATGAATGTAAAAGTGTTTTTCTAGTAGTGTATTATAAAACACAAAGCCTGCGAGCTATGCAAATGGTCCCCGTCCTGTGATTTGCGCTGGGAGCTGGCATACCGAGGTGGGGTACAATGCCATCTGCGTCATGCAGAGAACGAGGTCTCCATTCATTTCTCAGAAATCAAAAACAGCCATTTGGACATCATTTAAATTCATGAAAAATTATTGCGGGGCGGATTCACGGGTCTGTGGGGACCTACGTGAGGTCTGAAAGAGTCAAAAATGCCAACAAGGACCTGAAAGGGGTTCATGCAGGACGGATGGATGTGGCCTGGGATTACGGGATGGATGTTCTGATTAAAACTCCCAGAGGAGCGTTCTGGCAAACTGACTGGGATTTTGTGGGTGACGTTTGGGGAAAAAAGGTATGTGACATACGGGCAGTCCGGGCACACAGACAGATCGACAGACAGGCAGACGCATATACAGAAAATCCATGTTAGCTTCATTCCCGTGTCCCGTGCATGTCTGCGGCATTACGTGCTGTACTGTACTCGGTTGGCATGCAGAGAATGCCATGCTGTGCTGGCAAAAGAAGGAGGGAGAGGTACCAACCATGAGCTGCTGCTTCGGTGCTGGGCGCAGCGTCTGACACACGAGGAGAGGAGGTGCGGCGGAGGAGGAGGGAGGAGGGAAACAGGAGGAACGGCATGCATAAAGAGGAGAAATGGGGAAAAAACAAATGGAACTGATAAGCAAGCATTTACAGACAATTACAACAAATATAAGCAACACTTTGAAACAAGCTCACAGGAAAACGACAGGAGCACATAAGTGGACAAAATCATATGCATTGCACATCACAGCAAACGACAACACCACGCACAGCTAAGACACAATGACATTGTTTTCTTTAGAAATGGAGTTGAATATTCCTGTAATTTTATTTGCAGATGCGCTCGGTGCGTTTTCTTTTATGCTTTGATGACTCTTCTTCATCCTGCTGGTTTTGGACTTTATGCTGACAGTTATCAGATTGATGCATTAAAGTTAATTAACTGCTGTTGCCTTACACAACAGCTGTTTATTGAGCTTTTGTTTGGTTCTTTTGTCTATTCCTGTTCGTTTTCTCCATTTTTATACAAATAAAGGTAGCAATGCAGAAGTCATCTATATAACCTGTGTTCTAAGTCTTCTGATCACAGACCCCAATCTATAACCCAAATTAAACATGGAAACACATTAAATGAGTTTGTAAGACCGTTTAAGGGATAGATCACCGAAAAATGAAAATTCAAATGTCAAACCTGTTTCAAACCTGTATGACTTTCATTCTTCTGCAGAAAACAAATGAAACATTTTTGAAGAATGTGGATAACCAAACAACCCTGACCCCATTGACTTCCATTTTAGGGAGACAAAACCACTGCGACATTTCTCAAAATATTTTCTTTTGTGTTCAACAGAGGAAAAAGTCATATACAGATATCACAGTAGAAAACTTGGCATATACCGCATGTGTCATATGGATACAAATCTTTAAGAAACTATTCCTGTAAACCTAATTTATGCGGTGTGTGCCACTCTGAGAACGAAGATCATTTTCAAAAGGTGCAAACAATCACTGCTGTACCCCAAATCAATATAGCAGAACCACAGGACTCTCAATAAATAATAACATAAAATGACCTTTTCAAAATCTTGCCTTTCCCACAAAACCCAATGCAAGTTTAAAAAAAAGGAGTATGAAAATCACAGGGAAATACTTTTATGCCCTAATCAGCATTATAAATATGACACATGAATAGGAATTGAACAGCTTCACCACTATCACACCTAATTAATCATTAAATTATACCGTAAGGCCACAGACTTTTCAAAATGTTGATAGCTCAGCGTAAAGCTGCATTACTGCTTGAGGTAATTCCTCTGATATGACAGAGGAGTTGAGACTGTCTTTCGGCTTTGAGATGATGAAATACCCAGCCTGAAATATGGAAGCAAACGCATAACATAAGGAATGTGTGCCCTTATCCTGGTGCATTACCTTAGGGCAGAGAGCACATCAAACACACCGGAGAGCCGCAATGCCGAGGTGCTCGTTATGGTAAAAACATTAGAGATGTCAATCACTGTAAGGGCAACACAAACTCTGCTCTTAAAGCGTAACTTGGTGTTTTTGGCTCGATTAGATAGGATCTAGTCCTAATCCAGTTGTTGGCTTTGATGATTTGGGTTCAGCTGAGTATTCCTAGATATTTATTAGAGATTGATGAAAGAAGCTCTGCAGATGGTGCTGAGAATATCAAGTGCAAGCAAAGGTAGATGAGTCAGAAGTGCTGCTTAGATCAGGAGATGGAGATCAGAAATGATGCTTTACAGGCAGATGTATTAAAGCAGAAGTGTCATGAAGCAGTGAAACTAAAAACAGAATTATAAGGCAGAAATATGAGTCCACATTAATAATTTGTTTATAGTATTGTCACATAACATGGCTAATTCAATTTAAATTCAACTTATAAACCCAAACTAAGCCAATTTTTAATATCAGAAATTTGCTGATATTATCTGAGGAGATAATAACTTTTAGCAATTCTATACTGAAAAAAAGCTGTCATGCGAAAACGTGAGGTCTCTGCCATCAGGCCATATCAACATACTATGTAAGAGTTAGACCATTCTGTAGGTCTCAATATAAAAAGCTCTCTATCATTAAAGCCATCTATCGGGACAAAAGCACAGCAAGTCCTTTAACATAATCGTTAAGAAGAATTTCTCAGCATACCGCTGGCGTTACGTCCTTCAAATGGGTTTCTACAATCTGAAAACTGAAAAACTTCAATTACACCGCACTTTCTGTTGCCGTTGGGTGGAGAAGCTGGAAAGTGAAGCGTTATCAAACATGAACTCTGAATGTGGGCACACAATACTCGATAGGCGAGCACTTCAAGGACCGAGTCCTGAGATGATGCATGTGCCTACGAATAAAAGACAATCAAAATGAGCAATAATATCTGCAGGTTATTATCTGACATTAAGAGGGAAGTGGAGGGTTTCCATCACTCTTTGCATGCTGTGAATCCCATCAGGCAGATGGTTTTAAGCATCTTCCCAAAGAGAAGCGAAGAGAAAGTCTTGGTTATTTACTGCCATCCAGGGACAGAAAAATATGGCAGATCTGTTCCAAAATGACTATTACAATTTTCAACCTGTCCTCTAACTCTCAATCATCAGAGGAGCTCTAGAAGCCTGCTAAGCCCATTACTGGTTCAGGCAGAAGCCTGTCAATAAGTCTGCTGATGAGCAATAGCCTTTTCCCCCGGCCTTTTGTCTCAGCCCGGGTCACCTGAGGCTCCGTCCTTGCTTACATCAGCAGCTGATATCAGCAGAGATGACAATGGGAACACAGCTTCGTGGCTAATTGCGACAGCTTTGTGTGGCACGGGAGATGACAGAGGAACATGCGTCCAGCGCCCAGGGGAAGGGCATGACTGCTGAATCTCTCTTCAGCAAAAATGCGAGAAAAATATAGTGGAGTGCAAAGTCGTGATAAATTTATCATGGAGTGAAAGCATAATTAAAGCTGTTTATGTAAGCTCCAAAGTAGCCTTTCAGGACACAGAAACATCTTGAAATATTTTCCTGAAAGTATTAAACTAATATAGCCAACATGCTGTGGCTTTGCCAAGTGCATAATGCACAGCCATTTCAATAGCAAATCTATTCTATAATAAACAATGGCAGCACTGAATGATCTAATGGACTTCTTGCTCAAAATGCCTGTCTTGGTAATCTGGTTATGTCCTAAGTAAATGTACAAATATGGGACAAAAATCTGATTTGTTTCGAAATATGGGCTTGTGTGCATTAGGCCTTGCAGTTTAAATGCAGTCTAATGTTCTTCATTTATTTCCTTATGTTATTTCTTCATCAGGCAGCACAGTATGTGAGGTCTGAATGCTTCTATCCGTTCAAAGATATTCAATTATCTATTCTGTTTACTTTGTTTATCTGCATTTTATTGGTAACTGCTGTCTAGTGACTCCTCTTCTGCTTTGTCAGCACAACGAATGGTGTGTGAGGCTTACGTTATATCCCATTTAACAGAACGGAAAATAAATTCACTGTGTTCAGGTTATAATCTGCAGCTAAGTATATTACACATCTGTTTGAATATGATAGACCGGCAGCTTGTCTGAGACAATAATGTGCCGATGCATAAAGTTTATGTTTTAATAAGTGTGTATTCATATAGCTTAGGCTTTGCTTACTGAATAATCTTTGCCTTTCTCAACTAGCCATCTCCAGTTAACCATCATAGACTGTAATCATGGGTCCCATAACAATATACCTCAACATAAAAAAGACTTATTGGGAGCATTTCAGTGTTTGCATGATGCTAAGTGCAATAAATTCTAGAGGATGGTCTCCCTGGGTTGTGTATCAAAGCACTTCAGTCGTTGTTTTCCCTGTGGTAATGCAATTGACCTTTAGTGAATTAGCCTTTTCTCTGCCAGCGAGCCATCTCTCTTTGTCTGGGTTGTATTCTGCTGCAGGAATCAGACAGGAGAGAAATGGACTTCTATCTTACGCGCAAGTGCTTTTGCTGGGCAATTCATTTGTTCAATTCCAAAATCAGTTTACCAGATGGTGTTTATGCAATTTAAGCCCTGACAAAAGCACTTTTCCCTCTGTGTTTTTTTTGCTACTTGCTAAAATGAATTGGATGCCGACTTCATTTATGGTCTTTCATCAATTTCAAGAAAGTGGCATAGAAAATCTTATTCACCAACTTTGTATTAGCAAAGGCAAACATGCTATTAATGAAATATTTGCTCTGTGTGAGGTTACCATTGTTTAAGCGGTGACTTTTGTAGTGTCCGGTTATCTACAATATTGTATTTACAGGAAGACACTTTATGATGAGTGCACTACAATAGAGATAGTGTACTTATAATTAAAGTTATTACAATTAGTACAATAATTAATTATAGCAACATTTTTTTTTATTCCCAGGTGAAAAACAAAAAATAAATGCATAGTTTTGTTTCATGATGCTCACTGATCTACTGAAACACTATCACTATGGAGCACCTACAGTATAGCTGCATAGCAACATTCTGTTACTGTTTAGATGTCAGGCACTATATCTTCTAAAAGATAACATTTAATGATTATACTTAGAAAATAACACCATAAAGACCACAAAGAGAACACAACAGGCCCTGGGGAAAACAGGGATGTCAGAGTCCTTCTTTCCTTTAGCTTTTAGTTTTAAAGATTAATAAATATAGAGAAAGACAGAGAGATTAAGCAAATGTTTAAAAGGAAAAACAAGAAAAAGAGAGATTGAGGACAGATTGTGTTGTCAGGGAGAGAGAGGGAGAGAGAAGAAAAAATGGCTCATCTTTGATGAAATTTGCAAAAGCTTTGTGGGTAAAAAAAAGGCTCTCAGAAATATCGATAAACATCCATTTCTGAGCTGTGTTTAGTGGAGGAAAAAAGGCAATACAAACAGAAATTAATGACATCTGTCCCCATTGCGTACGGGTGCAAGCAAGGCCCCTCCATTTAGCCATTTATTTTTCGGTGTAAATGGCAATTTAGTCATCTCTAAATGTCACCTCCTGAAGCTGTGGAGCACTTTAGCCTTGCGTTAGGGCTTTAATAGATTTTTTAAAAGTGCAGTATAGCCCATTCCATTTCTCTTATAGCCAGTTTATCAAAAATGTATTAAATTTCTAAGTGGCCTCCACCTCTGTGGACTGATAAATTCATGTGGTGTTCCTGAACTATACACATCCACCCAAAGAAGAAATCAACAGGAGGAGGGGGAAATGTGGCTGCTTAGGATCTATTTTTTCTATTGAAATACATAAGAATAATAGGATGCGCTTTAAGGGAAAAGTATTACAAGGGCACTGAATATTGGTTTATGCGGTCCAGGATGGGAAAAAACTAAGGCTTGCTAGGGTAATTTCATACAAACAACGCAATATGACTGTAATTGAATAATATTTTTCCTGTCAGGGCCGTTTATCCAAAGCTAAGCCTGCGAGATGGACCTCTGGAGGATTTTAATGCGTGCGGCAGGCAGCGATGTTAACAAGATTCATTCACCTTGCTAATGAAGAAAGAGGGTGTGTCTCATCAGTATGCGTCATCAGTTCTTTCATTAAACACAATCATGCCGTCTAATCACGGACTATTCATTTCTCAGCCCTTTCTAGATTCTCTCAAATCATCTGCACGAGTCCGTCCAAGATTTTGATTGCCCGTGTAGCCGGGAGCCTGTTTCATGAGTACACAACAAAACGCAGGGCTGCACCTCCACCAATCTGAGCTGTTTTCACTGTAATATAAAGTATTGCCTTGAGGAAGGAGAAAAACAGAGAGTAAAACGATCCAAATCGGTTGCTTCAATATCACGATCATTACAGGCAGCAAATTACATCAGGGTCTCTTTTAGAGATTGAAACCAGCAGCAACATTGATTTAGCTTTCCATCATCTGGGGCCGTATTAGCTTTTGTCTGCTTTTTAGGGTGAGTGGAGTGGATTAGAGTAGCTAATGAGCTTGCTGTGGTCAGTATCGCAGGGGCATTCATATCGTTCAGCAACAGAGCTTGTCCTGCCATGAGAGTTTACTCAATTATAAAATAAGCAGGGGTTCAAATCAACCCAGCACATGAATAAAAATATGCAGAAGTAAATTGCAACGACAACAATGTGGCGATATGACGCTTTGTCAACATTTACTGTGGCCTTGCTCTACACTACATCCCATAAACATAAGTTATTAAAGCTATTAAAGCTAGATTTATTTGTGCATTTAAATTAATAGTTCACCCAAAAATGGACCCCATTGACTTGACCATAGTATTTTTTATTCCTACTATGGAAGGTAAATGAGGTCCAATTTTGGGGTGAACTACTCCCTTATACAGGGAGTGCAGAATTATTAGGCAAATGAGTATTTTGACCACATCATCCTCGTTATGCATGTTGTCTTACTCCAAGCTGTATAGGCTGGAAAGCCTACTACCAATTAAGCATATTAGGTGATGTGCATCTCTGTAATGAGAAGGGGTGTGGTCTAATGACATCAACACCCTATATCAGGTGTGCATAATTATTAGGCAACTTCCTTTCCTTTGGCAAAATGGGTCAAAAGAAGGACTTGACAGGCTCAGAAAAGTCAAAAATAGTGAGATATATTGCAGAGGGATGCAGCAGTCTTAAAATAGCCAAGCTTCTGAAGCGTGATCATCGAACAATCAAAGCGTTTCATTCAAAATAGTCAACAGGGTCTGAAGAAGCGGTGGAAAAACCAAGGCAAAATAACTGCCCGTGAACTGAGAAAAGTCAAGCGTGCAGCTGCCAAGATGCCACTTGCCACCAGTTTGGCCATATTTCAGAGCTGCAACATCACTGGAGTGCCCAAAAGCACAAGGTGTGCAATACTCAGAGACATGGCCAAGGTAAGAAAGGCAGAAAGTCGACCACCACTGAACAAGACACAGCTGAAACGTCAAGACACAGCTGGGCCAAAAACTGATTTTTCCAAGGTTGGGCCATGGATCTCAAGACTGAAATAGTTCATGAATGAGAGTGAGTCTTGATGGGCCAGATGGATGGGCCCGTGGCTGGATTGGTAAAGGGCAGAGAGCTCCAGTCCGACTCAGACGCCAGCAAGGTGGAGGTGGAGTACTGGTTTGGGCTGGTATCATCAAAGATGAGCTTGTGGGGCCTTTTTTTGAGGATGGAGTCAAGCTCAACTCCCAGTCCTACTGCCAGTTTCTGGAAGACACCTTCTTCAAGCAGTGGTACAGGAAGAAGTCTGTATCCTTCAAGAAAACATGATTGAGGTCCGCAGGTTGGCTGGCAAGAAAGGGTATAAAAGAAGAAAATCTAATGATATGGCCTCCTTGTTCACCTGATCTGAACCCCATTGAGAACCTGTGGTCCATCATCAAATGTGCGATTTACAAGGAGGGAAAACAGTACACCTCTCTGAACAGTGTCTGGGAGGCCTCAATAAATGTTGATGGTGAACAGATCAAAACACTGACAGAATGGTAATGGATGGCAGGCTTTATGCAAAGAAAAGTTCTATATTGGTCAGATTTGTTTGGATTTTGAATGTCAGAAATGTATATGTGTGATATGGAGATGTTATATCACACACTGTTTAAAATAAATAATTGAAATGGGTATAAATTTGTTTTTGTTAAGTTGCCTAATAATTATGCACACCTGATATAGGGTGTTGATGTCATTAGACCACACCCCTTCTCATTACAGAGATGCACATCACCTAATATGCTTAATTGGTAGTAGGCTTTCCAGCCTATACAGCTTGGAGTAAGACAACATGCATAACGAGGATGATGTGGTCAAAATACTCATTTGCCTAATAATTCTGCACTCCCTGTATGAAAAATATAAAAAATTCTAGCAAGCTGTACAGAAGACCTCAATAAATGTTAAGATGTGGTAATACAATACAGTATTATAGAAAAGTTCTCTAGTTTATTTGGATGATGATGTGTCCACAAGTGTTGATATGGTGATGTCACTCACACACTCAGTTCTGGTACGTGCGTTGCTTGGCAACACGCAAACCTTGATTCTTCCACTGTTCATCAAACTGTATTTTGCATATAAAAACAGGCAAAAAATGTTTGTCTAGAATATCATCTGCTTGTTAAAAAAACTGCTGTATAATCACATATCATCACACTGCCGTTTGTGCAGTTGTAACGAACATCAGCACGACTGTGATGCACGTTGCTCATGTTCATATAATATTGCTTAATTGGATATGAGATTCAATTAAAAATCTAAATAACATTGACAAATGAATAGCATGGGCAGCATTGTTGAGATAATTGATATAATGACACAAACATAAATACGACTTTGCATCATTATACCTGTGCAGCCGGATGTATTCGGCTCAGTCGCAAATGACAAACACAAGCACGAACGAGCTTGATCCAGGTTCTTCTTGGCTACAAAAACCCAGTCGTCATTGTCAACCCACAGGAAACATAAAGGGGGCTCTGTAATCCCTGCACCAGACAGGCTTGGATACAGCTCCAGATCCTGATAAGATTACACCACTAAAGGAGAGAACAACCACGGTAAAATTTGAGAGAATTGTGAAGGGAGCCAGTACCGACATGTGGCACTGTGAGCCCAGGCCTGGCCCGCTCTCACATGGGACACGGTCCTCTCATAATCAGCAGGAGAATCTTATCAGGCTTGGCTGGCTGCTGGCCGCCTCTATCTGTCTCTCTCACACACACACGGGTTGGGCAGGTGGATGGAGGTCATACCATACCTTGTATGATGTCTGGAGGGGAGGTTGTGGCAGAGATGGTGGTGGTGGTGGTTGTGGGTTTAAGGGTTGTGGTAAGGGCATCTAGATGAAAAAACACAACACAAAAAACCATGACATACGGGAAAATCAGGAGAAAACGAAACCAAATGTGATCAAATCAACAATAATGAGAGACAGATTCGTGTATGTTGTGTGTGTGGCTTTACTCTGCAGATGGTAAATTAGTCCCTAAACAGTAGGTGAACTATCAAGCAAATACTATTCAATAAAATGCTGCTCTCTCGTGAAGTAATTACACAAGTTAATTGTGGGTGTAGGACTGTCATAACATATTCCTGCGTGTGCCAAGTGTAAACATTTATTGCTAATTTCGTCTATCTGTGTGTGGAAAATAGAATAAAATATCATTTAACAACAATAAAAAGGAACAGAACATAAAATGAGATCAGGACATGCGAGAATGATTAGAAATGATAATACACAAAACACAAAATGGGGATGATAAATGATGAATCGTGGAAGATTTTAGGGTTAGCAGCAATAAATTGATGTCTTAGTATCTCCAGTTACACATGTTTGTTTTATCTAGCAGTGATTTGAAATGGTCCTAAATTAGTGACAACATGCCCCACTTGGATAAATAAACTGTATCTTTTTCCAGGCAATACATTTTTGTATAGCCTAGTCTTTAATGTACGTCCCTATTTAGACATTATCTCTTAAAAATACCCCTACCCTGGGAAATATTCACTGAAATAAAAAGTGTGACAACTAGCCCCAGTCACTCTTTTACATCCATGCCAACAAAAGACCATACGGCCGAAACACTCAATGCCCTTTTGTTTTTGCATCGTCACATCTCATTAGTTACTTTTTGTCTATTCTAACTACTAACATTGTTTCTGATTTTGCAATTTGCAGTGTGGAGTGCTGGACACAGTGTTGACAGGAGGCAGAGATACAGCTGGCCGTGACAGGCTTAGCATGTTTGATGTTGGCGAGTTAACCCAGCGTGAGTGTTAGCCAGTCCGCCGCTCGGGGTGATCAGGATTTTGCACGGAAAGACAAACAAGCAAACATTAATGAAATGAGTCGAATGGAAAAGGAGGGTGCGCGGGGGACAGCGATGTTTCTCGCTGAGATAACAGGCGTGAAAAGTGACGCGGCCTGAGCCACTGTTTGCCCGGCGCGTCCAGACAGATACCACTGTGTTAACATCTGTGATGGGGGAAATTGGCCAGCTCTCTTCCCTTCTCGCTTTGTTGTCTGCGCTCCATCAAAAGAGCTCGGTGGGAGCCCAAAAACACTTCCACTCTCTAATGATAAACATCCAGCAGAATAAAGCAAAGAGAGAGAGACAGAGAGATAGAGAGAGTGAACTGCCTCCATCTCCTCTGCTGATACACTGGGATCACTCAGAAAATGGCAGCTATGTATTGCGTGTCATGACACACAATGACACTATTACGCTTTCCTGTTGCACTACGTACCTGATCGCTCTGCAACTGTAATATACTGAATATCTATCAACTCAGAAACGCTTTACTGACTTGTTTTGTCCAAGGTTTTGATGTCTTTCAACTTAAATATATACATTTTGCATTTAATGCAATGCATTTTTTAAAATGCTTTTAATGGCTGTGAGGCAACTGTAACATTAATTATGACTAAACATTGACTAAATTGAACAATGTCATATGACTACATTGAAAAATATCAAACATTATACAATCTAAATATCTATCTTATGCCATATATCTTATATCTATCCTAATACCTATCTTTTGACATTTCTTTTATACAGATTTTTGGAACAGGCAACGACCTATTGCACAGTATAGTAATATTAAGATCTAGCTTTCTCAATATAAATATTTTCATGGTACTATTAAAATAGACACACATACATGTCATAATAACAAAAGATAACATTTAACATTTTAACCTGCAAACACTGCACATAAACTCTAGATTCGATCCTGTTCTAAAAACTAATGAAACAACATTCAAGCACATTAAAGCTTCAAAAGCCCTTCAATTTTGATCCTCTCGTAAGAAAAAGTAAAATATTATACTTCTTTCACACGGCCCATCTTTAAGAAACAGGAGAGGATACGTGACTGCTTTACTGCAATTTCTGACAGTAAAGGTACTTTCAGAGATTTGTATTTTTGGCATGTCCATAAAACACCTCAATGGATCACAGGATGTCAGAGGTAAGTTGTTACCTGTCTAAAACTACAGTGATTCACGAGGAAATCGTGGCAAGGTTTAAAAAAATCCCCCAGTCATCTCCTAAAAGTGCACAGCCATGTTGATTTCTAAACAAAATGAATCTGATAAAATGATCTGAAAAATGTTATGCCTTCCTAAATATCTCATGGCCTATCGCTTTTTTCTACAGAAAAGGAAACAGCTGACCACGAAAGAGCAGTCAAGCATAGCAAATACAGCCTAACAGGGAGTTATAGAGCTCGCTTTACAAGCAGCAGCAGTGCATTTGATCAATATCCACTATAGACTACATTTTCATTAAATAATGTGTGCTGAGCCCTAGAAGCTCAATGCAGAATGAACCGATGGATACATTAATGTTTTAATAAAGTAAGGCAGGAGAAAGCGATCCCCGTTTAACACGCGTTCGGTTGTGCTCCGTTGCATCTCAGCAGAGGGGAACCTTTATTGGCTCCTCTCTGTTATGATCTGTGAATGCCCAGCAGATGTTTGAGATCACCGGTGTCAATAGCTCATTAAAAACTTGGCAAGCTGAACGGATCTATAGCTCGCCGCGTTTCCAAACAGGCTGTTTTTAGGAGGATGTCTTTGCAGAACGTAAAGCGACGTCTCTGTATCTGGGCTTGGGAGCTTATTGACTTTCTCAGCGCGTACCTGCCATGTCATCTCAGCGTGTGTTTATCAAAGCACATTATGAATCATGGCAATGAGCTGGGGCGTGTATGTGCGTACCAGGCTCATTAAACCCGGCCACCGAAAAAACACTGCCGCTTACGCCAATTCCCCAGACACACAAAGGCTGTTTTTACCATCTCACTCTCACTCTTTTTCTCTCACGATTTACTTGTTAAAATGGTTTCATATCTCCCATATGATTCCAGACCAACAGCTGAGTGTCTCTGTGCACTTGAGGATGGAGGGATACCAGGAGAGCAAGGTCCATGTAAAAAAACCAAGCAGATTATGACATTTCCTGGCATGTGCTGGGGTTCTTAACAGATAACACTAATTCAGGAACAACACGGACTGGGAAAAACTGTGTGATTAGTAATAGGAGCTCAGGGCTGTTGATTCACCCATCAGCAACCTTATGTTACGAAATAGCTTTGCATGTTTGTTCAAGTAGACATTTGCTTGCAGTAGCAGAACTAGGAAGGAGGAGAGGGAACCCAAATATTGCCAAGTGTGCGTATGCTACTTCAGGCCTGTAAGACACTGTGGAAACCTCTCTGGCACCTGACGTACATTAACATAAACGCACACACACCCTGAGAACTACTCTGAAAAAATAATCTGTGGGAATCTATGTGCTTTTCAGAAGCATGAAAATGATTATGAAGCATATGAACATTTTTGCTTATGAAGCAAAACTGAAGCATATGAATATTAAGTGACACAACACATTTGCTTTCCTTTGGTGAATATTCAATTAGCATTAGCAATTCAATCTTTAGATTCCTTCACTGCTTGGAATCAATGAGTGAGAGAGGTGAGGGAAATATGAACAAATCTGATATTGGCAGCAGTGCCACAGTGAAGGGTAAGAAATGGAGGGGTTGGGAGTTTGTTTGGTTCTTGTTAGCAATTCTGGCAGTCAGGATGAAATGCATGTGAAAGAAAAAGACATGGAAAGCACTTATAAACAGCATCCATCTAACCTGTGAACTAAACCAGGTTACAAGAGATTGTGACTACAAAACGTGTGATTATTCCAGGACAACTCGAGGATTAAAAATGCATTTAATTTATTTTACTGGGTGAATTGTATAGTCATAACCACATATGTTAGCATATGTTAGATTTAGAGATCTGTTTTCATTCTCAACATACATATTTATTACTGTTATACTCTACTTGCAACTCAACAAACTTCTAATAGTAATAATTTCTTGAGGTGATATCTGTAAAAACATTTGCATGACTCCTCAATAACAAAACTCATGTTGGACTGCTATTAATTAACTTTTTTTAATTGAACTTTTTTGTGTTTGCATACTGTATGGCCATAGTAAATAAAAGTATTCTATGCGCCAAAGACTCATCATGACAATTCATTATCTGAAAAAATATCCATTAACTATCAAAAGATTTTAAAGACATTTATGCACAATTTCTCCATGGAAACCATGCAGAACACCATTACACTTTATAACTTCCTTACTCAACAAACATCATTGTAAAATTCAGTAACTGTTATAAAACCAAACTATAATTTAAATGCTTTTGTTTATACAGTACCCTGCACATTATTTCCAAAGCATTCTTTCATCTTCAAACATCCATTGGGAAGGTTTTACACTTCCTCGCCACTCTAATACGACACATTTGCATGTCTGAATTTACAGCTGACTGAATTTCTGAATGGCAGGTTTGAAAAGCCGCGTCTGACAGCAGCCAAATTTATCAGAGAAATCTGACTTTTAAATGTTTGTGTCACCGATCCGACGAGTAGCAAAGGAAACATTGATGATGCAAATTGAATGAAAGTGAGCAAGGCCTTTAGAATGAAGAGAGAGTATGGAGAGAGGGAGAGAGGTGATTTACTGCTCCATTATTACAACATAGGAATAGAAATAGAGGCGTCGTGGCAACACATCTTGTTTTTTCTCCCTACATATGTTGAGATCGCTGGAGCGAGTCTGGATCTTCCTGAGTTACATGCACTGCTAGAATGACTGCTGTTCTTCCAGCTGTTCCTCCTCAGCACATCTCCTCTGTTACACATGTTGTTGGATATAAAGGACAATTAGTGGACTCAGACACTCTAAAGCTTGTCAGAAATTAGCTTGTTTATCAATCATTCTGCAGTTTGTGGTCTGCAAGCTGGACTGAATTCACATCAGTTGAGAATTCAGGTTTACACTAAAACAAATATCTACTCATGCTTGTCATTTACAGAAGCACACAGGGGATTTGCTCAGAGACAGCAGACTAATGCTCTATTATAACCTACATGCACTGTTTTATTAGCTCTCCAAGGGTTTAACCACTTTTTAGGGTTTCCCAATAAATTTCTTTGACTTCTGTGATGCTACCAGATGATTGGTATTACTAGAAAATGTAAGTAAATTTAATAAATTCAGACAGATTCATTACGAAATCATTCAGACTCAAAAGAATGATCTACTCACAAATCTGCAATGACTTGTGTGCTGCATATTTTTAAACTATAAATGTTTTATAGCCAACATATTTATTTTTGCCACAAATTAACTTTTTGTATGTATTCTTTAAACCGTAATATGTGTATTCTATGAATTTTCATGACATTTTCTGACATTTTCCAACTTTTTTAATTCCCCAAAGTTGACCATGGAAACCGTGATATTTGATCCACTAAGTGAACAAAATCATGTGATGTTTGTTTTGGGTTCAGTATGGCACGCTTAGCACAGGTAAAGGAAGTGTATTGCCGTGATCGATTTCTGCATGTGGCTGTGAGATACCGGAGGAAAGCCCTCTAAACATGGAGGAATTGTTACGGAGAGGAAACGAGAGCGAGGCTGACAGGCAGAGGAGGAGCGCGCGATATTAAAGGCCAGGCCTGTGAAGGCAAAGGTAGTCTTTATTAGGTTAGAGGCGCTCTGTAAACTTGTTACCGGCCGGTATGTTAGATCTCATTCCCCCGCAGGGGAGCGCTGGGATGGGGGTCCTGGAAAAGTGTCTCAGGGAATGTATTTTTCCCCCATAACCAGTTTAGTGCCAGCCACCCTCCAAGTGTTCTCCATCACTTAGCTTCACAACAGTTGGGGAACAAACGCATTAGAGAAAAATTGCCTCTGCAGTACATCTGTTCTGGCGGTCTATCGAGGGGCCATGAAGCTCTTCTAACAAAAACCGAGGGTTTAAAATCTGCTCTGAATGCTTTTTTCTCACACTCGTAAGACCCCTTAAAAGCAACTACCAAAAAATACAACCTGTACTGTAGCTTTAAAGGTGAAGTGACATGATTGAAGAGTTTATCTAATGCGCTGTGGCACATTCACGTCTAAGTTTGCCGATCCAATCAAGTCACATCTTGCACAGATCATTTGCTCTGAACTAAAAATGACCCACCCTGATGTCTCTCAAAACTGATGTGATTTTATTTCCGTGAAACAAACTCAAAGATGGATGCAACAATAATACACAGTCATGGCTGTCTGATAAGTTCAGATTTCAACCCAGGCACCCTCACTTTAAATAAAAACTGTTTCTTTAGACTATGCCGTCTCACACTTACAATGTGCAAGACGCCCTGTTATTGAACTGTGCATTGGCTTTTTATGTGCTTCGGCAAGATGTCACTTTCCCCACTTGACAAATCACATCCAGATCTGCAGAGATATTTTTACATACTGTAGGAACACTCGAAAGTGTTTACTATCTCAACAACCCTTTCAGTGTTTGCACAAGGCTATGCATGAATGCCTTCACAATTACCCTTCCAATATGCCATGCATTACAGTACATATGAAAACGTGTCCTTACAGCAACAGCTTGCTAAACAGTCATTTTCCTGTTGCTTTAACATCTCTTTAAAGCGTGAGTATTTAATTGAACAGTGGCTTGACAGAACGTGTAATACGTGAAGTATCCGAGGAGCGCTGGCACGCTGACGACGCAGGTCCCGGCGAATGTGTCAAGGCCAACGTGTTTATAAAACGCAGATGTCATCCCATTAATTTGCGGGAGAATAATTATAAGACTATAGAGCACCCAGATGTCAGCGATGCTTGTTTTTATGTGCGTGTTCGCGTTGAATATATCTTA
This sequence comes from Beaufortia kweichowensis, assembly GCA_019155185.1. Taxonomy (NCBI): domain Eukaryota; kingdom Metazoa; phylum Chordata; class Actinopteri; order Cypriniformes; family Gastromyzontidae; genus Beaufortia; species Beaufortia kweichowensis. The sequence continues at coordinate 8,513,304 of CM032812.1, read as the reverse complement.
GCATTAAAGCGTTCTGATAAGACTGCGAGCGCATCAATGTGTATATAAGTGTCTGGTGTCGGAGATGCGTGACGCTAGATTAAACAGTGACGACCCGTAGTCTCGTTTCTGCATTAGCAATTCTAATGTCAAACAAGATATGTGACTGAATTACTGTAGATATTAAAAGCAGCATCAAACATGAAAACCATCAAACGTCCTGATAGAGTGTTACATTCAGCACTGTTTTTAATAGGGGAGGGATTTGGGCTCTCAGAGCGCCATACGTGGCTGTGTCGCTCTCTCTTCTATTCTGTTGGTTCAACTGTCATGAAATTCTCATGGAATGACTGCCAAGCTGCTCATGGGAGAAACGTGTGAAAAGCCTGTCGCAATTACTGGCGCATTTGCACTTCGTGCTGGGGCAAGTTTTTGGAACACGCACCGTCGGGGCGAAGCCAAGTTTCTGTGGCGACCCACCGACAGCACGCAACGTTAAAGAGATCTGGGCGAAGGGTTTCCACATGCACAAACAAAAAGTTTGGCTTTCTCAATGCTAAAACACTGTGACAATTATGTTAAATTATGATAGAATTTACTCTGAATCTGAAATGGAAAAGTAAACAATACGGCACTGACGGTCTCTTGTAAGTTCACCTTCCTTGTCAACTGCTATATCTGTTCGCTTGTAGATCCTCATTACGACACAAATCTTTTCTTAAAACAGCTTCGGGTCCATTGTTAGCTTGTGAAAATGGAAGACAGCAATTTCAGCACAGGCTTACTGCGGCGAACGATATCAGAAGTGAATTCCGGGAGGAAAATGGTTAGATTACAACGTGTCCTGAAGGAAAGGAAATGCCATTGAGATCAATGTTATTGACCCGTGACTCAGATGGAGCGGTGGAGTGGGTGAAAGAGGAAAAGAGCGAAAAGAGAAGCTACTCGGTCACGTTGAACTTACCGTACACATAAAGGATGTAGTCATCATAGGATTCGCCCACCAAGTTGGAAGCCACACATCGGTAAGTGCCATTATAAGACTTGTTCAGGTTTTCGATGAAGAGATCTGAGCCGGTGATAACTGCGTGAGAGGGCACGTCATCATCCACCTTCACCCAATTCACCTGTTGAGGCCTAAATGGAGAGATAGAAAAAAGGTTGTAATGTTGTGTAACCAGAATGTTAACCATCACCTTTTGCAAGAAAATGTGAACTTGTAAACATGATTTAAAGAGACAAAACCACCGAGATAAATCATAAATTATCTTCTTTTGTGTTCCACAGAAAGAGTCATATACAGGACTTGAACAACATGAGGATGAATAAATGATGACAGAATTTTTATTTTTTGGGTGTCCCTTTAAAAACTGCCTGTTTAATATGCCATCATCAGCAATATTTGCTGTCTAAAACTAATAACATTTGTGGCTATACACACAAAATGTATTTGTGATGGTCATCAATACTGATTGTAAGATTTGACGACCAATATCACAGGCCAACCGCACTGGCAAACCAAATAAATTTTGGCGAAGCAACAAAAAGACTACAGGCTGTGATTTTCTCTTGTCTGCCTCAATTAACTGCCACTGCAAGCCATCTCCTTTTGTCCTCTAAACACCTGAGCCAGACACAAAACAGCCTATTCTGCTTTCACAGTGATGAGCAGAATGAGCTAAACCCACTGTGGAAATATAAAAGAGGCCCTAAACTCTCACAAGTTTCAATGGCACTGCTGCAGTGTCGTTATTTCCCATGAGCATCTGAGAAGGTTTTCCCTTGTTGTTCTGTTTTTGTGTGTCAGTGTTAAAACTTGTTACCAGCCATTGAAAGGGAGAGAGAAAAAACACAAAAACAAAACCATTCACACTTTTAAAACAAAGAAACAGTTTGAGCTCAATAGCAGTTGATCCTCGGCATCTGAGGACAGCAAAATAACATTTGACGGAGAGCGGCTTGTGAATCTGGAGTCTGAAACAGTATGAATCTGAGGTTAAATATACATGCATAGCATAAACACTGATATGGAAAAGAAGAAATGACCTGGAAAAAGTGTTTTATTGAGAGAGAGGCAAAGGGGAAAACACACAGTGGAGGAGCTGCAGAGAACATGGGGTGAGATAAAGAATACAAATAGGATGGTGAGCCAAAGTCTGTACGGCCTGATAGTAATGACTGCAGCCCTCTCCAAGCTTTAATGAAAATGACTCCCAATTTTCTGCTCACTGTATTGATTGTATTTTCATCTTTATTAAATGAATTTGGGTGGCGCCTCGGCTCCCTGCAGCATTTTAGTTTGAGGATGTTATGGAGGTGGTTGAATGTGAAAAAACATCAAGACGGCTTTTATTACGTTTGCACGTATTGGCCTAACACTGATAATTCACCTTATGTTCATGTGAAGTGGCCCCAAAAGTATTTGGACACTTTGGTCACGCTTAAAAATGTATGAATTTCATCGCATTAACAAAAAAGGGACCAGGTGGCATCTGCGAATAGATGATGCTAGACCCCTTTTCTCAGAAGTAACTTCTGAGCCAATTTGCGATTTTATTTTTTGGGGGATGTTAAAGTCACTTTTCCTTAAGTTCAAACAGGTGTCCTAGCAGATGGAGTTCAGCACATAAACTATTGAAATGTTCCAGAAAGTGTCCAAAAACTTTTCGCATTTTGAACAACAGACCACTGTATACCTTTGTTTTCAGCTTTACAGTGGTCTGATTGATGACATCATTTGGCCTGCGTAACACCTCTTCAGTATGCATGCACATGCCTGATCACAGCTTACTTCCCATACTTCATGATGAAAAATATGCAACATGATTTAGGTTTGTAAAAGTCTTATGATTCAAATAAATATTTATAGTGCTGGAAAACGAAGCCATCAAACAAATAAACTGTCAAGCACTGTGAAAAATGGGACAAACTTAAGCTTTTAAAGAGCAACTTTTGATCATTCTGCAGGCGTTGGTGTGTTTTATGAATTTATGAAATTATGAGTTTGTTTTCTGTGTCACAACCATGATGTATTTCTAGTTAATTTTCCACATAATGTAGTTCCAGTTAGTAGACATTAACATCAAAAATAGCTTTTTAATTTAATAATTTTAATAAAATGTGTTATATTATACAATGTACTGTATATCAAATGTATTAAATGCAAATATTATATTTTTTAAACTTACTTATAAACTAAGTATATAAGAGTAAAGCGAGTTAAAAAACACTAGATTTATTTCCAGCCATGGACCCAAACCAACTACTGAAACATCAACAAAGTTGCAACATCTTACTCTGGTTTGCCTTTAGCCCGACACGTCAGCTCCAGATTCTCGCCTTCCCTGGTGAGACCCACCGGAAACCCCACCTCAATCTTCACCTCGGGTTTATCTGCGGAGAAAAAAGAAAAATACATGAGCGTCTCGTACCCCCGGGCGGCATGAAACTTTAAACAGCCTTGGCTTTGTTCAACACTTATTGGATTGTTCTCAGCCATTTGATTCTTCCCTTCAGCATTGCAATTGTTTGATACCAAATGTGTGCATGCTTTTTGCTTTAACCTTTGGAGTCATTTAAACATAATCGATACACCCTGACGTTTGCCATGTATACAGTCAGAAGAGTCGCAATAATACACGCCATCGTAAATGTCCATATTCTTAAGCTCTCAGCATTGACCTTTGTGCTCTGTAAGTACTGCCCTTTGCCATATCTATTAAAGCGACCGGCCGCTCAATGGCTTTATTCTCCTGTGACCGGCGTCAGGTAGCCCGCTGGCTTTTTGCACCTTGCCTCAGCCTTGCTTCTCAGCCCTAGCTGCTACATTCAGCATGAAATGTGCACTTCTCCTTGGCAGGGCTCAGTTCTTTTCCAATTCAGCTGGGATTAGAGTTCCTGCTGCGTCTGTACAGTGCAGCAGGAGGGGTGACATTCAAACTGACGTTGGACACATAACTAATGCTCCCTCACACATAAAATATCCAAGGCTGTGTGTCTTGACAACAGTGGAGTCATGGGTAGGATATGATATATACGGGTCACTCGCTTTTCATTTGCGTAAACTTCTTGCATAACAGTATTACTTTATAGTCTAATAGGATTTTTCAGTCTGTCTGCTGGTCTAATGACATGATGAAACCTAATGGCAAACAGCTTATGTAAGAAAATCATAGAGACATTTACGGCCCTTGGCATTTAATGGACTAGACAAGGCTGCTGTGCTGTTTCTTTGTTGTGTCTAATATTAGGCAAACACTAAATAGCTTCCTGTTTGGCAGGTAGAGCTTTTACATATGCGGACATGGCATGCAAAAAAAGAAACGACAATCTCTGTGTAATACTAAGTGCTAATGAGAGCAGAGAGCGTCAAAAAACAGAATGCATTACTAGCCTTTCATTAGGCATAAAAGGAACCGAGGAACAACAGTGAGGTGTGCCGAATAAATAAATAAATAAATAAAACAACCAGCACCTACCACCCCCTTCTTTAAAGGTAAAGTGTGTAATTTCAATGCCACGCCAGCAGAAACTGACCAGCAATCTGTTTCTTTGACATAAAAGCATTGGCTTAACCTATGGTACGGTTATCTGTTTGACCACCCAACAGCAGACGGAGGGAGTGTTTTGGTCATTTGTTCATAAACTGCTTTTTTTTCACTACGATTTGGTTATGGCAGCAGAGCAGAAATTATGTGACTTTAACACATTTTCCAGACTTATAGTAGGCCAAGATGTGCTGGCCAACTGCACCATGGTTATGTAAGTGAGCTCCACATGAGATGCATGCTCAGAGGTTCCTGCTGTTTCCTTGGAGGTATTCATTTTCTGAAACTGACAGGTTTTAATGGCCGAGCTATGCCTTCCTAAATCCATGTTCCATTCCAGCTCTGGCTGGCATCCAGCCCTCTCGTTTCTCAAAGGAACCCAAATCTAATATTCTCCCAGTAATGGAGCATGAGATGGCGTACCACAGATGCCCGAGCGACAGCGCTGTGCACATTCCTTGTAGGTAGTGGTTGCTCACGAGTGAAACTTTAATGATATAAATGCAATAATTTGGTATGACGTGTAGGTTTTATAACTTACATAAAAACGCAAATATGTAATTGTTGGTTTTAAGGTAAACAGTCATTAGTATGCATTGTAAGTCTGGGTAAGATACAGACCTTGTGTTGTAGCGAGGTCATGCATAAGGGCCAAGGAATTAGAGCAAATCCACATGGAGAGACTCAGAGGACGAATGATTACTTTGGTGAAACCACGTCAAAGTCTCCCACAATAAACCCACTCTTTCAATTTCCCCGGCTCTTACACTTTGAATGGACCGGATGGTGAGTAAACGGTGACTTCACTTTGACCCACAAATTTCACACTTTCCTGGATTTTAAAGTGCTTCAATGTCCTGACAGGATTTATCACATTATTTCAGGGCTGACATTTTAAGCGGGTTCTTAGCGATCGCTAAATTTGTTGAGTGGTTTGCCAACTTGACTCTTTCCTGTTTGACCTCTTCTATCAACAAAAAGTGATCTGCTGGCCTTCCATCATTCCAAATTACACCCTGTCAGGGCTAACATTTCTCTGGCCGTGATGGACAGCCCAGATTGAAGCGAGAGAGCGGCCCGCTCAGAAGTTCTGTAAGAGGAATATCCACCTGTTTGTCTCAGCTCTATGGAGACTCCTTCCATTTCTGCCCTTGTCATCTTCAAACTCTCTGCATGAAAGGCTCTGACTGAAAGTTTCTTGCTTTGAAGCTTCCCCCGCATTAGCTCTTTCCAAAGCTTTGTCTCCTGGGCACACACGCGGTAAATCTTCGAAAAGCAGCGGCGCTAGCCTTCGGTTTCTCTTTTTCGCTGGAGTATTTCGCTGTGCCGGGCAGAAAGGTCACTCTAATTCTAATAACACAATTATTGACACGAGATACTGTCGTCATCAGCTACAAGTGGCCTCACGAAACGTTTAATTTCCCCGAGGTGCTGAACTGCACATCAGGGGGTGGTTGATGCCAGGCGGTAAAGTGAAACTGTTTGCATACCACAGTCATCAATATTTCTAGCTTATTTAATATCCACACCAATGTTTTTCTATTTTCTATTGTGAAAATGAACTCCATTAAAGCCGACTTCGCTCAATGATTTTTACAATTGATTGTTTTGCCAGTCTCAGCAGCACAATTTGGAAGAAGAGCGAGCCAGACAATGACTCGTGTACCAGCTCTCCCCAGAGCATGACAAAGACGGCACGTGAGCATGAAAGCCAGTTAAATACCAAAGACAAAATGATTTCAGATTTTTCTGTGCTAACTCATGTATCAGAGACAAACGTGTCTTTGGTGGACTGTGTTATTGTCGTTAATAAAAACCAAATAGAAAATACATCAAAATATATGAGTTTACAAAAATAAAAATATGTACTTAGTTAAACTTAATTATAACACAAACATTTTAAATCATACAAAAATGTAATATAATACTTGAAGGGATAGTTCACCCAAAAATAAAAATTATTTGCGTTTTGCTGAAGCAAGAAAGTCATACAGGTTTGACATGACATGAGGGTAAGTAAATAATAAAAGAATATTTATTTTTGGGTGAACTATCCCTTTTATTATCATTGAAATAAATAACATTTAAAATCTGCATACATTAAACATGAAAAAAATATTCAACCATTTTAGTCCTGACTAAAACGTAATAGCATTACACACATTTTTATGATACTGTATTAACCCTGGTATCCCTAAAATATCCAAATAAAACTACAAAACACCAACTATTTACGTACACCAACCAATTACGTAAAGAGTATAAAACCAGATCATTCAGTTCTGTTTCGGTTCCTTTTCAAAACCTTTTCAAATGCTTCTGAAAGGACCAATTGAAAAGGTTTTAAACTCAAATGGAAATACACTATAACCTATTACCCTATTGATGCATAATCATAGATCAGAATGATCTCAACTTTGTGATGAATATACCCAAACAAAAGAAAGCAAAAATCAAATCTATATCTGTATCTGAGGAAGAAGACAGTGCTCAAGGCTGTCCTCCAATCAGAGCCACAATCACCGGGCAGCGTGTCATGGCTGAATTACCGAAGCGCAAAAACATGCTTAATCTTTCATCACAGGGCGAGTGACGCCCGCTCTCACAGGAGCGGGAAAAAGCCTGACTGATTTCTGACACAAAGACAAAAGATAACACCTTTATTCCATCAAAGATATCCCTGACCTCAAGCTTTCGGTGCAGAGATGAATCCGGCAGAACATTTTTACAGTCTTACCAGTGTTAAACATATTTGATTGTTTCACTCTTTAAAGCAATATCTCAGCTCACTCACATTGTACTTCCAAGTACTTCTGTGCCTGAAAGTCCTTGACTGCTGGATGGTCCACAATGCAAACCACAGGAACCCCATCATCTTCCCTTGTGACGGTTAACTTCAGCCAGCTAGTCACAGTGAACATCCTGTCATACGTGACCTCCACTTTAGACCTCCCTGTGAAAGAAAAAATGAGAAACAGAATTCAAATTTAATATCTTTCATTTCCATGAGCATGTCCTTGACCACTTTAAACAAATTGCAAGAGGAAGGCCACAGCATACTTTACATCCTTTGAGCTGTATAAAAAAGTAGATCCCCCAGTGCCTTTTACATATGTGATACAGTAGCTCGCTGTAACTTATCAATGACAAGCGTACAATAACCAGCCCCCCACAGAACCACCTGATATGTACAGTAACCGCACAGGAGGGGCCGTGTGCCTGAAACAGCCCGAACCGTTTCTCGTCAGAGCTTGTTATGCAGCTGTCACTCATTGGCAGCTGTGTGGGCTGTGATGCTGTGTTTGTGCTTTATGAAGTGAAATATAATAGCTGTAGTGGACGCTTCTGACCCACAGCCCTCCTTCAACCGCATCAAGTGGGCATGAAGAACACAAAAGACTCGGAGTCATTGTGTGGCTCCAGACAATAGCCTCACAGCACCGCACAGACCTCCATCACTCAATTACTGCTATGGCCTTGCGGAGACACAGGCGTGGGTGGAAAGAGAGAAAGAGGCGAGGGAGAAAGCATGGGAGAGAGAAAAGGACCCATTGTCCTGTTTGTGTTTTCCTAAAGAAAATGTCCACTTGGCTTTAAAAAAATAAATTAGAAGAATGAGTGTGAGAGATGGACTAAAAGAAAAAGCAATATATAAAAAATCTTGAACTTGAGTTTGATGGAACTGTCCTTCGCTACAGTCCGTATAGTGTGGTTGTGTCACGTGTAACTGGAAATTTACAGTAATGATTTGCTTGCTTGGTCCAAAGGTCTGACAACACAGAAAATTAGATTTGAAATGTAATTTTAAATACAAAATTAAACTGGGTTTGTGTGATTTTTTAAAAATGTAAAGAAAACACTTTACTATAATGTAAGACCCATTCATCCGTTCTCTAAACCTGCTTATCCTCTGCAGTGTCACGGGTTATGATGTCAAATGAATTAGCAGATTTGTGGCATGTTGGTTTCTTTGTCAGTTTATTTTAAAATGCCAGATTTCTTTGGTTTCACTGAAGCACAAAAAATGCTCATTGTGAAATCATGCAGGATCACACATATCTGTAAGGTTCAGGTCAGCTCGAGCAAATGCTGCCATTAAATCAAAAGGAACAAACTGAAAAATAAGAAATGACAATGTTCACGTTAATTTCATTTATACTTTACAAATATATATATAGAAATATAGTAAGCATTTTCAATAGTGGACTGTTGATTGCGTTAATAATCTTATCACTAATTCAATATGCAAATTTTACAGTAAATGATAAAAATGCCCAGACACAACACTGCTGTGTTCAAATCAAGACCTCTCTATTATTTCCCAAACTCCATATTTCTGACGATTCCTCATCTTGTGCATTCTGACTTCCGGCATTCAGCATTATCAGAAATGAATGGATATTCAGACAATCATATCTTGAATAAGAGAAGACACAGAACTCATTGAGAGCCCAGAACCACCTCTATATTCTGTCACAATGCCACAGTCAGTGCTGATAAAGAGATAATCACAGGTCAATCACTGTCATTCAGACATTTCTTCATTTCAATAACATCTCTCTTTTTGAAATGCAAAGAAGCTCTGATTAGTCCCGATCTGCAGCGATACAGTGGGCTGAATATCAAAAGAGATTCTGTCCCTATTGAATTCACCATTTCTTCACTTTTTTTCTCCCTCTAATTTGCTCTCTCCTCTCTTACACAATTCAACACCTTCCGAAGGAAAGTCACTTCTTTTAAAGAGGGCAGCCTGGAGATCTGGGGTAAATTAGTATTTAGCAAACTTTTCTAAAGCTATTAAAAATTCAGAATCAAACTATTGTATTTTTGTTGAGCTTAGTTGTCTAAATAAGAAGAGCTTATATTTTTAATGAGCAGGCCGATGTCGTTTGACAGGAGGAAATTAACCACTCATTGTTTTTTGACGTTCATTCAACTAGTCTTACGAGGCAGGTGTGCGTCAACAATGGAGCAGGATACAAAATAGAAGTACTAAACGCGGCTCAATTTGCGGATAAGAGACAGACGATTATGTGTGTGTGTGAGGCAAAATGAGGCACTACATGGTGGGGGCGGTTAAGTTTACATTCTGGGGCTGTATGGGTGTAACCTTTAAATGATATTTAAAAAAGCCTGATTATCCTAGAGGTAATTAGGCTGAATGATGAGGACATTTAATTAAAAATAAATCCGAAAAGGCGCAAGGGCCAAAAGCAATTTCCAGCCAGTGAGTACCAGCGCTACAGCGCTCGTGTCAGGAGAGCGGCCCTCTTCTCAGGTCCTTGGTTTTTTCAATCCTTCGACCGTTCCGGTACAGAATATTCATGTCCTTCTGTCTGTCTCACTGAGCGGGACTCGTTCATCTTAAACGCCGCATTTGTCTAACTGTCCGATAATATATTGATATTACATAAAAACAAAACACCCACAGACAAATGAACTGCTGTTGTTTAACGGCTGTCGAACACAAGCAGTGAAAACTCACCACTGACTGATCTGACCACTAATTACCAAATGAAAATGTCTGTCCAGGACCCCATTTAACTGTTATGATTGTGGGTAGATGTTATTAGGGTGGCTTATACTGTAATTTGTACATAATACACAAATTGCTCGTGTCTAGACAGCTTTAGCTTTCAAAATGACCTTCCAGAAAATAATGTTCAAGTATAATGTGTTCAGGGATCATTACCGTGCGTACTACAGTACAAGAAGAACAGGTATATTAAATCATACACAGACAAAAGCAGTCGAAAATTTAGATATACTTGTGAATTCATGTTTCTTATGATCTTAAAACATGCTGAGCTGTAATCAAACGATAGTAAAGATAAGATAGTATTGACTCATTGTGTAGTCGTTTGACTTTTTTTCGGTGAATACATAATGAACATATGAATATTAACTATGAAATTATTTCATAATTTTTATGGTCTTACTAAAAGAGTCATTAGGATATTATGTAAAGATCGTGTTCCATGAAGATATTTTGTAAATTTCCTAGTGTAAATACAGTATATACAATCTTTCATTTTTGTAAGAGGATGCAGTTCTAAGGACTTTATTTGGACAACTTTAAAGGCGATTTTCTCAATATTTTAATTTTTGCACCCTCAGATTCTAAATATTGTCCTATCCTAACAAACCATACATCAATGCAAAGCTTTTTTATTCAGCTTTCGAATGATTTCGAAAAAAAATTGACCCTTATGACTGGTTTTGTGGTCCAGGGTCACAAATAAAGAATGTATAAATGTGTCCAAATGTTTGACTATCACTGAGTTTTTGATACAAAGTTGTATGATTGCATATCTTAATATTAAAAAGCATAAGTGATTTGATATTAATGCAATAATATGTGTTGCTGTTTGCAAGTTTGAAAGTTTTACCATTGCAGTCAAGGGAAAAAACTCAAAGAGAAAGAGAAAACAAACCAGCCAAACAAGTGGTTTGTATGTATACAATGTTTGTGACTTGACCCACCCGGTAGCTCTTTGTCTCCCTTCATCCATCTGATGGTGGCGGCGGGTTTGCTGCCCATGGAGGTGCAGGTGATCTCTGTCTCGTTTCCTTCACTGACGATGTCCTCGCGGGACTCTATGATTGGGTTTCCTGGTGGGACTGAGACAGTACAGACAGATTTTACAAGGTGGTCCGTAAATCAAGCACCACTAAAGCTTGACACTGGAGTCACATTCAGCCAAAGCACACAGACAACAAACAGACGGTAAAACAACTTCAGTATAACCGGCATAGTCTGGGCAGTTTCAGCTGCAAAAAACACAGTCAAAGGTCTGGCTATGTGAGACTACACACTGTAATTATACTCTGATTAGAGAGGCATGAGTACATAACTTTTAAGTGGATAACTACACATTCTGACACAGAGGGAAAAATAAACACGTACTACCATAAAATCAAAGCGCCTCCACATCAATTAATGAGCTCTATAGTGTGTGAATACGTAAATGCCACTAACATCACCACACTGATTTGCTGAAATAAAATGCTGAAACACTTCACCTATCTGCCATTGTTTGGACATTTATAGACAGTTCTGACCCAAACTCACATGATTGGCTGAGCCAATATTGTCATGTCAAGGCGCTAAAGTAAAGTTTTGATAACACAACAGAGTCACAGTGTTTACACTGTTCAGGGAAAATAACCCATTAAAATAATAGGCTATAGAAGTATTGAAAGAGATTTGGCATCGGTGTTGACTGTACTATTTAGTCTGTGCACACTTTTGTGCACTTTTTATGAAGAAAAACTATAAAGCTAGCCACAAAATACTGTTCATTTAGCCGTTTTATGAGACAACAGGGTGGCGTGACAAAATGTCCCATCATTCTCTGTGGCAGAAAGAGCATGATAAAATACATTAGGCTTTAATTACACACCTAATGCATCGTTGGCTCCTCATTTTATTGTACTAGCTCTAAAAACACGGCCTGTTTTTGTAGGGTTGTAAAAGAGAGAGGAAGAAATATGAAATGGCCTGACGTTCATTTTATTTTGAGAAAATGTTCATTTTAAGTTCTTTCCTATTTTTTTACTTAAAAGTAAAAATTACGTGACACAGAATCTCCACCATGAGCTCATAACTAATAAATCCAACACATCCAGTTGACTACTGACTATATCTTCATAGACATTTCATAACATGTAGCAATGTTAAATGACAATGTTTGTAAAACTTTGTGCGATAACATTCAACAGAAAATGTTATGATTATAGGATTATCAACTGGTAGAGCATTGCGTTATTGCGTAGTGCAAAAGGTTATGGGTTTGATACCCAGGGAACGCACAAACTAAAAAAATAAAACATAGCCAGAATGGAAAAAGAGTCTGCTAAACGCATAAATGTAAAGATATTACACTGCAAGGTCATATCAACAGTATGAAAAATGGTTAACATTGTCAAAAGGAGACTTCAACATCAAGTGCTTACCTGAAAAGATCTCAATAATCTTAAAACTTTTAGGAATGTGTCAGAAATGTAAAGTGGTTTAAGGACAATGCAATACGACATTAAAGGTAAAAGGCAGGTTTCTTGTTCTCCACGATCAGCGGGACTCTATTCAAGCACTCTGCGTCTGAAACTCTGGAGCTGACGACCAGCCACTCGACAACATTCAGCAAACTCTCTAACATCTAGCTCCCTCCCGCACAAAACCCTGCTCTCGAAACCAAATAATCACTTTTAAGTGCTGGTGATTTGCTGTTGTGTGAAGACGAGGAACACAGAAAAACATGTATACACGCACAAACAATAATTTAGCTGAACGGTTCCACCATGCTACACAGGAGTCCTCACAGGAAGTAGCAGGTGAAGTGTTTGTTGAGTTTTTAGAGAGCTTTCAGCAGCACATACAAACAGCAGCATGTGTGTGTGTGTGTGACAGCAGCTCCAGACTGAAATATGAATGACTTCTTGCTCAGATTCTGGCTTGGCTGTGTCTCAGACCTTCTGTTAGGTGAAGATGAATGGCTATATCTTGATTCTACACCGCTGTAGAATCTCATAAAAGCTGCTTCACTCCAGTGATTGATCATAAAGGGATTTCTCGGGAAACAAAGAAGCTCTGCGTGCCTGTGTGTGTGTGTTTGTGGGCGTTAGTGTGTTTGCTTGTGTGCCAGGTGCTGTAAGGAACATTTGTCGGTCAGAAAAAGGGCTTTGGGTTTGTCTAATCTGATGTGTGTTTTGTGCGTTTCATACTTAGCACAGTGATGTCGGCGTAGGCCTCCTGTGGGGGATCTGTATACAGCTGGCAAACATATCTGCCCTCATCAAAGAGAGACACGTTGGACAGCGCCACACGCAGCTCGTTGTCCGAGAAGTTGACCAGTTGGAATCGAGCATCTTTGAGTGCTGTGAGGTGAAAAGAGAAAGAGAACAGATGATACAGCCGCACGTCCAATTACAAACAACAACAGAAACATGTGAGAGATAATAATTAAAGCAGGATTTATTTCCATCTGAAGGGTGAATTGTGTTTATCCATATGCTTCTTTTAAGAAACTGCTCATAACGGCCACCAGAGGAAACGATTAGACTATATTGTCAGATAAGTTGAAAGGTGCTCCTAGGGAATAATTAAATTGATTTAGATTGCTTGGCACCTTGAAACACAGACGACTATTTCTGGTATCGTCTGACCTGAGTGTGGTATCGCTGGGGTTTGAAACAGGGATACTAGCTTTGGGACCTGGTGTGCTAAACTGGAATGACACCTTAAGGTCTATCATTTCATTTTAATAACTATGAGAGCGTATGTGGGTGTCTTAACTATGAGAGTTTTCAGCTCTGGAAATAAGCACACTGCCCACTGTCAAGCTGAAGTTGTCTAGAGTATCACATATACAGTATATGGGAGAATTCATGCATTGTGGTCTGTCAAAAATCACAACTTTCTGAACCATGCAATCATGTCCTCAATCTATCAAATAACATTTTGGGGTTAAAATTTCTAAATAAAACTGGAGACTCGAAGCTAATTTTACATCTAGCATATATATCCCGAGACCATTCATACTTAACTGACACGCATGCTAGTTTTTACTTTAAACATGACACTTGTTTTATAGAACATTAACAGTCAATGTCATATAAGACGATAAAAAATATTTTTCATGATCATAAAAACCTTTCATCTGAAAACATATGTCCAAGTGTTTGATATTTGCTGTGAAAAAATACAATTGTGCAAACTTTTATCAACTAAATAATAACGAAAAAGCAGTAAATACTCCAATAATTAGGTCTCAGGTTGAGACCTCAAAAAATTACTTTTGTGACATTATAATTGTGTTATATTCTCTTTGATGAGTTACTATTATTTTTAGATGCAAAAAATACATAAATAAAGAGTAAGCGGCCCCAAACTTCTCAACTGTAGTGTGTTTATTTCAGTAAACAGATTATCATAGTTTAAAAAGAGTATGTTTTTATGTTAATTTTTCATATTAAGACTAAAAACAAAAACTCAATACGTATGTTATACATTAACTCCAAAACTAATGTTTCCTATTTCTTGCTATAAAAAAGTTAAGGAAACGTTCCCTCAAAGTGAGCTGCAGATCTGGAAGTCATGCCCCTGCGCAACAGCGAGAACCTCACACCGATCCTAAATTCTGTCTGGAGACAGTTCTCTCCTTCTAATTACGTGGAGGAATGGAGGAATCCTTCGGCCCAGAATAATGAGAGAAGTCCATTAGGGCTTGCTCTGTCGGTGTGGGAAACTGAGAGAGGAAAGTGAATGGTGCCGAGGGAGAGAGATGGCGAAATAGAGATGAAAGGCAACCGGCACCCCGGCACCCCCATCCGCCCTCCACTCCCGGATAAATTCCAGCCCGATCGACAGACCATTTATGACACAGAGAGCACTCGCGCACGCGTTTGTTCTCACCCGCGACCGCCGAGTTCAAAGGAGTGCAAAAAAGAAAACCATGAATAAATAAATAAAGAAATAAATAAAAGGGAAAATAAATAAAGAAATAATCGCGCATCATTAGAGATTTTTGAGCCGATGGGATCATGAAAGCGGGCTCTGATGGCGCGGGGTGTTGATTGTTCTTGGTTCCAGCTGGTTAGCCATGCTCTTTAGCTTTTATTCAAAAAGAGAAAGATAGAGAAGGGATGGGCGAGGGGAGGGGGCACGGTGGAGAAAAGGGGTGAAAAACATATTGGTCTACAAGGACTGCGGGTTTTTTCTGTGCATTGCAAAAGAAAAAGATCTTCACGGTTCTCTAACATCCTTCTTATGTTTCCATTTCACCCACCAGAACGTGCCGCTGCCGTCCCCAGCACGGAAGACGCGAAGACCCCTCCCTCTCTACACGTATCAGTCCATTTCTCACACCCGTTGCCGCACAAGCACGCGGAGACAGCGCAGAAAGACCCTGCTGCCAAGGCAACGCATTTCTCACCTTTGATCATGATGTCAGGGTGGTGTAGGCACAGAGCGAAAATACAAATAAATAAAACATCACGCACATGTTGCTTTTACATCTATATTTCGCAGAACGGAAGCGCGTGTGCGTGCATGAGAGTTTATTCAGGTAATGTCAGCGCTCGGGTGTAATAAAGCCACACGCTACTGAAGGAACATTGAATAGAAAAATACTTCGCTTTTGTTCACAGACCAACAGCAGAGCTGTGATGTCCAGCAGCACTAGTGGTGGTCTTTGTTTTGAAACACCAAGCGACGTCTTTCATGTAGCTTTTGCGTAATGTGCGACTAATTAGAGCGGCCAGCTTGAAAGTCTGGCTGACAGGGGGAGGGCAGGCAGAAGCAAATGATTTAATTCAATTTATTGATTAGGGAAATGTGTGGATTAAAATAAAGCGATAAGGAGCAGGGAGCCAAACGGGTTTATAATCTATTGTGACTGTGCGTCAGGTGGAGAGACAGCAATAATTATAGCATTATGAAAACATGAATAAGTGTGGTGTCAGCTCTAATGGCGAAAAGAGAGGGCAGGAAACTCGGGAGCTCATATCGGTGCAGCGGATAAGAACGGCTTTGAAGGTAAAGAAAGTATGAGAGTGCAAAACAATGCATTTTCAAAATGAACTAGTCATCTGAATGGGCTTGAAATTTAGCATAATTATGCTGGCCTTTAGTTCACCTTTAGATATGAATTTTCAATGTGTTTTTTAAGAAAAAGTAACCAACATAACATCTTTTAAATATCAACACAATAGAATACTAAGCATTAATTAGTCTCCCTCTTTTCCAATCTTGATTAAAAATGCATACAATAACACTTTACTTTGATATTTACTCTCATTATTATAAACATGGCCACAACTCAAATGGATCAAATTAGCTGATTCAACATGATGAAATCAAGTCATGACTTAATTTCACTTAAAAATTTACTTAAAATTAAAATACAACTTATGAATTATGTTTTAAAATAGTGTAGTATTCTATTGTATTAGTATTCATTGTTTCAATTAAGTAAAGGGCAAGGGTAAAATAAGTTTTTAGT
This sequence comes from Beaufortia kweichowensis, assembly GCA_019155185.1. Taxonomy (NCBI): domain Eukaryota; kingdom Metazoa; phylum Chordata; class Actinopteri; order Cypriniformes; family Gastromyzontidae; genus Beaufortia; species Beaufortia kweichowensis. The sequence goes on along the minus strand of CM032812.1, from coordinate 8,496,776 downwards.
GACTAAGCTATTTCACATAACAGATTGAATATAGTCCACAAGACAAGCCCTGGAGAATTTGTATGATGCATAATAAAAAGTAAATACGGTCAATTTTAATTCCAAATGAGAAAAGTGTGAACCTGCAGAAACAGCCAGTTGCCTTTAGGTCATATAGTTATAATTTACATAATTTACTTACAGTAAGTTTTTTCTTTTTTCTAAAAGACAGATCAACAAAGTCGAACCATCCTGACGAAGAACAAAAAGAAGCGCTTTGTAACCCAAATGCAAGCAGCACGTCTAACTGTGTACGTGCCCTTTGCTGCTGCCAGTGTATTTTCGGACACGGCGCCGGACACGGTGACAGCAAGAGTCTGCGGTGCCACGGGAGGTTGTCCCACCCCCGGGAGGGGGAACATTTCTGTCGGCCAGCTACATCCAGTGCGCCGTGGGTGTAGTGAAGAAAGAAGCTCAGCGTGGTTTCTGGTGCCTTCTGAGGGCACGCTGCCCAGTAAACCAGCTTCCCTGCCTGACAAAACCTTTTAAAGCTTATCACCCTAAAAAACCATGCACAAATGCTTCAGCACAATGTTTTTTCTTCTTTCATTTACTAGGGATTTTACAAGGCTTTAACCTGTATTATGTTCTCACAGTCTGGGAATGGTGGGTGAGGACGTTTGGGAATAGTGAAGCTAGAGTCTCTGTCCGTTTAAATTGTCCTTACAAAAAGTGGGCGTTGTAATATATGAAGACAGGCATATATGCAATGCACCACATATGCTGTAAAAAAGAACAGATTAGGTGGCACAAATATATATAGGAAATGTGAAATAGCACAGTGTGAGAACTGAGATGTTTTTTCAGTGCAATGAAGAAACTGACTTATGTGTCCGAACACATTGAGTGGTGGTAGTAAATTTGCTCTTATGTCCTTTGGATATACAACTTGTGTCCTGCAAATACATGTTTTTTCACTGTTTATCATGTACACGCCCCACTATCCTGCTCTTTAGTAACTAGTACAATCACCGTTCCGTGATGCCAGTGCAGCACTTTTCATGTAGAGATCAAAGGTCAAAAAGACACATGAAGCTTGGTGTTTGAAGGTGGGCAGTGCTGTGAAGACCTAAAGTGAGTCATGCAAAGTGTCTACTGCATAAATGAAATAAATAAATACATAAATAAATGTTGCCTTCTCCTCACACTAGGTGGGGGGTATATGAGGTGTGTAAAGAGGAGGAGGTGCTTTAGAAACTCCACAGCGGTTTGCGTCTCCTGCTGAACTAGCGCTTTAGACTGCCAAAGATTCTCACAGTTTGCTTTTTTCTCCACACATTTCCTTCACCTACTGAGAAGCCAAGAACTCAGAAGAGCTTTTACATTCCAACTCTACTACCAGCTCATAAATATAAAACTTGCCTAAATTTAGTCTAAGTTCCAGTGTCTGTTAAATTTTTTCTGCAAAATCTGGGCCACTGCAGGAATACCTAAGTGAAAAAATGCAACAAATGGTGGTAAAAAAAGGCTGAGACATTTCAGTAAGTTCAACTCAAAAACGAAGAAATAAAAATAAATGCTGTCAAAATATTGTTCATTGTTTCATTATGCATTCCACAATATATTTTAATATTTCAATATTACATTTTAACAAAGAACAGTTTTGTTTTAGATTAATAAATGCCCATTGTTACTAGTGTTACTGAACTGAAGCTTATTATAAAGTGTTACTAATGAAAGAGTAAATCATTAAAAAGACGTCACAAAACATGACTTTGGAAATACATTGTAAAAATTAAAAATATTTCCATTGACTATCAGGACTATACTGCTTTAGTCCACAGCAATCCGCAGAAAGTCTGAATTTATGAATTTACTAAATTAATGTGTGATTGCTTCTTAAATGATTGTTTTTGGTTTATGTGTTTAACACTTGGTGTTAAATTGACACCCAAAAATATACCTAGTTTCCTCAACTGCAAATGAATATCACAACAAACCAGACAAGAGACGGTGGCTTCCAGAAAAAATCCCTTTGTGTATGAATGGCTGATAGCCACCCTGATTACCAGCGCTGGCGTTTCTTTTCTCTCGCTCCTGTACTTTCTCATTTCCTTTCTGTTGCTCTTGCGTTCGTCTTCCGAATCTCATTTGTATTGTTTTCCCAGGTTTAATCCAAGAGGCTCCAGGACACATGCTGCTGCTTCTAAATGGCAGCAATCAATTTTGATTACCGGCCACGGTTACTTTGAGAAGAGCCCAACAAAGTTTTATTAAGAAGACGGGCGATAATTACGGCCTTGCACGGACCAAAAAACCTGGAGTCTGAGCCTTGCTAATGATTGGAAGCAGAGAGATAAAATGACGGATCAGAAAACCTTAATCCAAACTCTGAGAGCGCCAGGCACACAATCACTTTAACCATCACTTGATGAGGAAAGTCCCTCAGGCGACTGATGGCTCTCCCGCTCTCTCCCCTTGACTGGAACAGTCTTTAACCACAGTGCCGTTTATAAGGAAGGAGATGAAAATGACTTGGTCTGGCACCTCGCTGAGGCTTATCATTATTTCAGAGAAAAGTGTTGAAATAAAAAGGACAGACCTTTCCGAGGACCGTTTGCGGAGACCTGATATGTGCCGGACTCAATTTAGACTAACCTGGTGAGCACTCTGGAACTACTTAAAAATGGTTCTTTCTGCAACTTTATCGCAAAGAAAACACCATCATCAAAGGTTTTTTTTTTACATATGACATGAGACCGGGTCCTCAATATTTCATAGGGGGCCTGCAGATGAAAACCGCTAGAAACAGACTCTGCTATAATTACCCAGTGCAGCTGTAGGGAAATATCAGAGCGTTCCTGTGTAAGACGGATCACACGAGTCGGAGGCAAATCGTTGGAAAAAAATGCCCTCGATAGTCAGCTGGGTCTCTATCTGTTGCCCTCAAAAGCGCAATGGATTACTCTAATGCATTAACACTTTCTCTCTACTGGGGAAGCTGTTTGTGTACACGTGTGTGTGAACTCACGTCTGACGTCCTTGAAGTAGATGGTCTGTCTGTTGGGGTTGAGGAGCTGGATGACGGAGTCGTCGTTGTTTTTGACTCGACAGCTGATGATGGCCGTCTCTCCCTCCACCACCGACACGTTGTCCGCTACGAGATTTTGGCTTTGGACTGTGGAAAAGAGCAGGAGAAAAAGAGAGATGGAACAGTGGTGAGTGAAACAGATTTTGCTGTGAGGCGGGGGTGAGATGTAGGTGATAGGTTGACGTTTTCATTTAGCATTTCGCTTTCAGTTCATCTGTCTGTCTGTCTATCATTAATGTATATCTATCAACATAGACATACACATTAATTTAGCTTTTTATATTTATCTGCCTGTCTACATCCATCTATCTATCTACATATCTACGTCTATCTACATTTGTCTATATATATATATATATATATATTTTAAAGCTATCTATCCACCCAGCTGGATAGATAGCTATGGGTTTTTCATTGTTCATTGAAAAACCCATATTGTTGGTCAAACAGTACAACATCCGAAATGACAAAGTCAAACTGGAAAAAAATGGTACCACTGTCCATTTCCTTAATGCCGAGATGTTTCGTGCATCAGCTAAACCCACAATCTCACACTTACATGAGTGCACAATGAAGAGCAGGTGGCAAAACACAGCTAGAGTGGGTGTGAATATCCAGCAGAGTGTGAAAGTGTTTTTTCCCTCTCTTCCCCGCATAGTGTGTGCTTGAGATTGCCTGTTTTTTATGTTACACATGCTTGGTCCGAATCCCCTCTCTGAATCAGATCACCATGTGATAAAAGCCGCCACAGCCTGGGAAATGGAAGCTGCAGACCTTGACCGGTTGACCTGAAGTGAAAACACATTCTGCAAAATTTGTGTTTTTGAGCAAGCCACAGGGCCGTTACATTATAAATGAAAACGGCACATTAAGAAGCAGCTAATTCACAGCAGAACTGTTTTCCGTCGGGATAAAACAAAATAAAACGCCCTGCAGCCGCCTGCCCCGCGGAGCTGAGGAGGAAACATGAATGGGCTTTGGCTGGAGGTAAATAAATATATAAATGTGACGTGACTTTAAGACGCTATCGAGTACTAATTTGCATGCCTCAGTTGTCAGGCACCTCTAAACAGCCCTGTCACTTAAAGCAGAAGGGAAGAAAGCAATCAGATTGCGAGATGGCGACAGATAAGGAAAGACAGTTTAACAAAACTGAATTCAATCAGCCTGCCAGTAGCACAAAGTCAAAACACAGCGAAACAAATGAACCTCGTGAGAGTGTGACTTTCTTAAGACTCGTCACACGGGATGAGGTGTGGATTGAGAGGACCGGTTTTGGAAATGCAAATAGAAAGCCTGTTTATCCAGGAGAGGGGTTACGGATGAAGGTTAAGTGCGTGGCGGACGACAGCGGTTGTCACGGAGACCGTGTTAAATGCTGGCCACTCCGTGATGGTTGAGCTGGTGGGTGGTAATCATGCTAAGTGACAGAAGATGCATGGGAAGGGTAAACACATACGCGCGCACATCAGCCGTGTTTGGCAAGCTCTATAGATGCTAATAAAGATTTTACGCTATGGAAAGTGACTAACGCTTAAGGAAAGGAATACCGAAGTGTAACAGTGTTTTTGTGTGAATCACGCTTGTTTTTTCAACTCGATGACCCCAAATTCATCAAAACAACAAGTGCAATGTAAACCTGCACATCTACAAGGAAAGACTGCCTTTCTTATGTTTCTTCAAGCTCATACCCAGGACATCACTCATCCCTCACCCATAACATATTTTAAAGCAACTCTTTAATAGTCATTAAAAAAAGACATAGCAGAACATTAAAATAGGCAGTTGTGTTTGCTTTGAACAACTTTTGGGGTGATGAACGGGGGGCAGTTTTCTTGTGTGGGAAGTGAGGGCTTATTTTAATCATCAGAAGACCTCTCTAGACATTGTATCTTTATTATTTTAAAAAAGTTATGTGAAATCTTTGGCAACAAACCTCAGTAAGATATCATTTAACTATTCATGCTCTAGACTCTGAAGAGCAGATGTTTACACACAAAAGCATCAGGAACACAAAAAATACTGACAGAACAAAACAAACATGAACCACTAGGGTACGCCAATGAGTCAAACTCAATGTGGAAACAAGGCAAACATGTTAATATCGTTCTGGCATGCTCTCTGTTTCTCTTGCAGTGTGTGTAACAGATCAAGTATCAGTAGTTGATGCCAATACATGTGAAATTTAATGTCATTCTATACCAATTTGATACAACAGATTGACATTGATGTTTATGTTACAAGTTACATATTAACAAATTACATGAAAATGCATTTAAGAATTAAACCAACATAGCTTCAGGGCAATTCCATTCAAATGTCAACCTTACCATAAAAAATAAAGTTTTCACCAAAGGTTTTCATCATAGTGATGTCAATATTTATGGTTTCAATAACAATCTCTCTTTTTTATGTGCATGATTTTTCACAGTCAGGTTAAGTTTTGTTTATAGAATTAGCACATCCATAACGATCCATATTTGTCATAAATGGGCACAAAAGAATTAAACTAAAATAATTTAATGTTCTTTGATTACCCATCTCCATTTGTTGGGTATTATTGCTTCTGGTTTGTGCATTTTAATTCACAGAAATCCTACAAAGTATGCTGCACCTCAAAAACGTGTTCTTTTTTGTCACATTCATAATGAATGTATTTTTAAAAATAAATAAAATATGTGCATAGACTGATATTTTTGATGCCTGGAGTCTATCAACAGGGTCTTAAGAAAATATAAACAGATGGTTCAACATATTAATAATAAATACACTGAGTATTTATATTACGAGTTTTGACTGAAAATGTCACATCTATAATGCTTTGAAAGAGAAGTCACATGGGTATTTAAACCACCAAATATTGACATCTTATATGACATCATTACTATGGTAAAAACCTTTATTTTTTCATGGTAAAGTTGACATTTGCATGGAATTACCCCTAATCATAAAGTTCATGATCTCGAGTAACTACTATGAAAACGGATCATACTGTATTACTGGAGGGATTAAACTTGTTTAGACTGTAAATTATTATTGATTATTGGAGCAGCTTGGTTTAATTAAGATAATTGTTTGTGTCACCGGAGCTGAAACAACTAAACTGATGATGAATTCCTATTTAAATGAAGCTTTCATTACCTCTAATGCTCAAGCGTAGGCCATCAAAATAAACCCCCGTAAAAATTTGCTTTCCATGCATGCGTCAACAACAAACAAGGCATTGCAAAATGGCAAAGAAATTTGTGTGCTGTGCATTTGCATAACTTGTTTAAACAGATCTGTGACATTATCTTTGTATTTAATTACCGACATTCAAAATAAGTAGCACAGAACATTGATCATTTTGGTCTAGATTAAAGCTGTCAGAGGACGATACTCTGCTCTCAGTGAGGCAGACAAGCCATTTATATTACTACAGCCCCAGCACCATCCCAGTGGCCCTCATACATCAAATGAGAGGAACACCCAGCGTGCGGGTGTGTGTGTGAGACACAGAACGGGCTAATGCAGGAGTACACTGCCGTGCTGTAAAGGTCAAAGCACTCCACTGTCCGCCTCAATAGCTCATCCTGCCCGCTGCACGTTTTTTAAAGCAGCATGTGTGAGTGAGGAAAAGCACAGCTTTGAATTAGATCTGAATCCTGGTGATGGTAAAAGAGTGAGATCTAGTCCACCTGTGAGCTGAAATCAGTGAGCGGGATACGATACGCATCACTTTTCCAAACTGTAAAGGTCACAGCTCCTGCTCGAATATTACAGTGTAATAGTGAAGAACTCTGTGGTTATTGTACCCAGTTGTTCCGAGGGTGTTGAACTTTTCATGCAGGTTTTTCCTTTTGTGTGAAGTTCCTTTTGAATGATCGCCGAAAGGGAAGAAAATCCCAGACGACGTCTCTTTAATATCTCTGCTGCTCCTTGTACAAAGCAATGAGACTGAAAGAAGATCAAATGGAGATTTCTTTTTTCTTAAAGGTGAAGTGTGTCATCAGCATCGCCAAATGACATTGTTGTTTAGGAGATTTCACTTTCGTTCTATGGAAAAAAGTGGTCAGGATATTTTAAATAAACTAAATCCCCTTTTGTGTTCCACAGAAGAAAGTCATATGGCTCTGGAACAGCACTGTGATTACTAAATGATTTTTGGACGAACTGTTTCTTTACTGCCTACTGGTGTTTTAATGACTTATGGTGAGCTTAGAACTTGCACAAACGATATTATGTCATTGTGGCTCTCCATCTGTTCCTTCCACATGCCAACATCACCCCTTTCAAACCAAGTCACCCTTGTGAAAAGAGCAGATTTTTGGAAAAAAGCATTGCTGGTTACCAGTATGTTGTTTTGGATGGTTGTCTCAAGCATGTGATGCTTTCTAACTGGCTTTATTAACAAGTCTACATTAATCAACCAATGGGACCATCCTGCTTGAGCGGTAATATTAGATAAACTCAGCAGGAGAACAACATCTACACTGGTCTTTATTAGCTTTTAGTATATGTTTCCTGGGAATCAAACCCATGACCTTAGCACAGCTAACACAAGGCAACTGAGCTACAGAAACAATTCAATAATAGAAAAAACAATCCAATAACTAAACTATATTCATATTACATTTATAGTGCTTACAAACTGGCTAAATACTTTTCTTCCAGACTTCGTCTTATTAACGATGATTATTATTACATAAACAAATATCTTTGTTTAAAACCATGAGGTAGTGACACTAACAGGCTAAAGAGTAGGAAGAATGCATTTAATGCAAATATTATTGTTGAAGTTTCAATGCTGGACCCCTGAGGATCTTACAGCTTTTGTTGTGTTTAATTAGTAACAAAAGTGGCTTATTTTACATGCATGGTATGAAGCAGCGTGTAAACTTCTGTTCGTCTTTCTGGAACAAATAAAGGCTCGGCAAGCACAAGACCCTAAACCCTCATCCACAAAGACCACCCCAGTACACAGAGGAGCTGCTCCTCCACAATAGGCAAGCCGAAGCGCTCGCGCAAACACGTGGTTAGGGAAATTGCGATGATACTAGCGCTAATGAAGGGTAAAATGCTGGTTGGATGTGAGCAGCAGTGGAATGTGGCGTGTGGGAAGGGATGGATGGCAGCCTGGTGATTAATGCGTCAGAGAGCCGACGGGGGCCGGGCGCAGCACCAGAGGCCTTGCCACCTCTGCTCGCTCATTTGGAAATCTCTCTCAGCAGAGGGAGAGAGGAAGAGGACTTCTGCCTCTGTGAGTCTCTGCTGCAAAGGATAAACAAAGAGGACCACATACACAAAAGGCCAGAGAGAAAGATGAAAAAGGAATGAAAAGAGAAGGATAGTGGGTGGTACTTTTAATAATGTAAGGTTACAAAACAGCAATTCTTTAAGTCTAAATATTTAAGGTCTAAATATTATAAATGTAATTATATATTTTTAACCTGTTAAGTGTCACTGCTCCTCAGGAAGAGTATTTTTCCATAAGACTCGAATTTTAAATTTTAATAACAATAAACATAGAAATAAATAAAAAAGTTGCTGTAATTTATAAACACACCTTAAATGAAAACATTTTAAAAAGACTTAAAAATATTTGAAAAAAAAAAGATCTAATGTCTAAAAATAAAAAAAATGGTAGTTCAGATCCATCAGTGCATTTTCATGTACATACTCAATTTCCGCTGTGACAGTTATCAGGTCAATTTAATTATTTTTACATTTTAACTTTAATTATTTTAAAATTTTAGATATTTTTAATGTTTAGCTATATTTAATTTTTATATTTTTATTTTATTAAAATATATATAAATTAATATATAATTAATTTAGTCTAAATAAGTCTAAATGCACAATTAAAAATTAAATGTAAAACTTCTTTAAATGATTATCTCCAGATGCTGATAATAATCAATTACAAGTTAATTTTATGTTGAACAAAAAAAATGAATTTGCATCTCTAATGCTTTAACGTCATAGGACACCTATTGTTACCCTATCTGGGGAAAGTGCCAGGTAAAAGAAATGCTGCAGAAAAGTAGAAAGAGACCTGCTCTGCCCTTTCTTTCTCCACCCTTCTCTCTCCTTCCTTTCCAGCATTCCTCTTCTCAGCAGGACGGTGCACTGTGAGGACCTCCAGCACCTGTCTCTCGCTCTGGAATCAGTGAGCTGTGCAGGAGTCACACGGCCCCTTTACTCGGCATCCATCTAAACACCAGATCCTTCAGCAGAGATTGTGCGGGCAGTCCGGTGTGTATTTTGCATTGTCTCCGAGCTCGCGTCCTGATCTAGGAAACGTCTGTGCACACAAGGATAAGAATCCCCATGCAGGCGACTGGAGATTAACTACCCTCCGCCTCTCACATCTTCCTCTATCGATCGGCACGGATTAAAAAGAATAAAAAACCTCACACACATTCACTCGGATGACATCAGAGGCAAAGAGGCAGAACAAGAAGTCCTTGTGGCAGAGACATGTCCTTGAGGTCAGGGGAGGCAGAGCAAAGGCGGTACCAAAGACTGCCTCTCTCCGAAAGAGACAAAACTGAGACAGAGAGATATATGTAGGAGGTTTAAAGAGATAGATCACCCAAATAAAAATAATGACATTCTTACACTTAATAAAATGCTTCCACTCCCCGTTCAAAACATAAAATTAGGATTTTTTTAATTTAATGAAAACTAATTGGGATTGGGGCTGTCAAGGTCTGAAATGACCAAAAATACTTTTAAATATAATAAACATAGTGCCAATATCAGTTATGAAGATACTTTGATTTTTTATTTACATCCCCTGTATTATATATATATATATAAATTCTGCTCCATTAAACACAAATAGCTGGTTTTTCGATGAGAGTTAACAAATATTTTAGTAAATATGATAAATAATATTTTGAAGTAAGCTATCTCTATATCCCCAGCAAATACATTTGTCCTATTTGAAATTACCAGCTATTAACTCTCAAAAGTATCAAAGCCAAAACACTGTTTGTCACGAGGAAAACTCACAGAAATCATCAATGCATTGTGGCCATGTTTTTTTCACTGCTAATGTGTTTAGCTAGCACAGTTCTTCTGGATCATATTACTGTAATTTCACAGGAGCCAACTAACACAATAATAGCACCGCCATCAGCACGGTCCTCTATTCAGCATTAATGGTGAGTGTATGTCTTTGGCAAAAGAGTGTTCTGTTTACAAGCAGAGTTGGAGGAGAAAGAGGGCGAGTGAGTGAGAGAGAGAGAGAGAGAGAGAGAGAGAGAGAGAGAGAGAGAGAGAGAGAGAGAGAGAGAGAGAGAGAGAGAGAGAGAGAGAGAGAGAGAGAGAGAGAGCGAGAGAGAGAGAGAGAGAGAGAGAGAGAGAGAGAGAGAGAGAGAGAGAGAGAGAGAGAGAGAGAGAGAGAGAGAGAGAGAGAGAGAGAGAGAGAGAGAGAGAGAGAGAGAGAGAGAGAGAGAGAGAGAGAAATGCAGCATAAACCAAGCAGAAGGCCATGAAGGACTAGGGTCCTTAACAAGAACTGGGATTCATCCAATACCTCTTGGGAGCATCTTCTTTAGCTCACTTCTAATTTATATCCTAACAAATAACTTGGCAGCGATTAATAACTGAATAGCAAGGCAAAAAATACACAGCCTCTGCCAAGCACGGAGCGTTTGCTTGCGTGTGAGTATTTCTCCTGCGCCTCAGCATGTTTGAGCTGATAGACCGTGAGGAGAAAGGCATTAATCGTAGAGGGCTGCTGGAGTGTGGGCTAAAGTCGCTGGCCGTAATACTGTCTTTCTGAATCATCGCCCCCCTTCAGGTGCAGCCCAGGGCGGGTGTCTAGTTTTCCGTTCTAATGTGGGCTGACACTCAAAAAGAAGCACCATTCCTCCCTCTGTGCTCATGAGGGAACAAGGGCTCGATTTGGTAGCAGAAAAATAAGGGAAGCACCAAAACAAGCTCATCATAACAATACGTAAGCATTTTGTAAGGTGACTGAATCATATGAATTCATATTTTGTACGTTTTAGTGTGATCTGCCTTCACCCCAGTGACCTTAGGGGCAGGAATAGGGGTGAGGATCTATTATAACTTTTTTCTAATAATCGTATGTTTAGTGTGATTTGTATTCACACAAATTAGGCAGTTCGTAAAATTTAAAAAAAGATAAAAATATACATAGAGGTTAGTCTCTGCAAGTCAATTTGGATAAAAGCATCAGCCCAATCTGGTAATATAACGTGATGTAATAAATTCCTGTGACATCAGGCTTAAAGTACCACTATAGAAAGTTTGATACAATAGGAAAATGGTTTATATGTTATGGATATTATAGTAAATCTATGGAGTCTACTAAAGTCCCATGTATATTCATGCTGACATCAAGCTGAAAATGATTGCCACTACTGGCAAAAGATATGGATTGAATTATAATAACAAACTGATTATTGCTATAAAAATAATAAACTAATTATTTCATAAAAGCTAATAAGGGCCGACTGTGATACACTGATATATTATGTTTGCTAAACCTTACTCTACACTACACCTTATTGCTTGTTAACATGAACAGAAAGTCCAGTTCAATCAAAAATGTAAATGCAATACAAACTAACACCTCTCTCATGTCAGAAATCATCTCAATTTCATAATTTCTTTCTTCTATCTGCCAAGTCACCAAAGGAAAAGGTTTCAGCCTGGTTTCAATGCACAGAATAGGCTTTATAAAACTGATACCCCTGTATCATTGAGTACAAACAGCGTTGTTATACTGCTCTATACTATACCTCTCTGAACTCAACACACCATAAGCAATATCATGTCTTCAACAAGCATTCTGTTATCTTGAACCCACGCTCGTCTTTGATGAGCCCTGCCAACAAAATGGCAAAAAAAAAGAAAATGAGGAAGACCACACAGGCGCTGATAAGACATTGATAGAACGGAGAGTTTGAGTACGGTTTAGCAAATGACTTATTTTACCGCCCTCCTTCAAAATACATTCCCACGTTTGAAAGAGGAAATGATTGCCTATCAGGAGTAAATGTTCTCTGTGTAAAATGGAGAAATTCGACTGGATGACACATCAGACAGAATGAGGTGGAATTTCTGTCCTGAAAGTGAAGAAATGGATGATGTTAGAAGAGAAAGAAAAGATGGAATGCTGGAGAGCACCTGCACCGGTGGAAGTTAAAGAAGGAGAAGAGAAAAGGAGCGAGTCAGGCTGAGGAAAGCCAAGATGGGTTTGGTTATGACCAACACTGCTAGCTGTAAAGGACGAGCTATTTGGAGAAATGGGGATGGGTGACACACACACACACACAAAAAACCACAAAGGTAAAAGGGAAGCATTACCTGCAAACTGAGCAGCTCCTGTGAGAAAGAGAGAAAGAAAGAGAAAATAATTAGAAGGAAGTCATTCACCAGCAGAGCATCCCCACAGCGACATGCAGCCAGAGGAGAATCATCAATAATCATCAAAGGTCATTTTCAAGCTTTCATTTAGCATCTAAATACTGATAGCAACAACAAAAATCCATTTTTGGTGAAATGTTTTCAGAGAAAAAGAATAAAATTGTCAAATATTCAAGGACTGAGCAAGTCTGAGCAAGATAAAACATACTGAAGGTGAACATGGACTCCTTATGTCTAATTTATGTCTTTTTGACCAAACTCAAGCCAAAAATATAACCACAAGCCCAAAACATACAAATGTGAAAGTAATATAATGCAATATATCACAATATATTGTTTTGAATAATAAAAACAAAACAAATAATTACAAATTGTGATGCTGATCATATTATATTTCTATGACACCTAAGAGATAAATGCTCTGATTACAGATTAAACAGTGTCATTGTACATTTATATAGACAGCATGTTCCTTTAAATAGCTTTAATGAACTGTGATATACATTAAATTAGGAATAATTTGCAGCTTGGAAATCTAAAGTATAACAGCTGCTTAAAAGCAAAATTAACATAATGTAAATGAAATGAATATTTTTTCTTGAACGTTTTTGTTCTGATAGCAGAATCTGACAGAGTAATGATTTCATGCTGTATCTTCAGAAACCATTAAAACAGCGAGCACCTCATGAATATAATAACAAACAATGGAAAAGTGAAATCATGTCAGCCTTGTGTCAGGTCCCCAGCGAAACATTATCTTAACTTATTCAGCGCTTTCTCTAACCGCCGCGCACTGTGAAACTACAATAATTATAACATGTCAACATCACCTTGTCTTAAGCTCATCTATCTGTGGCCTTAAATGTGCTGCCTCTGGTACACACGTAACTGTATAAAAGTGTGCGATGAGTCAGAGACTGATTATAAAAACTATTTTCCTATTAGCATTTTCACCAAATTTTCATCTTAGTTAATGTGCTAATTAGCATAGATATTTGTGTTTTTGCTAGGGCGTTCGCTTGACAATTGAATTGAACATTAAAACAGGTACGCAGAGATTCACGCTAATATCCGTGGGTGACCGTGACGAATCATCTCTCACTACTAAACGAGATCATAAATAAATGAAACAACAAACAATCACTTACAACAAGACCCTTGTCAAAAAACTATATACAGACCTATAAAACAGGTTTGTTGTTCATAGGCTTGAGCCTAAAATCTCCGCTTGTATTTTATTTTGGAATTCATTTCGGAAATCTTCCTTCACCAACCAGAAAGTCAGGTTCAATAAACATGGCTACCAGAAGCAAACAAGCACGAATAAGCAGACGTGTTTTCGGCAGGGCGCATCAGTAATACATGGGTTAGTGGAGACTGTGTGCCGTGAGAACCTGCAGTTCCTGTATTAGGATTCATGACATGCAGTTTGGGTGCAGACCGTAACTGGTTGATAGCCACAGGGGATCATGGGCCACCCCTGAACTCAGACCCCTGGAACACAGGCAGCACAGATAGGGCTATCCATGTTAAGTAAATGTCAGCCTTCAGAATCTCTCTGCATTGGTTGTAGGCTTTGCCGGGCCCCTGACCGGAGAGCTGAGGGACCGCCCAGTTCGTGTCACACTCTACCTCCCTCTCCTCAGGTGAGGTTAAAATCCCTGACCAGTGGAATGCATTAAACATGAGTTATCCCACTTGAGAGACGCTCCCTACTCCAAAATGATAGGGACATTAACTTTGGGGTCAGCATGCATGAGCTGCATTAATGAACCCTTGTGTCTCATGCACACCAACCTGAGAGCACTTCATCCAGTCGAAAGCCTTAAAGCAAGGCACGCTACAAAAACACTGGAATTTATAGCTGGACATTTACTGCTGTAGAAGAGATTATCACAGACATCTCTTGACCACACGGGATAATAAGATGCGTCGTGCCTATTCAAACCTGCTTTTCGGAGCTCATTTGCAATTTTGCTTAATTCATTAAAAAACACATTATGTCGAGATTTGAATCTGGTTCCACTAAATGAAAACTGTAGCATTAGACAAAGACATTAAACTCAAATGATTGTTTCAAAATACATCACAAAAATCATCATTACAGCACTACAAGGCCAGTCTGTGCATCTGAAACCTTACATAAATGTCCGCTACGGCCCACTCCTGCCCAGCCACAAGAGGCTCGCTTAGTAGAAACTGTGCGGCCCTGAGGATTTTTGGACATGATTACCAGAACTTAACTGCAGTCTTTCACTGAGACCAGGGCCAAAGAGTAGCCCCAGTCCACTTCACACCAAACAGACGGCCTTCACATGTCTCCCACGCAAGGGAAGCGCCAGAGATACAAGCCTCCCCGCACATCTCTCGCACAGGTTTCACACAGTGTGATTGGCCTTATCAAAAGCTCACCTCCCATAGCCAGACGTTTGACCTGCGGCATAAAGTCTGGTCCTTACTGCAGCTGGCCAAAAACTGCCCACTTAGACAGGAAGAGACTACTAGACATGCAAAACAACCAATCACACAAGTTATGCTTATACATTTCTATACCACTTCAAATAAAAATTACTTTGTTTTGTTTTTATTAATACTGTCCTTAATAAGCTATTTCACATAACAGGTGTTTACATAAGATTTATAATAAAAAGCAAATATATAAAATATATAAGCTCAAAGACTCAAGAATAAATAAATAAAAAACCCATAACAATAAATATAAAAAAGTTAAGATTTTTTTTAAATACTAAAATTAATAAAGATTAAAAAAAAAAAAAAAAAAAGTAAAATTTTACAAAATTGTAGTTTGGACAGTGCATTTTCATGTATATGCTCAATATGTGAAGTGACAGTTAACAGGTTATACATTTGTGATAATGCCTTTGACACAACTAATGTAGTGTCACCTTTTTAAACAAACTTTTTTTACTTGATTTCAAACAGCACTTGTGCACATTGTGAATTAACCGTGGTCGTGTCGTCTGAGATTAATCAAAAAGTAAAAATCTGCTGCCTATGTGGTTAAACATAAGTGGACCCTTAAAGCAAAATGATCAGTAATCTTTAAATATAAAAACGAAAATGAGAGAGGGAGAGAGATGGAAACAACACTGGACAAAAAGCTGTAGGACTCATATGACTTCAAAGTCAGTGACAAAGTGGCCGTGTTTCTGAGGATCAACTCTTTGTCCTATCAAGCTTTGATAGGCTGTTTTAGTCAGAGAGGATTGAAGCGTGTGTACCTGAGCCATAATAGGGAGGGATTTATTGTCTGTCTGCCGGGCTGTGATTAGACACCGCTGCTGCCACTCTGATAAGCCTGCTGATGGGAATAGACACTCCAGTGTCCTAAAACCACCTTGGTGGAGCCAGAGAAAGAGGTCACATCTGGCGTTTCACACCATCCGCCTCTGACTTTGAGGTGACTTTTGAGGTTTTTAAACTTCAGACACTCAACTTATTCAGGAGCGTCTTATTACGCAAAAAAACGAAAGCCTGGGTATTTTAGGATTCAAAATTCAGCACGGTTTCTTTTCAGTTTGGGAAATCCAGCATTGCTATGTAACATTCCATAGATCATTTATGAGAAGATTCAATGCAAGGCAGACAGAAATATGTGCCAGCTAACCTGTCATGAAATATTTGGCATTTTCAAAAATTCTGTAAAACCTACCCATGCAGAAAAAATGAATGTAAATGAGTTTCCATCTGTCTGGGCTGGTTTGGTGCTGGTCCAACTGGTTGACCAACAACTAGTATTTAAATCCAGCTTAAACAATGGTGAAGTCTTTTCGTAAGGTACAATGTCTTTCTCATTTAAGAAACATGCATGATTATGGATTTTTAGCATTGAGGAATTTGACAAGTACATTGCAGATAGACACACTGCAGTACTGCAGCTGTTGAACGTGACCTGCTAAGCCTTCATGTAATTAAAAGGTTAGAAGAGCACAGTCATATTTTCATCTCAAAGGGGATTTGATGGAAAGGGCAAGGTTGTGTGGCCTAGCACGGCCCAGACAACACACAGATTGACCTTCACATCCATTGCTTTCTGAACCGCATGCCAAAGAGTTCAGTCAAACACCTCTGTGTCACCCACCCCATCGTCACCAGGATTCTGATCCTATCTTTCTCTGACAGAAAAAACCTCTCTACAATCTGAATCTGATTAGAAATTCTTGAAAAGATGTGACATTTACATTCGTCACACTTTCGCTAAAGCCGACACTAAAGGAAAGCCAAAAGAATAGAACAGAAAAAGGACAATGATAAGACCCGAATACCAAAACTGTTGCTGTTAGATGTTCAAAAGAGGATCTGATTGTTACAGTCGGTTGGTGAAAATAGCTCCAGACGAAAGCCATCGGGTGTTCGGGGACACATGAGAGCGATATAGGGAACTGATACAGCGAAGGGATGGTTATGGTGGTCACAGATGAGACCTGGAGAACAGGAGAGGAATTCTTCCATTAATTTTGAATGAGAGACACAGATCTGCAGTAATTGCTGTCTGATATCTCACCCAGTAGGTCTTGAGTCTCAGGGCACATCTCTGTGGGATCACCTGAGGTAAAGTCACCCCTTCATAAGTAAGATGTCACTCAGAAAAGAGGACTTGAAACACGTGACTGCTTATCATTTGGTGCCATGCTACAAATTGCTTTGTATAGATTGTACAAAGTTCATGAACTCATCATCCTACTGTTGTAGTACTGTATGTATGAGACATAACCTGCAAAGATATACTGTATGATGGTAGAAACTATATGTGACCCTGCCTGTGAAAACCCAGCTAAAGTCGTTTTTCTGTTTTCTACATAAAACCATCCTACTTAATATAAAGAACATTTTGTAAAAATATAACCTTGATATCTTTAATATTGACAGAGTAAGATTATGTCAAAGATTTAAATCATAATGAAATTAATAAGTGAAATCAAACTTTGATCCTCGTTATCTCAGAATACATTTTTTAGACTTTAGCCTGGTTTTCACAGACAGGGTCAGATATTATTCTAAATATATATAGTACCATAAAAAAGAGGATTTTACATATGCCATGACTTTAATAACCCAATGCTTATTGCTTTTGAACAGTTGTACAACAGTCAAATGTGTGAATTATCTCGAGGCCCTATAAATTTTTCTTTTTTTGTCCAATTTTTTCTTTCTTTCTGTGTTTTCCATTTCTTATTACACAGTAAAATATTACACAATACATTTTCCAAGAATAATAATACAGGAGTATTATAGTATACTGCAGTATTTCCTATAGTAAACTTTCTAGATGCTCCTAGATATTCTTATATATTATAGTGTTTTTGAGGTTTACTATAGTAAACATTAAAGTATACTACAATTTATCAATTTACCAAAGTCATTACTAGAAAATAATACAATTTAACCTAAATAAACTACTGTATTTTTTCACTTAGGTAGTGTCATAATTGGTTCAAGTTAACCAGACTTTTATTTTGGCGAGTCATTTCGGCAGTACCAGAAACTGCTCTACTCATTCACTTAGAGACACGCAAATAAACAGATATATACTCCAGTTGTATAATTACTAATGTTAGTCCATGTTGCCATTATTTAGCTCTGCAGCTTTACTTTCATTTACTTTCATTAATTCATTTAAAATTTCACGACATTCCACGTTATATAAATTCTCTCACAGAAATCATAAGTATGTGCATGAAACATTACCGGCAAGGATATATGGAAGTATAAATTCCCTCTTGCAAATACATACAGTAAATGGACTCTGAAAGCAATGAGCTTTCAATACTTGTGCAGTTTCTGTAAGCTGAATGAAATGTTAATCACATTTTAAAACCAAGTCCTTCAACCAAAAGAAAAGCAACAAAATAAACTATAATACAGTACAATCACAGTACTGAGGTCTGAATGAATGACCTAGCAGAGATTGTGGAAAGCTCACATTCATCTACATCTGCTGTAACAAAAACACCTTGGTATATTATTAGTGAATGGAAAGGTCAGTGTGTTCAGAGGTTACAATCACAATAAATACTAAAATGAATAGCAAATGTTTTAACATTATGCGTCACAAAAACAGACAGGGTCAAGGTCCTTCTTAGGTCACTGTAGCAAATCGTTTATATTGGAAATAAAAGCTGACTTACAGTATGCATCATACTGCAAAGGCAGTTAAAAGTCCAACATGTTTTCTTGGTGTACAAGAAATGGGCTTTTTAACGGTCTGCCAAGCTCTAAAATTGGCTCATTTATTGCCAAATACTCCATGTGTATTACTCCCTTACGGTGAATAAAGGACATTTTCGGACTTTACTGATATTTAGTGCATCCAGTGTGTTTTTTTATATGATTAAATATCTGCAAAAAGCATCTTTGTTTTGAATTTCCAAATCTTTAATATAAAATTCTGTGGAGTGACATTTTTAACCAATCGTATTTTACTGGGTCACAGCCATTACTAAAATGGCTGGCTCAGAGAGGTAATGTAGACATGGACAACCTAAACAACATACATTTCTGCCCCCCCATGGAGCTACCCATCATGACATTGACGCAAAACTAAAAACCAAGTGACCAACCAAATCTCCTGTCATGGCTAATAACACAGTCTTACTGCCTGGGGATCAGGAGTTTGTGAGAGCAAGAATGAATGGCCGGTGTGGAGATTAACTTAGTTAAAATATTCTCAGGGTACTACAAGGCTAAAGTGACTACGCTTGGCTGCCGAGAGACGTCAAATTCAGCCTTGCATTTCCGTCAGGCTGCTCGTCTCCATCGCTCCGTGTTTGCCTTTGTTGGGTTCCCTCTCTCTCTCAGGTCGAGCTTTTTACTTAATTAAATCAGCCAAGCCCTCATATCAGATATTCTTTAACAGAATACTAAAACATATCCATTCCCTAATGCCATTACAGGGAGCGGAGGGCAGACAGATGCTTTAATCCCCCGGATCAACCTACACAAAAGACAGAGAGGTTGCCAGACTGCCATTAGCCACATATTTGCTCCTGGGCTGGAAACACCAACCTGAAGCTTAAATTCTGCACCACTGACAGATGTGACAAGCCCTCCCTGGGACGCTCAACAGATGAAAAATCCCCTGTAGTTGGAAAGAAATGACTGATGTTTTGACACGGCACAGTGGTGCCCTCATTTAGCTGGAACGTTTGTACTGTATTTCCTGGTTCCTCATCAACTGCAGCAAAATGCAGCTGAAATGAAGATGTCAATGTGTAAATGCTGAAATTTATTAAAAGAGGCCTTGAGGTGCTGAAGCACCAAAAAACTGCTCAAAACAGGAAAGAAATCTGAAAACATGGCTGAGTAGTTACATAAATTAGCACAATCCAACATTATAGAAGTTAATTAGCGTAAAAAGTAAAAATGCTGTCATAATTTGTGGTAATCTACATATGTGTGACCCTGGCTAAAATGGCTAATTATCAGATTAGGAGCATTAAAGTTTGATTTCAGTAATTTCACTATAATATATATAGCACATGGTATTCTGTCACAATTAATGATATCAGTACTTTTACAGAATGTTGTAATGTTCAGTAAAACACAAAAAATGATGATCTGATTTTTCACAGGCAGGATCCACAGGCAGGATCACATATTATTTTACCCTTTTCTCTGAAAGATAATAGTAGATCTATGGCTGAGTAGAAATTCACAAAGCTGTTTACAATTCTGAACTCATCCCTAAAAAAGCTTTACAAAAGTATCAATAAAATAACTGAATCATGCAATAGTGAAGGGAGAAGTTACATGTTACCCTGGAACTGGACTTACAGACCTCATCCTCTCTGACATTCTGCTGAGCTCTCCTTTTGTGTTTTACAAAACATGTATAACAAAGAAAACAATATGAGTATTTGTACAGCAAGCACTGACGAAAGTTAACTTTAGGGTGAACTATTTCTTTAGGCGGCATACAGTTCCTGTGTTTTGTGATGTGTTTATCAATATAAGTTCAAATATGATCCTCTAAGCTACAGCATTGATGTCTTACTCATCTTTGGCATTCTCTGTACGTGATGCAACAATGATGGAACACACTAACAAAGTACTTTTAACCAGGTGTGGTGGGAAGATGAAAACAGACACATGGGTAGGGTATGTGCCCTAGTTTGACAGCGTTAGAAGGAGGCCACTGCTAAGGCCTATTCCTGCAGTCAGGTGCTTGACTACATGGAGAACCCTACCGAGCCCCGGGCCCATTATTTTTGCTCCCGACAACCCTGGAATAATCCTCTCATTTGCGAGGTCATTGCGAATCATTATACAGTAGGGTTCCATTCCTCCAACATAAATACATGACCCCAGGGATCCGCTCTGCTTCATTGTCTGGGTCTCTCGTCCTCACTTACTGCCTCTCTCACCCTCTTACTTTCCCACTTTTTTTACAAGAGTCCAGGAAAGCGTGTAATTAAATCTGCAGAGAATGCATGGGCAAGAACAAGTGATGCAGTCAGGCAGAATATGTGCATTCCTGTATAGTGGGATAAACAGAGACATGATAAAAGACCAAAAGTACGATTGCACAGTATCTGACAGCCAAAAGAGACATGCTCGCAGCTCCAAAGCACACACGGGGCGCTTTTCCCAACATGCCACGCCAAAGGCAGGGTACACAAATTTTTCACTACAAGGGGTGTTTTTACACATTCCCATATTGAAATTCCTGTCTTAATCCTGCAAATACCCTATAGAAAATAGTCTATAGTCTTGTATGTAATCTGACAATTTTTCAGACGTGATGCGCCACGGAGGAATAAGTCTAATGAACACGCGGGAAGATGCGACTCGCTTCGCTGATTTGTAAACAATGCGAGAATATTTTCATTGGTTTAATTGAAAGACAAAAGTGGCTCAGTAGAGAGAGTTGTGATCCGTTTCATCCCTGGAGTGGCTGCTGCAGATGGGACAGCAGTCTGCTCTTCCTCTACAGTCGCCCCAGGTTCCCGCTGGTGTCGTAGCACTTATATAAGTATAGCAGCTCTGTAGGGTGCATACACGGAGAAGCAGAGAACAGAAAAAATACACTGTTGTTACCGAGTCCCATAAATACTTAATAACAATGCAAGCTATTTCCATAAAAGTAAAAGATGCTTTGAAGACAGATCTGCTCCACCCTTAGGCACTACCCTGCTACAAAGATGACTCATCTGTGTAACGCTGTTAAGTTCAAGGAAACTGTGTTAAGATTTCACAGTACCTAAAGAAAGTGTTTCTCAGGGAATGTTATATTGCTATGATTTTGCTCTTTTATAGCTTATGTTATCATTGATGTACCATTGAGGTATCAACTTTGTCTGTGATTTTCATAAAATTCTATGAGAAAGAGAAATAAACACAAATGAGTCAATTGTTAACATACAGTAAGAGTACAGAGTTACAACATTCATTTTTATAACAAAGCTCAGATCATTTAGACTTGTGGAGGACTGTTTAGAAAATGTTCATAATGCCTCTTAAATGTTCATTTAAATGTTACATTAAAATGTTAATGTTTAAATATTGAAGGTTATTCTCTGTGTTCGATGCTTGCAATCAAAAGTCAGACATTGAGATATTGTTGAGATCTCAGTAACTCTAATTCAGCAAGGCTCCATTTACTCTCAATATAATCGCATTTTATCTAGGTGTTCAAGAGATCTCATTTGTGATTTTTTTTTATTGCGGTTGATATCTGTGGCAAAATGACAAACTGCCTCCTGAAAAAACTCCAGAAGCTTTTCTCATGCATCAGTTACATTTCTATTCCTAAAATCGTCTGAGGGTGCGATACACAATCCTCTCTAAAGCTTTGAGGTGTTTTTGTTTTGTTTTTCCAGAGTAAAGGGTGAGTGAGTGAGTGAGTGAGCGTGAGAGAGAGAGAGAGAGAGAGAGAGAGAGAGAGAGAGAGAGAGAGAGAGAGAGAGAGAGAGAGA
This sequence comes from Beaufortia kweichowensis, assembly GCA_019155185.1. Lineage (NCBI taxonomy): Eukaryota > Metazoa > Chordata > Actinopteri > Cypriniformes > Gastromyzontidae > Beaufortia > Beaufortia kweichowensis. The sequence goes on along the minus strand of CM032812.1, from coordinate 8,474,387 downwards.
GAGAGAGAGAGAGAGAGAGAGAGAGAGAGAGAGAGAGAGAGAGAGAGAGAGAGAGAGAGAGAGATTGGCTGGAAACGGGGCAGCTGCTCCTACAGGAGTCATCATTCATCATCCCCCTCAAATGATCTTCATCTCCTCCTGGTGCTCTCAACCCTAAAACACATTTACCTAGAAGGATTTCTGCAAGCTCATTCCCTGCACTCGCATGTGTGCTTGTGCGCATGTCGCATAGAGGGAAAACCAACACGCGTGCTTTGGTCCTCACTTTCTGTGCCACAAAATGAATGCCTGTGATGCTGACCAGTATCGCTGTCCGATGCGTTTAAAACAAGCATCCGAGACGATGGAAATTAATTGTCAGCTGTTGTTTTAAACCACCCCAAGTTTTCAATTAATTTACTGACATTTAGCTACAAAAGAACTGATTAAGGAGAAAAGGTTACATTCGAGCGGGAGCTTTCCGATGGAATCAAGCGCTGCTGACGTGATACCCGGCCAGCTCCGTTATTTAGATGGAAATGTGTCTTTGAATAAAGAACAAATATATCGCTCTCGAGATTCAACCAGTCATGTGAACAAATCGTCCCGCCGCCGCGCATCACATCATTGGAAGCAGACGGTTGATTGTGCATGCTTGCCGTTCCATCTGAAGTGCTGCTTCATTGCTATTATACAGACGGCATTTTTCAAGAATATTTACTCTCTGCCTCAGGATTGCATCTGAATATTGAACTCTTCCATGCGAATGCCAAGGCAACAAGGTTAAAGAGCTGGATGTGCTGGATGCAAGAAAGAAATGAAGCTTGCAGAAAAATGATTGCAATGTGGCTATAATACTGGACTAACTGCAGGTGCATTTGTTGCATTGCTATTTTTTTTTGAATGACTGGCATTATTGTTGGTGCAATGGTGCAACAAAAACTCACTATTTAGCTAATGCCAACAGTAAACAGCAAATTGGCAATTTAAATAATATTACGAGTTGATGGTTTGCACATATGTCTCAACATACCAAGATGGCTCAACAATGTTGTCAAAGGCTATAGCGCAGTCAGTGGTCTGTTACCCATTTTGGGTGACATAAGGTTTATATTTACAAAAAAGTGTCACGGGCCAGTGCAACTCCATTCAGACATTGTCCAAGAGACAAAATCGGCATACACAGCTGCCACTAATCAATAGTGTCCATACAGACATGGCTGTGTGCACCTGCCATATTGGCACATTATGCTTCCCCATAATTTAATTTGCTACTCTATCCCATTTCCATGGGCTGTCATATATTTACATGGGAAAAAATGGTTGCTTTGGAAAAAAACACAATATCTCTGAGTGGGTGAGAGATGCTTTACAGTAAAGAAAAATCAATAGTGAAATAAACTCAATATGTCAAATGTTTCTAAAGAACAATGACAATAAATGTAGATCACATGGAGATTTTTGCTTATGCCTCCTGTTTCTCTTCTATGAAAAGACTAAAGTAACTGCTTATATCTCCTCCAGATTTTCTCAAAAATCATTGTTTCACACTGTACTCACATTTTCTAATATGCCATATACTGTATAAGTCTGCAACCAAGCATTAAAGATTTAAGTATGAACCCAAAAACAATGGGTTATCTTATTTTACACCTTGGTTTTAACAACATAGTCTCATAAAAGTCCCATGATTCGCTGGCATACAGCATCAAATTAGGAAACCTAAATCATGTTCAATCATTAATCTAGGCCAATATTAACAGTATTAAACATAAAACAAGATAACCCAGGACAACCTTTATCCAGGGTTAAAACTGACATGGAAAACCTCTAAAGATTTCTTGTTACTGTCCATGTGAATTGTACAGACCTCTACTCTTACTCTATGTCTGAACAATGCGTATCAATTTTTATTTCTCTATGGGGATTTTATGAAAAACATCCGAGACAAGTTGATACTTTAATGAAACACAAGCATGTTGGGGAGAATTGAAAAATGGTTCAAGAAATAAGAAATGGAATAACAGTGATATCTCAATCAGAAAGAGAGCCGGTGTCATTTGGAATTGGATTATGGGGAAAGTCGATAGCAAACAAACAGCTTTTGCGGTTAAAGCGTAACTTACAAAAGGCATTAAGATTAGAGAGGGTGATAAAAATGGAGTGATTCAGAGTTCTTTTTGTCTTGGGAGTGTTACTAAAGAGACTGCCAACATTGTTAAAGGCCGTTGTAGGATTTCCATATACTGTGCCGCAAGCCGCATGGATTTTTTCCAATGCTTTATTCCTGGAGTCTGCGTGTTGAGGTAGGCTAACGTAAACGCTAAGTGACTGATAAGGTGTCAGTGTTTGACAACGCCGTGGGTTGCTTACATAACCCACGTCTGAAGTGTCATTCTGCTTTATTTCTTTCCACTCTCACGCTCCATCTCTCAGCTTCCTGTCTCTCTGTAGAATGAGAGGGTGAAAAACAGCTTCATCTTTCTCTTCCCACAAATCAGTGCGGTGACCAGAGATCATCTTTTCTAATGTCGTCTCTCTTCATCTAAAGCTGACACACACTCAGCGTACTGTGGGCCATTTGTCCCATAAAGGTCATGACAGTGTGAATAACACTGAATCGCTTCCTATAAGTCTCACTTTTAGAATACGATAACCAATAGAGCAGACTTTAGTCATAAACATTCTGGAGAGGATTCTTTCTTTCCATCCTGTATTTCTGGTCTCTATCCACGTCCTCTCACCTGAACCCCCCCTCCCCTTCGCTGCACCTGGGGTCCTCAGAAACACAGTCCAGGGATTGCATCCCAGGGTGGTAACATCCATCAACCCTGACACCAATCATCGGAAACCCCCACAAAATGCTTCCTCCAATTTGTTTGCTATTTCAATGTGTTTCAGCGAAGCTTCCATCACAGCTGTCACAACCACCTGCTACCTATTCCACAGAGCATGGAAGAAACAGAGGAGGGAGAGTTTAAAATCAGACCTGAATTTCTAATTTTCAGCCATTATTTTTACCCATAAAAACCTGTTTTGTACAAACGCTCCTCCTTGGATGTCACAGCTGTCGACGGCGGCTGCAGGTGAAATCAGACAGCATCGCTAACAGATGCATCTGCTACAAAGCACCTGAATTGTGCACGCATTACCTAAAGTCAACAGCAAGTCCAAATTGACCCAGTTTGCTGCATTAATACATGATCTCAGGCTTTCTAATATTCCTGTATTTATCAGAGTACCTGTAGCTCAACTGGTAGGGGATTGCTTTAGCTGCACAAAGGTGATGGGTTTGAATCAAAGTAATAACTGATAAAATAGCATAAATGCACAGTAAGTGGACAAAAAGCATCTGCCTAAATGAATAAATGCATTTCAAAGAAATGTTAAACTTTTAAATCTTTAATCAGAAATAATGCAACAATGCTCATTCTTGTATTTTTTATTAGGCATGGGCAGAGAAAAGTATAGTCCAATTGCTATTTAGGCAATTTCTAAAATCTAAAAGTATTTTGCAATTATTCAGTGTTGTGTTACAGCATTAATGGTTAATTTAGTGGTTGGTTTCACTTTTGGGGATGGATTTTGAGCCCAAAACCCCCCACAAAACGGTTCTTAAAACAGTCACAGTTGTATTTTAGGAGGGTAGTAGTCCTGCACAATCAACTGTAAACCTGAATGCAGGTCTATCTTGAATCTTGTATGGAACGCCCCCACACGATCAGTTCCTGATGGATAAAATCAAGCCCTTTCCAATCAGGTCCTGACAAATATTCAAGCAATTGGACTTAGGAAAATTTTACTCGGCTGATGATAAAAAGGTTAAAAATTCCACCAACTTTCATTTAAGGAGACACTGGCCATATCTAGGAACCAGAAATCAGAGTGACTTGAGAATATATTTACATTTATTTTAGCAGATGCTTTACCCAACATGACTTACAGTGCATTACCGCCATACAATTAACAGTATGTGTGTTCCCTGGGTATCAAACCCACAACCTCTTTCAGCTGACCTACAGTAGTGGGAAATTTTGCATGGGCAAGTAATACTTAATTTTTTTTCTGCAAAAAATGATGACATTAAATGCTAGTTTAACTCAGAAATATGTTACATTTAAGAAGTGGCTTTTTACATAGCTTTTTAGTAGCTGAAAATGCAAAATATAACCCAGCTAGATCCCACCTACAGTAACCACAAAAATGCTTTTAAATCTATATGAAAACTCATTTCTCCTGATAGCTCAACATAAAAGGTATAAGATTCAGATATACAGGCCTATACTGATTTGTCATTACAGCGTGAAGATCAAAGCTGGACTGCTTTAAAATGAATCGGTTTTACAGAAACTCATCATGTACTTTGATAAATAACAAGCAGAGGATTGGACAATTTAGAATAAACTGTATGAATCTCTATTCTTAGCCAGCAAAGCATGATCTCCAAAGAAACCACACTGTTTCACATTAGAAGTCCTGTACCCCCCAGTGTCCATATTCATCAGAAATGATTGCTTGTGGAAGGCTTACCAGCCACACACACACACACACACACACGCAAACACACACTTTGAGCTGGGGCAGGCTGATGCAATCTACCCGAGTCTTCTCTTACTCAAAGGATATTTTCTCTGTACGTGTGTGTGTGTATTCGAGCAGAGCAGTGGGAATCTGACAGTGGTCTGACATTGCAGTGGTCTTCTGCTAGAAACGCCCCCACCCCTCCCACCCCACCTCCTTCAACCTCCATCTCATGCCTGTCCTTGAGACCCAGACAAAACATCCAGTGCTGAATTTGAGTCAATCAAACGTCAACACGTGCTCGGCCCTTGACAAGACATGACACCACATGCTAATGGCTTTCACCTGAGACAGTGGCTCTCGCTCCCGTAGGCCCGGGAACCTCATTTCAATGACAACCATCCAGCAAACAGTAAGCCAAACATGGACATCAGACATGCAACCTCATGGCTTCCAGACTAAGATCGATCAGGCACTACCTGGCGAGTCCCTGAACTTTCACTTTTGACTTTCCACCCCATTAGCCTGAAGAACTCTGTTCAGAAACGGTCCATTCAGCAAGAGTCTGATGACTTCACATTAGACATCCTCAATAAGACACGAATGGATGAGTCTCCAGATTCGAGTTCATAATTGGAAATTAAGAGTGCCTTAATATCCCCTTACGTTCACAATCGCTGAAGATATTTAAGGTTTTTATAATCAAAAACTAAATTGTAACTTTCAGAATCAAACATCCATTAAAAGCTAGAAAAAGTGTGAAAAATGACTAATTCTCAACTTCTGCAACTTTCTGACATCAGACGGATACATACTACATAAACCAACGTCATCTATTACATTACTGACTTTTATTATGTAAGGTAATAATGAGAAAACTGGAGAGGCACTGTTGTTTTTAAACACTAAAAAACATATTTTAAGAGTAAAATGTGGGAAAGTCTGACAAACATTAAGCTATTCCTGGCTGTGTGGCAGGTGCTACGTATCTTTAAGGATCTCAACGATAGGAAAGGCTGAATTTTATTTTTAACAAGGTCCCCGATTACTTTATTGTGACTTGGCATGGATTGTTACTGCATCTGTCACAACGTAATGCTGGCTTTCGAAAGAGGTATAATGGAAGTTTTGAAGGATGGGGCAGTCAAAAACTATATTAAACCAACAACACGTATTTTGTGTCTTAACAGTGCTTGGTGCTGTTGCTCATTTCCTACTGGATATAGGCGGGTTATTATTTAATAAAAAAAGGTTCAATAATGGACGCTTAATAAGAAACCACACAGAACATAATAATATAATAATACTTGTAAAAAAAATAAAATAATTGCAAACAAATAATAATTATAAAAAAAGTTATAATTATAAAAAAATAATAAAAAGACTTAAAGTTTTAGCCTAACCACTGAGATCTTAATGAGTTCAAATCAATTACAAGATTTAATATTTCACATTTTAACAGCATGGGATTAACATTGTTTAAAGTAAAGCTGAAGCATTTTGTCAACCAAACCCCACATGCACTTAAGCAGCTTCTATAAAATCCCATAAAATGTGCGAACTTACATGACAGACTAAAACGGCAAACATTTGTTGGGTTCAAGTCCAAATCCTGCGTGTACGCTGATGCGGAGCCCCTAAACGCATGACACACTTAGTAAATAGACTTATAGTGTTCCTTTCGACACTTAAATAAAAGGGCATGCTTGTGAGTAGAAAAAGACATGCTTGTTCTACAAAGCAAAGCCACAGTGGGTTTATGTAATTGGGTTATTAGTGTTTAAATGGCTACTGTGGGCCTACAGCCCCAATCAAATAGGTCCCCTGTTGGAGAGAAGGGAAGATTTCGCACCCCAATGGTGACTTCCTCACAAAAATGCATTAATCAGAGTTAAAACCCTAGGAAAGGCTTGCCAGAGTCAAGATTTGCAGCTGTATGGGCATGAGAAAGCAGAATTAGAGCACTTCAAAATATGACTGGGATGGATGTCTGTGTGTCTGCCATAGCTAGATCCAATTCCACCCTGGCTAATCCTTAATTTACTTAGCATGGCAAACTGGCATCTTTGTGCTTGCCAATTTTTTTTAGGCAGGAAAGAAATGATGTAAAATGTAAACTGCATTGGTTGATTGGATGCAACATTACTGTGATTCGCCTGTTAGCAGAAGACAACGAGTCTGGTGCATCTCTGTGAAAAACAACTAATCGATCCTCTAAATTGTGTATTATGAAAAGCCAAACAAAAGGACAAATGAATGGAAAACATCCAGCGAGTCTCTCGCATGTTCAGACAGAAAGATCAATTGTCTGCGAGTTATGCAAGAGAGGATGTGGTTATACAGCATCGCTGTTATCCATCAGAAAAATGGTATTGTCACAGTATTTTTAGACAGAGAGAGAGAGAGAGAGAGAGAGAGAGAGAGAGAGAGAGAGAGAGAGAGAGAGAGAGAGAGAGAGAGAGAGAGAGAGAGAGAGAGAGAGAGAGAGAGAGAGGGAGACATGAGAGAGAGAGAGAGACAGAGAGGAGAGAGAGATGGAAGCTGAAATTTGTGTGACCGATAATGATTTGACAGCCTGGTCTGATTACCTCATTGTCATCGTCTTTCTCATCTGCAGTGGAGCACAGATCACAGACGGGCCTCTCTCTTCTCCGTGATCTAAGCCCAGTACTGGATTATTAGATTTTACATTATTGTACAAGACATACTGCGCAAAAGAAAGGAAAATAATGAAACTTCATTTATACGGCCCCCTCTTTTCTGTTCCGACTTGTATTCATAAGGGAAGCAAGACTGCCCCTCTCATCATCAAAAGTTCCGGTCGCACGCTACTTTGAAGACAAACGCAAAGGATGCTTAAATAACATCAAACCAAGGGGAAATGAAATTCTCTGTGGTTCTGATAATAAAAACAGTATTATGGATACAAGAGCTCGGCTTCACAAGTTGGTCAGATAATATGAAGGGTCTCTATATTAGGGTCTCATCATTAGTAAATGGTAAAACATGGTGCGGAAAGGTCATGGGTTTATTCAGAATGCACATCTTAAAACATATGCATTTTAAATGCATTTCAAGTTGTTCAAATGCATAAATGTAACACTTACACTAATGCTTACAGCACACAACTGTAATTTCTCTTCTATGTCGACTGCCTTTTCAACAGACCCCAATATTATACACATTACTGCACGAGCACGTAATTCATGATCAATACACACATTGATTTGTCAGAGCTTTGGCATGTCAAAAAACTGCAAAAGGGAAAAACGCTGATGAATAAAAGGTCATGTGCAGAAATGGGGCATTATGACTCAAAATCAATGGCCAATACCCATGCGAGGACTGCGTGTCGATCAACCATGCAAACAAACAATAGGGAAAGTCTTGCAGGCAATGACCGGGTCGAATGTGAAACTTCAAAAACAGCACATATAACTGTGGTAGTGCTACAGTTAGTGTTGATATCAGTGATACCCAACATTTTAACTAATCAAACTCTGAAAGGAAAACTAATTAGGGATGGATTAGTCAGATCGAGCATACAGACTAAAACCTCTATTGAATATTGCCCTCCAGCGACTTGCAGGAAGGAGTTATACAGCCAAACAGAATAGCCCACATGGTACACAGCTGTCTTCAATGCTGCTGATCGCACTACACATGTTACAAGCCATCGCAGACATCCATCAGCCATTGATTTTTCTTTTTCTTGTCAAAGCTAATCTTTCCAACCGCTGTTCAGGCTAAATTAGATTAAAAACAGGAACGGGCCTCATCAAAACATGCATCCCGCTAGTTATGTCGCTTGCTCGGGTAAATAAATGCAATTGATGAGCTACATGAAATGGAGCAGGAAGTGCAAGGTCAAGTCCAAGGAGAAGCCTATAAATATACAACAGCTAAACCTTCAATGCATCTAAGAACTAATATCAATCAAAGATGCTTGCTTGATATTCATTATCATAACCGACTGTCAGGCTCATTATGTGTTATCGTACAGGTATTTTAATGAGATTATATTAAACATGACTAGCAATAGATCATCTAGTCTGCATTTATAGTTCCGCTTTATTATTAGTTTTGACTAAAATTAAACAAAACATTTTTTAAATAATACAAAATTATTATTAACTAATTGCATAAACAAATAAATAAAAATAAAAAAATTGTTTAAAACTGTCTCCTTACCCTGATTGGCGAAGGTAAGCTTATAATATAATATAATATAATATAATATAATATAATATAATATAATATAATATAATATAATATAATATAATATAATATAATATAATATAATATAATATATTTTTACGTTTAGCTGTCCGGAATGCCTCATCAGGAAAATGTCAGCTTGACAACCAAAGCAAAGAAAATTAAAAGTAAAGTAACCTTTTGCCAAAAACACAATTCTCATAAACCGACTGCCTTATTTGCATGTTCCGAGAGAAATTCTGCCACTGTTTAGCATGACGTACACACGTCCATTTCACACGCTGCAGTCAAGTTAAACAGCACTGTTACATTAAGTGCTTTAGCTAACGGTATCGTAAACCAAATGATATTCATGTCTGGGTTTCAGTTAGAGAGGCTTTTAAATGAAAGCTTGCGATGGAGGCGACAGTCAGTAGAGTTTTCACAGTAATCTACGTCCTTCCCCGAGGACAGGTGGAATTAACTCAGGCCAGATGGCAGTTCCTGTAAGGTCACAGCGTTTGCTTGGAAATGCATATTTCTCGGTGTGTCATTAGGCAGCTCCTTGGTACCGTGTTGCATAATAGGCAACACATGTAGGAGCCGACTAAGCACAGCCAACCAAAACAGGTTCTGACAAAAGAAGCACGTAGAACGAGCATATCAATGAGTGTTGGAGGAAGAGCACGGCACCTCGGGATCACTGGCGTTGGAAGGCTTAACTAACTAACTTACTTGAGGGAATGAAGGACCTTGTGGTAGGTTGGCTTAGAACGATGTGTATCTGGGTGAAGTGCTTCCTGATGGTCTAACTCCAAGTATATCTGCAGCCTCAGCCAAAGCATGAGCCTACAGATGCCTCTCTCTCCATGGGACAAGCGAGGCAGCTGTCCTGGAGCCCTAAAGTGCCCTCGGCTTCTGTTACCAAAGTACGTCTATGCCAGTGTTTGGGAACGCGTATGTCCTTCTGCATTTAGAAGTGCATGTGCTTCACGACCATCAATCCGCGGCACTGTATGCTGTGCATGAAGAATGACGTTCCCCACTCTGCAGATTTGCCTCCTAAGGACAACAATCCCATCATAAATCAGCTAAAGTGGTATGTATTTCAGAGTGCAGGCACTGGTGCTATAATAGACCTGACTGCTAAATAGAGCTCCAATTTGATTAAGGTTTGGAGGAGGGGCCGAATCAATACTCTTGTGTTATGCACCCAGACTCTGCTTTCGTGTACCGCATTAGGGGCCTATACCTCCTGCCTCTTTCTTCAAGCCGTTAAACCTCACCAGAGACAATTAATACCCGAGCAGTAAGCACGGCATCCATTATTTGTGCTCTGCATACCGCGTGCTACACACAAACAGACCAGGGAGAAGACTGAGACTGCATTACCAAACAACTGTGAAGCGGTAACTCCTGAGAAAAATGTAAACAGAATGTCACTGGTGTATTCGCTTCTCTTTAGCTCTCGTGGATCGATGCACAGGCTCTGTGTGGAAAAGCAGAGGCGGTGATGCTAAAATACTCCTTCACTGTAGTCAATCAGCTCAATGAGTCAATAGAAGCCATTGCGACCTGCCCTGCCCTCGTAAGAGTCACCCGGGCATGACACTACCACAAACAGCCCGTATTACAGATAAAATGAAAAAAGCTCAAGTAAGAGAACGCTTTATTAACAGTACATATTTACTGATGGCTGTATTTAGAGCAACAAACAAAACAAGCACAATGTACTGGTGAATCTCCAAAGAGATTCATTTCTCTTTATGAGACACACGTGCACACGCGCATACCCCTTGGTGTAAAGCAGAGTATATTTTTTCAACAGAAAGCAAAATTAATATTTGATTTCAGCACAGCACTGTTTCAGTTTCAGGGCTAATTAATTATTTGTATATGCTTTGCAGAGACGGCTATAGCTCTGCTCTGACAGTGTTGATGAATTGCTGAAAAGTGTGTTTTTAAAAGACCAAACGACATTTCTATCAATCATCTAGAGACTACTTCCCATCTTTTATCTGGCAGCCTGGGCTTGCAGATTTACAGAGGAGAAGAGCAGCCAAAACAAACGACAGAACAGCTGTGTTCATGTGACCAGGGACGCTTTGGCTGTGTGTGCTTGACTACAAAGGTTGCTTTAGCTTTTTAATGTCCGGGTAAAGATAACATGGTGTGGTCTGCTTAATGGATTTGTTTGCTGGTGCAAGTCGGTACATAACATTTTGAGATGCTGTGGGGGAACAGCAGGGGGTTAAACATAAATGTCTTTTCTGTGGTTCATCTGCCGTTCAAGACGCCTTTGCGATAATAAATATTAAATGGGTATGCATATTATGTGCATTACGAAGAGTAACTACATTTCTCTTTATTGCCTTATTACTGAAAGCATGTGAAGCAACAGCAAATGATTGCAGTGAATGAAATGAAATTTAAAAAATCAATTTTCTAATTAAAGAAATTAAAATTTTGGAAAAATTATATTTTTGTAATTGAAATATATACCTTCAAATTAAAAGATTTTTAAAATCATAAGAAACATTTTCATCAGTTGTGTCTAAACTTTTAACTGGTTCTGTATGGGATTAATGAACAGTGAGTGCTATATAACATTTACTGGTCTAAGACATACAGTGCGTCTCTTTGCCTCCGGTCTGCCTCTGTGGTATTTAAATACAATTCTTATCACATGAAACCAAGCCTCCGGCCCATTCAGAGGATATGTGGAGCACAGGTGAGCGTGTACACAGACCGCTGTAATGAATAGCCGTTGCTATAATAGATGACAGTCGGCAGGGGTAGGTCTGAATAGCTTGTGCTACTGTAAATGTTGTCATGGCCAGAAGGAACAGTCCACCCATGATAATGACACTGCAGTGCTGCTGCTTTTATACTGATGCTTTCCCTCAGAGTACATACTGTAGGGCTGTCAACACATCAGCGCATAAAGAATGTCCAAATAACCTCTATCAGCACGGGCGATCTGCCCCCAGCCCTAGTTGGTGTCTCAAACTGGAGGTCACAAACTACTAGCGAGCCATTAGTGAGGAGGGTAATTTGATTCTGAGGACTGATACCATATTAAATACTTTAGAAATACTGCTTAGGTTGGAGAAAATCCTGCTTACATGGACAACAAATAGGAACTTGTTGTAATGAATGCCTGAGCGGAGGGCTTTCCGCCTGATGACAGAAGTAAATTACACTCAGATTCTGCAGTCGCTGAGATAGCTAGTCTGACACCTTGGACTCATGGGAAAGCTGATGGTGAGGCTTGGGAATTATACTCATTTGATGCCACTTTATAGCACATATACTAAATAATCACCTTATTTGCTGGATGCCATCATTTATGTAACATAAACTGTATATCAGAAACACATTTTAGGCATTGTGACCTAGTCTGTGAAAACCATCTTAAAAAGTGATTTACAGTTTTCTACAAAACAAATTCACTCTATGTAATGTAAAGAACATTCTGTGAATATATAACCTTGATGTCTTTAATACTGGCAGTAAAAATGAAAATCAATGTTTAGGTCCAACTTTTGTGCAAAATAATAAAATAAAGTTCAGTATTACAAAAGAAAATTTGCGTACTACATCTTATAATCTATAATGTAATTATCCTTTACAGCAATAAATATTCACAAGTTTTATGGCTATGACCGCTTTAATGCTTCTAATATAACTGTATTTTGACTTCTCTGGATTTTACAGACAAGAAACACATTTTATGATGGACTAAATTATTTTACATACACTTAAAACACTGTCCTAGTAACATATTAAGTAATCCTATCTATTAAATAAGACGTAGCATGACAAAAGCCATGTAATATTTAGAATATGTGAATAATATATCAACTCACGTGTGCAAACTGCTAAGCTACATCTCCAACTAAGCCAAGTATTTTGATTAGCATCATCTATTCATAAATTAAGCATAGTAGGCTAATTGTCTCTCCTCTCTCAATATGCTCTTCTCTATTGTTGATTTATGTTGACCCACATACCAATACGGTGAGAATGACTAATGATGGCATAAGGCATCTTTTGTTTCTTCAGTCTCATTTTTCTTCACGTTACATCGCTCTCTCCATGCACCAATAAGCTTTCTCATTCGGGCGCTCTTTCCTGTACATTATCTTCCGAGGCTCTGTCTCATCGTCCCTTATGTAAAGAGCACTGGCTCTAAGCCTGCGGATAGTCTTCACCAGACACTAAATTTGGTACATTCACTGCTCTTTTAAGTAAATGCCACTGAAATCTGCCACGGCGTATCGTCCACTCTGCAGAGGCAGATATGACAACACCTTTTATACTGAGCACACACCAGCCCATTTCACCTATTCAATGTGCTCAACTCCCAAAGTGCTTACTTAACATTTGTGTCAGTGGGTTCTATGGTAATAGGCGCGCACCCATTGATTATCTGCCATTTTCTCAGTGTGGCGAGCTGGGCCTGTGGCTTGGTGTGCTATATGCAGTGGGACTACCCACTGAAATGCCACCGCACATATAATTAAGTATCTCTGAGCCTTTTTATATTGTACAAGTTTATTTATTTATTTGTCTGCAAAAACACAATAAATGGTTTTCTCAAGATAAATATGGAAGGCAGCCTGTTTGAAAAACACAGTAGCTCTTCTGTAGCATACAGCGTGATAAAACCTGACTCACAACAAGCTTGTTTGACATCAAACTGCTCTCTTCAACCATTGTCTCATGCATGTTTAAAGGCCTTTTTCATCTTTTGTCCCGTTCTGCAAAAACGACCACAATAATGTCAATGATACAAATAATAATTGTCTTCATAATAACTGTAACTACTGTACAGTACCAGTAAAAATAAATGACAAAAATGTTTCTCATGATCTTAAGAATCTTGTAATCTGAAGGTGTATATTTGAAGAGAAAAATATAATTGCCAACATATTAATTTTTTATTGATATTTTATTGATTTTTTTTAATTGATCAATTGTACCAATGATCAAAAGCAGCCAATAAGAGCCCAGCATAGATAACAAATCCCTTTAGTGCTCTTTAAAAAGCTTCCCAGGTTGAGACCTTAAGAAGCTGGATGATAAAATATCAAAAATGTGTAACTTGTGACTATTTTTGAAGTTGATCAAATATAAATATATTGTGTTAATTTATTTTGGATGCTTTTACAACATGGTTCTACATCATGGTTTTGATGAGTTCACTACTCTTTTCTAAAATGCGGGAAAAAATTAAACAGCGAGTTAGTGTTTCCAAACTTTTAACTGGTAGACTGGTATGCACATTTTCTTAATTTATTAATTTTTTGTATTAAATTTTATATACGTTTTATATTACATAATAAATAGGGATAGCTATGCTTGTCCATCAGTACCAAACCTGTATATTCATTCTGGTTTAAGTGGTTCTTTTCAGCAGAAGTGAAAGAGCTTCTGAAATATGTTTTCGTTAGGCAGCAATAGAGGGGCAGCCGTCTTGAAGGTCTCCACGCCTAATTGGGCGATGTCTGCAGACGAGCTGCCCTCATTGCACAACCTCCTAAACGCCCTCCAACCTCGCTCTGACAGGGCTTCACAAATAAAGGGAGCGCACACATGAAGGCCAGAGAAACACAGGCAGACAAGAACAGCAGCTTAACCCCTGAACCAACAACATCCATCAGCCGGAGAAATCAGGAGCGTTTTTGCGCTCTCATCCCTAGCATAAGGTGAGATTCCACACTCAGACAGGTGTGACTGAGAAGATGGCTTTCTGGAGGATCGCCGTCAGCCCGCAACCTTTAAATGTCATTCCAGATGGAGATTCTGATACCTAACATGAGGACGGAGCGATGTTTTGAGGTGGACTGTATTATGCATTGACATTGATCCATTCCGGAACAACAACAAGCAACTCAAACATGTTGACATTCATCCGACGTCTGGAAAATAACAAACCGGAGAGAGCACAAACATCTTGCCGCAATCCGCCTTGCGGTGTTGTGCGAATTTAATTAGAGGTCGTATCCTCTGAGAAAAATAAATACGTTTGAGAATTATTTATCTTATGTGCGTTAAGGATGGAAACTATAAATAAGATACAACTCGAACTAAGTGGTTCCACCGCACGTAGCGCTCGACTCGTTTTCCCTGCAAAACCCGGCGTTACCATTTCTCGATTCAAGCGCATATTTCGTTCTGTCATCAACAATCATGAAATTAATATGACGAGCAAACACGAGAGCTGCATGCAGAGGCTCTTGGTTTCCAGAGCTGAACACGGCTGTCGAGGGCAATCAAACAGAAAACACGGCGGTGTGCTGGAGAGACTAGTTTCTACTTGAGAAGAACGCTGGGTTACATATACACACATTCACAACCTGGGAAACAGACTCGTCATTTCTTTTTTAGTTATTTTCTCTTTAGCATCTCTTCTTTCTAACCTCTATCTAATGCTGTGTAAACAACCAAAGACCTTATATATTCATCTTAATGAACCAAAAAGCCTTCGCAGACTCATGATTTAGGGTATGTCTGAATGCAAACGTTCCTGTTGTTAAGAACCTCACAGCACAGAAGAGATTACATCCTCAAACGTTATTAAGAAGAAACGTTGTTTTGCAGTCTTAAAGAGGCAAAGCTAATCTTTCCATCGCTCCTAATTTCTCTGAGATAGTCAAACCAACAGGAAAGAAGTGCAGATCATGAATATTTCATTGTGCGACACAGCTACGTTTTTAGACACTTTTCAGAAACCAGAAAAACAAACAGAAACAACTCCGGTGTGTACTGTCAGGCATGTCTTGATAGACACTTTCTATCTCCTGATATTAACATGACTGTTGGCACACTTGCGCAAGAATTGTTTGTTAGAAGACTAAATAAATTCCTGCCTACTCGCGGTTGTAACATCTAAATAGAGATCAGAAAGAAGCGAGGCTGTTTCCTTTCTTTATAAGCAGTCTTTATTTGCTCAATTTTGCAACACATTTTGAAGATTGAACTTCTTTAAGTCTTTCACTGCTGCTGGCTCTACTCTGAGATTTAAATACGTATTAGATATTTCAAATTATCCACACGGCTGTTTGATATACAAAATTTATATTATCTCAGGAACACCTTTAATGCTAGCATGAGGAGGTCGTAGACTCTGGTTTCTTCACTTAAAACCTTTATTGAAAATAAACTCCAACAAAAGATCTCTCACTGTGTAAGTGTCAACCCCTAAGGCCAGATTTTCACACAAGTCATCTCATGCATTTCAAATGTGACATACTCCTTGAAAATAATTATTGTGTAGTGGCATGAATTGTGCAGGTATAGCTCTCTAGTGGTTCTCATGCATGCTACTGTACATTAGAAATATTTTTCCCTAATACATTTAGCATCCAAGTCTGAATTAGACATGCCTGTATAGACTACACAGCCAGCAGGCCCTTATAAAGACAAAACCGCATTGATTCCAACAGTCAAAGGTGGAGAAATAACAGAGGCTGGTGTCATTTGCTATGCCTGACCGTGCCTGTACGAGCATGTTTAAATCAAGCCTTGTGGGTTTCGCAGCATTAGCAAATACGCCGCATACATCTTTCCTTCGGTTCGCAAGACTGCGGAGATCCCCGCTGACCTAACCTCTGCTCTCCCAGAAATATTTGATTAAGTCAGAAATTTATAGCACGCTGTCCTATGCCAGTTAAATGCATCCCCAGAGTTGCTTTTTTCATTTTCAAGATCCATGCCCTCATATTAGCCCACTTCGTTAATACAAAGGAGGAGAGCGTAGCGCTAGCCAGTTCATCTCCGCTGCCAGTGCGGCTAAATGGCTCTCATCCCAGCTATAGATCACACCCGTACATGTTTAGCCAGAGGAGAGGGGTTGTCAAGCACGACGGTTTATTTTATAAAGCCCTCTGGATCGCGCTACATAACACATGTGGGTGTGTGTGACCAAACTTCTTCAAAGAAGCTCATGGGAGAGATCAGGGTGCTGGGCGGCCTCCAAGGTATCAAAGACCTGGCATGTCTCCGCAAGACGCAAGGACCACTTCATAATTCAAACGTGCAGATGGTGGGCTAGCAACATCTTTGCTTGATCAATGTGGTCTGTGTTGTGATGGGCAGAGCTACAGGATGAGTTATGGAAACCTGGCCAGGCCTGTGAGTTCACAATGGGCAAAGCACACAAAGCAAATGAAGAAATAACTGTGTCTTTCCAGCAGGCCTCTTTTTATCAGAGATCGGTAGCGGCCTTGTTGATGTTGATGAGCGTGCATGTTGGTTTGAATGAAGAACAAAAACCTTCTCATTAACATCAGGCCAATGGAGAACTATAGGGAGTGTGCTGCCACACATATGGTGATCAGATGGGGGCTGTGCTGACGAAGGCCTGCTTGTGATCTGGGTCCGTACTATCAGCCAATTAAAAAAGGGGGTGACAGGTAGACAGAAGCACATCTCTGTCGGGTCGGACACCAAACACAAGAAGCCGCTGGGCTTTGATCAAGCTCTTCTGTGCCCGTCTTTGGCTCTCCAGGGACCCGGCCATTAGCTCCACTTATGGGTCCAACTTTGACAGGTAGGAGAGCAGAGCTTCAGCTTTTCACACTGCACCACACACGATCTGCACCCAATTATCAAAGAAAGAGATGAAGTCATATCCATGAACAGATTTAACCAAACAAGGCTAGCGAGATAAAAACACAGCTGGACAAGCTGGCTGTTCGGTGCAAGGTGAGTTCATGGAACATTTTACTAGACTGAATGATAAATGCTGCAGTTGAAATAACCGTAACACCTTTATAATAAAGCTCCACTTGTTATTGTTAGTTAATATTAACTAGCGTTAAAACAGTATTTCTATGGCATTCATTCATTTAAATGTTAATTTCAACATTTACTAAAACATTAAAATCCAAAATTAACATTAATTATTGCACAAAAAACGAACATCAACGAATAATAAACTCTGCTAACAACTGCTCAAAATTAATAATTAATCCAGATACTGCGAAAAACCTACCTACAAAAATATTATAGAAATATGCATAATTAATAACATATGAGATTATATTACAAAAGATTAAACCAAATTGTGTGATCATCTTGAACATCGTGTCTTGGCTGATACACTGTAAAACATTTTTTGCTGCCTTAAATTGTTAAGTCAAAGTAGTCATTAAATTATGTTTAAACAGTTAAACAATTGAAAATATTTTGAAATTATTGAAATGAGTTTAAATAATGTAAAAACAGTGTAGCCGTGTCTATCCCTTACATAACAAACTTACAAAATTAACAAAACAATTCTGTAAAATATGTTGCTTATTGTTAGTTTATGATAGCTAATGCATTAACTAACATCAATGAATGGAGCCTTATTACAAAGAGTTAATGAAATAACAATATTATCGTGAAGTATATACACTGCATTTAATTTTCAACTGCTTTAAAAGATGACGCTATTAGAAACAAAGCAAACATTTTGAGAATAAAAGTAAAAAAAAATGTGCCTGAATAAAAGCAATTAAAACTGAAATCTACATATTCTCTCCTCGAGTCTTATAGTGTTAAATAAGGACTCCAAACACTGCCTGAATATCACATATTTGTCATGTCTTAAGAGTGCTGGCTAAATTGGCTAAGCTAGCATTAACCATCCTCATCCTGTAATTAGTAACGGACTGATGCACAATCAAGATATTTTCCCTTACAAAAGTGTCCCCTTCACAAGTGTGCAAAACTTTTTTATTTTTCCCTTAAAAAGCAGAAAGAAAAAATCCAGACGCCTCTCAGCATGGCAAGTCCTGATTGACAACCAACACCTTTGTTTGTGCAGAAGGGCATAGGGGAAATATGACCTCCCCTGCGCGGGCTGTTGAAATGACCGCTTTAGTCGGCCCACAGTCACTGTGATTAGCTTCAGAGTGGGCATGCCAATCAAAGAGGAGGAGGGCCGATCTCAATCAAACATGACGTAAGGGCCAATTAAATGTGTACCTGCCCACCTCAAAACATTTGCTCTCCATCAGCGCAGCAGAGTCATGCCTACTTACTTTCTAAAACCCCTAGTGCGCTTCCTTGATTACGGCTGATCATTACATACACATAATTGAGCCCTTCGTAGACTTACAGGAAAAAGACAGGGTTGAGATTCTGAAAATAACATTATCCGGTGGAAAAAAAACCACGGCAGGCGAGATCAAATTAAAATCATACACTTGCTATTGCCATCATTTATGAAAAAATACACCCCCTTGGTCCTCCCCCCGTACGGCTGTCTCTCTGCAGTGGGAATGAGGTTGAAAGCAGTAATCAGATGAGAGGCAGAGGACTCATTTGCCAGCCTGCAGCGGTGGACTGCTAATGTCAGAGCTAGCCAACAGGGGGAAGCTGGAAAGAGCAGTCTATCACTTAAAAAAAATTACCCCATCTGCATGCACGCAGCAATTACCAGCCCTGTGGGGTGCTATCCAAAAAAAGTGGGCAACGTCCTGGCTGCTGGTGCCCGCTCTGCCTCCCGGAGTAAAAAAGGGTCTCATCTGCACCGGCTGCTGTCTGGTCCGTGACGCGGTACTGGGAATTGGACAATACCCTGTGGGTAAATTGGATGAATGGTTAAAAGAGCTCTCGGTCCAGCTCGCAACCCAAACCTTTGTCCAAGCAAACCGGGCGAGATGTTGATTAACTGTCTAGCTCTGTCACACCAAAGGTAAGGTGGCACCTAGAGGGCCTTAACATCAAAGCGTAAAAAATGGCAACATTTAAAGAACTAAATGACTGCTGTCACCTGGTGGAAGGTCTTTAATATTCCTGGCAGTCAGTGGGGATGGAGGTGGTCATGGCTGCCTGGGCAGGGGCGGCAGACGCCGGCCAGAGCTGAAGGCAGGTCCCCCTTGGCACACCTCACACAGCTGAATCACCAGTGAGACAGAGCGTGTAGCTGCCAGAGCCCAGAGGACACCGAGAAGAAGAGAAGGACAGAAAGCGCGAGAAGGAAGAGATAGAGAAAGACTGTGGGCATTACCTGTTGAATATGCAAGAAACAGTGGGTCCCTATAGTCTCTCTTCTCCAGGGGCCAGTGAGCCGATACGGGTCACATCAAGTAGGTGCCATTGAGCGTACTGAAGCGTATGTGCATGCGTGTCTACGGACGTTTGTGAAAGAGCTTGGACAGTTCTTCACTCATACTTTCACCATACTTCCTGCAGTTTGGTAGGCAAAAAACTAAGGATGTCATGTTAGACACAGCCCACTGGGCAAGGCTGTTAGGAAGTCAGTGTGTGTTTTTGAGTGCATCCCAAGATGACCTACAGGAACTTGTATGTGTTTGGCTAACGATGGTCCTCGTGAGACAACTACAACGACAGATTTCTCATGTTGACCAAAGCAAGACAAACCGAGGCTGAGTGCAAGACGTACATGCAATCAATACCGGCAGATCCGTTCGAATAAGCTTGACAGTGTTTTTGTCCTGATTAAACGCGGCGGTGTACATTTAATCTCCTCTGAAATGGTCTCTCATCTTTCATTTCTGGTCGTGCAGCCGTGTGTGTATGTGTGTCAAGGATATTTAGTGTGAGCGTATGTGTGTGTGTCTTTATATGTACGTTTATAGAGGCGTAAAGTGAGTGGGTCCCTTCCGCATTGCCCTGATGCTAAATTAAGTATGACAGAGACAAAAGACTAATCACCTTCACAGCTTTAGCCCTGGCCTCATCTCCCTACTGGCTTATGACCCAAGGAGTTGCTATGGAAACAAACAAAGTCTCATTTATCTAGTCACATTTGCATTATTTTTTATGGTGCAGAAAATACCCCGCATTCTCTCAGCTGCAGTTGCAGCGTGCCTATAAATAAATGTCCGCGTTATGTTTTAACAGTAAAAACAAAGTGCAGGATAACATGCAACATTGCAATAACATTGCAACCTGGAAACATAGCAAAATGCAACAAATTTTTTGCTTGCGCAATACTGATATCATT
This sequence comes from Beaufortia kweichowensis, assembly GCA_019155185.1. Classification (NCBI taxonomy): domain Eukaryota; kingdom Metazoa; phylum Chordata; class Actinopteri; order Cypriniformes; family Gastromyzontidae; genus Beaufortia; species Beaufortia kweichowensis. Next base: position 8,453,725 of record CM032812.1, on the reverse strand, counting down.
CTTTCTTTACAACAGATTCAGTTACACCTAATGCGAGCTTAAATCAGACTGAGCGACACACAGAGCTGGTGGATTTGCAGTAAACACGCTCGCTTTAGTCGTGCTGTGCGAACGGCCCTTGCAGGGAATGCGCTGATGGATCAGTGTGTGGGTGCCTCATGTACACCTCCAAAATGCTGCCATAAATCACAGCCACACAGCCTGCAACGCACCCTGGCCCTGACAGCAGAGGATGGATGAAATCAAACAGCCACTGTGTATTAATACCCCTCCGCGTCCCGTGCGCGCGACAGGTAATTGCGGCGCAATGAATGCAAATACAAACGACATAATGACTCCCGCCTAGCCAAGCAGCACTTATGAGAAGCACCGCACAGACAAATTATCAATATTCATTTGCGAAAATAATCCCGAGGAAGACAGCCCGCCTCGCTGAAAAATACCGGCACACGCGTGCCCCCTGCTTCCTACAGGCCTGTGGCAGAATCTTAATATCAAAATGTTTCCTCTCTCTTATTCAATCCACTCGCTGTGAGCTGGATTGTTTAAAAAGCACAATACTAGCTGCTTTTGTACTCGGAGCGAACCGCCGGCAATCATTTTTAAAACAACAGAAAGAAACAGAAAGACTCCTCCACATCAAAGGAGCCGGAGACGGGGATCAATGTGCCATTATCTCAGGCTGTCAATATTCCAACAGGGGACATTCAAATTCCTTTCCTTTGGCTTTGGAAGACATATGCTATGCATTTTCACTGAGGCAGCTGCTGACAGGCCTCAGTTAATCCATTTCACTTCCCTGCCCTCAGTTTTTCCCCGACTCAAAGGCCAATCATAACTCTTCCCTGTTCGATACAAATGTGCAGCATTAAGTGCTCTGCCTTGTCAAAATGATTCCTGGGTTGAGAAACGTTTAAATTATAAAAATTCTACATTTTTCTGCTAAATCGGTCTGAAAAATATTTAACTACTTTGGAAATGGTTATCACGTGACGCACGGGAAAAGTAAAATTACAACAGACACTCAGACAAACAGTTTAGCCCACTGGCAATAAATTTAGAGGATGCAGTGTGGCTGAATATGAAAACAATAAAAAGGATGTTATGAAAATAAAAAATAATCAAACTTCACCATACAAAATTAAATGGTTAAACTGTAAAAAAAAGAAAAGAAGTGTGACTGTGGTCATTTTTCAAGCTGTCAGAGACAGGCAATGGTGGGTTTACTTGCAGCAAATCATAGTTCAGTTATAGTTCAAGCTATTTAAAGACAGATGGCATTAGGAAGATGGACACTCTCATTGTAGAGTGCATTTAATTAAAAAGCTGCAGTGCAAGATGAGTCATCAATATATTTGGTCCATTTCCTCTGAAAAGAGAAACTGTATAGTTATTTTGGAAATGCATATACATATTCCAAAAAGATATAATATGTCATACAGACATGGACTAAAGGCCAGAAAACACCAATTATAATTTCATGGCGCTTCAATACAAGACAAATTTTAGTTATTTTCATTTTAAGTCTAAAATGCCAATATTATCATTGCACAAATTGTTAATTTACCACAATACAAAACAGTAACAGGTGACGTGTAACAGGTGAATAAATAGAATCACAACCGCTCTTCAAGTTTGACTCTTGTTTTATCAGTTTCACCGAAGGCTGCTCGTCTCTCATGTCAACGTCTTTGTTTTCTGTCACTTTGCACAGAATAATTGTCACTACTTAGCACCTTTCAGCTGTGTATCTGAAAGTGGAATATTCTGTCAGTAAACACGGCTTCATGTTGAATTCCTAACGCTCCTCACAAAGGCCATGCGCTGATAGCGAAAAGCACCTGTGAAGAAGAACAGGAGCGAAAACCTCGTTTTGTAATCCATCAGCAAGCGGTGAGAAAAAATACAGTTTACGCAACGCCTCTGAGGAGGGAAGAGAAGACAAAAAAATTCCCTTGAGGAATTAAGCAGGTTCAAAACCACACTGCCATTGAAAATATTGAGTTTACAAGCTTTGATGGATTTCAGATTCTAATTTGTGGGTGAAAGGCTTTTTACACTTGATTGGCTGAACAGATTTTTTCCTAAAGCTCTGAACGCTTTGTTAGAGTCGAAGGCTGAATGCACCGTAACCACCAGGATCTACATACTTAAAACACGACAAACTAAGCAAATTTCCATATTAATAGGGACTTTTGGCTAACGACCTTGATCGTGTTGAAAGTCTGTGTGGATAACTGATCTGTATTTAAATAAAAATCACATTTGGTCTCCCTTGTTCATGTCCAACTACAGCAGCCCTCAGTATTACTGTGATATGCTTCACATGTTGTGACACTTGTGATATGTGCTGACACAAAAGCAATACATTATTCAGATCTACTGGCTTATTCTAGCTTGCACATCCCGAATCCCAATCAAATCCCATTATAATCACATATTTAAACTCTGTAGCCATAATAAGATATGAGGCGAGATGCCTATATGGGTTAATGCGGTGTGCTGTGTGACTTTAGGGTCAAAGTAATATAATAACCAGTTTCCTTTCATTAATTAGCAAAGTGCAGAGATGTTAAGCCCAATGGGGTGTACTGCTCACCCACAATCCAGGAAAATATTACACAGGCATCGTGTCCTTTGGCATTTAAAACTGTATTCAGCAGATTTTTTATGCGAAACTCTAAAATGATAGAAAAATGATGAAGTGTTCAAAGGTTGGAGTCGCTCTTGTGAGCATGAAATTATACCCTCCTGATGCAGGTTTATTCATCCCGCTTTCTAAAACTACCTTTATATCCCAATGACACTTGGAGAGATAGTACTGTTGTTTTCCCAACACATGAGCTACATTGTTGTGAAATTAGCATTACAATACAGAGAAGAAAAAACATGTAAATGAGCGTGTGTAATGCCAAGAAATGCACTAGAAATGCCAGGATCGTGGAATCGAGTACACATACTGATCAAATGTATGCCTTGAATGCAATTAACAGCATCTGCCAAAAGAATAAACGAAAATTATTATATTATATTGTTAAAAATGTTATAGATACGAAGTTATTTTGGTTGCTTTTATGTTGTTAGGTAAAATAATTTCACAAACATAAAATGAATTAAGAATGAAAAAAGTTTGAATGTCTGCACAAATGTCTAGTGATTCTGTCTGGTCCCGCCTCTGTCCCAGTTCTAGGCTTTTTTTATAACCTATTTGTGGAAAGTGTCCAAATATAGGAAAATAGTGAAGTATAGCGGCTATAGATCTGGGCTAGGGACCAAAAGGTCATTATTGTGCTCATGAGCACTTAACCTCAACTTACTCCAGAGGGATTTGCCCTGTAATATGTTGCATTGCACGTGCAAGTGTCTTCAAATGTCTATTTTTGCTACTTGTTTATGGTGCTGTGAACCAGCCGCACAATTTTCCAGTAATGTTGCGTATCACAGCACAGGGCTTACGGCCAGACAGTGAAACGTTTCCACATCTACTCGGAGACTCCAGCTTTCCAGGTCCCGCTAGTGGAGAACAATTAATACATAGCAATATCTGGCGTGACGCATCCTGCCTGCCTATGAGCAAAACAATGACAAAATGCTTGACCTTTGGATTTAAACTAAAATACCAAGTGCCCGGTGACTCGGGATGAGTGCGGAGTATGTCTGAATTCATCACTGCCGGCATCGGTACGCTGGCAGCCAACTGCACCTCTGAGTTAAAAACAATCCAGAGAAGCCAGTGAGGTCAGGGGCGATCCATAAATTATCCCCGAGACAAAGACTCTGCCACTGTGCATTATTTAAAGAAAAGATCAATACACTTTTACGAGGCAAACTCCACAACCTATTCTTCTTGCTTATCAGCAAACTTCTAAACAGGCACTTTCACATGGTTCAATTATTTAAATCGGCCTTGAAATCGCTGGCTTTGTAAACATACAGGGGTCTTTAGATATATTCTGCTACATCAACCCTCAAAGAGGCCTTTTTTAGCTAATAAAATCTCATGTTAAAGTTGATTGCAGTGATTAAGATTTACTTAGTCATAGTAACTGATCATTCATTAAGATCAATCGGATTAGACGTATTCTTTAATTATCAAATGGTGTCCTGGCAGAGGACGGTCTGATACAAGAATTTACCGGATCTAATCTGATCATATTAAGTCATCTCTGACCGCTCTGGTCGCGATGGTTAACAAACAAGGGCCAGCTTTAAATGTGATAAACATCAGTGCATGAAAAGGCAGACCTAATGGATTTTACAGCAACAGTTCACCCGAAAATGAAAATTTTGTCAATATTTATTTACAGTGTTCTAAATCTGTGTTGAGCACAAATACATTTTTTTAAAACATTTTATTTAACATTTTATATTGACCACAACTGTCAAGCTCCAACAAGGACAAAAACTAAAGAAATATAAAGAGCTATATACCAAGCCAAATCAAATATATATCACACTGACTAAAAGTCTGTTATTAGTTATTGTGTTACGTGACAAAAAAATCATGACATCACACTGGTTTAAAAGTTTTGCATTACTTAAAAAGAAAATAAAAGTAAACATTTTTTTTGGACAATTGTGTAAATATAAATTATCATCTCTTTTGTGCTCAATGATAATCTTCTGCTTTAAGCACAAGCAATTCTCTGACACAGCCATTTTGAAAAGAGAAAATCTCTTTAAGCAAAGAAGTGTCACACCACAATTCAGCTTTGCAAAGGTGCCCAGAAGAAAAGCACTGATCCTTCAGCTCCGCTTTAAATGTTGATCAAAACCGATCCGAAGCTAGTCAGGCTTAAGAGTTAAGCCGTGAGCACGGAGAAGACTTCAATCTACGGCTCTCTGCGGGGAGTGACGCATGCAGACCTCTCTGATACCCTTCCTTCAAACCAGCGATGGCTGCGAGGAATTCCACTATTGCTGAGGGAGAATTAATCAACCTTCATTTTCATTCACCACAGGACCCTCAATGATCTCAGACTGCAGATGACACTGCGTCTGCCTCACAATCAACTCCTTAATCCACTGAGAACTCTAGTGCCCACAAGTCTTCACGACAGCCCCGACATCTTTACGGGAACAGAAACACGGCGTCCTTACGCCATTTAAAAAGATAAAAGAACTTTTTACCTGGCCTTTTATCTGTGCTATCTGACCTTTAGCTAGTGAGAGGGATGGCTGCCATTATAAGCTCTTTTTTTCTAAATGATCTTTGCTGTAGGCCACGCAGACCTTTAGCAACCTTCAGTGTTCAAAGGACAGAATCCCCATTAGTTGCCTGATATCTCACACTCTGTATCGGACAACTCCTGAGAGGAAGCTGACAAACGGCAAAACCATGAGATCAAAGTGTGGGATGGGTCTATAAAACACCCAAATATCCTTAATGAAGTCAGTCAATACTTTTTTACTTTTTATCCCATTTACATTCAAGTTGTTCTTCTTCTCTGACACGAGGTACCAACCTTCTACTTTTTCCTCTCTAGAAACCAACAATAAAGATTTTACATATTTGACATTAATTTGACATGACCTTACTCAGACCATATTAAAGATATCAATGTTAAATTCACACAGATATATTCTATATATGTTTTTATGTGGAAACAGAAAAATAAATAAATCACAAAAAATGACTTTCTGGGTTTTCACAGACTGGGTCACATTTAATTTTGGATGCATTATTATGCATCCAATATTATGTATTTGGATAAAAGCATCTGCCCAATGCGTAAAACACATTTAAAAGAAAAGAAAATATTATTTTTTAATCAAAAGTATGTAATTTTCTAATAATTCTTATCAAACAGAAGGTGTCTAGAGAGAATAGATGGACTTATTTAAAAACTGCAATCTGTAACTTTTGCCTCTATATCACCATTTCTGCTTGAAACATAAAATTAATTATTTTATATACTTAACTTTACATAGGATGAACTGACCTTAAAATAGGCATTTCTTGCAAAATCACCAACAATAGCTCAACTTATAAATCATTATAAACTGGGTTAAGGTGGTAGAGATGGTTTTGAAAACTGATCTGATCTGAAAACGTCTGCTTTATAACTGAATAATGTTTATTTTTATCCAAAAGTAGCTATGGACTGCAACTTTAACTTTAACACAACTTTGCCTTAAAAATGTAATGACCATGGCCAAGATGTCTGTCTAAAACTGCTTATTAGGAGGTTTTTATCATCAGAGTTGTCAAAGAGCAAAAGCAAGGCGCACCAATTAAACTATTTTTACAAAAAATATCCAAATTTAAAAAGATAACTTTGTCAACCTTACCAAAAACCAGCCTGTTGTTGGGCTGCTACAGTAGTCAACGATTTTGATCATCCCCATTTTACACCTACACTTCACACACTGGCGTTTCCTTTGCTCGCTTCACACACGCTGAACCTGAAGCAGAGCATGGGCACAGCACTAGAAGTAATTAGTGATCTTGATAATGGGCTGAGGCCAAGAAAGGTTGCCGCTGATCTGGCCTAATTGCTCAGATCCATGCCAGCCCTGGGTAGGACACAGAGTCGGATAATAGCGCTGGCATGACGAGCCTCTTTTAGCACAATGGAGAGCGGTTTTCATTTCACAGAAATATCCATTTTCATCTGAGCCTCGAGGGAAAAATAGAATTCAAAACAAGTAAGCAAAAAAAATCCAGAGGAGCCCTGCGACTCAAATGTGATGAAAATCATTAGGTATTCAGCATCTAGGCGTAAGGGACAAAATCTGCCTGACATTTCATAAGGCACCTTTGCTGAAACACACGCCGACGCAATAAAACAGAGAAGTGTCTAAATTTGGTTTAAGCTGACAGAGCTTTTGATTTCGAAAAGAATGATATTGGTGAAGACGTGGAATTACTTGTGAAAAGGTCACTGATCTACTGACAGATAGCCCGGTGCCATTTGAAATTTAAGATTTGTTTCATTCAAAACCAAGCATGCCTGTTGATTCTCAAAGTCTTTGTCACACAGCGACAACTCGCCTGTCCCTTATATCGGTTTTCTGACGCCAATAAACAAGTGTGCTTCTCTAAGGAAGACCAATATCGTGCCCTATGAATGCACAATGCTGTCCGACCCATGCCTTGAATCGTAAAGCATGTGTCATGGCTAACAGGCTGGGACGCTGGACCACCATACCATGTCAGTCTTCACACTTTACTTTGCACTTTTAATACAAAAATGGAGAAAACTAAAATATTGCTATTACCAACATGGCAATCCTATTTAACTTGTACTGTGAGACTAGATCAAACAAAAACAAATATTTTCAGATACCAGAAAGCAATTACCCTGACTCATGATCACAACGGCCAACTCCCCACAACAACATTTCAACTACATTTACCGAAGCAGGAAAAGCAAGAAACTCCACAAGATTAACTGTTTCCTTTCTTCGTGAGATTAATGCTCTTCCATTTCTCAGTCCAATGTCCCCAAACTCAGATTAACCCTGCACAACGCTAACAATCTGACTGCGAGGCACAATTAACAGAGAACTTCTGAACCGCGTGCAAATATTTGCAATGAGGCACCAAACACTTTATTTTCCGCATAACATTAAGGCCCTGACTGATTAATAATTTATCGTAAAAATGCATCTTGAAATTAAAGCCCTTCTCTCCCGAGCAGCGGCGGAGAGAGAGGCTGTTTTGAAGGATGGAGAAGCAACGTTGGTACTTAATAACCCTGACACAGAGGGATTGCAATTAAGGGTTCGCGTTATAATCTGCAATCTTGTTTTATTAGGTGGATGTGATGGTAATAACTAGTGTCTCGCATAGACCAGTTAACCCGTTGACTGTCCAGCAGGATGAACGCTGCTGCTGAGCAGCTGAAGTAAGATGGAGAAGGAAAAGTGCAAAAAACTCTTTTTATATCAAGGCAGCAATCACGACAGCTCATCAAAAACATAAAAAAGCATACAGCACCTTACATCACTGTCAGTGCACCTTTTCATAAGGACTTCATGCATAATGCCTCACATGAAAACTGCACTTGGTGAGAGCCGACACGGATGAGACCTCAAAGAGCGGAGAAAAGTAAAATGGGAAAAGAGTGGGAACTTTGCAAAAGTCTGCAGGGGAAAAGCCATTTAAGGCACCGCAGCAGGATGCGTTGGCTGATGAGCCCACAGACTCGACTGAAGCCGCTCGCTCTTTCTGTCTCACAAACGCACAGAGACATAAAAACACAGAAGTGTTGTGTGATTTTTGCTTCCTTGTTTTATGAAGTGCTCTTTGAGTGACACCATAACCATTTTTGGTGCACGATAAATCTGACATCTAGTTTTCAGACGGAGAGAGAGAATATTCGAGCCCAAAGAGTGCGCTGCGGCGTACAACATGTCTGAAATAGAAAGCGGGAGGTGCTCGATGAGTGACAGCTAAATGTTTTGAAGGGAGAAGCTAACAATGATATATGATGTTTCATGTAATGAAGACACTGATTTACTTTGGCATGGAGCAATTAGACGAATCGCACCATTCCATACACTGGAAAACTGTTGATAAGAAAATGTGTGTTAAAGTCTCAAATTTTCACTTTGTAGAGTGAATGGTTTGTAGTTTATTTAAGCACATGTGTCCTAGGACTTAAACCCATGACCTTTGTATGGTCTATCAAATTATAGAATTAAATCAGATTTATTACTATGAAATATACCATAAAGAATGTCAAGTGCATTATTTAAATACATACTTTCTGACACTTCTTCAGAGAAAAAAACTCCTCCAGTCACTAAATATTTGCTTGATTATATCTAAAGTTCACCTGAATTTATTCTAGACTATTAGACGTGATGTTTCAGCTCCTCAAAAAACTGTCTAAATACAACTTCCTCGCAAGAAACCATCACACACAAAACTGACTGACTGGCCAACAAGACAGTTGCCTCAAGATTCAGACACAAGCCTTTATGTATAAAAGTTTTTTAATGAGGAAAACAATACCGAGATTACCCTAAAGTCAGGCAGAGTTCATTACAGAGATTGGTTTAGCTATGAAAGCAGATGAACAAATAGAAAACTACAGTTAGATAGGAAGAGAAGAGAGACAGGCGGAGACGGAGATTGGGAAAGGTTTGGAAGCACAGACAGCCCGTGACAGAAAAAACAACAACACTACTGCTGACAGCTTATTTGTGACTTGATGTGTTCACTGGCTGAAAACTCTTCTGTTGAGTCGATAGAGCTGGGAATTACTCTCTTTTGGCAAACAACACCTTGCACTACGGAAGACGATCGTGAGAGCGGCATACTACCTGAACATTCAGACTGCATATCAGTCAAAAGAAGAAAGACACCGTAAACACTGTAAAGACAAAGTACACAGCAAAACGATGGAGAGACGCCATTTTCTAAATGCAACAAAATACAGTCTTTGTAACACTTTATAAGTTTATACTTTTAAAGGGTATAGTAGTCTCCACTAGTAAGTGCACTTAGCATGCAGTGTGCAAACTGAATCAGCCGTCTCCCATCAAACAGACCCAAAAATTAGCATGTAATCATTAGTGGATGTGGAATCGTCTCTAACTAAAACTCATCAACCTCTGAGCTTCTCTCTGTGCATTCATATCCCTTTAAAAGTTACAAATTGAACGTGTAATAGATTTCCACTGATATGAGCATATTGGAATGGTGCATATTAATGATAACATTAACCAGCCACCATCACACTACATTAAAATATTAATGAGCTGTCCCAGTGAGAAAATTAAAATATTTAATGTGTTGGTTAGATATTCTTCCGCAGAGCTCTTGTTTTCCGTTACGGTCCCAAAAGGGAAAGATGGGATATTTTTACTCGGGAGTTTATGTAGACCTCTCTGCATTCCAGCCCTGTCTGAGAAACTCTGATGTCTTCGTCTGTGTTAGTTAAATTTCCATTCTTGCAGACACACACAGAATCTTTCTTCGTTCTGGCTGGAGCAAAGCATTCGTGGCAGAGGAACAGCTCTGGCAAATGACTCTTTTGAGGGCCGAATCAAAGCGGAGTGACATCTGGAGTGACCTAGATTTCAATGTTCCTCCACAGTAAGGAGTCACTTGACTTTGCATATCATCATTTATGAAATCCCTCTCATGCAGTAACAAATGTCAGGTTGTTACTGTATAGAGTTCAAATAATTTAAGCTGGAAATTTCAGTTCAAAGTCTTTTGCCGTTTCAGTAACACATGCTAATTCTCATCTGACTATTTGCAACCTAAAATGCTTCCTACCAAATTCAAAAGAAGTCAAAATGACAAAAGCTCTTTACTATCTAGTCATTCTGTGCCCTATTCTTGGACGCTGATGACTGGGTTGCATGCCCTTATGGCACCCTGCACAGTGAGCCGAGAACACAGAAAGAAGCCAATAAAGAACAGGAAGTTAGAATAATCACCTGCTTAGTATTCAGGATCTCCAACCTTCAAAATGAACCCCACACTTCACAGCTGAGATGAATTCAAACCTAGTAGGATCAGCCTTATATACATCTCCAGGCAGACTGAACACAACAATATAAGTAGCCATCAATCTGACTTTTAAACTTTAGAAGCCAGTCCAATATCCCTTCAGGCAGGATCCTGTAATGTTTGGCTTTGTTGCTATTAACTCATTATCATCAAAGACTTGGGACCTGATGAACCGGCCAGTATTACACGGGTATCGGACACTCTTGGCATCTGCATTCAGGGTTTCAACAAGGCCAAGCACCGCCGGTGGCAAAAGCCCTGATATGACAAGTCAAGGCCAAAAACATCACTTGTGCTGCTCTTTTACTCCAGCTTCCATGTTACAGATTCAACCTCACAACTACTAAAAGCTTTAAACCCAAATTGATTCTAAAACCTCACAATGTGCTGCTGAAATGCAAAATGTACAACATTAACAGTAAAAAGTGTAATTGCAGTTTAAAACTCCATCATTGGTTGCTTTCTGTGTCAACACTAGCTGTATGGGACTAGATTGATTCAGTGAATCATTACAAAACTGGACTTATGAGCAAAAGGGATGAGTATATGACTTTCCTCTGTAGAGCACAAAAGAAGATATTTTGAGAAATGTTCAGTGGTTTTGTGTTCATACAATGGAAGTCAATGAAGGTCAATGTTGTTTGGAAATTCTTTACAATTTTCTGCAAAAAAAAAATCATACAGGTTTGGAATGACATTCCTCGAAAAACATAACCAGTCTATATCTTGACAACAACCAGTCTATATCTTGACAACACAAACTATAAACACACGTGTGCTGCAGCGGCAGGCTGCATGCTTCTGATTAGAGGCGATGCAGGACCTGCGCTCTCCATAAGTTCTTACAGTCTTTTCTAGTCTTCTTTCAGACTTAGAATCCCTCCATCTCCCATGTCAGCTTCCCAACCTCCTGACCTCTCTCACATCTCCAAGGCCCTGTCCAAATTCACCTGTCACTCACGTCTTCTCTCTGACATCTCCCGGCCAATGGCAGCCCGGCTAAGATTGACACAGACAGCCACAACTCACCAGGCTGGAGACTTATCACCAGCAGGCAGCTTGTAGAGACTAGGAGAGCCGTGCTGCCAGTTTCACATCACAGCCAGCTTGCTTGCCCATTTTTCCACAGCTTTCAACAACTACAGCATTTGTTAGTAACCGCTGAAAGAGGCAGTTAACCGGCTAGGTATTTCTCAGGAGGAGAGCTTCTCGCAGAGTATTTACACATCCCGACAGATAATCTTTTATCCATGCTCTACGCTTTCAATCACACTATGAAATTGAATTACACATACAATGGAATACGTCGCGGTTGCATTTCAATTTCACTGAACTTTTGGCGTCTTTGGAGAGACAGCGTGTCAAGGCGGAACTTTCATAAGAATGCGGCAAATCGCGGGACAGGATGCTGAGCTGCACTTGTTCTGACAGTCAATTAATTTGAACGGAGATGAGAGATAAAGCAAAGTGTGTGAAAAACCTGACAAATTTCTTGTTTTAGAATTCTGCTGTCTTGAAAGTGACTGGTCCTGATATTCGAAACCTTGTTGCGGGTGGTTAATCTACAGCGGTGAACGCGATCGGCCTGTAATTGCAAATCCCTGACTGGTGCTTTTCAACCATGATGACAGATTCACTGTTTCACTGCATTAACAACACCATTTCGCTTAACAACATACACCCGGTCCCAAACCAGCCAGCCAGTTTTGTTTGTATTTCTAAAGCCAGCACAGACAAAAGAACACAGGTGTGTGTAAACAGAGTTAAATTAACACCAGACAGCGATCTCTCCTCTCTACGCACCAGTGTTGACAAACATTTTTTCTATAGACTGGGATGCATTCGACAGGAAATGTCTCTCTGCAGAATTCACGATCGATCCTGCTTGATTTCCCTGCAAGTTAGACAAACCCAGTCAATTTCCCTGCCAGCGGACTTCAGACTGATTCTGTAATTGCCAGAGGTCCAGAAATGCATTATTAAAAGAGCCAATTCATGATATTATATTTATGGCCACAGTACTTCAACCAAATCATTTTCATGACATTTGATTCTGAAGGGTTCTAGCATAAGCACTGGATATGTTCTTTCAATAATATTTTGTATAACATACGTACTTAAAAACTACACACTATTTTTCCTGAGACAACATTCCATGTTCATAGCAACCACTACCAAACGTATTGTGCAGCTATCACAAAATTACTGTAATCATCATTAATGTACATAATTACTCATCCCTCTGGAATACTTGATTGTGATTGGCCAGTTCCAAGATATGTTATTTCTCCAATAACCTTGAAAACAATTTATGTATAAATCACATCGATTAAGGCTCAATTAATAATATTATGAGATTAATATATGATACAATATGAAATCAATATATAATTAATATATAATGAATATATTTTTATAATATTATTTATGCTCTAACATTTTTATTTATACATTTATATTTATATATATTATATAAATATGTTAATATAATTAATATAATATAATAATATTAATAATATTATATAATAATATTAATATAATATAATTAATATAAAAAATATATTATAATATATATGACCCTGTCTGTGAAAACCAGGCCAAAGTCTAAAAATATAATTTTGAGATAACAGGCATTAAAGTTTGATTTTAGCTATTAATTTCACTATGATTTCAATATTTGACATGGTCTGACTTAATAAATATTACAGATATCATGGTTACTGTTTTCAAGAAATGTTCTTTACATTATGTAGAATGATTTTATGTAGAAAACAGTAAATCACAAAATATGACTTTAGCTGGATTTTTAAAGAAAGGGTCACATATTATAATAAGAATCTGTGAGTAAAATTAGAACTAAAACAGTCACACAATATTAATATTCTAACGAAAAGCATGAGCAAAAGTTAAAGTAAAGTTCGCCTTACCAACTTAAACTAATAATTTAAACATCAATACTTCAATCAATACTATTCATTCAATATGGTAACACAGGAGAATAGCAACACCACACTATATTGATTTTTTCCCCATCCACCTGTATTTCCCAATGCCAACATCAGCTTTGGATTTACATAGTCACATCCACCTGTTCCAGTGATATTGATCCGTTCTTCTGACTCTTGTGTGTTAGACGGATGCTGGATGTGTTCACACCTGCTTCTCCATTCATACACAAGTACAAAACATTTTTTCTCTGATATAAAACAGCTAAATGCATAAGACCTTCTTCAGCCTGCTACAGAACGGAAAAGCCATAATTTACCAATTCATTTCAATCTTCCTCTTTATCGTACCATGTACTTGGTGCAAAAAGCTTAAAAAAGCAACAGATTCAAACGGCTTACCCCATAATAAAACCCACATCTGTAAGGGTGTGTGAAAGCGTAAAGCCTACAGCACAGTTTTATGACTGCGCCATTATGCATTATCTCACTTAAACCCAAATACAGATCCATATCTGCTTAATTACCTCACGAGCGAATTGAAGCAAAGCCTGAAATGATTTTTCGCCCCCCTCCCCTCGCTCCAAAAGCTAAACGAGATTGAAGCGCTTCTGAAAGCAGCAGTCTATTTTAAAACATGTCAGGATATGAAACTTAAGGACCATTTTACTGACAGTATCTCCACTGCTGGAGGCGTTTCCTTGTCACAGATGGCAGACAAAGGTGAAGCGTTTAAAGTGGGATTAGACGTCTCCTTTACATGTATTGTGTTGTCTGAAGCGCTTGTGTGGACTGCTGTTCTGGAAAACCACTAGGACTTTTATTTTCAGCCTTTTGAGAACCCTGCAGAGCCGGATGCAGGAGCAGTCAGAGTTTTTGACTTAAAAAAAAAAAAACTACAAGCAAAATCTAAAAACTCTAGAAACAGGAAGTGTCTTTTCATGTTGCTGGACCATATAAAATAAATGACTTTCGCCCGTCATCAAAGATAAGGGTAAAATTTCAAAGTTCTGTGTGAAAATGAAAGACTTTTTAATTCAAAATGACTATTTTCCCTTTTAAACCTTTTAACCACTTCTTGATGTCTGTGATCTGTCAGATCACATGACAGAACCTTGTGACATATAGAGCAATAACCTCCCTTGATACAACTCCACTATGAGGAAAAAAATAGCTTTCATCTTAAAATTCACTGAAGCCCACATGCTGCAAAACGGTAAGGAGATATCACAGCTGAAAACTACGAGATGAATGCTGTTTGCCAGAAGGTAATACTGTAAGCTTCAAAAATGTTCTGCCATTTTGTTGTGTGTGTTGATCCTAAATGTATATGCACGTATGTATTTATAAAGGTTACGTCTGAATTTTCAACATCTATAGTGTCATAAAAGAAAAAACACTTTCCCAACAGTCTATTGTTAGAACAAACAGATTGTCCCGCTCTAAATTAAGGTCTTTGAATGAGTCTTTGTTGCTTTGACAGTGGCCGTGGTGCTTAAACAAAAGAGTATTTTTCATATTGAGCAAATACTACGGAAAAAAGTGACCCTGCCTGTGAAAACCCAGCATTTCTTTTGTAATTTACTGTTTTCAATCATCCTACATAATGTAAAGACCAATTCTGTGAAATATAACCTTGATATCTTTAATATTGACTGAATAGTGACAAGTCAAAGATTGAAACCATATTTATAGGTGAAATCAAACTTTAATGCTTGTTATCTCATAATTTGATTGTGAAACTTAAGTCTGGTTTTCAGAAATGTAGACATTTCAACTTGCTTTTATCTTTTATGGTTTCGCTTTTTTTAATAATAGAAAAAGAATATAAATAAGCACCAATGCTCAATGTGTCAATATATGTTTACCACTAGGCCACAGCCCCAAAAGGGCTTCAAAAAGTCCAAAAATGTGTGTGTAATGTAAAAAATATCATGTGGTATCAGAGAAATTCTGACCTTATAGACAAGAGACAGATACACAACACCTGAAAATAGCCACATCGACCACAATTCGAGAGAAAAACATCAAACGAGATGTCACACACACAGAGAGCGACTTCATGAAATCCCAATAAAGAATAAAGGATTGCTTCTCCTCTTGATGTCTCGACTGTGAGCGTTTACATCTATCATTGTGTATTGGCTAAACAAACAACAGTGCACATATTTGTGAAGCGATTAGCATTGACAAGGTCTCAGCAACAGATTTAAAATCTGACAACAAAATGGGAAATAAATAAAAGTCTCTGCTGTTTGTTCTGAATATCCCCTAGTAGCACACGAGGGTGAATAATAAAGCAAACACAGTGCGCTTCACTTAAAGGCTGATTTTGCCACAGTTTTATTATGTGCCGTGTTCACAACACCAGAGGAGAGAAAAACAAACATTCATTTTCCTTAAAACATGCAGAAGAGATGAAAAATCTGTGTACTTATATTAAATGGAATTACATTACTCGGCATATGTACACAAGAAAGTTTCCATCAAACATTTGCTTGGTACACCTTCATTTGAGAAAGGAAAAGCCTTTATAGCAAATTCATTTTCCTCAAAAACAAGCTACTTGTCTAATGAAATCTAGAGGGATTAGAAGACTTTGCCACACAGCCCA
Source organism: Beaufortia kweichowensis (assembly GCA_019155185.1). NCBI lineage: Eukaryota > Metazoa > Chordata > Actinopteri > Cypriniformes > Gastromyzontidae > Beaufortia > Beaufortia kweichowensis. Next base: position 8,437,695 of record CM032812.1, on the reverse strand, counting down.
CATCCTTCATCTATTTCAGGAATATCTTCAGGGTGTGAAACTTTCGTTCTCATATCTCTCCTGTACTCGACCTTACAGGGATTAGACATCAAGCATGCACACATAACGTGCATAAACACATCCATCTCCATCTTTCCCAAAATATCTTTTTTCATATCTTACCTCTGACAACAAAAGCTTTGCAGCAGTTTCCAATAACTGTCCTCGAGAAATTGATTTCACAAATCAAAATATCATACTGTACACCTTGACAAATCTTGATACTAAAACTCTGAACGTCTTAATTGTGTAGTTTTTTATGTAGCACCATTCACATTTACACAAGACCAACTCACTGGGACCAATTACTGTACATTTGGTAGGTAACACGTGGGAAGACTAGTGAATTTGACCAACGCTTTTAGCTCCTTTAGCGGTTGATACCCCGCTTGCTTTGTGTCTGTGATAATAGGGGAGGATTCATTTTTCATGCCGTGGACACTACCCAGAGCCTTTGCACGGCAAGCCATTATTAAACCACCCGAGGACAAGCCATCTCTCCAGAATGCTGTCAATAGATCTAATTTTGGATCACTAACTCAAGCAAATGAAAAAATGGCAGCTTTAATGTGTTTGTTTCAACAAGAACTTGTAAGAGTGAATGGTTTGGACATCTAGATAAATGAACATATGTTCCTCGACTAAGAAATTTCTTAGAAACTCACAGGGAGAGAATGACACTTTTTGTCAATTATGCTCAATAATGCTTTCCACCGATCTGCCTGAGATAATTACCAACCATAAATGCACTACGAGGTATGAAAAGACCTGAAAGTAAATGCAAGTGTCACAGAGGTTGAGGAAATAAAATATATACCAGAGAAAGCAATGTGAATCAGCTTTAAAACAGCATAAACTTCAACCTGCTATTCTCAGACTGCACCAAACACAACAATACGCTGCGTGTCAGGACAGCGCAACACAGAGGACTACTACAGCCGTCTGTGCTGCAGTGTACCACTCAAGGTGCTTTATCTTTGTACCATGATAAAAAAAAGAACAGTCACAAAATAAAAAAAAACTTCTATTCCACAGAAGGGGCTGCCAGAAAAGCAGAACGGCAGCAGCTGTTTTCAGCATGCTGCTGCGGCTGAAGCCCAGTGGGATTTAGCTCAGATAAGACACACGGCATTGTGGGGGATTCTGTATTTATTGTCTATTGTTCTGACCGGTCCTTCTTTCCCTGCATACTCTCAAAACAACAGCAGCGCTGTTTGGACACCATTTTGCTCAGAAACTCTGCAGAACAGGGATGGGCAAAACAACATGTTGTCAAATTATCACCACTAGTCAAGAAAGCACCGCATAACCAGGCTGGATTCTGTTCCATCCCGAAAAAGATTTAGATAACTTATTACTTATATCCACTATGACCTATTTCTGAGAAAGGTCATACTGGGGAGGAGAACTGGGAAGGGGATAGTCCATGCCCATGGGTTCTGGTTTTGTGTCTACAGCAGGAAAGCTGTGTGGGATGGGATGTCCTGGTCAGGTATGGAGTGGAAGTGCAGTGCGAGCAGCAGGGATTTGGGAGAGGCAGGGCTGAAGCCGCAGCCTGTCACAGGCTTTAATGCACTTGACTACACTTAACAGAAGCAGCCAGCCATGGAGAGACGCACATGGGAAAAACGGATGACTGGATGGGCTTCGAGCACATGGGCAGCACTCTTGTTGAGTGTACACACATAAACACAAAACCACAAACTGAACAGAAGAAACAATGAGTCTCATTGACATGATAATTATGTACAAGTGGTGTTACTTAGTGTGCAAAAACGGTCCTCATGCAAATGTACTGCTGGATTCACAATAGGTGTGTTTACACATAACTGTTATTTTGCCTGCATCCTATTGTTGATTAATCTGGATTATTCTAAACAACAGCATTTTGTATTCAACTTCTTTATTGCAATAACTGATAGCTGCAAACTAAAACCAGCAATAACCAAAACAACAAAATCCAGGTGTTTAGAAGGTGTTTCACAAATTACACATATGCTAAACACTTTTATGCAGCACAGAGATCAAGGGTTTCTTCTGTTATTTTCTGGTTTGTTTACAAAACTGGACTGTGTTGTCAGGTGTATGTGGCTGTTTGCAAATATGGAAAAGGTTTGATAGAAAGTAGTGATGCTCTGAACGGTCAGCCACAGATCGGTATCTGCTGATAATCACAGTCACAGTGATTACTGTGAGTATTTATGTAATGATGTCACCGTCATGCTGTCAACGTAAGTAAATATGATATAACCAAGGCAGCATTTGTATTACTTAGATTAACAGTGAAAGTTATCAAAGAGCTTACATGTCAATAATTCAAAGCTTAAAAGATCAGAAATTGGTGGATCATAAAAGATCAAAAAAAAAAATTATGTAAAAAAAACAATGTTTGGTTGGTTAAGGCTTAACTAATATTATTTTTTAATAATAACAATAATAATAATAATAATAATAATAATAATAATAATAATAATAATAATAATAATAATAAAAGTAACCATAACAATAATAATAACAATAATAATAACAATAATAATAATAATAATTATTATTATTATTATTATTAATAAGCCTGTAGATATATTACAGTAATCAGATATCCATCCAGTATCCTTGTTCCGTGTCTGGAGTTTGATGTGTGCGGGGGTTGCTTCTATCTTCACAAAATTGCAGTGAATTTTATTGTAGGGCAAGGGCAGAATTTATGGCATCGGTTTGTGCTATTCATTCACTTTTGAACGTTTTTCCCAACATCAATAAAATTAATATTAATAAAGTTCTGCCTTTCAAAACACAGTAAGAAACAGTCAACGCAAACTCAAGCTCAACTAAAGAAAAGATTGACTGACCCTGTGTATTTTACTCAGGTAAAGTTGCGGTCAAACCTTCATGTCTGACAGTGAAGCTGGGAAAAACATTCAAAAGTGAATGAATAGCACAAACCGATGCCATAAATTCTGCCCTTGCCCTACAATAAAATTCACTGCAATTTTGTGAAGATAGAAGCAACCCCCGCACACATCAAACTCCAGACACGGAAAAAGGATACTGGATGGATGTCTGATTACTGTAATATATCTACAGGCTGTTGAAGACGACGTGTCTTATAATTAATGTCTCGGCTGTGTTATCTCTCATTTGTTTCAAACAGGTAAAGGTGACCCTTTTCGGTCTAGAGGAGGGGACACCGTCTACACACATGAGGACATATAGAGGGTGTGAGGGGGCAGCTCGGCCTGAGCAGACCCAATCTTACATCATTCATCACCTCACAAACACACACACACACACATTGTGTCTTATTTAATCCAGGCCACGGTGGACCTCAGAAGGTAAAGAAAGCCGCCCAGCAGGCATGTGTGTGCTTATTCCAGCTTTTGTAACAATATTCGACCTCTATCGTACGTAGGAGACTTCTAAATCCATAAATCTCAGCATACTCAGCCTGCCTGACGTGGAACAAGAAGCAATTAACAAATGCATTCACTTCTGAACGCTATTATTAACACTTTCAACTGGAGGCCCAATACCAGGGAAGGAAAACTCATTAGGGTTATCGAACATGCATGCAGGTAAGCCGTAAATGAGCCTTCAATTACAGCTGGATCCTTTAATTAACACAGTTTTGTCTATTAAGAGACATGCTGCCTATTATTATGATAACTACAAATAATGCAACATGGTATGAAAATAAAAAATACACGCACTAAAACTAGTCTTTTTCTACATCAAAGTCACAAGACTGAATACGGTAAAGTATGATTCATATTAGGCCACCAGATGTAGATCCTGGAGCTTATCAAACTGTTGGCATTTAGATAAAAATGCAAAGTCTCGATTTCAATCTACAGAGTTCTTAAAGAATGATAACCCTAGCCAAATTCACTCCTGACAGCACGGCACATACTACAGTATTGAACTATTAAATATTTATACATATAAGACTCCGCAACAGGGTGTCAACCTCAGAATCGGCTTTGGATTCAAAGAGAGCATCTTGTTCACAGATAGAGTTATAATACTTCATATTTTCCAGCAGCGTCAGGAGTGTCTTTACAGGCTTGAGTGACGTGCAAAACATTGCCCGTCAGTAGCACAACAGTGTCCAAAGAGAAGGAATCATTCCAACCCCTTGAGCTACTGGTCTTGTTTTGATAGCTGGAAGTAAAATGTCAGGCACAACATGAGTTTAGTTTTGTGTTCTTTCAGTGGCAAAAATCAATCCATATGCTGCTAAGGTACAAAAAACACCCCCGCAGCTCACCCACGGGCCCATGTACCACCCAAGTGTCTTGGTAGCTCTCCAGTCGGGCAGAGGAGGAAACCCACTACATAATTTGGTGTGGGAAATATGCTTTGCATATGGGACAGGCACTGGATGCTTAGCAATGTAAGTGTGTTACAGTACAGTTTCAAATAATTGCCGATGATTGGCCTTCTAGCATTGATTGTCACAATTGACAACTTGCACAAAGAGACACCACGTAGCTGCCATTGAACATCTCTTTCAAAGACACTTCTATGAAGAACTTTTAGAGGGGACAAAATCTTTAGATATTTTTGGACAAAGATTAAGACATTCAATCTTAAGAAATTCACACAAGTAAAGTTTGGCAAGAAACAACTACATTAACTATCTAGAAAGAGTCTTGTAAACAAGAACCAACAATACAGTTTCTCTACATTCTCTATTTTACATCTACATTTTCTGTTGTTGAAATACAATAACATAATTGACGTTAATATTATTTATATGCACATGTATATACAGTAGGTCTGTGCATATGTATTGTGTGCATAGATGTGTGTGTATGTTTATATACATTGTGTTTATATACATACACAAACCTACTGTATATATGTGTGTATAATTTATTAAAAAAATTATATTTAGTTCCCATACTCAACAAATGTCAAAAAAGTGTTGAAAACAATGCACTATAATGATAAACAGGATTTCTCAAAGGACCTAAAAACTTGAGCAATTTGTCCCGTAATTCTAACACAAGTTGTACAAGAACAACGCAGACGTGTTCGAAATCACAAAGCACGACTTTACCTGGTCTCCTCAGGGAAAACCAGTCCCATCCAAAAGAGGCTAATGTCGAGAATGACTTTACAGAGAACCAAAACACAAAGCCAGATCTATCTCAAGCGATCCAAACATCTGCTGAGAGCAGAGCGACAAGAAATATGCTTTCTGTCTAGTACCATCAAGCTGGCGTGATGCACTGAGATCTTCATCTGCTCCGAGGATCTTTGATGTTGGCCTTCCTCTGCTCTCGTTCCCTCCCCCATCATTTTCTTCTGTTTATTTAACCTTTACCGAGTCCTCATTAGCCGGCTCACCCGTGAGACCGCGCTGGATTGTCAGTAGAAGGCTAAATTAACAGTTGGAGCATTGATGTGACTAATGCCTTGAGCCTGGATCATGTTGGTCAGTATGCTCTGTGTAATTACTTCATCACCATGAAGCAGTTTTCCTAAGTGATTAATCGCATATAGTTTTTTTACCCCTCTCCCCCTTGCCCCGGTGTCGAAGTGTGTCTAAAGTTTGTTATCTGGCTGTTAAGCACCATCCACCGGGGCCCGTGAAAGGGTTGCTCACTTTCTGAGCTCGAAGTCACTGACATGTACAGCAATAATGGATTCCAAGTCCTCAAGGCGTCTTACTCTGCGTAGTGGAGCAGAAAGAAACGAAAAGGGGGAAATCCGAGTCAAAAACCACCCACGCTCTAATAGTGTTGTGGACATGGTTTGAAAATGCTTGGGTATAATTTGGTAAGTAATTAATTAGGCATGACAAAACACAGACAAGGCGCCGCATCCGTAATCGGAAAGAACCTTCGCCAGTGGGCAGAGTCCAGCTTTACAGAACAAAAAGATTCGCTTTCTTTTTCTTCTTTCCAGAAATATAATTATCGGCAGGCAAGGTGGCACATGGAGGAGCGGTTCAGGCCTTGCAGAGTAAACAGAGGAAGAGAGCAAATAAGAGAGAGAGAGAGCGCTAGCCAAAAAAGCAAAAAAGGTTGGTCCCTGTAGAGGTCTCTCGCCCCAGGCTGCTGGTCACACAAACTATAGAAACAGACAGAAGCACATGCCGTCTTCCCTGTAGCATGCAGATAACATAAAGTGAACGACAGGGAGAGAGATGGAGAAGAAACTGGAGGAGAGAGAGAAAGATGGAGGCAAAGAGAGGCCTACAGGTACCACGCTTGTGATCTTTCAGCTTTGGCTGTGCTGAAACCTCATTATCAGACATACAGACACGAGGGTCGGGTAATGAATCCCAGCGCTTTGTGTGTGTGTGTCTGTGTTTGGAGTGAGCCCAGCAAGAGCGAGCCGCATGCTGGGCTGAGCGGACTCCTGAAGATAATTGACAGTTTGCCTCAACAGGTTGCAGCTTTTCTCTAATGCGCTCTCCTGCAGCATTTGATAATTGGGTGGCAGTGGTGGGTGAGTTCCCCTGACCGAGGCCCTTCTCCACAGCTGGCCCCTCGCTCAGACCTGTTTGACAGCTGCCGCAGAGATACGGGCCCCGGCGGACCCACTGGGACACTGTCATCAGTCAACAATGCTAAAAATAACCTGCAGAGACTATGCTTGGAGATTTTTTACTACAAGGGAACAAGATTAAATGGCATGTTAGAACACTTTGTGGGCAAGGCAGTAAATAGCTAGAATACACGAATAATGAAGGCTAATTAGAGTCTTTTTGCAAACATGTCAAAGAAGTGGAGTCTGTGCAAATGCTCAGATAAGCTGTTACGCTGTATACACAGATAAGCTGTATACTGTACATATGAAATATGTCATAGACATAAATATTACAGCGAAAATTGGGTTCAACAAAGGTCCTGGATGGTATAGCCTACTCATCCGCTTACATTTACACATTTGGCAGACACCTTTATCCAATCTATACTTGTCTTGTTCTATACAAACCCATGACCGTTGTGCTACAGGAACAAACTGACTGCACCCAAAGGAGAGAGATTTCACCCACAAAAAGTATTTCTATACCTTGTGTATTATAGGTGCTGACTAAAGCTAGAAACAAAGTGAGAAAAACTGAAATGTGATAAAAATCTGACAGCATGCAGAAAAACTAAGTCTAATCTGCAAACTGTCACAAACAAAGCTGTTCTTGTACTGATGCCAGACTTATCTTTTCAATCTCTTGAATTATTATGAATAATCTTATCTTTAGTTCAAAATAAAATGCTATCAAATGTGATCAAGCTACTTTTATTTCCACTATATTACCAAAACATCTTCATTACACTCTTGAATATAAAGTCGCTTCACGATGCCATGGAAGAACCTTTATGGAACACCCAAAGAACCTTTCTGTTCTTTAAAAAAGGTTTATACAAGACTATACAAAAATGAGAAAAAAATGGTTTGTTTTGAGCAACCGTTGACTGAAAGTTCTTTGGGGAACCAAAAATGGTTCTTCTAATGCATCGTTGTGAAGAACCTTTTAAAGAATCTTTATTTTTAAGAGTGTATTACAAACAACAATAGGTTAAAAATCAAACATTACTAAATTTATACAGTTACAATAACAAAAGATTTCGTTCATACCGCCCACCCCAAGCGACACATGTGGAATATTATGGCTGATGTGAATTTCCCTCTAAAAGCGGTCCAAATCAGTAGGGAGAGTCTGTAATATTTCCCGCACTAATTTTCAAGTGTCCTCCCACACTCTAAACTAACACGCTCTTTACTCAGAACAGACAGCGGCACAAACAGCCTCCCAGTCCACATTAGCAAAGCAGCTAAACCCCCCTGAGTGATTCTGCATTTCGCTAGCCCTTCATAATAACCCTCTGCTTATTCCAGCTCAGGCCTGGAGCTAATGGATTCAGGAGTTTTTCCTTCCTCTTTTTTTAAATTCGATGGCTTTCAGCCAGTTGGCAATAAGACGCTCTGCTTAGGGTTTAGCTTTCCAACTTCTAAAGTCTCTCCCTCGTTTAATGCGCGGAGAGAAAACAATTTCCTGATTGTCCTCTACATCCGTAATGAAACATTCAAGCCCTCCGCTGAGGCACGATTATGAGAAGCCAAGAGGGCAGCCGTAGTGTGTCCGCACACTTATAAAGATGATAAATATCACTATAGTGGCCTCCCTGCTACACGTTAGCAAAACTAGTGGTTTACTCACTCACCACAAGTGGAATGTCATCATTTGACGGATTTTTACATTAACATAACTTACCTACAACTTACAGTAGAAATAAGTTAATAATTATATTCCTCACATACTCTAAAAGTATAAAATTGGACACAGCCCATGACTAGAAACCTGACGCACGCGCTCTGATGCGATTATTAAGACTGAGCGCGCATCAGCTGCTGTTTTCTCACATGATGAGTGCATTTCCATCCAATAACTAATTCAAATGATTCACGAAGAAACCGCATCTCCAAAATGAACCACTTTGGGGTGTGAAATGAACCGGCTCTGTATCTTCTAAATGAACCGCCTTGGGGATGATTTTACCTTTCTGTATCTCAGCACATCCGACGCAGAAACTTTCGACATTTAACAAGAAACAAATCCACTGCGGCATGTTGGTGCGCCGGGTGCCCGTCTGTGAAGGGCAAGTAAAAAATGGACGTCACCATTCATCACAGTCGGCTGAATGTACTAAATCTTTTTATCCTTGGACGTTCAATCAATGTTTCCGTGGGTTACTCCGATGGAAAGATAGGCCAACGCATCTTACAGAATTGCTCCTTTTCACACCCCTCTGTGTCTGCTCCAATGAAGCCAGATTAATCTATTTGCATGCACTGATATGAAATCTGTTCCTGAGATTCCATTGAGTAGCAATGAAGGGAGAAATAGACGAAGCTGTCGTCCTTTTTAAGATCTTTTTGCTTTCATATTAATCATTCGGAGCAGGCTTCTTTGCGCATTATAAGTGCTCCCTTCAAATAATTAAGCAGGGGCATAATTTCCTTTTTTAAGCTCTTACTGAACACTGATTGTTTTTGTCTATGCATAAATTGGAAAACAGCTCTGCGAGGATTGGTTTTATATTACGAATTTATATTATAATCATCTTTTAAAAGGGCAAAACAACAGGGCACTAGAGAATTTGTGTTCATACACATTATTCCATTGCCGGCATTCATAAATGCAGAAAGAGTATTAAAATTTATAACCGGATCTAAAACTCAAATGATCATTAGCTTAACTAACACAACAATGAATTATCTCACAGTCAAGTGGAAACTTTATCTCAAGTGAAACTACATCTCAAAGTAAAGCACAAACTTAACTCTGGCAGGATAGAAATTATCCAAAAACTGGCTCCAGTTAAAAAAAATACTTCTATTTGTAGGGAAGTGAAAGTAAAAGTGACTGCTTCTTTAAAATTATTACAAGAATATTTGGAGTTTGGTCAAGATAAGGTTATCCAGGGATAACCGTCAGTGGGGAGAATGACTCATTTTGTGCAGAGGTTTGCTCTGCAAGAAAAAAAGCTGTCAAGGCAGATGTCCTTTTGCTGTATCTAATGCCCTGATTTGATTAGACTTAAAATGTGGTTTAAAAACCCACTCCATCTGCAATACAATTAGGTTTGTAATGGTGAACTGGTGAAGCACTGCATGCGCTGATCTCCATAGGCTTATCTTCTTCTGTGTTGCTTTTTAATGGTAAAATGTTACTGCAATTATACGGTAAATTGAAACTATAATTGGAAACGAGCGCTTCATTGGAGGGATCTAAATCAATCTCGGCTGTGCCATGAACTCCTGAAAAGGTGAAGTCCTCCACTGTAGAACAAGTGACAGCACAGGGGACGGCAAAGTATGGACTAGTCACCAAAAGGCATATCAGGAAAACTGGATGCATTCAAACCACAAAACACACCTTATGACAATATCACCAACAACCAAAATTTCTAACTACTAGGTAAAATAGGGATTTAACTGCAGAGTTTAACTAAAGAGTTAGTCATGTAGTAGGTTTTTCTCATACCAAGCTGTTCTTGTGGTGCCATCAGCCAATCAGCACTGTCATGACATCATATTTCTGAAATTGTCTTTATCTGCCTTATAAATACTAATAATTAACAGATTATACTACAATATTCAATTATGAGCTTAATAGTTTGTTTATGTTTGCAGTAATACAGCATAACACACAACGCCCTAAAGAAGTAATTCACACACTATATTCAACCGGCATTGTTATACATAGAAATGCAAACAGATGCTGTATATGGTTAACATTTTCTGTGTATTTGCATAAGAACATATCTACCCTATATCCAATTGTCATGGCCTACAAGAAAATATTACTGTAATATTGTATTATTACAAAATTGTTTTGTGAGCAGCCAAGAATTTAAAACAGAAAGTCAGAAACAGAAAGTCTCCTAAATAAAACTTCAAGCCCTGTGACACTCCACAAATCAACTTTTATAAAGGCATACAGTCCTTTAATTGAAGCATACACGTGTGCCTGCAATGCAGAACAACTCCAGCTATTTATTTCTTTTGCATTCTCCTCTGTCCACACAGGTGGACAACATTTATCCTAAAACAGCATGCTTACCAAAGCCAAGTAAACACAAGGCAGTATTTCAGCCCTGCTTACAAAGCAAGCCCATTTCTTCACATTTTCATAAAATACCTTGCTAGAAGGCCTTTTGTTTAATTTCCAAACAAAGCCTAGCTAGACGACCTTTTTCCTTTCATTTCTTTTACAAAGCCTTGTTCCCCGCTGACACGAGGCTATACTGTTTTATAAATGCACAACAGATCGACCGTTTACATTAGGGCTTAGAACGAATACAAATCGCCATTGTGTGATTCGCACTTTCTGTTAACAAAGAAGGTAATTGTTATGAATAAAAGACGAGGTCTGTGATTTCCGCGAGAGCTCGCAATCTATATATAGTGAGACAAGTGAATTAAATTAAACTGCTGTTCCTTAACAGTGTTATTTAAATTACATTAGGCCTTACAAAATCTAATCAATAGTTTTTAGCTCATTTAACCAATTCTCCATGACAAATAACTGGCCATCCATTGCAAAACAAGCACAAAATGTCACATCAAATGGGCTGTGCGCTCACACGGTACGATGGAAAGCACCACTTCTAGATATTGGTGTCCATAGCACTCAGTAGTTAAACACGATAAATTGGGTTTAAAAAATACAATGAACCTTCACATGCACTTATAAAGTGGGAAATATCTACTTTAGTCAAATCAAGAGCTGCATTAAAACAATGCCACTGTACCATGATAATTGAATTAAAATCTAGATATGTGTTAAACCCAGAGAAACTGGAGTCAGCACTTTCAGATGTGATGTAGTTTTCTGTATCATTACTCCGTAAAATCTGAAAGATGAACCTTTTGATGCTGCACAGCCTGGGTGACGCAAATCAAAGAGTGTGACATCAGCACTTTTATGTAAATACATTTATGCATTTGGCTGAAACCTTTATCCAAAGCATTAAAATCAAGCTATACATTTGACTACTTTACGTGTACATGTGTTCCCTGGGAATCAAACACATGACCTTTTGCGCTCTTAATGCAATGCTTTACAACTTGAGCTACAAGAACACTTTAGGTAACCAGAGAGTTGATGGGTTAAGCCATTACACCCCTAAAGGTCAACCGTATACAGTACTTCCCACAATCACTGCCACTGGTCAGCAAACAATTTGAGGCTCAAACAAACAAGCAATGTGAAAGCAACACAGAGCCAGTGTTTACACTTTTGTGGGAAATCAACCCACAAATTGCATATTTAAGTTGTCTCCGTGTATTAATCAGGGATACGAGAAAGTAAGAATTACAAAATGAGCTTTTATCCAAATGTGCTCGCATACACTAGAAATTTATCTGGATGGCAGAAGCTTCCAGTAAAACTAATAAACATATTAGGTTTACTTCAGGGGAACTGTCCTTGTGATAAGTACACTTTAAATCACTTTGAATAAAACCCGTGTACTAAATGAATAAATATTATTTTAACCTCGTAAACCACAACTGAAAAAACTAACTACAGTCATAGTAACTCCTTAAGGTTGAAACCAAGGACTTTAATCTTCAGAGACAAAGCACATCTTAATCTCTGCTTTCTATAGCGTTTGCTCTTGCTCCACGGATCTTCGACCTCTTGTTTGCATAGCGTGCACGCGAAAGGATTGCTGAGCCAGTAGAGAACTGCCCATTAGTGTGGCGTTGAGTGATTTGTTTGTGTCGACTCAAATGTTATTGTCCGTCGCAAGTCGTTCATTAAATCCTGCGTCAGTTAAGACCACCTTAATCCGACCACTACTCTCGGGAATTCAAATGACTCAGACGGAGACCGTTACAGCGAGCTTTACGTCTGGCTCCGCTGCAGTAGTTACCCGGGCAGGACAGAGGTGAGGGCACCTTTAATGAGTGCTTCTCTAAGAGAGGAGATACTGCAAACACAATCCTTTCATTTTAGGTCAGCCTCACTTCTGGCCTTTTCATTCAAGCTACAAGCTTGAAGTTATGTCTAGAGGAAAAATTAGCTGCTCATTCTGACACGGCTGTAAATGCTTATTCAACGGATGGTTGAGAAACGAGACCCTGCCTGACTTTCAATATGCAACAGTGTTCTTTTCACACTGGGATTTAAATAACATGTGGGGCTAATCTCTATCGTTTACAAGATCAAATCTGGTTACAGTATTGCTATGATCAAAAGGATTGATAAATATGTATGAAAATAGTGTTTAACCTGTTAACTGTCACCGTTCCTCTGGAGGGACACATATGTTATTTCACTATTCACTTTAATATTTCATAGTTGAATTTTAATCTAATTTATGACACACTTTTAAATTGATGGAAAGGTATGAGACTTCAGATGAAATATTTGACAAATTTTCATAACAATAAACATGAACAAAAAATAACACAATAAACAATAAAATGAAAAAACGACTGAAAAAATATCTAATACCTAAGATTAAAAAAAGTAGCATTTTTAAAATGTAGCATTTTCATGTGTATACTTAATTTCTGCAATGACAGTTATCAGGTAAAATAAAGGAAAAAGATCTGAACATGTGATGATCTAGCTTTAAAAAACAAAATATGGGCAACACCAATGATAATAGTAAAAAATTTAAGAAATTAAAAGTAAAAAATAAAAATATTTTAGACATTTTCTAAAAATATTATAATTTATAAACAAATAACAATCCATAATAAATAACACTTAATCATTTAAATAAATAAATAATACATTTAATAAAAACATTATGAAATGCACTGGAATATGTAAAAGTAGCCTCACCAAAAGCATTTTCTGTGTTTGGTTGCATAGATAATACCAAAATAGTTGATAGTTAGTTGACAGCACACAGTACTGACGTTTAGAATGATGTAAACAAAAGTTAACATGACAATTTCCTCATATCTGATCACTTCCAAATGACCATTATACTAAGATATCGCACAGTTTACAATCCCTTAATTTACTGTACTTTAACAAAGTAGCTAATGGTATTATGGTTTCTGTACAGTTGTGACACACAAACTGTTCCGTTTAGTGTCCAGTGTGCATTTGTCTACAAGAGAGCCTTTGATCTCAGGGGTGCGACCTGGCCGGTGGAAATTAGTCTAACCGTCACCCGGAGAGTCCGGTGCAGAGCTGTGCTCTCCCTCTGGCTACAGCAGGACAGCCCATCACAGACGAAGAAATGTCAAGGTCTGGCATGCGAGGGTAAAATGCCAAAGGGCCACTGAGCAATTCATTCATCAAAAGTATATGAACTACCTCTCTGTACTCGATGGCATGTGCACCTTTCTTTGTGCACAGAGCACGCATTTACCTTAATATTTTAATAAAAAATAAATATCTCTGGTGCCAAATTTCAATGTTTGTTGTAGCTTACACACACAGACAGTTTCCATTTGTAATCAAGTTTCAGCGGCTTGCTGGGAGTTTGAACGTCACTTAAAATCTTTCGTTGTTTCTTTGTGTGGTAATGGACGTTTGAGCTTGTACGGTCCCGTTTGCGCTCTACTCGCTGGAGGTGCGGATTTAGTTCGACAGGAGGAACCGCTGGAGGCCTTTCTGAACCAAGCGAGTCTGACAGATCGGCTGTAAGCTAGCTGAATAAAGGTCTCATAGGCGTGTGGTGCCAATGTTCGCCACGTCAGAAGAATGGAAACTTCGACACGATTAAGAAGGGAAATGGGAGTTCTGTACAATATATGGCAAACTGCGTCTTCTTTTCATGTCTAGCAATTCAAATCTATCATAAAGCAATGAGTTCTGCATGTACATTTTCTCTTAATTGCAGGTGGATGTGCAGTGACGCATGTACCGCCCAATATGCCATCGCAAGTTAAAAGTGAAATTTTTGAAGTTGGAAAAGTTATCAGGGCAATTATCGTGTTTTTTGGGACTGCTGAGTACACGAGTAGCCCATAGATACAGAAGATCTACGAATCATATTAAAGAAGCGCATTGCCACATGCTATCTGCTGTAATCTGCCTGTCATTTTAATTGCATCTCGGGGCAACACCTGATAGTGTCAAACAGATATCATGAGAACCAGCGAGAAGGTAAACTTTCTTCACACATCAAAGAAATCTGTCGAGTCAAATGGTTTGGGGTGCTCAAACACATTTTCCTGTGAGACTCCAGAAGAAACAGTTAAACACAATGACCAATACACCACTGTGACCACTCCAACCTGCCAAAATCTATTCGCCTCAACAATTTATATGAAACAAAAATGACCACGGAAAAGAGAACAAGCGTCACAATGGGCAGCAGCCCGTCATGCTTTATCTCTTTCATTTCCTGTGTCTCTCATGCCACGCTTCCTTTTGTTCTTTGACCCAGCGGCCATGATAAGTGGCATGTGTGTTCGTTTCGCTTCCTCCCACATGCCAATGGGCATCCATTAGCATAGATCTACCTCGCACCCGACCTAACCTCTGGCTCTCTTCCTTCCGACGCCGCCAAAGCTTACTCGCTACGACTGCACCATGGCAACACCACTTCAAAAAGCCTCGGCGTAGACAGAAACTGATAAGCATGCGCCAGGATAATAACATGTGTGTGTGTGTGCGCTCACCTCTAATGGAGGAACATATCTCGGGCAAAATGGATATTGGCTTGCCAAATAATAATTTAAGGAGTTATGAGATAGATGAAATTACAAAACATAATCCATTGCTCTGTTCCAAATCCTAGTGTGCTGCCTACAGAGGCATATTAGAAACGTTACCAACACAACGACCTCTCCAAAAGGTGTGAGCCTTCATTTTGTTCCTTCTTAAGATACCTTGTTACATTCAAAAACACTTTACAACAGCGACAATCCCAGAATGCTCTGCGACAATATCTGTGAGATTGTGCATGAGATGAGAGAAATTAAAAATATTTTTCATTCAATATAAAAAAGTCAAGATAAACAAGTAAATAAAGCCAAATCTCCCATGCACAGTTGCTGCCTATTTAAATCGGTCACTTATTAGGTTTCAGTGACGGTTAAGATGTCATCTTAAGTAAAAAGTATGCAGTGAGGAACAGAACTTGTGTCTCTCAGGACAGTAATAAAATAACAGTACCAAACAGGAAGTAAACATTGGCATTTTAGACAGTGAATCTGGGTGCAATTAGTTGCTATACTTCAGGCCTGGCACCCATGCCTCCGTTAACCTTTTGCATTTATAAATAATGTACGATACCAGAGAGTACAATCCATCACCAGAACAGCACGCACCATAAGCTTAGTACAAACAAACACAGCTACTCAAAAGAAACCTTTTAAGCCAAAAAGAATGGACGATTTGATGGCAGTCCACTCCTAATACGTACAAGTATGCCATCTACATGACATCTTAATTCCTTAATCTAGGTTGTCAACAGACAGCCGTGCTGGTCTAAAACATGTCACGACAACAATGTGACATCTGTGATAATCACCAAAGCCCTCTTAACTATGCTTCAAAAAGCTGTTCACCATTTAATCCAACACTGACTAGTATTCATTTGTATAATTTTGTAAACTGACAACAATAAATCTTCTTAAAACTGTATAATTCTGCTGTAAAATACGTAAAAAAAAAGTGCCAACATGCACATTAGGATTATTCATACTTTTGCTTTATACATTCTTCCGTGCTCACCTCTGACATATTTTTCAATGTTTTACTTTCAAATTAAATATCCCATCCCAAGGATATGACTGCATTTGAATGTGTAACAAATCACAGCCGAGTTGTTATGAGCTGTGTGGGTGTATGTTGGTGTGAGCATGCGAAGCAGGTCAAGGCAACAAGACTCGTCCTATGTCTGAACTAAACTTGCTCGGAAATGAACTTAGTTTCAGGTGGGTGGTATTATTCGTGGTATGTGATTGCCTCCATCAAAATACAGTATGACGTTTCACAATCAATTCCTGGCAAGCAAGATTTTTATAATCTCGCCCAAATTTATTTCTCTACTGACAAAAAAAACTTTGCACAAGCAAATTTCATACAAAAATTTGTTGTAATTGTTTGAAAATGTATTCAATCATTCTTACATTACAAACAAAAACAGTGTTTCGGAGATTATAAATTCCCTTTTTTTTTTAATTGTTCCTCATCTCTTTGTGTATTTAAAGGGAAACAAGTAAAACTTGTCAAATAATGTTCACCTTTCCGCTCATTCACATCAAGAATTTATGACGATTATGATTAGTGACAGATGGCATTTCACAGTAAAAACACCCCATCTGAATTCCCTCGATTTAAGTAGCTCATTATTTTTCAAAACCTACAGCCTTTAAGGTTTCAAGTAGGTCCTCCTGTTTTCCGTGTTTTCCCTGAGTGCTCAGACATTTATAGAATGTGTCGAGTCCCAGGGAGGTTAATTATGTAGGGCGTGATCTGTTTACTTATTTAACCCGCCTGTGAGAAGCCTACAGCACGGCTAACTGCAGAGACATCTGAAAGTAAAGATACAAGTTTATATCCTTTCTCCCTCGTGACTGTATTTCTCTGCCGATCTACCTGAACACTCACAACGCTAAATATTAACTAGTTTGTGTGAAAACATAATTAATCCATAAGATGTCAGAGCTGTGAACTAGCAGTTTGTCACAATGAGCCGTGGAGCTCATGCAGGCGGTGAGGGTTTCAATCTGGCTTCATATGTTAATCCCATTCCAACCTTTCCATTCATTTTCTGTCTTCAAGGCACTATAATTTTCAAGACAATTTCCAAAAAGGGTTGAAAATGTAATAAAAGTGATGCATTGTAAAAAAAATCTTTACATCATTCGCATTCGATATTGTCCTTTATTTGAAGCGAGTAAAAACCTCTCATTGGCCACATTATCTCTCTGACAGTGAGCTGATTGTAATACTAGGCAGCGCCATTAGCATCTCTATGCAATATGTGCTCTTTACTTTCAGCCCCTGACTGACTCACAAATTTGCTATCTTCATGCTCTCAACACCAGAAGAAAAAAGGGACATTCCTGTAATATCGTGAGCTGACATCTAGGCCGGAGGACACACCCTGTCTTGCACCCTCAGACGTGGTGTGACTGACTATCTGAGGTGTTCCGAGGGTGTGAGGGGGGTAATTCATTACCCGGTGTATCCCCCAGCAGTGAGTACGGCTGTAAAGAGCCGATCCAACCCCCGGCTCCATCCGTTCCTCATAAACCCCCTGACCTCCCACGCTCTTGCTCGTTGGAAAGTGCTTTCAACCGACCCGGCTAATGTATTATAAATCAATTATCTACTACTATGGGTTGAGCTCTCTAATCTTTTTCTGACATCCAATTAAATAATATTAGAGCAATACAGATGGGAGCCCACCCAGTCTATTCACTGTGATGCTAACATGTTTCAGAAACTATTTAAGGAAGATCTATGAATACAATGATTGATTTTCATTCATTAAATCTTAAGTCATGGCCTGTGCAGCTTATGGAGCACATCTCCGTGTCTAAAATTCTTTGTATTGAACATCCTAAATGAAGTTTTAGGATATTTCACTAATAAAAACAAACAAGGAGTACACTGATCAAGATACAAGTTACATATGCTGCTAAACTTGGATCATCATTAATCATCATCTTGTCAAATATAAACACTATAAAATCTCTACTGAAAGCAAAGTGTCACAGGACCTGCGACAAATTGTTGGCACATACACGGGAAGCGTTTCCCTTTTGGACCGTAACTTGCTAACTGTTCTGGGTTTTGTTCTTAACACAATCATTTACGGTGGGAGCCACTGGAGATCTGTTAATGATGCTTTTTCCTCACAACAGACCTTGCGCAGAGTTCTATGGGACGGAAGCGGAGCCCCTGAGCACTTCTCCATTTATCTCCCAATTGCTCTCATGACGATACCTTTCTCCTTCACAGGCACATAAGAAAACTGCCATGTACACGTGCCTCCTCTCTTTTCGAGTCTTTCGTGTACACGCAAATGCAAGCGCATGAATTTTCAATGTTTCACACATACTATAAAGGTCACATTCATCCGAAGAGGAGAGACAAAGAGAAAACTGGTCAAGATACACATGAAAATGCGATTTCATGTCAATGACAATGGTTGATTCCTGAATGAACGGATGATGCTTTTAATGAATCAGTTGAATCAATTACTGAATTAGATTCACTTACATACTACATCTGCTCTATTCAAATCAGCAGAGATTAACTAAGGATGTTTAACATAATAGAAAAAATCTAAAAAAACTATGAATAGTTATATCTCTGAGTTACTAAGGCTTACACAACCACGTCATTTTTGCTTCACACGCACTAACTTTTTTCAATTTGTGCATACGCTGTACAATTTCTGACCTTCTAGTAGGAAAAGAAAACCAGAAGCATCATTTCTGAATCTGAGCTGCGTAGGTAAGCAACAAACAGGGCTAGACCAAAGAGGTCGGTCAGGCAGCGATGGGGGTCTGCGATTGAAACGGGCGAGGGAGGTCGAGAGAGCTCTGCGCGGTCGTGGTGAAGAGGCGAAGCTGGCGGCTGAGCTTTTTTAATGCGGTATTGATGAGTGAGGTCACCGCCAATGATTAAACTGGCAGCCGATCATCAGCGCATAGCAGGTGCTCTGCGTACTGTTTGCACGGTGATGAGATGAAAAAACAGGGTGGTGGAATAGAGTGCTACGCTGCACCTTAAGCCTTGATTTAGTGACTTCACGGGGATTGATTGAAAAGAGCAGCGCGTCTCTGCTAATCTGTGGGACGGAGGGGCTCTGGAGACCCCTGTTGTTGCCACACATACTGACGAGAGCTGGAACCAGCCAGAGCGAATCTTATTAACAGAGGCAATGATCAGATCGATTGAGATGCGCACGCTTACAAGCACACACTCATATGCACTGTTGCGGTCATATTTAAGCGACTAAAATTACACCAATGACACATAAGTCAGCTGTCACACACACATGCATAAAACTGCATTCAATTCTGGTTTAATAAAATAATAAATAAATTATATTAAATTAATTTATTAATTAAATAAATAATTAATAAAAGTCATCCTGCACTTATATATGACATAAGTGAAATACATTCTTAAATAAAGAACAAAAACACACATGAAACTAAGCAATGCTACAAACCAATTCAAAGACACACTTACACACAAGCTAAAAAAAACCTACAGCTCTCTGGTATTATCTGCACATGCATAAACAGGATGACACACACAGTGCAGTGTGAGACTTTCATACTGTAAAAAGATGACATGCTCAGTGCAAAAAAAACATCCACTGGAAAACTTAACACTGCCTAAAAACATCCAGAACACATGTATACAGCACTTCAACAATCAAAGACTTCTACAACAGAATTTGTTGTGAATTTGCTGTGTTTTTAAATGCAAGCATCCTGCATTGGCCCGTGTGTCTTGAGTACCGAGGAAAAGCCTCAGGCTGTTGCATTGGATTGGAATAAAGATGCTAATTGTCTAAATGAGTAGAGGTCCCGTGTCATCGCCAGCAACTCTCTCTCACTTCCTACCCAAAAACTGCTGATTGTTTTAACTCTCTAATTAACTTGAAGGCAACACCCTCAATGACTTCCAGATTAAAGCCAAAGTGACACTTCGCTTCTATGGCAACGTGTATTAGCCTGTCAATCATGGCTTAACCGAAGCATATAATTTGCTATGAAAAAATGTTTAAAGTAACAAGCCATAAATGTGTGTGGATAACTTGATTTTGACAGGGTTTTAAAAATATGTGATGAGGGTTACTGCAATTACAAACTCTGGTGTGTACTGGTGTGTATGTGGGTAGTTGACAAATAAACATGTGACTGTGTCCTATGGTAGAACAGCAAAAATGTAGAAAAATAAACTGTTAAAAAATATACAAATAGAATGAGATATTTATCTTCATTGCTGGAGTTACTAGGATGAGAAGTTAAAAGGATGAGACAGATTTACTTTAATTGTTAGTTTTTTTCCCTTTATTTTTGTATGTCACACCATAGGACATTTGTAAGAAAGTAAAATCACGCAATTTATCTTTTCAATATATCAACTGTTTCTCCTTGACAGCAATGAGATTGAGAGCAAATTTAGACTTAGCTTAAAGTTTGACTATATTGATTTTCAACCCGCTTGTATTGTTAGAATGTCAACAAAATCCGTCAGATATTTGCTGATGAATATTTTTTTTGGTCAAGGTAACAAAACAGAAAGAGGTAAAACTGTTCAACTACACACATACACAAATACCAACACTGTAACAAAACAAATCACAGATAAAAAAAACAGTACAAACCACAGTTACAGTACAAAACGTTGTACAGTACTATGCAAAAATCTCAACATAAACTACGTGCAGGTCTTCCAGGATGTTAAAAGTTAAAAGACTTCAATATGACCTCAAACATTTCTCATCAACTACTTTAAAAAGAATATCTATTGTCTATTTTTTCATCTTTTTATCTAATTTTTTTTCCCCAAAGCATTTGAGAAGAAACATCTGAGACAAAGTTGATACTCAAAAGAA
The DNA here is from genome assembly GCA_019155185.1 of Beaufortia kweichowensis. NCBI lineage: Eukaryota > Metazoa > Chordata > Actinopteri > Cypriniformes > Gastromyzontidae > Beaufortia > Beaufortia kweichowensis. Next base: position 8,416,633 of record CM032812.1, on the reverse strand, counting down.
ACTGAGTACTCTCCTCTAGAAGTGTGTTTTTGCATTCATTTTCTAATCCTGAATATGCTGATGGGCTCTTTTTGCGCCTCAAATATGTATCTGGCAAAGAGCTTTGCATAAGGCTCATACATAACCGGCTGAGTAAACAAAGAATATTATGGCATTTATCTGATATTTTGCAAAGGAACGGAAGAAAACGGTAATAACAGATGGAAAATTACAGAGTAGACACAACTCCTGTCCAAACACCACAATCCTTTCAGGTTAATAAGCAATGCCGCTTCAAACAGGGACCACGCTAAACAACTCAAAACCTATTAATTCTTCTCACAATCATCTCAGCAAATCTTTATACCAAGCAAAGACGCACAATTCTCTCAAAAAGAGCCATTTCAAAGCGAGACACTCTTTTCTGTGTGTGTGTGTGTGTGTCTTGTGTCAACATTCATTTTTAGCTATGGTGCTTCTTCACTTTAAACCAATAAATTCAAACAAACCTTAGAGGGAGAAGGTCACATTTTTTCATTGGCTGGCCTCCCAGCAGGCAACAGAAAAATAATCCCCTCATAGCCCTTTAGCCCAGAACTACAGCTACAACACAGGAGGTAGCGGTGAAGCCCCAGGCAGGGATAGATCAGGGACCACTGCGGCTCTGAGCCATACCAAACCATGTACTGACAAACTGAATTAGGGGATAAGTAGACAGCTCAGGATAGGCTCTGCTTTTGGATTTCTCTTCCTTCAAGAAGATGAAAGCGCAGCCAGCTCCAGCGAGCAACCGTGTGTGGACCGAACCTGCATCCTACCTGTGGACTCTAAAAGCTTGACTGTTTCACCCCCTGTAGTGTATTTCGAGCATGAGCCTTATTGATTGGAGGACTGGCTAGATGCACTGATTCTCCATTCTGATTCCGGGATGTTTGTATATTTTACTATTGTGGGTTTTTGTATTGAGTCGGTTTAGTAGAAACTCTAAGCAAGGTGACTTTTCAAAATGGAAGAAGTACTCCACAAAAATAAAAAAAATATTTTCACACACTTTTAATTTGCAATCAGACAAATGTTTTATTTTATTTTAACCTGTTAACTGTCACTGCTCCTCAGGAGGAACACCTATGTTATTTTACTATTCACTTTAATATTTCATACTTGTAATCTAATTATGACAAATTATAAATTGATGAAAAAAGACAAGAATAAATATGACATATTTTCAAAATAAACAAACAAAAAAGTAATAAAAGATGTTAATTTTAGTAATATTTTTAATTTTTTTAACCTATATTTAAAAAAAAAAATCCAAAATGTTAAAAGATGTAGTTCGGATAGTGTATTTCCATGTCTATACAAAATATGTGCAGTGACAGTTATCAGGGTAAATTAAGTTAGTGGACACTTATCCAAAGCGACTTAGAAATTTTGTCCAAAATGTTAAATGTAAAACCACCTGTCACTTATCTCAAAACCACATTAAACTCTTTCTAAAGCCTGTCACAGTTCTACAAAATCAAATGTTCATACATCACATAAGACTTCAGCACATATCACCGAACTGTAAAGCGTAACTATGACCTACATCCTGAGAGCTGGTGATTGCTTTGACACGTCAACGTATCGAGTTAATGGAGTTTGGTTTGGCTGAACTGCTCCCGCTGCCAAAATGCTTCCATTAAAGCACAGGAAGTGGGCAAAGATGGGCTCATTTAAATGATGGTAGAAGCACTCACTTGCCTCCCGCATCCACAATTAGCACCATCTGGTTCAGGGGCCTCCAACTCTTTAATGAGCTTCCATTTATCAATTTGGGAGTGGTGGGGCAAGAATTTTCCTGGTTCAGGTAGCAAAATATCAATTACGCCAGGATAGCAGAGCCCGCTATGTATGGGAATGAAGCGTATCTGTGTGAACGGTTTTGTCTGGGTGTGGTGAACAGAGTATGTGAATGGAGTGATGCAATGACAAGTTTCTCATTCGCTGGCTAAAATCCAATTAAATAACATATTACCAACCAACAATTAAACCTGACATACCTTTTGTTTCTGAAGCTTAAATTCCACTAGAAACATGTTTATAGCTTCTGCACATGCACCCAAGTTGGCAAACGTCTCATCAATTTCATCATCAATTTGATCAATTAATAAACATTTGCTACTACTCACACTTTACAAATCCAGAAACGAAAATCCCTGCTTCAGTCCGCACTATTTACACTCTCTGCTAGTGAGTGATTGTGGTCTATATGCAAGTATAGGAGATTGCTTCTCTTTTGTCTTGGTGAGCTTTTGTGAGGGAAATCGTCGAGTGTGTCTGCTGTGACTGTGTGGGTGTGTGTGCGTCTGCACATAAAAGTCTATCTCTCCGTAGCCCACGGCAAGGCATAGCCACTTCTAATGGCCATTCTACAGTGGATGTCTAACAGAGGGATATGAAAAGAGCGCACAGAGAACGCGTATGTGCGAGAGTATCGTCTGCACGGGAAAGTATTGGCCTTTCTAGGCTGTCAGTTTGGGTGATGTGTATCGGGAGACATATCGCTGAGTCAGCAGAGCCCGGGGGTTCTGGCTCCTCTCTGCAATGCATTAAATGTTCAGTGGTGTGTTACATCACCTTCATCGGTCTCCCACACTTCATATAGAACACAGTGGCGACAAGAGTCGCCCCATTCAACCGCCAACACAGTGCAGGGGAGCAAAGTGCTTACCTATGGGGAAAAAGAAAAGATTTAAGCGCCAGCTGCATTACGGTGCTGTCAGCAGTATGTTTTAGAGTAAACCATTCATTAGCCAGTGTAGCAAGATGATCTTATTACTGCTTTAATGGAAAACACATTGAGAGGTGTTTAATATGGATGCATGAACATTAGAGATACAGAAAATGATAAACATTTGAAAAAGGCATTGAAAATGTGCATTTTGCCCTTGTGTTGTATTTTCTTTATCACTTTGTTGTATGGCACAAATGGACTTATAATAGCCCAAAGACAGACTGATATATAAAGACCATTATGAGTATTCTGTGTTCTGCACATCATGATAAATAGTACGTGTCACAAAACAACATCTGTTTGGAAAGAAAATTGTATCTTCATAGATTACTTTTTTTAAAATAGTAGCCTATAGTAGTACGAAAGCCTGGATTTTTCTACAATACCAAAAGTGGTAGAGAGAGAGGGCGAGAGAGAGTGAGAGCAAGAGAGAGTGTGTGAGAGAGAGAGAGAGAGAGAGAGAGAGAGAGAGAGAGAGAGAGAGAGAGAGAGAGAGAGAGAGAGAGAGAGAGAGAGAGAGAGAGAGAGAGAGAGAGAGAGAGAGAGAGAGAGATAATGGTCCATAATTTTTTGGTCCAATGTGTCAAGAATTTTCATTTTGCTATATTGTTAACAAACACATTTGAAGAAAAAGGTGTGAATAAGGAGAAAGGGACAGAGAGAGAGAGAGAGAGAGAGAGAGAGAGAGAGAGAGAGAGAGAGAGAGAGCGCAGCAATGACAAATGAACTTGAAACAGCCTGTGCCCTTTCAACCATTCCGCTGGTGCCGGTACGACGCCTCCAGGCAAACACTTTAAGCGACTTGACTGATTTCAGTCCTCAGCAAAATCAGTGCACGAGAGGACGTCCACCATCAGCAAAGCCCTACAAACAAACACACAGAGCCGTCCCTCCACACCCCACCACACAACCAGCGTCTACATCAGATATCCGCTGCTGAAGTTTTCCGACAAGCCCTACAGGTTAGATTTTAAACAGTCAAATTATGGAAGCTTTTATGTGGGAAAATTAAAGAGGAAATGAGCAGTAATTCCAACTTACGTAACAATCTAAATCACAAAAACGTCGTCAACAGGCTGCGGCTTTCATGCCCAAGTTCAAGCTACGAAACAATATAAATATGTGAGGTTTCCATCAGCTGCCGCAATCAATGCAGACATCTAAAATTGGCTGTGAGGAGCAGGTACTAATGTTCAAACCAGGGGGAGGAAGTGCACAACAGGAGCTGGAGGGATTGAATTATCAGGGTTCATTTATTCCTCTGACTCCAGCCAGTGCCGGAATCAAGACTGATCGAGCTTTCATTTATCCCGGACCCAAAGAGCAGCGCAGCACGGGAACTATTTCTCAAGGAATAAGAAAAATCCCACTGGCAGAGTAAAAAGAGCAGCGGTAGCAATCTCGTGCTATGACCTCGTTTGTCAAGAAATAAAAGCCGTTCCCTTGTAGTACACAATCCCTCTATTGGTCTGAGGAACAATCAGGAGATATGTATTGTATCCGAAAGCTCTTAATGTTAAGATGTGTCGGTCAGAGTGCTTGCCCCTGTGAAGCTTGTCTGGTGAATACGAGGCACCCTGTTAGCTATCCTGATAAAAGAGCACTCCAAGCTTTAGAAAACAGTGTTTCAAAAGCACAATTTGACAAAACATCATCTGTTACGAGAAAACAACATCTGGCAAACTTCATCTCATGGAACAGTTAGATAGTTCACCCCAAAAATCTGTCAAACTTCTGTCATTATTTACTTAGCCTCAAGGTTGTTCCAAACCAGCATGATGTATTTTCCCATGCAGGAATACAAGTAGACATTCTTGAAAAACATATAACAGTTTTGTTTTATTTATACATTTGTGACCCTGTCTGTGAAAACCAGGTTAATGTCAAAAAACCCAATTCTGAGATAACAAGCATCAAAATTTGATTTCACCTACTAATTTCATTACTTTGACATAATCTTACTCGGTCAATATTAAAGATATCAAGGTTATATTTTTACAGAATGTATTAAACATTATTTAGGATCATTTTATGTATAAAACAGTAAATCCCCAAAAAATAACTTTAGCTGGGTTTTCACAGGCAGGGTCATGTTTTGTTTTTAAAGAAACTCAAGCATAGTGGAGCTTGAACTGTGGAAAGATTTCTAAAATATATCTATAGTTCTGCTGAAAAATCAACCAGACAGGGGTTTAGAACAACATGAGGGTAAGTAAATAACGACAAAATTTCTTTCATTTCTTTTAAGGAACTGTACCCGATACAGTGGTTGACAGCGTAACCAAATCCCCTCCACTTTGTTACTTTAAACGGCTTGAGACCCAATCCCAGCAGGCCGTGCTGTCTCCTCTGTGAACTCACGGCAGAAAACAAAGTGAATGATGCCGTTTCAAGGGTCGGCTTTATGTTTCAGTATTGTTTTTGGCTAATCCGTGGAGAGTCTTGAAGGCAGTCAATCAGACAACGGCTGGCCTCGGGGGAACTCAATCAATGGCCATGATGCAACCGACTCGCCTGTCTTCTTTGCCGTCCAGATCGAGCAGACTAATAAATGAGATCTCATGCAATCTAGGCGAGCAATGATAAAACAATTCCTTAAGAAGGACTCTAAAGGGTTTTCTAAATGTTCACAAAACACAGCAGAAATCCCTGACGAAGGCAGACAGCTCTCCAAATGCTAATTTGCAGAACAGGTTGGAGATGATGCAGAACAAGTCTTTCAGCTACTCCTGCCATAAATTATTCATACTATTGACTCGTGAAGCAATGCCACTTTCATGCACAAGGCGAACACGAGGGTGCCACTTTCACACGTGCCGATGATCCAGTGAATCTCGACCAACTGTGTCGCTCCACGAAACCAACGACTCGAAGCACAATGAAGCAGAAAAAACACAAAAACAGAATGCTTTAACGCAACGTTGCATTTTTCATTATATACATGGATATTATGCGGATACTACACAGACAGTATGTACATAAGAGCCAGGGTACAAGCAGCTATTGTGTACACAGTCCAGAATTATTAATGGTCGCACCACTCCCAACGGCTACAAGAAAAATAAATTAATGTGTGCTTCTCCATATGACCCACTTTGGAATACCCTCTGCAGATAACCAAAAGAAAGACTGTGGCTTTGGTATCTGATGAAGAGAGAATAAGATAATAGAGCATTTCAAAGCTATTTATTTCTGAAGGTAGGCTTGAGGAAATGGAGTTTTTGCTGTTTCGAATGTGGGCTGTGCATATGGCAGAGTAAAGGCGTGTTCACACTAAACTGACAAATTAAAAAAAAGATCTCGGACCCAGATCTACCGCACAGATGGTACCCGACACTGGACCAACTCAGCTAAATCTGATAGTTGGAGACTATTCTCAGTGCATATGCAACAGAACACCACAGTGTTTCACGCACACACTTTAAAAAAAAAAAGGCTCGCCTAACAGTTCTATCCGATGAGATTCTTTCCATTATCGTGAGAGCTGAGCTGTTCAATAAAACTTAAGAATCATCACTTTATGCTGGAAGTTGTACTTTCTAAATGTGGTAAAACTTTACGAAGCACTGAAACAAACCAGCTCTTTGTTAACAGGCTATCTGGACGGGCTGATTAGCTCTGGGCTGGACTTCTTTCCGTGCTAATGGAATAACAAATGCAAGTTGCTCTGTAAAACCCTTTGTCTTTATAGAAGTCATCCGAGGCACATGCAGGTTGTTAGTTTGATAAATCGCCTAATTAATAAAGTGTCTTCTGAAAAGACCCCCGCCAGCAACACATGAACCTGTGCTGCACCACCAGTTGCTATGCTAATTAAAGGCATTCTTGCTTTATTGTAAAACTCTGGCATCAGTTACTCACTGTTTTTATTGTTCCAAACCCATATGACTGACACACTTCTCTGGAATGCAAAAGAAAGCCATTCTAGAAAAATTTCAGTCACTATCTACTTCCATCAAATAATAGAAAATGTTATGAAAGTAAATGGTGACTAAGGCATTCACCTTCTTTTGTGCTTTAAAAAGTGTCATAAAGGCTTGGCTCAACAAAAGGCTCGCCATAAAATGGATAATTCTTCCATCATTTACTGCAGAACACAAAAAATATATATTTTAAGAAATGCGGAGGTCCGTACAATGGAAGTGAATGGGGGCCAGTGCTGTTTGGTTGCCAACGTTCTTCAAAATATCGTGTTCTGCAGAAAAAAAGAAAGTGATGAGGGTGGATAAATGTTTATTTGATTGGACTATCCCTTTAAGAATAAACAGTGACTGCTATGATTCCAACTGATATGATTCCATCCTATCAATTTGACTTGAGCAGTAAACAAACACAGAAGACGACGGAGCGTAATTACAAAGACACAAAGACACCCCAGCAAGCCATGACACATGCCAATAACAGGAGGGGAGCTTTTGTGTACGATCATTATGATTACTTCATCAAATGCAAGTTTTTACAAGCTGAACAAGTCAAACATTCATATCTGAGCTTTGATGAAAATGACTGGCATCTCTCAAGAGCTTGTGCATGGAGCGGTGCTACGGCATGAGGTCTTTGAATAAACATCTGCAGGAAAATGTCTCTGTCAAAACAAGTCCTTGTAAAGAGCCGCTTTGTACGACTTCCATTTCACACTAAATGGTGTAATTGATAGACCGGTAATGGCATTTCATTGGCTGGATGTGCATAGCACTTAAAAAGGTCACCGCACCTCTTATCTTTGTGACGTGCATTAAGAATGACAATGGCCTATCATAGTCAATTTCAAGAGATAATCCGAGCTTTTCATATAGCAGCTTTCCAGGTGCTGTTGCGTTTACATGCAGTCATTTTGTATTATAGCCTACTTTAGATCTGTGGCTTTAAAGTCTTAAGTCAAAGAGAAGTAAATCATTTATGGTTAGTGTTGCGTATTGCAGAATAGGTGTGTCGTCAGTGTTCTCTTATTGGATGAAGGGAACGATTGATGTGCAAATCCAAAAAGCATCCAAGTTTGATTTCACCTATAAATATCACTATGATTTTAATCTTTTGACATGAATTTAATATTGACTGAGTAATTACATCAGGGTTATATTTTCACAAAATGTTCTTTACGTTATGTAGAATGATTTTATGTAGAAAACAGTAAATCACCAAAAATATGACATAAATCTAGATAAACTAGTCAACCCCACTCAACTATTGACCGTCGTGACCCTTCTCTAGCAGGGACTCTAGTTAATGAAAAATGTTAACGCCTTGTTTGTGATGGAGCTCATCAGAACAATGATGAAGCCCAGCCATGTAGAGAGCATAACCAAGAGCTAATGCCATAAACCTTGCTCTCAAGGGACGGCATGGTAATTAAACTGATCATTAAAGCAAAAACTACTTCAATTATTAATTGGCAATGTCAGAGTTGTCCTTTACAAGTCAAATTTAATTTCCTCTGAACAGCCATGGCATTTTAAGATTGGCCTTATCAGTCAAACGATTTCACCTCAGGTGCAGCAAAAGATCACGTGTACCCGATACGGCCACAGCCGGCTGTTTCTCTACATCAACAGACCTTCAAAAATAAGGCTTGAAGTTCCAAACCAGAGGACTTAAAGCTTACGGCAAGCAGTGAAATATCAAGCATTTTGCTTCAAAGAGCAGGTTGAAATACCGACTGTATATAAAATGAGTCCCCGAAGATAAATAAACCACCCAATAAATAAAGTTTTCATTTAGCTCTGGTGTAGCGTTTTTCAAATGTGATTTACAACCTCTGTTTATAAAAATTAATCTGCGCTTTGACTCAGGAGAGGGAAGGAATAATTATGCATGCATTATTTAATTTTGTTATTCAAATTTCGACTTATCAACCTTGTGTCAAAAATGAATAATTCTGCCTCGACGATATCCGTTTAAGACAGCCGTAAACAGTCTGCCGAAAAGTGCCGTTATTAATTGATGGGTACAGAACACGAAAACGGTTTTAAAAACAGATGGTGCTGTGTCATAAAGCGGTCTGTGAGGGCTCTACAAACATCTCTGTAATGATGAGGGATGGTAATCAAGGAGTGAAAACATCTCTTCCTCAATCATGGGGGTCTAAGGACAATGGCATATCATTGACTTGTGTTTACTCGCTCTTCTCGCAGCATCTGGAGAAGGTGCTGACTAGAAGCTCGTGCTGCCGGGTGTCCCCGCTGGGGGTCGGGAAGGTCGGGATTTTGTTCAGTTTGCATGTGGCAGCTGCATACTCCCGTCCTGCTCTCAGCCACTGCACCCTAAACTCTGAGATTGTCTACCGCATGCTAAAATCAGTTCAAGACGTTGAAGAGGAGAGGAAATCTCTCTCTCAGACACAAACAATTCCTTAAAATATCATATGACTCATTGCACAAACTTTCTCCTCTCCACAAGTAACTTCTGTAAATATCTTGATGATTTTAAAACGCTTATATTTGGTTATTAGGAATTCTAAAGCTCATTTTAATTGAATAGTTTTACACTCCTCCTTTCTCTTGTTAATTTGATGATAGTGTTGATTGGATAGGTCACCCAAAAATGAAAATTGGTCCAAACCTTTCTTCTGCAGAACACAAAAAAAGACATTTTAAAGAATGTTGGTAACTAAACAACTTTGGCCCCTATTAACTTTCATTTTACGAACACAAAACCACTGATATATTTCTAATTTCTCACTGAGACATTTCTTTTGTGTTCCACAGAAGAAAGAATCATATACAGATTTTTAACGACATGATGGTGAATCAATGAAGACGTTATTTTTGGGTGATGTATCCCTTTAAACAAGCAAAAATGCCATTAGATTAGATTCAATTAATTGTTTGCACGATCACACAAAAATGTTTCAACATCAATATGTTAGTAAACATATGAATGCAAAACATTCATGTAGCAAAAAAGTGTAACAAAAAAATGGCCTTGTATATTTTTATATAAAGATGCATTTATGTATTTATTGAACAACTTGCATTAAACATTTAGAATATATGTCTGTATGATTGAAATGATGATTCTCTTACTAAAAAAATCCCTTTCAAGTCATTTCAGAGCAAATACATAAATATTGAGATGTCTTTTTAAAGTGCGCTCTGGTTCATCTGAGGGAGGGTGAGATGGTCATAAAGAGAATTCTCAAATGTGGCTGTTTCGCATCGCATGCAACGTCTCTTGGGAAGGACAAAAAAAAGACTCTTTTTGAACTTTTATTTGGACATTATAATATACCCTTTCAGTCATTTTCTGAATGCAGCCGCACATAAACAAGGAGGCGGCGTGCCCTTCAGACTTTATCATTTGAGTGCAATTTCGACACTGAACAATGACATTAGGAAGAACCCTGATGGTTGGAAAATGGCCCAAGGGAAGCCAACTCCATGGGTGAAATTCATCTGTAAATACTTGAGCATTCATACGCTGTTGGACATCAGAGGCTGGCAGGCTTCCATTTGACTGACATTTACATTAGAATTAGCTTCATGGTGCCAGGGAGAATATCAACAACAAAAAAACTCTTGCGTTTCACGTCTTTGAATCGATCCTCGCACACAGCTGTGTCAGTCATCCTTACGAGAGGATTAAAGAGAGTTACTGTACAGAGTTCTTTGCATACCGCATTATTTCGTTCGTGCTTGTGGCATATGCACTTTGCATAGCAGACAATACTAACATGACCACAGATTCAGCATTGCTCATAATGTCCTAAAGCAGCACAATGTGTCTGCTGTATCTGGAACCGAGTGTCCGGAAGCTTTCAAAGTTTGCAAGTACATTGCATACAGTACATTCAGGAAAATCACGCACTAGCTGACCGACTTCCATGAGAATGAAAAATAGTATGGAAAAAGAGCCTTGTATAACTTTCAATGCAATGCAAGCAGTAACATATAGCTACGAAGTAAATGTATTGTAAGTCGCCATGGATAAAAGCATCTGCCAAATGTAATGAAAAACACCTATAGAGTGATTTTAGAGCAAATACATAAACACTAACACATGTCATCGAGTTGATCTTTTCCGATAACTCAAAACTAATAACACAGGCTCATCCAGGTACTGCGAGTCAACTTGACCTTTAAAATCATTTACTTACGCAAAACATATGCACAATTAATAGCATGTAAGTGACTATATCACAAATTAAACAAAATTGTGTGTTCATCTAGTTTAAACATTGCGTCTTTGCTGACAGTTGTGTCAAAATCTGAAGGTTTCCCTAAAGATTTGTATTCATTATAAATAAGCTATAAATTATTACATTACATAATACAAAAATTATAATTAAAACATATAAATATAAAATATAAGAAAAATTAAATATTTCAAATAAAAATGTAGAGTCTAATCATTTACCCATTTAACAAGCGGGATAATGTACAGCTATTCTGTTGTTATGGCAAAAGAAACCCCTTCAGAGTGATACAACAGGCTGACTGTACATTATCCCTTACTTAAAAAACTTCCCTTTGTACATATAGATAGTCCAGCTTCAAAACTCAAGCCATTGGTTGAGCCAATGTTGTTACAGTATATCAGGAAGCTCAAACAAACAGAGCACATTGATAGTGCCACAGCATGTATACACATAAAAAAAATACACACAGCAGCTGTTACTGCATGATTTTATGTGACACATGCCTTAAAAAAAAAAGAGAAGCATTCCATCAGCTTGATCTCTCTTTTTCCTCCCTCCTTGTTGTCATTATTATCTGCCCCTCCCTTAAAGCTTCTCAAGCGTCAAGCTTGAAGCTTCCCTCAGCGTCGCCTGTTTGTTGGCCCCCAGACGCTGGAGCCTGCCATCTTCCAGGAAGTGCTAAATTCGGTGAGCCGGGTGAGTATTGCCCTGAGAGCTCTCCAGTCCAGCAGGAGCAGACTGACTGCAGGAGGTCATCATGGGAGAGGAAGCGTGTGTGGGCGGGTGGGACTGGAGGACTGTAATCTCTCCTCCTCAGTGATGGGGGCACATTAGTTCATTTCTGCACAGGCTTGACGAGGGAGGAAAAAAAAGCAGAGAAAGAACTAAAAAAACGTCAGTGACAGGCGCTGACACATTTTCTCTAGTGACGTGCTCACGGTGCCGATGAGTGCCGGTGAAGGGAGGGCCGATAACCCCGTCTAATCCACATGACACATTCCTGCAGAGGTGAATATGCATTTTTTCACTTAAACGGAAATCTAAATTGGTTGTTTCGGCCCCGGGAAGTGCCTTTAAGGCTGGCGCTGCAAATTACAGAGGAAGGTCAAGGAGAAGGAAGGGCTTTAGGACTTAATCTACATTTAACGTGGAGACGTGTGTGTCACAGACGCTCCATTTACATTTCTTATTGCACGTCTGATCTTCTACATTTATTTAAAATCATCCCGACTATGACATCCAGACCAGCTGTAGTAAAGACTGTTTCTCTGGGGCGTGTAAATGCGGTCAGACGATCTCAGTTGGACAGTGTGCCTGGTTGAATCTATACTCTCTTTCAAGTCAAGATTAAGGGAGGCCTTTATATTATGATGCAATTTTATCATTTCAATCGTTTCATTTCAATTTGTTTCTCAGTCATCTTCTGGTTATGAAATGAAAACGCTGTGTCTAATAAGCTTAATAATATTAGATTAGATGAACTACATACAATGTTTTGAGAGAATTAAACTACACTAAAAGGTTTTCTAAAAGACATTTGATGTTACAAGACTCAAACAAGGGAAACTGCATTGAGTAAATTTGTATTCATCTTTCTCAATCCCCATTCATTAAAAACATGTTTTTCTTTTTGAACAGATAACAAATGAACAAAGGGTGAATACAATCAACTGAAGCTCACAAAAACACGTCTAGGTAACATTTCACCCTCAAAATAAAAAATATACATATTTCACTCTAATTTTAAAACCATTAAGGGCTTTTTATGCATCATACCATTGTGACAATTTGTCATCCCCAAATGATCACGACAGTAATATATCCAGATGTTTCACTTTCAAGTTGTTTTGTAATTTTCATTAATCTTTGTAGTGAATCTCATTAAATCCTACTAACTACTTTTTTCTGTAGTACAGTAAAAAAGCATTAAATACTATAATATGAAAGCTATCATGATGTAATGAAATAAATATATCTAATTTTAAAGTGACAGTATTGAGAATAGTGGCCGGTCACAGTGTGAATGTCATAAATGTACGCTTGAAGCTTCTTGAAGCAGTTTTGTATTTATTGATTTTTTTTTTGAGGCAAAATGTGACATTTTTGACAGGTTTTAGAGAGATTCATCTAATCACATTGAAAGATAGATCAGCCCTTAGCAAGTCTACTCTTCAAAACAATACAAGGCTCTTTCTCTGAATCAGCGTAGCTACAAAATGATCACCATTCAGCTTTCAGTGCCCCTCCTAATAAAGCAGAACAATAAAAGCCCTTCATTACAATCAAACGTAATCAAACTGCCCTTACACTGAAGAACGCATACATACAGTATACATAGGCATGCGGGCCTGCATATGCATGTGAAAATCAAGCTTTAATCAAGACTTATTCTGGGCAGGAAATTAAATAAGTAGACAAAGAAACTGCGACCCTTTTCACCCTGGAATATTGAAGGACTGCGCACTTGGCCACAGCTTCTCATCTATTTATCATTGACATAAAGGTAATAGAGCTTCACAGTGCCGCTAACTATCAACGACAGGCTCCCTCCAAAATAGATGAAAGCTCTGGAGCAATGAGAAGGGCTTATAAAACGAAAGACAGTGCTGCTAATGAGTAATTAGGCCGTTGTGTAGGGGTGCGGGCCTGGGGCTTAAAGGCCACCAGTAATTTGAGGAACTCGACACGGAAATGACACTAATTGTGTCCGTCAGAATGGCATTGATTCTCATTTGAAATAAAACTGGCCCGAGTGCCTTTTTGATGTGCTTTGCTGACAGCTACTGTCTGCCATTGAGCTGGCTACCCGCAAGCCCCGGTTTGCCGCGCAGCCTCCAAATTGGCTCTGCTTTCGTGACAGGAGCCGGTGTTTCTACTGGACTGGGGATGTTTGTCCATTGCCTGCTCTTTCTAATTTGGTCTATACCATAAAATCGGTCCTCGGGTCTTAATGGACTCGGGGATTCATTGAGAGAAACACATTAAACAGAGAAGGTTTAACCAATAGGCTATTTTCATTACCTTTCCTGAGAAGGTCTATACGAACTGAATGCAAAGTGCATCATTGGACAGCTGAGCAAGGCACGGATTAGGAAACACGTTTAATTTTGTAGATTTATTATAAAACTTGATAACACCGAAACACAAGATGAGATATTTCATAACTTTTTGCATACTTAATGGAAATGAGCGTGCACAGGTCAAGCATCAACAACATCACCCTCCAAAAGCTCCATTAACTGGCAGGGGGTTTGAGAAAAAAGGCTTGAAATATAAGCGGACTTGGTGACATTAGCCAAATATGAAAGCAATTTCAGAGGTTAAGGAAGTTATTTACATTTTGATGAAACATTATACATAGAGAAATATTTTTCTTTAGAATAACACGCACCACTGAAATACACGTTAAAAAAGCAAACATGGTCAATTTTACTTTTGTTGACTTTAACGGAAAGAGATTCATAGGATCTATACATAAAAATGACCACTCGCTTGAAGAACTCCAGACAAACATACTTAAACAGACACACGCCCTCTCTGGATTCTGCAATTCTGAGTAACCACAGCTGCAAAGTAGTTTCGAACGCAGCATGCTTCGTGCAAATACTCAACCAGTCCCAGCATGCCGCGGTGCAAAAATAAGTTTGAAACATAATGACAACATGCATTCCATCTAAGGTCAACTTCTCAAAGTCAAATACAGCAGCTTTGTTTTCCTTCCTTTTTTTCCCATGCCAAGCAAACAACTATACGCATGAGAACAGGCAATACCGCAAACTGTCTTTCAGTGGTCTGGGAGGGAGGAGGGAAACATAACACATACTAGAAACCTCCAAATAAGATCAGACCGCAATTCCCAAATCTGTTTTCTCAAAACACAGCAGCTTTGATACTAAATTTTCATTTAAACATCCTTGAACTGAAAAGTCATCCATCTAGTTCTTGTCAACATGACACTGTTTGAGAGATATAAAAAATTGTCTTATGAGAGTTCTTCGACCAGGCGAATAACAAATAAAAGTTTCTAAAGCGGTGAGGCTCGACACCTCAGAGCTCTTGTACTCTTAAGTGTGTCATATCCATGCGCTTGAATACGTAGGCTAATCTTCAGACTGCTGAGGGTTCACATGTGAATTGCTGCCCGATGGAAGGGACTCTGGCACGGCTTCTTTGTGGGCCACTGAATTAAAAGCTGATGAAAAGGCAAAAGCTTTCATTACTCCCTGATGAAAGCATCAGCACCAAATGAAAAGCAGCACCTTTTACAGGAACACAGTCATGCATCTGCCCACCAAGAGCTTCACAACAACATGTGACTTTTCTTTCAAAACAATATTTATTTGCATGCCCTCAAAACGCCAGTCAGTAAAGGTCAGTAAAGGAAGTTCCCATTGAAAAACAAAGGGTAACACCTACACAGATCTTTGCTCCTAAAATCTTTTTCTTCGTTTTCAGAGACGAGGGTTGTGTGCCGTTTAAAACTGAATTAAAGGAATAGTTCCAAAACTCTAATAATTTACTCACCCTTATGCCATCCCAGCTATGCATGATTTTCTTTTTTCTATTGAAAAGTTTAGTTTTTTATTAAACTACTGTCATGTTATTTTATATGGGATGAAACATGCATATGACCACCAGTCACAAAACACAAATCAATGAAAGTATCAATGTATAAATGTGCCTCCAAATTCAGCATGCTAATCAGTTCTTTCCACAGTAACATGATGTATCGATCACTCACTACATAAATAGAGAATATTCATTTTTTTCTTTCACAGATGTACAGTAAAGCCTCAGTTCAGAAAACATTTAGTAAGACACTAGAGTAATTTGGCTTGCTTTAATGATGGATGGATGTGCTTTTTGGAGCTTCAACATTTTGGATCCCATATAAAGAGATAACATGACAACATTTTACCATAAAATTATTTGTGCTCTAGTGAAAAAGTCAGACAGCTAGGCATGAGGGTGAGTAAATTATGAAAGAACTGAATTTAAATTGAATTAAAACCGAGAATTTAGAATTAGAATTCAAATTAGGCAATATGGTTGTATAAGAAGTAAAAATAAAAAAGTGAAGAATTAAAAAAAGTCAAATACATTAAAAAAACAGAATGTATACTTTTATACATTTCGTTTTAGTGTAAAAATGGCTGTAACATTATCATTCACACATTGGACATTTCCAGAAATATTAATGATATTAATACTTAATCATATTTATAATACATACTAAAAATGGCATATGTAGAAACCCTAAAGTATTAACAGTATATTTACATTACAATACATATTATATATGTATATATATTTTTTTTGATTTTTTAATATAATATATATATATATATTATATATATATATATATATATATATATTTTACCAGCATTTATTTTACACCATAGTCTTAAGGATTGAGCCGAACAGTTCTGTCTGTCTACAGTTCTATCTGTAGTCTGTTAGTCTAAAGCAGGAGTGGTAACCTGTAGGCCTCAGCTCCCAAAAGTTTAACAATTTTAAACACAAAAATGAAAAATTAATGAAAACATTCTCCTAAACTATTTAAATCTCTCAAATGTAAATCTACAATCATCAGCAGTCTCCTACACATCCTCTTACAAAAAGAAAGAAAATAATGCAGAACTGGGATTGTTTTACATTATGCATGCTTCAGACACCTCCATCAGCTCCACCAAGATCAGTTTCATAGATTTAAACACTGATCCCCCACCAAACACACACACGCGCACATACAGGAGGCGAGAGGTTAGGGCAGGATAACATTTACAATCCTTAATAATAACATAGGGTAGCTGCCACTTTAATCACCCTTGAACTCAGCTTAGCCCAGCCTTATTGCAGTTATTACAGAGGTAATTCCAGCCACCGCTGAGAATCCTTAGATTTCATTTAAGACTTTTGGGATGATGCTGAGCGGTGACAATGGCTATCCATCTTTCTAAACACTCCTAATCTTAACGGAGGATCCCAGGCTCCGATTGTGCCGTTGATGGATAGCTCTCTGTTTTTCCCCTCTCTTTCCATCCGGTCGGAGGAGTTTCTGCTATCACAGCGAGCGAGCGGTGTAGCCAGCCCAGCTATAATCTGAGTAACTTTAGGTTTAAGTGGGAGGATGTGTAATGTCCTATAGGAGCTTATTTCTAAACAAGGCTCCGTTTCAATGGAGTAGCAATTATTATAACTCCAACTATTGGAAATTATAGTTCTTTTTTGGGATATCATTAATGCTTCTCAGAGAGGTATGCCTTAAAGGGACAGTTCACCTAAATATTTTAATTTTGTCATTTATTCTCTCTCATGTTATTTTAAACCAGTTTGAAACTTGTTTCTCTTCAAAACTAAGAGAGAAATTGTGAAGCGCTAAAAAAAATTGACACTTTCTAGTCCATACAAATAAAAAGTAAATCATGAGGCAGTGAATCACTAACATTCTGCCTAACATCATAATTTGTGTTTCGTGGAAATTTCCTGAAAAAGCTTTAAAAGCATAAACATGGCAAGCAAATTATTATAAATATATTTTGTTTACAACCACGAGACGCCAGATACTGTATATAAACCATCAGGAAGGTAACCATTTAATAAAAGTGACTTCTTTGTAAACAAACATATATATTCAAACCCTATCATCCGCCTCCCGCCTCGAAATTATTCCCACACCCCAGCTCTGATCTTTTCAGACAGCTTCCGATTCATTTTTATAAGAGGGCCGATGTTTTCTTCACGCAACAAAATGTACATTTAGCAATTTGTCATAATTCAGCACATTCTGTCTGTGATTTCCCTCTGGAAAAAATCTCACTGTAACTACATCTGAAATACCAGTAATAAAGAATTTTAAAACATCACATAAACGTTTCCCCCTTCATCTTCCTTTCTTCAGTCGAATGCGGGCGGCTTTTAGTCATGCCCCACAGAACAGATTTGATTGGAGAAGTTTGCGGCCCTTAGTCATTCACCGGCTTTCTCAAGGGACTTATGTGGATTTTAAAGGTAACACGGTCATGAATAGCAGTCACAAGATCTACGGTTTAGTCACACAGACGGTGGAACACGACTCACTTATCCCAAGGGTCCAGCATAAGGCTGTCTTTGATACGAAGCTATTCTAAAGTACTTGAGAAATGTAAAAACCACAGCCATCTTTAGTACAATACAGGCATAATATATGTAAAAACTCACACAATTTAATCTAGTCTAGTGCATGTGAATGATACAGAGAAACACATTAACAAACCATTTTAAGAATTTACCCAGGATTCCAGGTCCACACAATGCTGCGAGCCCGTCATCCAACCTAAACCCTCAGCCAGATTAAACGCTAACTATCGCCACCTTTCTGGGCAGGACCTTATTTACACAGAAGACCAAAACAAACAGGAGAAAACAAGCTTAACTGCTCAGGATTCAAGGTAAACCCACATCCCCTCGGGATTTAAAGAAAAGCCGACAGTTTTTGTTCCGAGGTGTCCTTCCAAACAGCGCGAGAAATGTAGCTGGTTAATGAAGGGAAGCACTATTTACTCCTTCCAGTGTGGGATTTAAGCGGATGTGACGGTGATCAAAGGGCTGGGCTGGCTTCTGATATGAGCATCATGACTTTAAACTCAAGTTATTAGAGACTGTCAGCAGGTCAAAGCTTGAGATAAAGAACTCGACTGTATCCGAGAAGGAACAACACATTTAGGATGCAGAGCCTTCTAGTCTATGTCCTTTTTTAGTTACGTTTGAATTATTAATGGGCCATTTAGCTGACACTTGTGCTAAGAGTGACTTACATTACACTTAAAAGGGATAATTCTGCCACTATTTATTCACTCTCATGTCATTTAGAACCTGTATGACTCCTTTTTCCATACAATGGAAGTCAATAGGGGGCAATTTTGTTTGGTTACATTCTTTAAAACATCATCATTTGCGTTATGCAGAAGAAAGTCATGCAAAAATTACTGAGAAAAAAAATCCTCACAAAAAAATAACATTTAAACCTGGCAACAGAGTTTGAATATTTTTATGAAATTCATACGCTGTCACACTAAGGGTGAAATCATCAATTTTACACCAAGGCCATGAGTGCACAACACATCATTTCACATTTTACAAAAGGAAAAAATAAGTTTTTTACAGTTCCAAGGCCAAAAATGCTTTGATTTGTCCACCGCTTCTTGGGTCTGAAAGGCCATGTGCTTTAAACCATCAGTAAAAAGTCCAAAGTGCATTCTAATATTCCAATTATCAACCTTTTTCCACAAAGATGAGAAACACCACAAGTGAAGCATGATGGCTGATTTTCTATGAGTAATGGCCTCCCAGAAGCTCTTTTTGAAAGCACATCACTGCGGCTCAGGTGGCGCATTGTTTAGCCGCATTGAACGCAACTTTGAAAGGCTGTTTACTGCCAGTGTGTGGTACGGCGCAGTCATTAAAAAATTAAAGCAAGCTTCAATGCCTAAGGAATTAATAGATAAACGCTTCCACGACTAAATAAACACACGCACAAATCCATCAACCATCAGAGACCTCCTGTCATCTAAAACTGTATGCCAAACATCCTGTCTGTAATTAACTCATTTTAAGCCAACATGACAAAGAAAAACACTTGAAAATTAGACAAACTAAAGCAACACGAGTAGATAAAGCTGCTCCGGAAAGATTAGGCATTTCTAAATTTGCTCGTATTGATTCTTCTAAACAAACTTCAAAAGACATTTGTATGCTTAGAAACTTAGCATAAGATGAAAAATGTCATTCCCAAACTTCATCTAAGATTTGAAGCACAGCATAAATATTAGTAAATGATAGAAAATTTGACAGGAACGCACTCTCTCTCTCTCATCTGAACGGTGAAAGTAGTCAAAACGCATTACAATCAGTTTCTTGTTGACGCACCTGCAGAGGTGCAATTTAACCAGGAGGCCTCGGCGCTGCAGGAAGGCTGAGGAGGAGTGGGGGGGTAATGAGCTCCGTGCAATTCTCTCATTATCACCATGTCTGTTCTCTCCTCTCCATCCTCGCATGCTAAACTGTCTCACCCATCAATCATCTTTATGGTCTATGGGGGGATTCATTAGGCCTGTTATACTTGCAGATGGAGTCAAAGATGAGATCCCCCACATTCGCATTAAGTTTTGGGAGGGCAGAGAGGAAGGAAAAACAACAGGATATTTTGACAAGTGGAACACACGCCCAAACATCCTACAATCTATTTGCCATGGCTACGGGAGAGAAAGTGCAGAGGCGGGGGTAACGTGGCCTGCAAGCGTAATGGCGTATTACAAATGACGTAATTGAGTTACGTGCATGTGAATAACTAAGAAAAGACATTGTAAAAACATGAAAGGTTGTGATGTCATGAGGCATGTGCACGTAAAAAGGCACAAAGCAATTCTGAAGTAGACTGTAGTGAATTTATTTGTTTATGATGAAACTTACAGTCAACAGATATAAAGCTAATGACTTCACCCTTGTGATTTTCTTTATGCAAATGAATTAATCATTTGTTAGATACAATGAATAAATCATACAGGTTATGTAAAAGTCACACAGGTGTGTTTCTGACTTGAATATGTGACGTACTGTAATGCAACACATAGACGGGTGCACAATAAAAGCCATGTAAAAAACAAAATGTCTCGAAATGCTATATAGCAATTACCATTGGATACCCACAGGAACAAACATTTGGATGATTTGGAGACACTGAAAGTCTCTCTGGTTGTACAGAAAGAAAAAGCCACATAAGTTCTGGCATTCCTAGCATTGTGAACAAATGCATTTGCATTTCATATCTTTCCAAAGCCAGTTTCACACATGGTTAATAGATGTAGGTGTAGAACGGAGCTTGAGAATAGATGGAGAAAATGGAAAGCAACTTGCAGCCATATTTAATATATTTTAAAGTTCCTGTCTCTCAAATGTATATGATGTCTATGATGAAATCATCATGGTATCAAGTGTGGTGCACTAAGTAGTTGAGTTGTTGCATATTAGACCCAGTCAAAAGTGGTTCCTAGATACAGCTATAATACAGTGTAAGGTTAGGGGATTTTTTACACCTGATTTATGATTATAAGTCTAAAAAAAAAATCAAAAGTTAAATCTCTCCTCAACAGACTCAACAAAAGCTGAGAAACTGTTTATGTTAATAGCACAAATTATATTATACATTTCACATCCAAGTAAACTGTTATACACACACGTCAAAGGCCAACGTCACCATGATGGATATACTAGTTATTCTGGGAATATATTTTTAACTACACTGCATACCTACAAAATGTTCTCCATCAAAGGCCAAAAAGTTCTTCATTAAATTCAGCTAACACACAAACCTCCTATTTGTAGCTTTTTTCAGATATTCATGATCAAATGATATACAGTAACAAGGCCTCCGCAACGCTTTGGCTGGCATCTCAAAAAGCATTATGCAACACCATACGTGCACAGAAACAGCCCCTCCCACCCCATCTGAATCTTCTCCAGATCCTTAAAATAAACTCATTCCATAAATATATCCCACAGAATAAAAAATGCAGGTGTATAGGTGAAACAGAAGGGCCGGGAGGCTGGTTCATTCCCAAACCCAATCACAGAGGCATGCTCATTTCCTCAGATTTATTTTATAGGTGGTAATGAGCATGTGCTTGTTTTCAGTACAGTGTTGGACGCAAAAGGTTTTGACAGTAGGTGGTAGTGATCTTGCCAGCTCTATTCACGTTGACTCTTATATAAAGCTAAATGTGGTAACAGAAGCGGGGCGTATTCTCCGGGGAGCCACAAGAGGTACTGCCTCCTCAAAAATGTTTAAATATTACAGAATAAAGCTATACAGTTATTAGGAAATATGGCCATGTTTTTTTTTCTAATTTAACGGAACGATCAACCGTGGCTAATCTAGATAAAGCAGATAAAGGTTCAAGAGGGGTCGAGAGCATCTGCTTTGCCTGCCTGCATTTTCAGCCGTCGTGAAAGGTGGAATGAATGCAGCAAGGTAAAAGATAAAAAGTAAGATAAGTCATATAATACAGAACAGAGAGAACAGAACAAAGAACAAAATAGAATTTAGAACTGAATAGAACACAGAATATAATATAGAATACAGAACAGAAGAAATGTTTTGTTAGTGTTCAAAAATAATCATAAAAAAATCTTCTAGCAAAAAACATCTTTTAGCAGCCATTCTAAATTAACAGTAGACAATTTATGGTCTATTGTCCAATTGTATTCAAATACCAGTAACAAATAACAAATACTGTATTAATAAAAAAACATTTTGAAGCAGTGTGAAAATGAGTAACACTTTACAAACTTTGATAATACGGTACGAACATAAAAATATTAACGTTTGCCTGTTGATGGTGTAAAGTAAATGCAGAAACATTTTCTCCTCCACAGTCAGCTGAAACTGTACCATCTGGCTGACTCGCACAGAAAAATCAAGCCAAAACACACAGCGAAGAAAACAAAACCTAAAGAATACCACACGAATTCTCCATTTCCCTCTCACTAAAATAGCTCCAAAAGTTATTAAAGGAGAAACAAACAAGCACATTGTTTTCACAGTGATGTAAGCCATTAAATGCTGTTATCTCACCCCAAAAAAACAAAAGAACAAGAAAGGCGATGTTAGGCGAGATACCAAAGCTTAGTGTAGAACTGAGCTGCTTTTGTTTTTGATCCGTCTACCTTCACAGACTATCCTTGTTACAAAACAGAACGTGGGATCATTAGCCAGCAGTCAGAACGGCAAAGTTCATGGCGGATTGACCCTTTTAGCCGTAGTAATTAATAATGACATTCGGTCTGGCATCTGGACCCTAGAGTCGATTGTGTTTCTGAGTCAATCACTCAGGACCCTGAGTCCTTTCAATCGTCAGCTTGGCTGCCGTCTCCTGGGCTTTCTGCCTACACTAATGGGTCTACCCTGTAGTCACCAAGTCATAATCCTATCAATAATACAACAGGCGGTGCATCTGTGAAAGCACATCTCTCTCCGTCGCCACTTTCCATTTTCTGAAATAAGCTTCTCTGAACCGCCCATCCACCTTGAGCATCTCTCTCTCACTTTCTCTCTCTCTCTCTCTCTCTCTCTCTCTCCCTCTCTCTCCCCATCTCACACCCGTCTCAGCCAAGAGAGCTCTCTAATTGTGTGTGAAGGAGTTTGTTGCCAGCTTTGGTTTTATGCGGCTCCACTTGAGACATTTTCTGCATGAGGCATCAAAGGAACCGCGGATGGCGTCTACCAACCCCGTAAAAACCCTGCACTCCAAAGTTCATCCATTTTAACAGCCAAAACAGAAACGATTTAATGTTAATGTAAATAAACAGTCATAAACAATCACAAGATCCTTTTACACCTACATCGATCCAAATCCTTAATGGTCCCTGATCAAGCAGCTAGTTACCAGTAGATCCAGGTGTCCTTCTTGAGATGCTAGCCGGGTTTCCCAACATGACCAATATCTTTCTCTCCATCTATCCTAACAAAGAAGAGCAATCTCGCTCTGCAAGGAACAAACATCCCAATCTTTCTTTGTTGCCACAGTTAGACAGAGAGACCCCAGGACGAACACAATGTAAGTCAAATGTCTTTTGTGCTTGCCGAAACGAAGCGCTGCTGCTATCAGCCCTGCCATCACCATTCCTGCATCTGAGAACACTGGGAGTCATTATAGAACCAAGGGAAGCCTAATAGACTGACTGACAGATATGAACTTTCAAAGACCTAAGGGGCGAGGAAAGAATCAAAGGAACGGTGGAACAATGCTGTTCGCCTGCACCGATGTTCAACCAGTGCAATTGGATGGAGATCCACAATGCACACAGTGTGGAAAAAGAGCCTTTAATGCACACTACACGCTGATTTGTTGTGTTAGACTATGACAAAGACATTGACACTTGTCTCAAGAAAGGCAATGGATGGTCAATAGTACGTGGAAAACAAAACCAAACAAATTGGCAGGGAGGGAACAACTATTTTTCCTATCCAAATGTGACCCTGCCTGGGAAAACTCAGCTAAAGTCATTATTTTATTAAAATCCTTCTACATAATGTAAAGAACATTTTGTGAAAATATAACCTTAGTTAAAGATTGAAATCATAGAAATCAACTTTGATGCTCGTTATCTCAGAATTAAATTTTTACTTCTATATAAACTAAGATACACAAATGTTTGTATCATTAAAAAAACAGTAAACATTAAATATTAAATCATGCCACATTACAGTTTGATCTTCATCCTAGCCATGACTGGTAAGAGAGCTCAGATAAAACATGACACCAGCATTCTGGCTTTGATTTTGGCTCCAGCAGGTTACCATGCACGCCGTTCAATTAGCTGGAGAGCGCACACTCTTCCGGGCCCAAATGAAAGCAGACTGTGGTGCATTAGGGGCACTTGCTCTCCATCTGTGAGACATAACAGAGATGCATACGCAGTGATGAGGAAAGGCTCCGGTGGCCGAGCGGGTCCTCTGGTGCCCAGCTTTTACGCTCAGCTGTTTCCATGCTAATTGCCCAACAAACAGAAGGGCCCGAGCCTCACCCCTGCACGCGTCAGGCCCGGAGTGAGACTGCGATTTATGGTGCCTGTCTCACTGATGGCACCGCTGTTTGACAGCAGTCCATTAACCACTGCAGAAAGGTCCAAATCCAGTACCTCTACTGTTCTGCAGAGACGCTGTAAATACTACCGACACATGCTAATGGGAAACACTAAGGTTTAAACGGCTAATGTCAGCTTTTCTTCACATTTAGGTCCTGCATGCAAGTTGTGAGAATGAGCTAGCACTAAAAATCAATGACAACTAGATGTTAGTTTATAATCTTGTGTGTACTGTATGTCCAGGAAAGCAAATTGGATTTGTAGGAGCGAGTTTCGCTAACGTGACAGCTGTCGGCGACTGCGGTGCGGCGAAAACACAAACGAAACCAATTAAGATGAGCTGACGTGATTTTTTCTTGCCTTCTTTTATCATTTTCAAATAATACCAGTAGTTTAATTGAACATAACAGGATATGCCCATCTGTCACAGGGCTCGGCATAACCGTGTTCGCTTGTTGATGCTCGCTAATGGAAAATGACAGGTTTTGCTGTACCTTTGATAAGCGACATCACAAACACCTCTATAAACTGTGTTCTCAGATCCCTAGAGTTTAATGGCGACTGATACCATTATGAGGGGTAATAAACATTAGCACAAGACCTGTGGTTAATCCCTCGGGGGTATGAGCGAAGACCAAGACCATCAATGTTTAGCAAGCGAGACCTCATATTAAATTTATAGGTCATTACTGCAGCCAATAGCAAACACGAGTGACTCACAGTTACAGTGTCCAAAGCCTCAATGCTTTCCCAGTTTATATCTTACATGCGATTCAGGGCCATAAGATACACTTCAAGGTCTGTTAGCACCTTATGTTTGATCAACAAGAAAATATCACTGATGCAGCTAAGAATAAACTTATATTTTAGACATGTTAATGCATGACATCTATTTTTTGCCAAGTAAAAAAGCAGGTCAAAGATCTGTAAATTCACTAATTCTGCAATAAAGTGCTATGACTGTATTTATCATCTTACGGTTTACAAGCTCCAGCTGAACAGAAATCTTTTTTCACAAGCGAATCAATAAATCAGATTTGTCAGAGAATCCCATGCGTTTCCTACACTGCTTTTCCCAAATCATTTTTAAGCTGTGGACAGAACAAGGTCCATTCTATCAGAGCAAACAAACGGTGGTCTGAAAAGAAACGGAGCAGCTGTTCAGACCAGGGCTATAACCCCAGAGCACCGTCGGCATCGCTGTTCTCCTCCATCTGCCTTCTACCACATAATCACAAGACTCTTAACAGGCCTTCAAGTGCTGTTTTGACTGACAATGTCCTGATTAAAACAAGCTTGCACATGTTGAGACAACTCCCCAAACCAATTACAAATGACCAGCTTATTATTTCAGGACCCCACTTTTTTTCCACCAACTTCATCTTCTCAAACAAATTTGGGCCATATACCCATGAGATATCTGCACGTACTGTACGGCGATTGCTTGACTTCCCGTAAAAAAACCCGCCTGTATTCCCAAAACATTCATTTGCGTCAGCGTGTGTTTTTGTTATCCGGCGCGTTCTAAATGATTCTCTGCGTTTGATCCCCGTGTCCTAATAAAAGTGGATGCTGCCAGACAAACGCTCCTTTAGGGTACTATAAACTGTGAAGTCGATACATCAGGGAAGGTTAAAATTTGCACAGGAAGACAGAGATGAAGGAAGGCTTGAGGGAAATAAATGAAGACAGGAGAAACCAGGTCAGACCTGACCGGTCAGAAATAGCCAGCGTCCCTCCGCCCCCACCCACCCGAAGCTCCCAGCGTTTATCACAGAATACTGGTCAAGACTTCTGAGGGTCGAGTCAAGTAAAAAACCTGAGCATATTCATTTCAACGTCTGAGTGTGAGCTAGAATGCACATTTGTCTGTGCTGAGGAGAAGGACACGGAGAGGTGCAGTACAGGACATTTGGATGAAGATAGACATAGAGGCGTCTGCTGATTCTTCCGCTAAAAGATGTCATGTCGGCTTCGACAGAGACATGAAGACAATAGCGTGAGCTGTCTGGAGCTTCACCGCACTGCTCAGGCTGCCAATAGGGCTGTCACGATTCTGACATTTGGGCGATTAACAATTTAATTGCCTGTTTGCTTGTTGTGTTTACACTTATACTGTAAGCTTTATACGCATGCAGTCATTTATTCATTTATTCACACTGACTGTGCAATTCAATTCAAAATATTTGAATAAGAAGGAAAGAACATTAATTTAGTGCAAAATTTATTGCATTATATTAAATTACACTCTAAGCAATTAAAGTGCCACAAAATGTTCTTCTCAGCGATGCCATGAAAGATATTTTTTTCTTTCCATAAAGAACTATTTATTCAAAAGGTTCTTAAAATATTTTTTTTCTTACTTTTGTGAAATAGATATTAACCTGTTAACTGTCACCGTTTAGGTAGACAATCCTTTAATATTTCATGGCTGAATTCTAATCTAATCATGACAAACTACATATTAATAGAAAGGTCTAAGATAAAAATTGGATACATTTTTCAACACAAAAAGTTTATATCAACACATACTAAAAAAATGATTAAAAAATTTAATTATTGTTATTAAAAAATTTTATTCAAAATTTAATAAACACAAAAATAAAAATATATTTTTTACAATTTTATATTTTTTTAACAAATATATCAGTGCACTTTCAGAAAAAATACACAAAATGTGCTACATAAAATAATCACTATAAGATCAATTGATTTGATCATGACAATAATCGTTCCTTTTAATGTGGCTGTTTTGACATCAATAAATGTTTCAACATCAGTCATCTTGCAGACGTCTTAAAGACAGCATTTACAGTAAAATGCAGAACTGCTGTGTCCAGTGCTGTGCTCATTCCATGGTCTACTGAATCTTTTAAAGAGCACCTCAATCTGGGAAAACCCCAAATTGATAATGACTTAACATTTTACAGCCATTTAATATAGAGGAAAGCCATTCATTCTCCCTGTTAAATCAGTAGCCTTACTTTCATAACATATTACCCTTCTGAAAGTTTAAAGCCCGCCTGGGTAATAAACGAAACTACTTGCACATGTTCCAGCGGCACTGAAGCCATTCAGCTGAATCAACCGCAGTGAGAAAAAGACTTTTCCAGCAGCAAGGATGTGATGCTGATTTTGAAACAGCATTTTAGCATTTAGGCCCTCTGGAAGACAAAACTTGAAGGCAACCTTTGTGTTCAATCTTTCATGTCATCAGAGCCGAGCACGCACTAAAGAGCGATGTTATTTTAGGCACGTCGGTTTGGGGATACAGTAATGTTATATTTTTAATCGAGTTGGCCAGGTTTGTGCTTATATAACTGTCATTGCACGCTGCTTATGACTCACAGAACGAGGAATGCCACGGAAAGTGATGGACGAGACATGGCAGAATATCACAGGTGGCTGAAACGGCGGGTGATGCCCAACTCTCCATTACTGACCCTGCAGCGCAAGGCAGCAGAAGGAAGAAGAGCAATATGGCTGCTTTATTTTCACCTGGCCACACAGTTTGACCCTTGCCAATGTGTCAGGCTTCAGTAAAAGCTTAAAAATAATTAAGAAGAGACTGTTGATGTACCAGGGTCTAAATTCTAATCTAATAATGACAGACTCTATATTGATGGAAAGGTCTAATACTCAAAATAAAAAAATAATAAAAAATCAACAATTTTGGTATTTATAAAAATACTTATTAAAAAAATGTATAATGTTTAAAATAAGTACTTTGGTGCAATTCCATTTGTATACTCAACACATGCAGTGACACTTATCAGGTTAAGCAATACCATTAAGAGACATGGTGCTGATGTAAGAGAGCAAAACCATAAAGCTTTGTTTCATTCTCTACATTGCCTGGCGACATGTAAAGCACGTGGGGGATGTGGATAAACAGCAATTTCTCATGCTTGCCTTCTCAAATATACTGTAATAACTCCAGCTCGAGTTCAATTCTGTGAATTCCATTTCCAACTCCCTGCTCACTTCATGCTCAGTGATGAGAACATGAAAAAATATACATATATATTATATATATATATACAGCAAATGGTGTATGCTCTGCTTTTACATAGCTTACATAAAAAAAGAAACATTCCAGTGCTACTATAATAACCAAATTAAAGAACAATAACTAACTATTGTATAATGCAACACGGCACTTAAAACACATAATATAACACAGTTTTATTCACACTGAATATTGTACCTCTTTATCCGTGAGGATGTTGGTTACTTGTCCTAATCTGAAAGTATGTCAGGTCTGCAGCTGCACTACTGGTCACACTGGAACCTCTTGAACAACTAAAGTGCATTAGGCTTTTCTCAGATGTTCACCTGACTGATCTACTGTATGGTTAATGCAACTGTCGGGGGTATAGCTCTTGACTGTCAACCTCCGCTCAGCACTCAAGAGAGGAGAGAGATGAGGAACCACTCCTGATGCTGACCTGCATCTTCTATACAGTACACACACAAACACACACTTCCCCCAGTGTGTACAGGTGTCTGATTTAGATTCGACCTCATCTATCCAAATAGGGTTCAAACCCTGACACAAAAATAAGAAAGGTATTCATGTATAAGATGCTGTTTATTAGTTGTAAAACTGCCATTTAAAAGGTGAAATGTTTCTCTTGACCTTGATATTGATCTAAAGGTACATGCTTAAAGGTCTAAAATGATTTTTGTAGACAAAAACAGAGGTGTCTAGTCAGGTGACAACAATAAATATGCTAAAATATAACAAGTTTTGATTTTTTTTTAATTCACAAACTTTCATGTGTGTGCTATTCCATCATTTTATTATGTTTTTATTAAATGGTAACATTTTATTAAATGGTAAGTAATTGACCCTCAACTTTTACATGGTAATTAATTTATTTAGCCATTTCTGAAAATAAAGTTGTAGCAGTATGACCTACCAATGCAAACAATCCAACTGTATTACTTCTTAGTTTAAATGTTTTTAAGTAATGTGTGTTTAATGAATTTTAATGTGAAATGCCATCAGTAATCAAACCGTTCAAATGCAACAGGTGCTTTCAAACACTAGGTAAGAATACATAAACATCACACTTGCTATATTTTGTTGCTCATATGATCCTTGATCTTCTAACAACCCAATGAAATATTTAATCACTTCAAGCTGCACATAAAACATTTAATTAGTACAGCTTTAGAGTTTCCTCGAGTCAAAAGGTTTTTTTAATTAAAATACTATTATTATCTCATCACCAAATTGACAATATAAACAGCACTCCTTACACTTTTAAAATTACATGCAATATGTCATTGCTAAAGAAGAAATTGTAAATATTAACCTTCTGTACAATCTCAAATTAACTTTAAACTTTCTATGAATGAACACTGATGTCACAGTATCAGACTAAAATGTAAATCAGAGGGCCCGAATCACCTGCTTCACGATATACAATCTGGCAACCTTACTGGTCCCTACAAACATCACAAGGGCCAATTTATGAAAAAGTAAAATATTGATTCTCAGTCACTAACTTAAGACTCAAATGGCTTTCCAACATAGTAGCAAACCTTATTTCAAATACATCATATCTCCATAGTGTCATGATCTCTACATTCATCTCTCCATAGCTGCAATAATATCAAAACAGACCTGCAACCCAGTGTCACAACCCACTGCTGTTCCATCATGCTTTAAAGAAACCATTATATCACATGTACAGTATAATGACCATGAAAGAATTTCCTTTGAGCCTGTCAACACCATTAGAGCTTAGCAAGAGTGCATTATATTTTCTTTACAGAACACACATAATGCCCCATTGAGACACTGTTCAATGGTCTATAAGGAAAACCGACACAAAAGCACATTCACCAGCCCTCCCCAGGTCCCTCAGCAATCCCTATTCAAGAAACAGAATCCGACACAATAAAATAGTACGTACAGCATGTTGCAAGTGACTAATAAGTGACATCATTATGCCATCCTTCATAAAGAACCTCCGCACGGTCGATATACACTACGTCGGGGAGATTAGCGGCACACCAAACTTCACAGTCACGGTCTCTGGGCTAATTCGTCCAAACTTGTTCGATGGTAACAGTTAATCCCTTTATTCTCACCTGAACGGGGGAGGAAAAGCTGACAACAGATGCCCAAAGTCTAGCGCTCAGGCATATCGCAGATATTGGAAACAAAAGTTTAAAAGAAAACAATTGGGTTACATCCTGTTGCATCAGATGGCAGCGAGGCAGGGTCGGAGTTGCTTTAGAATTCATCATCCCTAAACTACCACCACTTCAAACATCAGAAAAAACAATGTTCCTGGGTGATTGATCTTTCTGGCATACACATTTCTACTCTTTGAAAACGTAACCGAGGCAAGCACAGAAAAAACGAGCGTGGGTGGGTGGCGCGCGGGCTAAGCTACACTTCTCTACCGGATTGAACTGTGTTCTGAAGACACATCACAGAAGTTCTACGCAAACGCATGTAAAAACAGGTCAAATGGGGGACTTGTGGAAGATGGCGGTGCTTTGTGTGCGAGCATGAAAAGAGCCCTTTCACCCTGAATGATGATTAATGATTTCATGCATGAAAAAAAGTCAATATCTGTGTTAAATATAAATTGATTTTTCGCTGGAACTGTTTGAACATGATTTAACTTTGTCTATGAAACTGATCAGTGGTTTGCACATTTTCAGGTCAAAGGTTTCCTTTCCTCCACTTCAATTAAAAAGACTTTTCCCTGACACTACATGCAATAAAATCTTTTTTCAGCACTCCTAATTATAATCCAAAGAAACACAATCGCATTAGCAATATGCAAGCATAGCTAAAACTACTTCTTTATATTTATCTCCATCTTTATTTATTATACAAACATACACAACTACTGTATTTGTATATGTTAGCCTGACAAACCTAATGCAGACCTGCGATATGATATGATATGATATGACAGAGAAAGTTATATAAATAATAAAAATCCTGTTCAATCACATTTTTACCCCAAAACAATGTATTCTGAGAATATTAAACATCATTCCATTGAACTGTTGTACTTGTAATTGTACTTCCAGCAGTACACAGTGCTTCACTACTGTCATAATTAATGTGTGCCGTCATAAATAAACAAACACAATGATCAGTCACCTAAAGTTATGGCTAAGGGTTAAAGATAATCACCCTGGCGGTTTGTATGTAACATCAAACCCTTAAAGGTCAATAATACAGTAGCATTCAATGATCTGTCCACTGCAATGGACACCAGGCATCAGACTCTTAATGAATCTTCTCCATGCACTCAATAAAGTGATGAATTTAAAGCCAAAAGGGCATAAGTAGTTCTGCACAGCTTTGAAAAGAAAGTTCACAAAAAAATACTCTTCTGGCCTAGATCGGTAGCCACAAAAAATAATGCTTCAGATCAACTAACAGGATCATTCTTCAGTGATTTTTTTCCTTCTCTTCTCCACAATCCCAAAACGCACCTGGTCAATGCCTTCATTTTAGCCTTTCGATAAATAGACCGTTAAAATGATCCACATGAGCTCAAAGTCTCTCAGTTCCCATTTAGATGAGAGAGAGAGAGAGAGAGAGATGAACTGTGCTGTGTCACAAACACCGTTTCCTGTCATGTGGCGATGGTTCAGGATATTTTTAAATCCCTCCTGCCAATGAATCACCTCAGTGGGCATTTCTCAGGGGCATGCACAGGGTCTGCAGACACTGCCAGAACAAGGTACAGAGCCAAACATCTCCATCACTCACCTATAGACACAGAAAGAGAGAGGGAAAGGGGGAGAGAAAAAGAAACAGGCATAAATCAGCTTGCTCTTACTTTGAATGACATTTTGCATGTACATCAAAAGCTACTGGAATATCTTTTAATCAGAAGACAATACTCAGTAGACAGCTACATACGGCTCCCATATGCTTCTAAGTATATCGAGACGGCTCGGGACACTTTGCTCACACATTCCAGGTAATTCACACATTTTGAAGAAAATCTAACACGTTTTGAAAAGTCTGTGATAAAACAAATAAAGCTCATTCTCCCGCCAATGTGCTTAGGGCAGTTAGCAACCTGTGGTAACATCTGGAGTTCTCTGTGGGAAATGGCCAGATTGCATCTGCCCGAGACTCTTCAAGAGCAAGCTTTTGTTGGCGCTGTCATTACCTGAGCTAACAAACTACACGAACGGGAGGCCTTGTTTGCCGAGAGGGTGTTTACTGTAAGCATTATGGTGCTCATAAAGACTGAATTTTGCAACAAGGCCTTTTTGAAGCAGACTTGGATGTCCAACTTAACATGTATTGCTCTTAAAGGGAGAGTTCATCATTTACCCTCAGCTCATTTTAAACCTGTATGAGTAAATTCTTATGTGGAAAACAAAAAAGATATTTTGAGATTTGTCTCAGTGGTTTTGTGCCCATACAGTGGAAGTCAATGGGGTCCAATGGTGTTAATTTATCAACATTCTTCAAAATATTCTCTTTGCGCTTACCAATTTTGAGTGACCTGTATGTTGAACTTTGGTCACCAAACTCCACATACCCATACCCATATACACAATGCACTCTACTTTTATCTTCGAGAAACTCGTTTTCATTTGTGTCCAATTAAAAATGCCATCTGCTTACAAAAGTCTATATATCAGGCAGTCACAATAGCTATGTGATGTAATAAAAAAACCCTCCAACAAGATCAAGAGAATATGTAGAAGTGTTTCAAAACAGCCAAGAATTCTCAAGGGCCAATCTTCTTTCTTTTCCTCCAAGTTTAACACAATGCTGTGATATTTTCTGCAATGATAAATGACTGGCTTGACTTTATGCAGATGAACTTCAATATTTTGCACCACGAGCCTTTCACGGACCATAAAAAAGGACATTCTTTAAACTTTCATTATAATCGAAAGGTCAATGAAACCGGAGGTCTCAAAAAGCCAACGTTAATTTTTGCCGTAAAAAGTTAAGTTCAATTAGAAGATACACACCAGCTTGTTCCTGTAAGTTTGATCAAATTAATACGCCCATTTATTTTTCAGTTCGTCTTTGCTTGCTTACAGCAACATGGAATTAACTGCTGAAGGAGTCTTAAGAATGATAATGACTCAATTATACTCCGTGGCGCTTGGCCAAACGCAAGAGAAAGAAGGTACACCGACTGTATACAGAGCTGCTTATCGTCACCTTGCCAAGATCCAGAAAACAATGACATATATCAACAGCTGTGGCTCACAATGAGATAAAACAAACAAATATACAAAAATGAGGAAGCAAAATAAATAAATCACACATTGTTAAGCTACATTCCTACCGTTTGGGTATTCGAAATGAAGATTCATTCGTTTACTCGGGCGGCGACATCTTTAATACTTTAGAGAGTAAACAATTTCTTTGACTGGAGGCTGTAAGTGTGCCGTTGACAGATTCAAGCCCGAAGCCAAACAACAAAGCACATTTTTAAGCAGTTTCAACCACTTTCACCTCCGTTGACCCGCACTGGCTAACGAGCCCCAAATGTGCTGATGTCACTATAGTCTTCAAGTCAGCGCAAGCCTAAACATGCGAAACTTCAAGACTGCCACGTTGTTTTAAGCGGGTCTGTTAGCTGCGGGCATGGAGATATACATCCCTGATCACATACTTGTGCACTGTTCTAGCTGAATGAATTTTGTTGTACAAATAGTGCGACAAAAAGACATGCACTCCAACTACCGGGATGAAGCACACATTTAACCGAAAACATGACGTGTTCAACGATGGCCACTTTACCCACATAATGGTCACGATTTTGCTTATTTAGTGTAAAAGAGGCGAGGCTATCGGGTGCTATGCGAGCAAAGTTCACCTGCAGGGGCAACAATTACATCAAAAGTACAACATACAAATAGATTTTCTATGTGTTACGCATTTGACCTAGTCTGGGAAAACCTTTAAGATGACAATACCCATCTAAAATTCATACACTAGATAGTACTGTGGAAAGTACATTGTATAGCATACATCATTTGGGACATATTTTAGAAAAATAGGCACCTTGCCAAACACTAGATTTGTTGTTCGGAGGACAAAGTGGAATAAAAAACACCAACAGACGGGAGGATCCATAAGAATGGGTTCTCCATTTCATTTGCTGGCTAGTGTTTCTCTCATCTTCCCAGCTGCACGGAGCTGGTGTGATATTCAAGTCCCACACAATCTGCGAGCCTCGCCTGCCATTACGCAGAGAAGTGTTTCATTTTGAGCCCATGTGACATCTCCCACTTATTGCGTTCAATCTGTACACATTAGACTATACGGCGAGAGCTGCTTGAGGACCTGTCACTGCGCTGTCTAGCATATGCAAATACTCCATACATAAATAATAGCGGGTAGGACGGAGCATCAATAATCCAGCACTTCGGGCAGAATCGGAGAACAGCTGTCCCATAGGAGTGGCAGACACTTGGGCAGGCTCTTCCGCCCACATCCCCTCCCTCATGCCGCGAAAATAAATAAATAAAGTGATGAAAAAGACAGTCGCAAAGCGTTTATGAACAGATGGAACGTGGCTCTTGTTAAGGTTTCTATCTCGCCCCCTCGGCCCCCCGCGGTTCCCTGAGGTACGGGCCGTCTGGTGAGCGCCCGTCCGATCATCCGAACGGGTCAATCGGCAACGGACATGTACAAATCACCGCATCATACGAGAACTGCTGACAGACCGTTGTGGTGTCTTTTTACCACCCGCCCGGCCGGCGAGGTAATTAGGGTTACAGGAAAGAAACCTCAGGGCCTCTGTGCTTTAATTTTAATTCCCCTAAGTTGCTGTTGTCACGAGCCGTGGTGACACAAAAAACAGGCTCAGCTGAAACATCACAGAAAGAGAAAAATGTCAATATTGCACTTGTCATCCTGCACATGCGCTCTGCCAACAAGGACAAGCGGGTATGGATGGTCCATAGTGTATATATCACTTTTATGACAAATGTCTACGTGGCATATATGCAGGGGGGAAAAATGTCAAGGCTTTGGGGGAAGGAGGAGGGTGGGTTTCAGTTCCCAAATCTCAATGAATTATATAAAGGTTATTCCTCGTAAAACTCAAGCACTTCAGGAGAAGTGCTGATTGATTACAGAAGCACATTAAATGAGAGTTGACTGACCTGCAGCAGATGGGACAGGCACACCATTTATCCTGAGCCCTAAGACCATCTAATGAAAAGAATGAAGGGACTAGGAATGTTTAAAGTATGGCTATTTGGTACAAAGTCAATGCTACAATAAAAAAAAAAAAACAGCCTTTCCACACACAGCCTTTCTACAATATCAAGTCCTGACTCGCTGTATGACTGACAGGTGGTTTTTACACACAGCATTGATGCGGCACGAACAGTCATATGTTTGTCTCTGCTAAAGTGCTTGTCATAACATCTTGGCAAGATATTAAAGTAAACTTAGTCGGTAATCACCTAAAAATGTAAACAAGTGCAATGAAATCAGATATGCATCAAACACCTGTGACCTGTGCACTTAACCTTGTTTTTCTATCAGTTTCTGAAAGTTTACTTGAACACTTAATACTAAAACTTTTAGCACAGTTTACATCTTTTCTTTATTAAAACACTTAAATACTACACTTGAAAACTTCAATACTTGTTTGTTGTGCATTAAAATGAGAGAAATTTGACTGGTATTGGTATCACAATTAACCCTAAAACACACAATGAAATGATAATAACGGCCATAGGATTGTGTCTTGGAAATGCACAAACATGGCTAGATAAACAGAACATTTACTTTTACATTTAGGCATTTAGCTGATGCTTTTATCCAAAGTGACTTAAAATATTAGGAGACAAGAGATTTACACTTTATGGAAAATGGTAAATTGAGATCACTATTAGTGACTCACGACACGACTGTGATGCACAAGGGGTGCGTAACGGAGTTCATAAAATGCTGAAACTCTGCAAAACCCCCTAAGAGAAGCGTCAATCTTTCAGCTTGCAACAAAAGAGGAAATGTAATAAAATCCATGTTATGATTTTCCATTTTCTCTCAGAACTCAAAACATGCTTTCTTAATCATTCTTGATTATAACAGTCTGCCTGCTGGGCACCCTGATGCCACGTCATGGACTGAATGAATTAACAATTTGGGAAAATGTTTCCCGAGCAGTCTATGAGAACACATATTTTCTTTCCTGCCCATTTTCTTTCATATAAATCACACATTTTCCTGGTGACGTATCACAGCGTTAGAGGTTTAACTGACATGC
The DNA here is from genome assembly GCA_019155185.1 of Beaufortia kweichowensis. Classification (NCBI taxonomy): domain Eukaryota; kingdom Metazoa; phylum Chordata; class Actinopteri; order Cypriniformes; family Gastromyzontidae; genus Beaufortia; species Beaufortia kweichowensis. The sequence goes on along the minus strand of CM032812.1, from coordinate 8,379,873 downwards.
CCAGAAGCGGAACGTGCCGGCACGAAGAAACAAGACCTGCTGCTTATTCTGAAACCACAAAAACATTAAGTTTGAAGAGGAATACAGAATACAACAGCAATATTTTAAAAGGTAAAAACTTTCGGTGACAGTAGCTACTACGGTGTCTACGGGACGTAAATGAAAACAAGGTTAATGCATTCACTTCTCATTATCCCTACTGGAAGAAACCACACGTAGAGTAAAGAGCAGGAAATCAAAACAGTGTGAGGTGCAGGCAACACGCCAACTGCTCCACAGACAAGACACACTTTGTTCCTCTCCGTTCCAGAGCGCTCGGAGAAAAGCAGGGAAAGAGAGGGAGCCATCCGGCACGATTCTAAGCCCCACTCAATGTCACGCCCTCAGAACCAGCTCCCGGGCGGCAGGAAAAAGCATTTCAGGTGAATTATGACATGGTGATGGTGTGGTAAACTGGTGAGCTGCAAAATGACTAACCAAAGCTTTGGGGAAATGCCTTGAGCTCTGTGAATATGACAGAATGGAGGGAATAAATGCCATCTTGTTATATAACGATATCAAAGCCATATAATTTTGTTGATATGATAAATGCAATATAACTTCAAAGCTGTGCTATATAAAGAAATTTGATGGCTTTTAAGGTGAAACGCCGTAAGCTTTGAGCTCACACAGCTTTGTGAATAGAGCAGAAAGAAATGCTGCCTTGTTATTTTACTATCAAATCCAGACAATTTCGTTCATGCGGTAAATGCAATATAATCCTACATTTTGTTATACATTAGGAAATATGATGGCTTACAAGGTGAAACACATCCATTCTTTGCCTCCAGAGGCTCAAAACCAAAATGCAAAATATTAACTTGAGGACTAATGCTCCAGTTGGCCTGTACATACAACGCACCTTTAAACCAAGTGTAATACACAAAGCACCTTTAAAGCAGCACAAATGTGCACTCTCATTCACATCAAGGGACAGCTTGACGTCAGTTGATCCGCCCACTCTGTGGTTTACAATAAAAGGCAGAGACGAGCATTAAATCTGCTTGGGCCGCATCCCTGCCGCCCGCCTCTGCTGCGGCGTGACACCTAATCACCGAACAAGGACTGTCTGCTGGCCGGCGCTCGCATCAATCTTTCTAATGTAGCCAAGCAACTTCCACCTGTACGCAAACACAATACGGGCCAGTCTGCATTATCCACCGCACGGGAAGAGCAAAGAGGGACTTTAAACAGAGGGGGGTAGATGTTTATGTATAAACAGAAGAAAGCAAAAAGAAAAGGCATGCGAGGGGGTGATGTATTTACTTTTCTGCAGAATTGCCACAGGTCCATTTAACACAATATGGCAATCAGCTAAAGTGCAGCTTTCCCCCCATGCAGCTCCATCTCTCTGCTCTGAAATAATGCCTATTATAGTGTTTCGGGTAAAGAACGCTCTTGACAGGTAAATGTGTCTCCAAAGAAATGTTCCATGATAAAAACAGTCAGGCCCGGATGCGCATTATTCCTCATTCATCATTCTTACAAGTTGCGGTAGGACTCTCATTTCTCCCCTTGGTTTATCGGCAACCGAGCTACATACTGCCATTGCTCAGCAAATCCGCAGCGTAGCATGCTAATGGAAAACAGTCTAATAGAAGCGATTTGACTGGAGATTAATAGGCCAATGCAAGCAAAAGCCAGCCTGTTTATTCTACAACAAGATCCATCTACAAACATATTGCAATAGAGCACCGATGCTCGGAGTACTCGATAGGTGAACGTAGAGTTGCAATTTATCAAATAAATGTGAAAATCACACATGTGGAGCTCATGACACAATGTTTCAGTAATATCGAAACAGTTCTGTGATCACATGACACAGAAGATAGAGAAGAGAAGCTGCATATCAAAACTATAGTCAACAAACACAACTTAAAATGTCCATAAAATCAACATTGAACTTCCATATAATTATAAACAATGAACATTCACAAGATTCACATTTAGAAGATTAAAACCTCTTATACGTCCAACAATAAAGGGCAACAACTTATGACATCATTCTGCACTTCTCATTACATTTCACTCTGTGAGGTAAAGTAAACACGACTGACTATTTTAAAAGATTCCTCGCACCTTAACTTCCTGTATTAGTTACATCATTACATCAAACAAAGCTGCACATTTCAAGGTACTTCAGTTAGGTCTTTAAAAAGAGAGCGAGTTTAAACCCGTATAAACTCTCACTAAACTTTCTTTCTTGACAATGACATCCAAGCGACGGTAATATAAAATGTAACGTCTAAATAGTTATCAAATCTCCGATTTTGGGGCATATCACACAATCCATCCTAACATATGCAACATTGGTATCTTTAAACAGTATATATATAATGCATCATGCCGCGTGCTATCACGCTCGGACGAGAGAAGTCGTGCTGCGGTTGAACGATGTAAAGATACACAACAGATGCGCTCTGGCTAAGCGGCCAGTTTAGGTCAGAGCTGCTAATCCATCCCCACAGCGGAGAGTCAGCTTTCATCTAGCTCCATCACAGCCTTCGCTGCTATACAAACAAACACCTCCATATGCTTCCCCATGAAGCTTAACCTGTTACTCCTCTCTCCTTGTATAAATATTGCATTCGGCTCTATTCAGAGCCAGGGCGGTGCAGTCGAGAGGACGCTCTATAAATACAGACTGACAGGCTACATGCTTTCCGAGCTCTCCGTGTGTCTTCTGCCCGGCCTCATGAGGTGCTGATGCCTGTTGTGGTTCTTCTGATCTTCCCGTAACTATTTTAGTAAGCGCTGTGAATTAAGGCTGTACGGGGTCCCTAACACTTAGAACGACGAGTCTTTCCCTTGACTTTCCCAGTTGTTCGTGATTACTGGATAAGGGTTTTTCATTTTCACAAATCATTTTCCAGAGATTGCACTCGGTAAAGCAATTTCTACCAGAATGAAATATATCAGAGGCGAGCATAACCATTGAAAAATTACAATGATTACAGAAATTTCAAATGACTTTATAGGATTTGATTAATCTTTAGAACTCGAAATCAAATTTTGAGAAATCCCCAACATTTCCAGGTTTTGCATGACTGTGGAGACTCTGTCTATATAAATGATGTTTAAGAAATAAAAACAGCATTTCACAGGATGTATTCAAGTGTGAAGTGTGAAATGCAGAGTGCAACAGAACAGAAAAGATGTCACAGTTACAGGCACATTAAGTCTCATACACCATTGCTAATGTAAACACCAAACATGCTTATCTATATGTAAATATGCACATCTTGTCACTAGGTTCATGTCATTGGTCCATTCTTTTTAAACCAACAGTGAGCCACTAAATTGCCTTGTCAAAAGTTTAACTTTTTTTAAACTTAACACGCCAGCCCTTAAGGCATGAAAAACAGAGACGTGCTGTGAAAGCTAAAGACATCCGACACATTTACATACAGCTAGTGCAAGAAAAAACACAAAGCACAGAGAGTAACCCTACTGTCAATCAAACCACAAATGAAAACAAAACCTAACCAGCAAATTACTTACATTAACACCGATTGAATGCGTGATGGGGTACAGTAAACATTTAGAGTAGAGATTCGTTTGTAGTGAATTCCTTACTATTTAAATGAGCAGAAAAAAAACGTACATTTTAGCATTTGTTGGGTGCCCAATATTAGCATCATCTGAAAGAAAACAGCATCTGGCGCAGCATCACAGCTCACTGCTCACCCTCTCAAATGATTTAATTACAAGCCTGCAGATGAGTATGTATTTTAAGCCGTCATTATCTACAGGAGAACACGTGGTTGGAGAATTGTAAATGTGACAGGTTTATACCACATAAAAAGCTTAATGACGCCATGCAGCAGACCATTGCGAGCCAGCCGGAGGCCATTTACCAACTTTCTGGATTCGGCAGGAAGATGTATTAAAGAATCAGGTTTTTCTTATCTGACTGCACTGTCGGTTTACATGTTTTATTCAGGTCTGGATATAGCTAAAGGTAAAAAACTAACAAGAATCCTCAGAGGATCGAATTAGGCCGGTTCTTGTATTTGTGCACTGCCTCCTAAAGCCCTTTCAACTTGGAAAAAAATGAAACTTTCACGCCAACATTAAGTTTTAACAGACAGAGACATCTGAGGTGATCCCCACAGGAATAAGTCCCTTGAGGTTTATTCGTTAATAAGTTAAAAACGAGAATACGTGGTTACGTGTACAGATGAGGAATCTGGATGGGTTTAGAAAAACACAAGGTTGCCATATGTTGAATCACTGTCAATCACTGTATTTCTACAGAGCCACAGCGGATGAAATGATCACAGCCAAAGAGCATGTGAATTTACTTGACAGCTAAAATATTCTAACAATCCAAAATCCCATTCAGCATCCTACAACTTTCATGACTTTCACACAATCCAGTTTGTAAGGTAGTTCGTATTTCTGCTGTATTGTGTCAATCAATTGAAACTTGCTCCTGGCATCCCCTAATGCATTCTCAACTCAAATAAAAACAGTACCTGCTGATCAGGTGATGGCATTTCATAATTAAAAATCACTACAGCGGGGAAGCTCTTTAAAGAAACCCTGTGGCTTACTAGCTTAGTTTATAATGACAATGCATGATTTCCTACAAAACTCTATGTCTGGCCTGAAGTCAGAAGTGAAGGCGCACAGTCAAACTCAATTTCTCATCCACGCCAGCAATTGAGCATGACATCTGTGTGATGGGTCCTGGATCACAGCGCATGGAGAAAACATACTATAAACAAAGCCAAAACTAGATGAGACCACAAATGATCACTTTGTTTTTAGGAGCATCTTGGGTATTAACAAAACGCTACACATTTCCGAGTGCTACGAACGCACACCACACATAAACAACGGTCTATTCAACGCCTGGACCACTGCTCTTAAATAAGCAATGTGCAACATCCAAAGCTTTTTAATTAAAGCTTTTGGTTTTCAGCAAAACTTTCAATGGCATGATAATGCTGGCAAGCCGAGTCATTTATTACCAGTGTGCCTTGGGACCCAATTAGAAAATAATATTAATAATCCACATTCCACTTGCACTCTTTGCTTTGCTAAAGAAAGATATGCTTTTCATCGCTGTGCGCTTAACCTTCTCATGGGCCGTCAACTTTTATGGATTAATCCAAGAATGCGGAAAATAAAACTGTCATAATCAGGCTTTTCTAATTCCTACATGAATGTTCTCGGTGGCAACCCATGAACCAGTCTGTGGGGATTCTATGGACTATTGAGCGTGTTAATATAAAACAGGATTTGAATGCTTATGCCTGGCTGTTTTTGGGTGAGGATCACAGATTAAAGAGAAAAATCCTGATGTTTTTTGGAATAACACGTTTTATATGAAGGCTGACAATAGTATTTGCTATGACGTACACATAAGAGCCTGAAATAAGATTTCTTATTTGTAATGAAAAAATGCATCTAATCTATTAGCACTCGCAATTTAATTTCAAAAATCGAATACATGGGATAAATCAAAGGCAATGTCTTATGGCTGCAAGGGTTATGTAGTCACAATGATGGATTTGGGTCTCATTATTCAAGATTTGTTATTCAATAAATCATTGATGTGTTCTATGAATAACCGGACTGATGGCCCAGGAGTGAGAGACGGCTCAGACGGCCTGCTGACACAGCACATTGAGCTGCACTTGAGTGCACAATCACATATACATACGCCATCCAACACAACACACATTCACGCACAGCTAGACCCCACAGTAGTGATTTATTGCCATACGTCGGCTTGTAGTAATCCAGAGCATAACCTTCACCACTAAATAAGAGATGACTGGCTCTCAATCTATATCCCACAGCGTACGCAATGACCATCCAGTGTGGTTTCTAAAGGGCATATCTGATAAATGGAGCCATTGGATAAATAATGCTATATTAAATATATCATGCAATACACTGCATACACATCCTTAAATCATCATAACTTCAACACGTTTTGGTTTAAGAACCAAAATGGCAGAATAGCTATATTAAAGGTAATTATTTATATTTGAAATGAAATTTTATTTAAGCCGCTGTTACTGGGTGCCCAATCATCACTCCTAAAAGAATGTTAAGAGCATACAGAGGTGAATTAATGTGATCACAAATTTTTCTGTCATCAACAACAAAGCCGCATGCGAATCCATTCGGTATTATGAGCATTGCCATAGAAACGAATAATTTCTGAGTAAGAGGATGTGCAGAGATCAGAGCTGTCATCTCATAATTACGGTAATTCCGACACAACATGAACGTGGTATCAGACGGTCTGAAATCTGTGCTTGCAAAAGACAAGTATGTAATCTACAAGTTATATTCTACATGTTCTGGGCTGCTTGAATGTGTATTTATTGAATATTTTGTCTGATTTGTCAACACCTTCAACTACCAATAAAGAATGTAGTACTCTCATGTCTATTTAATGTGGGTGTTATTCGATACAATACACAATACTGGGCTTATGATGTGATGGGATCATATTTTTTTACAAATCTTTAAAAATAAAACTTAAATTTAAATAACAGATTTGTTTCCAGAAGATTAACGTTTCAATAGCATTATTTGTTGCAAATATAACATTTTATAGAACTGAAAACATTTAGTTTAACCAAAACTTTTTGGTAAGTAAATTAATATAAAAAAATTTAAGTATGTCACTAAAAAATCAAACTTAATTTCAACACACAATTAAGAGAAAAAAGCTAAACCCTAAGACAGATTTTTTTCTAAACAGTAAAAGAAAAGTCAATCAAATTAGACAAGACATTATATGAACAAAACTTTAAAACTAGAGCTAAACCATAGCTCTACAAAACATATTGTTACTTCTTTTGTATCGCAATACTGTGCGTTACACCCGTAACAAAATCTACAATATTCAAATCAACTCTATACTCAAAAGCCTTTAATATCTACAATCATCACACAAAACACAAGGAAGTACAACTGAGTCCAAGTCACAACCTTCTATATGAGGATCTTCTATATGTTCAACATCAAATATGCATTTATTACATAAGCCTGTAGCCAAAGGTAAGGTTACTCTTTAAGGCTACCATTTAAAATCTCTACTCGAATGATGCATTAGAAATGCATGAAAATCTCAGTACTAAAGCTCAAGGTTTTAGATGTAATATGTAAGTCAGACGGGTTCGCATCAGTCAGGTCATTAAAATGAGTCCGTGTACAGCGGCTGAGACTCGCCAGTGTTGACTAGCATTTGACTGAGACATCTCTCATTCCGCTCTCAATTGTTCTGCCTTAAGGCTGACTGATGCTTCACCGTGAAAGTCAGGGCGTCTCCCTAGCAACGGAGAAGTTACAACAGCTCTTGTCAGGAAGTATTTCGATCACTTCTGGCTCCCCAGTGAGGGCCGATGTTGCCTCTGCCTCACCTAGCACGAGGCCCAGACAGGCCCTCTGTACAAGGGCTAAACCTGGGCACAGAGACACAAAGTCTTCAGAGATTTACACCGCCCCCGCATCGCCCTGCAGCATCATATACTGTCTGAGAGAGACTGATAGATTGCAAAGGGAGGAGAGAGAGAGAGAGAGAGAGAGAGAGAGAGAGAGAGAGAGAGAGAGAGAGAGAGAGAGAGAGAGAGAGAGAGAGAGAGAGAGAGAGAGAGAGAGAGAGAGAGAGAGAGAGAGAGAGAGAGAGAGAGCGAGCGGGAGAGAGAGCGAGCGGGAGAGAGAGCGAGCGGGAGAGAGAGCGAGCGGGAGAGAGAGAGAGCGAGAGCGAGAGCGAGCGAGAGAGAGAGAGAGAGAGAGAGAGAGAGAGAGAGAGCGGGAGAGAATTTACTTTAAACAGCCACAATAAAGCAACTAACTAATACAAGAAAATAAACAAATCAACAATACGATAACCAAGATATTGCTTATGCCATGTAATACAACAACTGATTTTTAATGCACCACCTCATCATCAATCATTAGTTTCCCAATATTCAGTACACACGCTTGGCTAGTTCCCAAATTCATGTTGATGATACACATCATAGAAAAGAAGGGTGTGGAATGCCAGACAGCCAGAGAAACAGTGAGTTGAATGAACATGGCTGATTACCTGAGAAAGCAATCCGTCACGATGGCCTGGAGAGTAGATCACTCAATCTGCTCTGTGAGAGCTCAACGGGGGATCAAGAACCAGCCCCGCAGTGCTGAACTGCCCATCTCTCCTCCATCAATCAACCCAAGTCCACCAGGAGTAACAACCAGCCAACAAAACCAGCCCCGGCGACACACAGAGCAATTACAGTTTACACAGTGACACAGTGCTGGTGCCTGTATGAAACTCACCAACAGTGATGGGTCATCAGGAACTGTGGAGTATTCGGACAATTTTGAGCATGTATTTGCCATCACTGTGTCAGCATTACTGTACATATCTGCCACTGGCTACCCTGCTCTAGATTTTAACATCAACATCTGGGCAATTCCATGCAAATGTCAACCTTAGCTTTTCATCATACTGCTAGCTCAGACCTCAGTATGTGGTAGTTTAACTCATTTCACTCATGTGAAGTCTCTCACGTGTTTAAAGCATGATTTTTCATAGGCAGGTAAAGTGCCGTTTTCAGAATTATCACATCCATATCAGTCCATATTGTTCATTAAGTTGCACATGAAAATTAAAATAAAATACCTAGTTTATGTCTTCTCCATTTGTTGGGTATTATTGCTTCTGGTTAGTGCATTTTAATTCACAGAAATCCTACAGTATGTTGCCTCCCAAAAAAGTGTCCTTTTTTCAACCCTAATGCATTTATATTTTCATTTTTTTGAAATGTACTGTTGACTCTGGGTGTCTGGAATCTAGCAACATATAAAATATAAACAGATGATTCAATATATTGGTCATAAATACATTTTGTCAGAATTTATATTTCAAGTTTTGAAAATGTCACGTCCACAACGCTTGCATTTCCCTTTTGCTCAGCCTAATATTTATATAGTATTTACATTGCGTAAATTCATACAGAACTGCAGTAAATGATCTCTGCCTCTTTATCTGATGGTAATTGAATGAATTTAAAAACTCAGAATATTCAAAAATCCAGCATGGCAATAAATCCAAGCAGTCAAATGTTATAGATGTAAAAACACTGCAAAGTATTCCAGAAATCCTCATGATGGCCTGCACAGATGCCAGAATCGCTGGCTTATAACATGCTGCTACTTGCTACTTAAATCAACAAGTTCATGTGCTTTCAACACTAAAAATATACTGTTAGTTTATTTACTCTTCTGCTTTACAGCATTAAAGAAAACTAACAACTCAATGTTTCTCAGATTCTATAATGAGGTTAAATTAAATGGCTACAAACTAAGCACATGGCTAAATAAGTTGTGAACTTATGAATAAACAGTGTATTCATAACAATTTGGGTTGGTAGTAAATGCTAAATGTTATGACTATCAAAGAGCAGATATGGAACTTATTTTCATTCATCATTGGTCGGAAAAACGTTATTTAGCCATATTTAGCCAGAATGAGATGTTCACCTTTCACCTTTAAGGAATAATACAAAAGTCAATGGTTTGGATCCATACATAATATAGGACTATTTTAGTAGTTCTGCATCTGCCAACACTGCCACATCACAATACACTTCACAAAACAGCATGTGAACTTTCCGTAATTACAAACATTTTAGCCTGTGGTAATGATACTAAATATTAAATGAGGACCAGGGTTGTTTTTTCAGACCTACTTCACCAGTTCACTTAATCTATCTCATAATGCACGGGGGAAATTTCGAGTAATATGCTGTAAATATGTATAAGAGCATTACGGGAGCCCTCGTTCCCTCTGAGCACGGCCGGAGTGACGGCAGGAAGAGGCGCTAACCATTTCCTGCTCTCATTAATATAAACCGAAAATGAAAAATTCCTCCGAGTGCTAACCCTCCTCTCCGGCTCCATTTGGAGAGCGGCGGGGTCACTTTACAGGAGAGATAGCTTTGGGAAAAGATGCTCAGGGGTTAAAATGGAATCCCATTCGCTATAATGTTACGGATCCTTCATTTCGACGCTATCTGATGGAGGCCTCCGACTCGCTCGCCTTCCTCCTCAGCCTCTCTATGGAAACACGTCGCCGCTCCTGCCCACAGCCCCCCGCGTCCTCGACAGATAAATGCAGGGGAAAGAGACTCAATGAGCCTCTAGAAATTATCCTTCATCCACGCCAGCAAACCAATTACCATGACTACGATAACCCCGTTTTCAAGGAGGGGAATCTAGCAGGACGGATGCTGTGCCTTTAAAAGGACGAAACAGACCAATTAAAAGTCGGTCATAGTTACTTTCTCCACCTCCGATATGCCATCTAAACAGCCCCCATGCACTTCCTCAGCCCCCCAACACTTACGTCTACCTTTCCGCCCCCATAAAAACACATTAACAGCAGTCACACGCGCTGCGCCTGGTGTGAAAGTGACATTTTTCTAACTGCACTTCATTTACATTTTTCTACAGTATCTTTAACTGATAAATGTCATTTCACTTCCTCCTGGCTATAACTCACGCTGTTCGCCGATGAGCAGCTCTTGTTGTGGTGCCAAACTTCTGCTGTAAGCTCACAGCTTTGATTTATTCCTCCTGCCTTGCTCTGACAAACTTCCTGATTTATGCTTTGTTTGGGAAGCGTTTCGATTTTTACCGGCGTAGGGAAGTCAGCCCGCGCTGCACAAAGGTAAGAATTAACACTAAGGTAGCAACGTACTAAATGGAGTTTTTTGCTAATAGTCTTTAAGGACACACGGTTATAAAAGAAATTTATTTGATTAAATTGAGATTTTGATTTAGTACCTTGTCTTCGTCCTATTATATTACAAGAAACATTGTAATTCTGTAACTCTCTGGACATGTAATTTTTCTGTTTTCTTCTTCATTATGTTTTATTATGATGTAGCCCTGTTGTATAAAAAAGCTATTTGTGTTCTTTTTGTTCGGACTTCTTTTTATTTGCTGGTGATATTTGGTCATATTTGTATTATAATGAAAAATCAATAAATATAATGAAAAAAAGTGGTTTTGGAACAGGGTGAACGGCAAATTGCAACGACCTTCCTCCATTACATATTAAAAAGTAGAGGCCATTCAGTAAACTCATTGTCATGATGTGAAAGATGTCCTCATGTCGGGCAACCAACCAAACAGGTACACACAGCAAATCCTACTTTGCTTCAGGACTTACAGATTACATCAAAAACACAGAACAAAATAAAAATGTCCTTAAAATCAAACATAAGAATATTTTATCATGTACATCACAAAGCCATAAATATTCAAAATCAGTAACATGATATAGGTTAAATTTTGTAAATGCATAAACAACCATGGAAGTGTGATTTACCAGCTTAACAGATGGAATAAACACTAGACAAAATATTGTATTAGACTGCTGAATGTGTGAAATACACAGCCAGATGTTGCCATCTACCATATAAATTAGACTCATGGATTTGATGCATCAATCAATGTATTTCAATCAATCAACAAGCCTGCATGACCCATTTCTGTAGCGGGACACATTAGTTGTAAACCACTGTCCTCTTTATGGACAGCTCTTTGACAACATCACTAAAAAAACGATAAAAGAAAAGCACAAGTTAAATTTCAGCAGTACATTGCTGTATGCCACTGCAAGAGGTAAAATATTTATGCTTTGTGTTTTTTCATCATGTAATAAAAAACGCCTTTAGCCATTTACACAAAGCATTACGCATCTGAGTGAGGTCTCTCTGAGACCATTCCATCCATTTCTCTAACTGCGGCTCTTTCTCAAGGTTAAACGGGCCTAAGACTAACAGAAGGCTATGGGACCTTTGCCAACACCAGAGATAAATAACTCCAGTAGATATGTAACTCATTCATCTTGACCGAGTTTCACCGTAGTCTGTTTGTGTAGCTCTGTTGTGCTGATCTGCTTTGACTGGCAGGCCTCCAAACTTCCCCGGTTAAAGGAATCGGTGCCGAGCAAAGAAAAAAAAAGACCTGCTGCTGTTTCTACCCCCATCTCTATAAACAGTTACAGCACTTGGCTCATCGTTCTGGTTCTTTGTTTGCCTGGAGTGTATGACGCTTCACTCAGCAGATATAACACAGACCTAGCAGGAGATCCTGTACGTTTTGAGATAAGAAATCGTAAAGAAATCTCTAGAACAGTGATTTCCAACCGAGCACAAGCACAAAGACTCCGCTTTAATAAACCTAAAAACAGAAGTTAACTTTAAAATGAACATGAATTAATGGCTGTCAAAAACATCAAACAATCTATTTTATTAAATCTAGAATGCAATTGTCAGGCTGTCAAAAACATAAAAATGCCAAAGGTAACAAAATGTAAAAATGTAAATTGCTAAATTTCCAACAGGCCTGCAAGACAGAGCAAAATTATCAAAAGATCACAAATGTGCATATTGCAATAAGTAGATCACAAAAGTCGCAATAACAAAATAATTTAAATCATTCCAAAGTTATGTATAGTCAAAGTTTTAGGTCAATGCAGATATGCAGAATTAGAGGAAAGCAATGCTTTCTTTCCCAAAAAGAATGTGAAACATGTATGTTGGTTATAAAACTTTCAGTTCATATTACATATATGAACATATATCTATATATATCTAATATATCTACTACAAGGGTACAAACAGTAGCTCGGGAAACACCGTCCTTGAACACAATTCGACCCAACACAGTGACAAATGGACATCTGAATCTCCAAGGTCACAGAGGGATGTTGCAAGTGTGCATTTTTCCCATAAAGTTCCTATAAAGCTTTTCTGTCATTTTTTTGTTTGACGTTGGTAAAGTTGGAATGTGCAAAAAGCCAGGTGCTATGACCAACCATCCCTTAAAAACCACATAATGCAAACTTCTGCTGCTGACGAGAGGTTTAGGCTATCTGTATATGTAGCAGTTTTTTGTCAGAAAGAACGTGTCCTTGTGTTTTACTTTGATGCTTGCAAAAATCAAAGGGCAAAAATGATACTAAAATATCTAAAGCAAATTTTCATTCAATGTGGGAAAGCAGGCCGTGTTATTTAATCTTCTATAATAATTTTCTAATAATAATAATAATCTTTTCTAATAATTATATGATTTTTTTTACAATTCACAGTGTATAAATTAGTTGCAGAATCTTAAAAGATGAAGCTGGATTCATAAAGTTGGGTTTCATTACATAAAGAAAGAGATTAAAAAACAGGAAAGCGAGATTGCCTGAGTCATGCTTTCCATTTGCACCATTCCTATCACAATTTTCTCTGTGGAATGGAAGAAGAGCTTTCAAGCGTGCGGCGGTGATGGACGCCTGCTAGATCCAACGTGAGGTGACGGCGCAGGACACACAGAAAGCAGCACGTTAAGAGTCTGCACGCATTTGGTGAGTGCTGCGTTACGCTTTAATTGAGACTGCTGCATTCACATAATGGCTGGAATAATACCAAGTATTGTCATTTATAGACACTAAGAATATGACAATAGCAGAACAAGATATGAATTCAGACATCAGCGGGGAAGCAAACAAAAGGCTGTTGAGAAACAGTAAAGGAACCAAGCAAATTACATCAATACAGGAGATAAGTGGAAAAGCGGTTAAAATGCGAAAAGACCGTGGCTTAGAGAGGAGAAAACGCAATTCATTTGCCACGGTTTTAACATGAATGGAATAAGAAGTCGAAATGTAACTCCTGAAGAGAAAGGCAACTAAAATTGAGCTTTTTTTTAAATGCAATCTTAAAATATAAAAAGAAAATCATATGTTTGCTTGTCTACAACAAAGTTTACAATTTGCTTATGATGAATTAGATTGTCTTTATCACTAAAAACAAAATCCAGACCAATAGGAGAGATGTCTTTTTAGGACCACAAAGAAGAACACAAAATTCATCGATGCTTCTGCTACAAAAACAGCCGAATAAAAAAAATGACATCCTTGTTGTGTTACTGTGACACTGTGCGTTAAATATGGGCTCTTCAAATCTGTTCGAAGCTTTTGTTCTAGATGCCACGCTGTCCCTTCAGCCGTTTCTTTTGATTGCAGTCTTGAAAACAATAAGAGAAGTGGAACGAACAGATTCATTTAAACTGTTGAACAGGCACTTAAAAATGATAAACAGATCTGCTTTGTTTCATAAACATTTGACAACACCATTAATGTTTCATGAGAATAACCTCCAGGAAACAGAAGACCAGATGTTATCACCCCTAGAATTTCACATCTTTATAAATTTTTAACATGAGGTAGAAAATCTTTTTATAGAATTAAGAGATGCTCCAGGCAAAAGGAAGACAGAGGTTCAAATTAAACGAGGCTCTCGTGACCGTGATTCTCCTCTCCACAGCACACGGCGAATTCGCACGTCAAACAAAGACAGTTGGCGTTTCGACTGAGCCGTCAAATACTCTTTTGACACTTCTTGCGAGATTTTGCAAACCTCGCCCGCTAACTGCATCCGCTACGATCCCTCCCTGACAATTACGTGATTTACACACCTCGGGGCTCGGGTTGCCCTTGTTACAGACAGTTTAAAATCGTATAGTCAGACAGACGATCAAAATAAATGCTGCTACTCGTTTTCCCCGGTGGGCTTCTGCCGGTACGATCTTTAACCGTTGCGCTGACACGACCAGACAGAGTTTCTCCTTGATCATCTGTCGGAGAGTTAACGCAAGCTCTTCTTTAGGAGGATATCATTTGTATTCGCTGCGACTCGACAACATCAATTACGTTCTGGAATGCTGCGGTGTAGGTTTACCCTGAGCTTTTACGCTCCCAACTTAACTCATTATGGCTGTCAAATGTGGGAGAAGCTTATTAAATTAACAAGCCTTTCCACCCAGCAAAGTGATTTAGCTTGATTTACAGTTTGTCAGTGTTGTAAACAAAAACACAAGCTAGATGGGAGTCAAAGTTTAACACAGCCTTGAAAATAACTGATGGAGATTTGTTTAGCAGCACGTTTGGATGACAAGTTAGCATACCTCGAGAGTGTCTTATCTTCTGTAAAGGTGATTTCTTCGCTGTTACATGAACGCTTCCGCCCACCACAGCAACAGCCGGCGTGGATAGGATGGAAAGGGGCGTGTTGGCTCATATGAGACTGTGGCAAGGGCAGAATGGACACCCACAATGTTGTCAGGAGGGCTGCTGATGCTATCTTTCAAACCCCGTCAGCAGCCTCGGCTCTGAACGGAGGCGTTCGGGGAAAAGTACAGAAAGATGACCTCCCACATGATCAATTAGTCCATCTTTTCAAACCCTCACCAGTATCTTTCCGTCACCAATGACCTTCCTCATCTCTCAGAACCGACTCGTCATGTTTAGTCTATTATCAGGCATGTGCTCTCTGAGTTTAGGCCAGGCTTCACAGCGGGAGAAAGCTCGCTGTATAGTCTGCTCAGACACACAAAGACAAATTTACAGCTGTGACACTACGGTTTCTATTAGAGAAGCGAGGTGTCAGAGATATAGCTTCGCAAGCATTAAGAGGCAGGCAATGATTTTTTATCTTAAGTTGTATTTGTACGCAAGGCTGTTGTGCCAGCAGAAATGCAAAATGACTCCGGCACATTCGATTTTCAAATAAATATAAATAATGTCATTTCAAAACTCTTTATCTAAAGCACTAGTAAAATAAATAGAAAAGTGCTGAGGTCAATTTGTAATGGTGTTTAGAAAAGGCATTATCTCGATAGGAATAAACTGAATTTGACTTTATGACCCAAAGAAGGTTATTGTGCTTACAGAATTTATATCAGTAGATGCGAAAACCTTTAAATTAGATTTCTGTGCTGTACAAGTTATATTAACCCGTTAACTGTCATCTTTCCGCATGATTCCCTATACAATTCCATAAAAATAGAATTCTAAGCTAATCATGACAAACTATATATTGATGGAAAGAAAAAAAAGTTAATGTTAATGGTACGTTTAAAAAACCTTAAATAAAAATATTGATAAAATATCTCTAAAATAAAAAAATAGTAGTTTGGATAAAGCATTTTGTGTATGCTCAATATGTGCAATGACAGTCAAAAGGTTAAGCAATATTAAATCTCATTATCTAGGTAGGTTCTCTACACTGTTTTTTACTTATTAAAGAAAAGAAAGACTTATATTTAGGCTTTTCATTTATATGCACAAATACAGCAACACACAGATTCACAACAATGTATTGAACTTACAAACTCAAACTTCTTCCATCTGATACTTAAATGTAAATCAGAAAATGTATTAACCAAAAATCAGTCTTAATGTTCTAATATTTGCAAGTCACAACAGACTCAATGACACATTCTCTTTCAAACAAAATGGGCAAATACAAACACATTAAATATTCTACAATCGCCACCTCAATATCATTTTCTCAGAAATACTATCCTTCAAGGACTACACAACTGTGTCACAACGATCATCTATTTATAACAAAAAAGTATCTACTCCCAAAACATTGTGTTACAGTGAATTTCTAAAGAAAATTATAGCATTAAGCACACCTAACCAGCAAACAGCATGTTATAGAAACATAAAACTCAATTACGGCAGCACACATTGGCTCGAAACCCTTGTGTAGCTGTCCAATTGTATGTTGGGGAATAAGAGGTGTTACACTTTGGGATGTACATCACTGTCTTTGAGAATGTGACCCACAACAAAATTGCTATTGATCTGGTGCAGCAATCGTGTTAACAAGAGAACAGTTCTAGAAGAGCTATATGAAAGCAATCCAGGTGTGTGTGTGTGCATGTCCATAAGGCTATCAGTCGACGTGCATTCACTTGACATTTACCATTAACGTCGTAATAACTGACTGATTTGTATTGAAAATTAATGGCCACATTTTCAAAGGGAAGTTTCAAATGTGGACTTTTTTCACTTTGGCCACAATCACTGTGCATTAGCCTGTCAAGAAACGCAGGATTTTCTACCATCTAAATAGTAATTACTTGTTCGTTCCCATCAACGCGGCCCATTCTGCGGCACTTTGCTGTAATAATAATCGAGACGTGTTTTCTGAATTCTGCTCGCCAAGTATGACACGCTAAGCAGGTGGGTCTCAGCTGCTTATCATTCCTTGACCATTTTTTCTACGTGGCGATTTGTTCAATAAATTGCTGTTTCAAACCATTTCACGTGCTAACAGTAGAGCAATTAGACATGTGAGCGCGAACGCTTCCAGTCTCATTAACATTAGCCGAGAACTGTAAAACGAAAGCTAATGGGAGAGAAATGAGCTGCTTTCTTGATACAGCTTTACCATTGGAAGACATTACAGTTTCAGGTCTAGCCATCGCAGGGGAGGCGATCAATACGCTATTTGAGCTGAAGTGACGGTATTGCTTAGTTTGCACGTCTCTGCACTAGTCTAAAGATGATACATTCAAAGGCCTGCTTGGCAGGGTAATTAAAACGTTTAGACTAAACTAAGCTGTTGTTTCTCCTGCTAGCTGTTCGAGACAATCTACCTCAGGTAACCTTTGTTCTAAACACTATGCTTGCAGTAAAACAAACATGTCCAAAGAAAAAAACCTTTCATCAATACAGTCTGATTGAGAAGTTGTTTGTTCCACTCTGTGGACATATTGCCCCAGCCATAGAAATACAACTCCAATCTCCCTAAATGAGAAAAGACAGACATCTCTGAAAATTTAGGTTAAGATAACTTTCTATAGGTTAAAAGGCTATTCCAGCATCATGAATGTGATATATTCAGTCAAAACTTGAAATATAAATTCTCAGGGAATGGATTTATTACCAATATACTGAACCATCTATTTTCATAAACTGTTAATAGAGTCCACACATCAAAGAATATCATGCACACATTTTCTATTTAAGAGGAGAAAAATATACATCATACAACAGGTGTTTTTGAGAGACAACATACAAATATAATGCTTGAGAAAGGCTCACAAGGTATTTTAAGCTACGTTGACGTTTAAGTTCATCATAAAAAGCTTTTGAAAAACTTTTTCTTGCTAAAGTTGATAACTTTCTGATAAAAAAATTCAGTTTCATAAACTATGCTTCCAAATATAGTACTAGGCTTAAATGCATTTTTGAGCTGTCTGAAAACAACTTGCACTGACATATCTTAAAATAGCCATTGCCATTGTTTTGCCTCATGAATCACACCGGTAATGTTTTTTTGTAAGGCATGTTTGTATAAAGTACTTAAATGTCCTAATTTAACTATAGCCTAGTGCTGGATTAAATTAAACCCTGTCTGGGAAACCACCACCTAGTGTTAAGAATTCACCCATTCAAATATACATGATGTGATGATTCACAATGTTTTTCATCAGAACATTAGCTCGAAAATTAAAGTCTAAGCAGGAAAGTGAAAAAAAACGAGGTATACGCTAATTTACAGTATAATTACGCCATTACCAAAGTAAGTTAATTACTCTCTAATCAAGCATGAATGACACTATGAAACATTACATTAACAGACCCATGCACATTCATAAACAAGTGCTATTCTACCTGGATTTGCTCTTTACTTTAATTACAGCTCTGTGGGAGAGGTCACGGCATTGCGGTGCCAGTACATAAAAGGCTCAAGGGTTAAATAAACAACAAGGCAGACTTAATGAAAACTCCTTTGGTCCACAAGTCTCGTTTCAGAGCCAGTAAGTTTGACAGGGGTCAGATTAACCAAGCTTTAAATACCATCATCAGGCCTCTGGAGAGCCCTTTTCCATTGCATTTATTTCAGGGCCACAGAATTCCCCGAGCACAGAGAGATGGATGCACATGAAATATTAATGGAGTGAGGTAAGAATGCAAAGTGCATTGTCCTGAGATTTTAATTTTACATATCCTTACAGGGCACTTCTTTCCTGCTGTGCTTGTTAAATGAAAGAATTATGAAGTCCAGACTGGTACACTGAGTTTCGGCGGGGGAATTAGCGCCGAGTCGTCATGTGACACATAAAAGCGCATGCGAGCGGGATATCATCCCGATGAGACATATGGCCAAATGAGAGGCTTACGATGTAATCAAACACAACGATCAATCTTAAGTGCTGGTGGAGGATTTACTCCATTCTTACCATAAAACTTTCTAGCGCCAAATAAAAAAGTTTAGCCTGAAGGTGAACTAAATGCTTTTTTAAATAGACGGTCTAATATGCTCTTAAAAGTTAGGAATGCCAAGGCAACCATCCAAACATTTCGATTTAGATTTATCACTCTCTGCAAGTTCCTATTATATTATTAGTTTTGAATTATGAGATTTTCAGCATGAATAAAGACATACCCTATAAACAAATTTGGCAGCTGACAAATTCCCAGCAAAATGTTTTTGTTATTGACCCTACATGTACGTTGGGCAGCGTCTGTTTTGGCGGAACATAATAATTGTCTCTCCTCCAGAAGAGATCGAAACTTAAATATATCACTGTGAAGTGAAACTGTGCCAAAATGGCTGCGGTTCACAGTGGCTCGCAGTGGGAGATGACCTCCAAGGGCAGAAGACTTTAATTTACACACTCTACCTTTCCAATTTGCCCTTTGCCCCAAGTATGAACGTTTTCGTGACGGTGACCAACCGCACTGTGGCGTGAACACTTCAGAAATGAAATCTACATTCGTTTCAATCCTCCACAGAGGATGTCAAAGCACCCGTGATTTAACTCGATTCTGTCTTAGAGGAAAGCCAGTGATGGATGGGTAAAAATAATATTAGTGATGAAACGCACAATCACAGACTCTCTATATTAGAAGGACATACAGATGCCGGCTCAAAGGGGGAGGCCCTGCATCGCGGATAAGCTGAACGCTGCACATCTGTCAGTCTACACGGGTCACAGTGGGACCCACATTACCGCATCTCATCTATTAGCTAAAAAGGAGCGGGTCTGTGCCGGCTGCAGAGCTGAGATCAGGCCCACTGGGCGAGCGCTGGAGATAATTCATCAAGACCTGCATCGTATAGAGGAATTCAATCAAGGGACAAGCAAGGGTGGAGTGCACGTTTGGCCTTTTAATAGTAACGAATATTTCAGAACGCCCGCGCGCAGCTTGGTCGCAGCACAATACAAATTAAAGAAGCAGGCAGAGCAATTGGCAGCCATTTCTCAAAGCCTGAGATCACTGCGCCAAGTAGACTTATCACAGCTCAAGCAGACCGAAACAAACAGAAAATTGCAAGGGATAGGTTTTTTTTGCACACTCTAAAAATATCTTGGTAGAATTTATTCACTGCTCAAGCCCTCATGATATTCAAACAATGATCTCGTTGCTAAAGTTTCTCAAAGCGTTTATAACTCCCATAAACCCTGTTTGAAGCTGTTAAATGACAGCAGGAAACATCTCTTTCTGTGATTAAATCACTGAAACACACAGTCACTCATGGTTTACGACATTAATACATATTATTATCACCAGGTCTCTATATTAAGCAGTTCAATGTTCCTGGCTTAAGTCGCTTGTCCTAAAACATTTTAACAACCCAGCTTCAGTACACAATAATTATTAGCTAAATGGGATAAGTCAACCATACAATGACCCAGAAATTGAGCCATGAACAATTCAGCCAACAAGATTTTTACTACTATATGAAAAAGACGAGAGGAAATAATGATTACAAAGGAACAAAACATTCTTTTATCATTATTATTCACACTATACATGACTGAAAATTGACGCTTTCTAGTTTATCCCTATTGTATGTTAAAAAGCAGCATCTCTGTTTGGAAAAGACCTACACGGTCAATATTATATTGAACAAAACTGGCATAACTGAAATTCTTCCACTACACCATTAACTACTACAATATTTTTTATTATAAGATTATAAATAGAATTTTAGTCTTTCCAATAAAAGGTTTAGCCAAGAATTGTAATTTCAGTGCATCATTAACCTTTTTTACTTGCAATTAAACTATGCATAGAAAGTCACCACACACATTAGCAGAATTCTGTAGAACTCTACAGAACAAATATGCAGATACGTACATGCAACAATAGGGGAATTTAAAGCATTTTGTGGCACATATATACCACTTACAAAAAGTAATAATAATATTATAAATAAAGTGTGTCACAGCTTAAAGTTAAGTGAAACAATGCCAAAATTTCTTATGCCTAAGAACGTAAAAGTAGGCCATTCCTGCAGCAAAAATATCGTTGACAGCTTATTTTCAAGGTGGATTATAACATCCTTTTTTCATCACCTCTTATATCAGGCAATACTACATACTCAACTCAACAAGGCCATTGCAGCTGTTAAAACAAGTTCCTATTTAGCAAATGATCACCTTCATTGCAATCCACTTCTTAGGCCTATTGGCAAGTTAATTCATAACATCTAATGAGAAACAGAACAAAAATGAGCCACATCACATAATATAACAACTGCATTTTAACTGTATGTATCCAAGCTGGAAGCTCAAAGCCATTAAGATCACTATACAACAACATCAGCTTGCCACAAAATGCATCTATAAAAACAAACACCCTTTCGATTTTTACCCATTTGTTTGTATTTTTATGGTTAGTTTGAAGTGCCACAAATACATCTATGAATTTAATAAAGCTTTGGGAGAGCTGACTGTGCAGGACTTCCATTGCTTCAGGCCCTGGCATTGGTACAATTTTAATAAAATTCCTGACCCGTTCAACAAGAAATTGAAGCTACTGTCAATCAAATCAGATTGGCAAAGAAGAACTGGCTAATGGTCTATATACACATGTATGTAGTTAAATATTATTACATTTAAAAAGGACCATCTAGAATACATTAAGGAAATACTTTTTAAAAAACCATAATATATTACATAAACGGAAATTCAAACACCAATCTCTTCAGTATATCAAATAAACTGAATGTCATGGGTTTTATTTACAGTAAGTGAATGCTGCTCAAAAGCACCCAAATGCATGAATATACCATATGCTTTAAAAGTGCCATGCCCAAAGCATGATGTCATCCATTTTAATATGGGGCACAAAAAAGACAATGTCATATTCATGGTCTTCCTTCCTCATCTGACCCCAAAACTCATTAGCACCAAGCTGCCATGAATGGTGCATTATCTGGCAGTTGGCGAGAGAGACCACCTCGTAATTAATTCACCATTCTACAGTATTGCCACATTCTGTGGCATGTTCCCCACACGCTTGCTCTCACATTGTCCGATGGGCACGCTGACGAAGCTTACGCCCCTCTCCGCTCTCGAAGGAGCAGGGTCACTGAAGCAGGTAGTGTTGCCATGGTTACAGCTTTCTAGTAGATTTCAAGCACCCAGGTGAAGTTGTAACCTTGACCCGTGTTATTATCGATGAGCATTATTGTAAACCGTCACGCTCTTAAATCGTGTGGCCGTGATTCAGCTCCAGAGAATGAAGACGGTGAGAGAGAGGCTATGGGAGAACAGTGAGCCTTTCATTAAATAGTGAATGAGTCAGGACTGCTCTGACGGAGCCGCTGGAAGTTAAAGGGGTCTGCGAATGGCGCAGCCAAAGCAATGGTTTTGGCCTGTTTGCTTTGCAAGGCCAGTCGCTGCCGTGAATCTCTGCCTCTTCCAATGACCCCCTGCACAGATGTGTCATAGCCCAAACTCTCAATTCATGTGGGCAAACAAAGCCCTGCGATAGGTTACTGCAGCTCAAGGTCTACGATGCAGATTCTGCCAAAGAAAAGCATACGTGCACACAGAATTTTAATGGGGAGGGTCTTTCAATTCATCTTAACATTAAAACCTACAAGGTCTTCTAAAGGACAATGCTGTATAGATTTAATATTTAAGGTATGGAAACGACAAAATCCTACTTCTTAAAAATCACTGTCAATTTAAAAGAGCCATTTTATATTCGTTCTTTATGTCAGTATCATGGTAACTCACGCTAAGTTGCCCTTGCAATATCAATGCACACAAACCGACCTGTGCAGTCTTTGTTTTAACGTAAGAAGGGAAGGAAAAGGTTTCGACTGATGTAAGGTGTCTTTTCCAGCATCTGATCGTTAATACAAAGCCGACCAGACAGTTGACACTGAAGCCTACATTTCAAATCCTTTGCACGACTCTAGTAGGCACCTCGATCTTTCATTGTGTCAAAACCATGCCAATGCCGAACCCTTCAGCTGTCTGAGGGCTTGCCGTACCTCTGTCTGGAAGCAAACCAAGAAAATCCGTCACCTCAGACCAAATACATCCTCCTCGAGCAGCGGTGCCGTTTTTCAAGCCTGACCACGGTAGGCTGCCAGTGGCATTAATACTCAAAGAGACTAGGGAGGAGGAGAGGAGGCTTCTGCCTGAATTAGCCACACTCCACACTCGCCCCAGAGACCTCTGAAGTCATGGATGTGCAGAGATAGGATTACAGCCAGAGATATTTCAGCCAGCCCCTCAAACACCCACAACCACGGGCCACGGCACAGCCGTACACAAGCACACACACTTACAGAATGGCGACAATTCATTTGCTTTCTCGTTGAGTTTATAGTGAACGCAAATCAACAACGCTATGCAACACCGGCTGTCGCCACCGTTCGGTAACTGCTGCGTCAGAGAGAGATTGCCTCATCGCTCTTAAAGGGAGCCACCATTGCACGCCTAATCCTTCCACGAACAACAGACGGACCTTTTAAACCACCACCGACTGCCAGTGCACATATATCAACAATGTGCTTAGCTTATGTCCAATCTGGGTGAAGAGATCCCTAGAGACTCATTTTTATAATTCACAAATGAACAGTAATACTGAGACACTGAGGTCTTACATCCCGGCTTAGGGAAGACTGGTAAATCAACTAATTGTCTAAAAGGAGTAATACTGTATCAAAGACCTTCAGAATGAGGAGAGTTATTTACTCAGCAAGTTGAGGGCTTTTGATTTAACTGAGGGGAAAGAATAAATTTAATCTCAGTGAGAATAAATGGAGAGAACATTTAAATGTTTGTGATTTCTAAAAAGACCCCATTAATCTCACATGTCTCCTTTAGAATTTCAGGCATGTCAAATTCATGCTCAAACTTGTCAAAACACCAAATTATTTTTAAAAAAAGTTGAGAAAAATGTCTGAACTTAAATAGTTCTCATTAAATTCTTTATATGGAAAAATGTTTTACACTACAATTCTTCATTTTTACTTTAAGTGTCACTGTTTCACAGGTGGAACACTA
Organism: Beaufortia kweichowensis; assembly: GCA_019155185.1. Taxonomy (NCBI): domain Eukaryota; kingdom Metazoa; phylum Chordata; class Actinopteri; order Cypriniformes; family Gastromyzontidae; genus Beaufortia; species Beaufortia kweichowensis. The sequence continues at coordinate 8,355,702 of CM032812.1, read as the reverse complement.
ATTATGACAAACGATATATTGATGGAAAGGTCTAAAACTCAAGAAAAACACATTTTTATAACAATAAACTACAAAAATGAAAAACTTTTAATGTTAATGTTATTTATAAAAATACCTAAAATTAAAAAAAGTAAAAAAGATTAAAAAAATTTAAAAAAAATATCTAAAATGTAGTCATCAGGTTAAAGCCACAACCCGTAACTCTTGCCTGTATATCACCTTATCTGTTTGAAACCTTATCTGTTTGAAAGATAATTGCAGGTTACTTGACGTACTTATGTTAATGTAAGTTCAAGTTAAATAATGTCAAACTTCATTCATTGCAATTGAAGAATCGCTGCAAAATTGTTCCCAACAGATCATAAACCATTATCATAATAATCATAAGTAGTCAGTAAAGAGCCTGTTTTTTGTGTGCTTGCTAAATTTAATTTTAAGCAGAAAAAGTTACAGATAGCAGCTTTAAGGCAAACATCAGAGATATAAGTTTCAGTGCTATTACAGAACAACCTCCGAGCAGTAATATTTAGCTCTGGGCAGTCACAGTAGTGCAGCTACCATATATAAAAGGGGTACTTTCTCTGCTGCCGTTTTTCTGCGAGGCAAAAAATGTGTGTTACACCGGAGGGAGGCTAATTCTGCCTTGTTAATGCTCCCCTTCATCGTCCCAGAATTATATGCCTGAATTATAGATTTCTTGCAAATTAAAACTGCGGGCAGATTGTGCGCTAGAGTCCATTGACAAAACTGAAACCCTGGAAGCTGATGCTTGGTACTTTGCAGATTTGAAGATCAGTCATTTTATTGTGCCCTGGACCTGAGGGAAGCGACGACAGGGTTTTTTGATGCTGAAGCAATTTCAGTCCCGTGTTTCCTTCCAAAGCAGCATATTTCTGTGCTCCTAAAGAACCGTTTCCCAAAAACGACCGAGCTGCCGTAACACAGACTAAAGCTCTAATTACATTTTTGGGTTTGCCTAGCAGAAGTCATAATTATACTACCTTTATGATGCAAATTAATAGGCTGGTTTCAAAGAATTAATTACCCTTGTCCATAGTTTGATTAGTAAATGGGTGTTTTCAGGTTCCAGGATTTTTGGTGGCTCGGTCTAGTATAGTTGGAAATTGTAACATCTTAGATTAAAGATTCTGAGTGGAATGCCCTGCAAAAACAACTCAGAAAACAGATGTGATTGCTTTCATTTTTACAATCAATACATCGCACTTCTTAAGTGCCCAGAAATGGCAAGATCATTTGTACAGCACCATACATGTGAGGCTGAGAATGAATAAATAAACAAAATTAAATTAAAAACCACAACCCTTTTCTTAGCACATGAGTGCCTTTAATTGGAGCCATTTGCATCATTCATCTGATAGGAGTAACTTAATTTGAAAGTCTGTTGCTTTGAACCTCAATAAAATTGAAGCAAATCAGTGGAGTGAAGTGATGCGGGTTTAAAACAAAGACTAAACTCAATGCTTCCTTCTTATTCAGAAGGAGAGCAGACAAAGGCCTGGCAAATGAAATGCAAGAGCAGAACAGGCCACAATGGGCCATCTGAATGGGCTGAAATGAGTTAGCGGAGGATAAAAAGGGACGGCCCGCAGGACTCGTTGGATTAGTGACCGATGGCGACGGAGGCTGATTCTGAAACGTGAATGAGAACTCTTAGGCCAATCAAACTCAATCAAACCAAACTCTTAACCTCTGCTGGCGGACGACCTCAAATGTTGAGATGCCTCTTCTCCCTGTCCTCATAATCACAGCATAAGGACTCGGAAGATAATCATCTGCCGCTTCTTTTTCATATTAATATATCCTGACTAAAAATGTGCAATGTTTGGGCAACCCAGGCCACAATGTAATATAAAACTCCACCAACCAATCAAGTTTTTAAGTGTTCCTATAGAGCATTGTGCTAGCAACGGAAAGGCTGTGGGTTCAATCCCCATACAAACGGACTAAAAAACATGCATGTTGTAAATGCACTGCAAATTGCTTTGGATAAAAGTGTCTGCCAAAGGTGTAAATGTAATGTAACTAACAAAGATGGCACACATACATAAAACACAAGATTTCTATTCTAGACATCGGTCACGACTAATAGCCATCCAACCACTAACTAATCAGTTAGCAAAGTCAATATATACTGGATGTGACACACAATATACCAAAATCCTCACTGTGCATTACAAACCCTCCTCACAAGCCATATGTGAGAATATACATTATCATAATTTTTCCCAGCACGGCATGATGCAGTCATGTGCTGCTTTAGATTTATAGCCGTTTCTGGCAGATACTTTTAGAAATTTGCCATTAACAAAATCCCTGCAGTGGGCAGTTTAAATCTGTGAAGAAAGCAACAGATTAAGTTCTGAACGAGAAAACCTTGTTACAAAAACACTTTACTGAAGTTACATTTAAGCATTTGGCAGATGCTTTTATCCAAAGCGACCTACAGGGCATTCAGGGTACATTTTATCAGTTACCTGCGGATTGAACCCTTGACCTCTCCACTGCTATCACAATGCCCTACCAGTTGAGCTATCGGAAATAAAATTACATACTTAAGATGAATAATATATGAACTATTATGCCAATTACATTAAAGATAGATGTACAAAGCATGAATATATGCATAAACCTGAAGACAAGAAAATATGTGTATTTTACGGACTGATCTCTAAAGGTGAAGACTGGATATGTGACAGCTGTGCTATAAGTTATGATGGAGTCTGTATCAAGTACACTTTTCTTTTTTTACCCGCTAGCATTCGACACACACTTTTACTCGTGCTGCTGTCTTTCTTGTCAAACAAGGCGTATTACAAGCAAACCACAAAGCAAAACTACCAATTTGCAGTAAAAGCAAAGCTGAATTCTGCATTAAGTGAACAAAGCACAGACTAATCTTGGGATTTAACTATCAATATTGAGTTTAAATGAAGATTGTGATGTATCAGACAATCAAAATTTTTACACCCTGCTAGTGCTACAGACACATGTTACTAATGTGTCTGTAGTGACTACTTCAACCTGTGACTTCATTTCTCTGGAGTTAATGGCCTGTTTATGTAATGGCGACTATATTCTACCATCAGTAGATGCATGACATTATAAAGCTTTGCCAAACACTTAAGCCCATGATAAGCACATCAATAATGACATTCAAAAGATGTGACAAACACTTGGAGAAATGTCAAGCGGACAGAAGACGGCGACAATCTTCTGACCATGCCGAGAGCCAGCTTCACAGAATTAGTCGTCCACTTACAGATTCAAATTCAATAGTTAACTACACAAGATGACAGATTGCACATTTTCTGCTTTCTCAGACCAATCACTTAAAACAGTGTCCAAAAAAAACCCGCTAAAAGAAAAGCACTAAGCAAATTACTATCAGGCTCATAGCTTTACTAAGCTAATTTTCCACCAAAATCGTCTTCCAATATCACAGATAAAGCTATAGGAAAACATTCCAAGCCTGACATCTTGTTCTCCAACAGGGTGGATCAGAGTAGAGCTCCCCGTGTGGAGATAAGAGGAGGTTAAAGCAGAAATAAAGCCCACGCCAATCCCTCAGGCTCCCAGCGCGGATGCTGGGTGCGCCAGTCGAGAGAGACAGACCCCCAGAAGGCTTCCTTGGCCATGTTTAGCTACAGAATCTCTGTAAGTGCCTTGTTAAATGCTGGAAGCTGGAAAACATAATCATGGTAATGACTGAGAATGCCAAACGTCACAATCAAACAGAACCGATGCACTCGATCCAGTACGTCTCCGGCCCCTAGCCCGTTGCTTCTCTGCCCTGCCGCCTGGCTTTCATCTCCACACGTCGGGAAACAACACAATATTACAATTAGCATGCTGATTAGCACCTGCCCGGACTCACTGGGAACGACAGGGTGGTAATGACAAAGTGGGGCAGCGTTGTGTGTCATGTTCATTGGTAAATATCAACCACTTGGTATTCAGCGTGCCCGCATATGTGGCCTCTTCAGCGAAAAGGAATTGTTTAGTTGAAAGCGAGACGGTGGTCACCGGTGTGTCTCATTATTTCTTTCTGTGTCTGAAAATCAGAGCTGCAAACAACAGACAGTATCAAAGCTTTTAATTGTCCACAACCTTTATTTAATGAGCAGCTTTCTGGGACAAAATGGCCCGTCTGTAATGTTTCATGATTGATAATGCCGCCTCCTTTTCATGCAGAGAGAAATGACTCAACTGATAAGCGATGTGATAACAGTAAGGTAAATCTGGTGATGTAAAACACATAAGACTAGATAGAGGGTCACGTAACGCTTTGTATTCTGTTAAAAGGGGATTCCAACCTTGTGAGGTTAGTTCATTTCCCATGTTGAGTCTATTTTTTATCAGAGCATTGTTTTCATCATCTCACTTCCTGTTGCCAGCGAATCAATACGCAGTCAATCTCTAGGCAAGGAGAACGCATCGATTTGGTTCTTAAGGCTGTACAACCTTTAATCTCCTGAAACGTTGCTGAGCCCCTGAATGCTTTGAGGGCACTTTATGCTGGACTGTGCAAACGCTAAACTGGGCAGGAAATCTATCCACAATCAACAATCCAGCCTTTTACGGCAAACCTAAGGGCTAGAAGGTGGAGCGTGTTTAGGCTCCGTTGAGGCACCCTTATAAGCTAAGCTTTAACACTTTATTGATCCATGGCAAGAAATTCAGGTAATTTTCCTGTATTTCCCAGAATTTGTGTCGAGACGTTGCCATTTAACTGGTTATCTCGCACAGAAAATCTGGTTGATGAATATGCGGCAAGGTTGCTGTTTAATGTTTTATAACAACCGTGCATTTAAAACCGCACGTGTCAGTGGATTAATATGAACAGAGGTGTGTATCACACGAAAATTGTATTTGCCACAACTCTCGATTTGCCGTGAATACATTCTGAATGTATTATACCATGGCGCTCTTTGATTGCGTGCAGGAAGGTCATTATTGCTGTGAAAGAACAGGAAAAAAATGATGTTTGGTAATAGGTTATTCAGCAGGGTTTTTGTAAAAGGCATTGTGAGAGGTCAATGCCGTGTTAATGAATATGTACACTGTCTCGCATTTGATAAAGCTTGAAATTAATTAGCAGCTGCTAAACAACTTATTCAGCCAGTATTTATACTATTCAACAGTGATGCAACAGTGTTTAGATAACAATCCAAAAGTTTGATTTGCAATCAAATATTGATGATATAACTAAGCATGAGTCAGTTTCCATGTTCTGTTTATAGAACAGAATTATTTTGAGTCAAAAAGCAGAATAGGATTTAGCATCATGTGAGTGTAACTAAAGCAATTCTGCACTTCAAATGAATGAGTACATTTGCAAATCACAACAGTTTTGCAGCATATGCCTTGAGCATTAGTAAATAGGCTACAATGGGAATTTAAATGTCTTCATTAGACAGATGTGTGTGTTTTTCAGCCATTTAAATGATTTAGATCATCTTCAGCTTTATTTATCATGGCTCGGTAATCAGGAAAGATCAGACTTAAGATTACTTTGTCTGAGAACTTCAAAGCATGACTTACGAGGACTAAGAAGATCCCACATGCTATGTGGATCCCTATAATTATGTATGAGAGGTCTGGTTATGATTTAGCTAAAGCATATCTTTGCAATGACAGTTTCAATTCAGTAGTGATCCAGAAGACAGAGTCTCTAGTCATTATTTTACTGCAAACATTCAAAAAATGCTTAAACCAAACATGCAAAAATCACTCAATGCCAATGTTATTTTAAAAGAAGAGCTAGTGCTCAATTCCTCACTATTCAAAATGTATAATTAACTGTATAATTTACCCAGAAACACACAAATCGATACGTATACAGCATTTCACTTTGAACTTTCAAGACACTTGTTCTTCCCTCTTGCCATCTGCTGAGAACGTGTGAATAAGTGGGTGCATTATTTAGCAATTAACCAAGAGTACACTAAGTGGGTGATTTTAATGATCTATAAACTAATTTTTCGCTGGAAATTATATCATTGTGGTGATGATATACTGGACCTAAATAGGTACTCCACAAAGGTTTTTCTGTTTGGCACAAGACTAAAGCACATTCATTTGGACTGCTGAAACCAACGATGACGCAGTCCATAAATAAAGCTGCGTGAAAGAAATGTGTGTGCGCGTAACAATACTGAAGAAAACAGAAGTCAAGATAAAGTATCCACCTACACGACATCCAGTACATTATCACTTCCCATTAGCGACAACACGAAGACCCAGCTCTTAGCACTTCATCATGGTCCTTAAATGGGGCTGTGGAATTATAAAGGAAGTCATTAGATTTAATTAGACCAATTAGATCCAAATTGAAGCAGAATGATGCGGGTGCATGCCACCAAACAACATGGCACAGATACAGTGAGTCCTAATTGTAGCACAGACTAGGTAAAAAGGGCACATTTAAGAATTAGCCTACGTTTTGCTTGAAATACTATATTTTAACCCATCATTTATGATCCCACCCCCAAAACATATATATGAATGCATCGAGCTTACAGAAAACCGGAGACCACCCTGCACTTTTCATGATTGGCAGTGTTTAGCAGAAAATTACAGGCCTCCCTCCCCACAGGTTCAGCTGATTATTCTCAAAAGACAAGCCGAGCTGCACCATAATCTCCGTGTTTCCATGGGGTCCTGATTGTAGCACAGCCCTGGAAGTTTGATAAAGCAAACTTCAAAGGAACGAGCGAGGTTAGGTGCCCGCTCTCTCGGGATTGCGGTTGTGCAGGCGAGGGTATCGAAGCATGAATTATCTATTAGTGTGACTGATATTACAGCAGGGGCCCCATTTTGAGACTGAAAATAGACATATATATCATGAACTTGTGGCTGCGTGGCATTTTGCGCGCTGCCACTAAAGCTTCTCAATATTCTAACGACGTGATTTCACCACTGTTATTAGCCCAAATTCGATGAGTCCTGAACACAAATGGTACCGGTGTCAAAAATACAGCGAAATTGAAAATTACATTCGCATTTGCAAAATATGAGGCTGTTCTCGTTGAAAAAGTACTTCAGAACTGCTACTGAAATCCCTTAGATAATAAAACTTTAACATCTTAACTGCATATCGTTCTTTAGCCCTCTGTGAAAATCAGCATGAAGACAAAATTGCCAATTGGACGAGCTTTTTCAGAGAAATTCTTTTAACAAAATGTGGGAATCTCAAGGATCTGTAATAATATTCAGTGTGTGCACATGCTCTGTACTTGGCACAGAGTTGCGGTTAAAGAGAAGGTACTAGATGATCCAAGAAAAGCACCGTTATGAAAGGACTGGGAACTCAGCAATATACTCAAGGCCAAGCACTCTCGCCATCTCTTCACAGCCACAATTTGCCAAACACCATAATGAGCACATCACGTCACTTCATACGCTGTAATTTTCAAGCTGTGAAACGAGCCCACCAGGAATTAAAGTATGGCGTGTGTATGAAGATCATATTTTGGTTATCATTCACTGTTTGCTTTCTGGACAACAATCCTGCCTCAGCAGAATACCGCTGGGAAATAAAGCCACACGTTCCCACGTCTCTTCTTCACTTCCATTTCATCTTTTTCCTCTCTACCTCGATCTGCTTTATTTTCATCCGACTTGAATTTCACATGCTTGCCCTGATCCGTAATCCTCCAATGCTATAACAATTTCCTCTTTTCTCGACCTAGAAAGGGTATAGCCATCCTATCTCTGCCGTACGTCTTGTTACTGTGCAGGGGTAACTCTGTCTGACCTGAAAAAAGCATATCCAGATGGCTTCTTTAACCCAGCTCATGTCTGCAGCACAAATAAGTCTGTCGTCAGCACAGTAGGGGAACAAAAGAAGAACCCCTCAAATAACAGGATTAACAATTCCAGATTGAAAAGATTTTGTCTACACAGCATAAACACACAAAGAATAGCTTGCTGAGGGTTGCTAGTCCGTTTCGTGAGCCTTTAAGTCTCTAAGGCAAGCTAATATCATTTATTTCATCACACTTATCACTAAATCACATCGAGTATTTAGATCCACATATTAGTGAGCATGCTGTTTTATTCTCAGACATCTTGCTGATTAAACAGATTTTCATTCACATGATTAGTCATTTTAAAGGCTACTTAAAGCGGATTACTCAAAATAACTGCTAGGCTATTATTGTTACTGACAACAAGAGATTTCAAACCATAAAAAAAAACTTTATACAAGCAGAATCGCTTATAAATATTCTTTGGTCTGACTGCTGCAACCCAAACTACTAAATTAACCAATTCAAGTTAACTTCAGCAGACAAACACAACTAATCTTTGGCAAAGTGCAAAATGTTCAAGCATATTCTGCAAAGCATATTTACATCCCAATGTGCAAGTAGTTCACAGTTTTAGTGCTCAAGCATCAATGTGAAATGAAGGGGCATTTGGGAGAACTACCTTCGTAATAACTGCAACAGTGCTGTAGCTACAGACATTCACCCACTAAATGTGACACTTGATTCTAAATCACATACACAAAATTAACTTGCACTGAATGGTCCCTTCCTGCACTAAAGGACACAATTTTATGCTGAAATAAACAATCTTGCTAGACCTTTATTGATACTTTTTTATATGTAAAGAGCACAATAACACGTCTTTGCTAACAGACAAATCTGACAGAGACATCAGTGCTTGACAAAAATGACTGAAAGCAGCTTATTCCTGAAAGCTATTGCGAGTCCATCGATGCGCTTTGAGTGACCAGATTACTGGGTATCTGTTCAGGGAGTGCATAAAAACACGTGATTACAAGCTCAGAGTATTAGGGACAAGCAGATATACATGTAGAGATGTGACAGTTTTACACTCGGGATGTGTGTGTGTATTTATATATAATGCCTATAAAGTAAATACACATTTATATTCATTTATTAATACATACATATTCACATACAGCCCTCAGTCTTGCTCACTTGTATAATGCCACATTTTGCATTCCAATTTATGGTTTATTTTTATTGACCATGTCTATTGATCAAGTGTGATAAGCACTGGTTTTTGTTACATGTTAAACTTTTCCACACTATGACTCAGTAGACATTATATTTTGTTTCTTCCCCTGCCACACACAAAACTGCCTATAAATTATTTCACTCGAGATGAAGACTTGAGAGACATCAAGATCTGTACTAACAATGAACTCTAATATGTCTTAGATATTGACAAAAAAAAGAGAGCCTGTTGTGGTTTAACAAATATAAAAACACTATGTTTAATCTGATGTTGACCTCATCTATTACACTTTTAGAGCACTGAGAAATCTTATAGTGTTGTTAGACGAGCATTGAAGATCACCCAGCGGGACAACCCTACTGCATTTTACCAGACACTGAGAGATTACAGGCTGACCCATTTCATTTTATTAGGAAAACCGAATCCTTTTGACTTAGTAGGTCAGAGAAGGCAGTACAAATTGCTACATCTTTCATTGTAAAATAAACATCGCCCGTGCACAGCTTCTTTCACATCTGCCCTTTAAGTGTGACCTGATGAAATAATTTTAATATAACCCTAAGGGAGTGTGAAGCAGATTCGAGATGGGTGTCAGGCATGTGCCTTTCTGATACAAAGCCCTAGCAATTTTAAATGATGAACTGAAATGGGGGAGTAAAATACAAATTGTAATGTACCCAATGGTTGAACATCAGAACACAATAAAATGACAAGCGCAAAAAATAGGCTCAGCGAGCACTTGTGAATCGGCTGTAATGAATGGACTGAAACTCCAAAAGATTGCGTGCACATTTATCTTTTTGTCTGCATGCTGTGGCTGTAAGCCACAGAAAGCTCTGAACAATACAAGCTGTGAACAAAGAGAACTATCAAAGAACGAATTGTTATCCAAAAAAAGAGCCAACAACTTCCAAGTCATTTAACATCATCAATGGATCCAACAAGTTCAATTCATGCTGGATGGACCAGATACAGTATGCAATCCAGCATCTTGGGATTTCCAATTTATGAACAGAAAAACCTACTAGCATTCGACTTTCTAGTGATTTCTGAACCAAAGAGTTATCTTCCTCTATCTCCCAGTTTACTGCAAAGAAAAACCTCATTGGTGTTTATCAGAGAGCACTAAATCTTCATTTGTAAACACATAAGATAAACTGTTAGGCTTCCCAAGGGACCCTGCTTAATGATAACATACAAAGCCTCACTCTCTTGAGATATTTTGAGAAAAGAGGAGTGATTAACCTTATACATTAGACTTCTGAGTAGGTAAATTGTTCATAAAGGTAATGCTAATGGCTGCTTGTAATTTCTGTTTAATGAGAACTCACTCAGCATGAGCTGCAGTATGATGTATGGTAAACTGCTCCATCATCAGCTCCTCTCCAGCACAGGATGGAAGTGAGAGGTTGTGATGATACTACGTTTCACAATTTGATCCTTTTTCTGTCAAACTGTCTGAAAAACAGGTTCTCTTACACAGTAAACTTAAAAAACAGCCTCAATTTTCAAGGTGCACCCTCATAATGACTGATTGTGTCAGACATATAAGATAAATGATGTTCATTGAAATAGCCCACTCACTGAACCTGGCATTTTGTGCTTTCACGATCCTAAAACTTAATGATACAGCATTAAGATAAACTCTATTCAAAAGAAAACATATCAATGCAATTTAGTTTGGGTCTACAGCAGCATTTTTAAAGCACATTTTGCTCAATGATAATCTCTTGGGTGATCCGTGGAGCAGTAATTGCATGACAATGATTCTTAAGCATTTTCATACTCTGCAAACAGGCATCCCAGTTTGCCTGCTGTGGAATAAAGTGTCCTTGTTGGGCTTTTTCCCCAAACAGAGAGCAATTTACTGTAGAACAAATTACGATCAAACAACTTATATGCTGGTCAGCATGCACTTTGGCATTGGGGCCTCCATTGTGTTCAAACAAGAGAATGTCATTACAGAATTTTGATCCAGACACACAACTGCCTTTATTTGCTGAAATAAATCATTAAGTCCATAGGCCATGTTCACAACGACTATGAATAGGAGCTTTTGTTTTTGTCAAAGTCAAAGAGTTCATTGATCATCTCAGCGTCATGACTCATCAATCATTATCATAATGTCTAAGTCATAACGTGTCATTAAAAGAGATTTCCCATGAAGTGACCTTTACTAAATGCCCACAAACTAAAGGAATTTTCTCTGATCCCAAACATCCTCCTACCAACTCCAACGTCAATATATTGCTTTCCTGTTTTTCTAATTAAGTCTCTTTAAGAAATTCAATGATGCCATCAGAATGCCTGTCACTCACACAAACAAACAAATCCATTCATTTATAATATACATTATAAAAATATATTAAATATAACACCATTAATCTGTCAAGCTCCAGCTTGAACTGACAGAATTAAGAGAGCTCTTGTCTTTCCCTGCGCTGTCATTTTTACAGAGCAAAGCAACCAATCAATAACAAGGCGGGCATGGCAGACTCCAGCCGTAATCCTCAAAATATTCTTATGTGGATTAGCTTCTCCCTCAGCCATTTTCATTTTCACTCTGTAAGGTATTAGTCTGACAGCCAAGTGGAGCAAAACAAATAATACACACTTCAAAGGGGAAGAAATGTCTAATAACAGCAACCTGGTTAAGCTACTTTTCTTATTTTCTATTTCCATATAAACTTATTTGCTGCAGGCTCTAAACAAGTTCTTTTTTCCTCTATATGCTGTATGCTAAATGATTATCTGATTTGAAAGCTTTCTTACTGGCTAATGGAAACTGAGGGGTTCCCTGAAATATGAAGCTATTGTCAATGTGGGGCTATGAGCCATAAGCCTCTCTCCTCTGCATTCAAAGAAATTGTCAGGAAGCACCGGAGGACAATTAAACGATGCCTAAAGACAAAAAACAATAAGCACCATGGAGACTAACCAATGAAAGAGCCAGGGGGGGTAGAAAAAGCAAATTCACAGATTAAACCACAAGCTTAGAAGAAATGTAAAGGATGGCTAGCACATATATACACTGCAAGTTATTTCTTAATATCATGTTTTTCACTGATAAAATATTATTTGAAGCAATCCTTATGTAACGATAGACTTATCACAGTGCCTGCTATACAGCAGGTGCACAAGGCCATCCAGACAGGACATTTTTAAAGTAATGACAAACTGAATTTTGCTATATGATGAAATTATTACAGATTTAGTCAAAATCCTCTAAAGAAGAAAGCAACTGAATAATGAATGTCTGAACACTGAGGGGCCGCAGCGCACTTTCAAGGAAATTGTCTTGTTTTGACTCGACACGTTTCTCATTACTGCATATCTCTCAGTTTACAAATGAAAGACGCGTTGTTTCTATCGGAGCTAGTCATGTGTCTTAAGAGTTTCTTAAGAGTCCTCACGAACGAGCAATGCTCACTTTACAATCGACGCAACGCGACAAAACTACAAAGCTCCGGTTAGAAAGCAGCGAGCGGAGACCTGCATTGTACACACTGGGTGTAAATAGCCTACAACAGCGCTTCCGAGCATCTCCGTCAGACTTCCACAAGCAAACACAAAGCGTTTCAAGCCCCATCACACTGTGCTAAATATACGACTACTGAATAAATAAACATCGCTTATTTTACCATGTGGGGAAAAAACTCATGCACTTGTTGACTTGGTTTAAACATCAGGTACAAACGACTGCTGGTGGCGAGAAAGATCATTCTCTGATACCATGAAAGAGGAGATATTATGAGATAAGAAATAAATAAACTGTTACTTGGGGTAAAAACATTGTCACTCATTTCCCTCTCTTAGCCACAAGCCTTTCCCTCGGCCACGAAGCCACGGTGAATTATGGTAGTCATTTAGTCGAAATGTAATAGTCTTAACCGAAACAGCCGCTGTCATGGTTCCTCAGTTTACACCGTGAACTACGTCTGTGTTGCTTTTTAATATCCTGAAGAAGGAATTGAGCAGGAGAAGAGCGCGAGGATGCCGCCAAACACAGTTTTACACCGACTGGTCACACAAATGCGCTACTCTGACATGATGCGAAACCCGTTTTACCAAACTAATCAGTGTTAGACATTATTAAACTTCGCAGGGCACGAGCACGAGCCTTTACTCACAATCTACAAGCTGTTTTACAGACCTTTTAAATGACTTGCAAACTCTACTGCAACGACTTTAAAAAACTGCATTACATTAACAACATTAACAGTAAAAGTATTAGCCACGTTTGTCAACGCACATTAAATTGACAATTCAGATATAAATCCACTACAACACTCCACCATGAGATGTTATTTTTAATGCCGCGCTGCGTTAAATAAAACATTATGTTTTCCTCTCTTCTGCAAATAACGTTACGAAAACTACACAATGCATCTTTGTTCAAATTATGTGTAATTCTAGTTTGTGTAAGATAACAGTGAGGAGTGAAGGGGGCAGTAACAGTCCACTTTACTGCGTGACACCCGTCTCACTTCTCCCGCATTCACGAGCAGAAACACCCGCAGCCGAAACAACCGACAAACATCTGCAGACTTTGTCAAATCAAAGTTAACGACGAGATGAAAATCCGCACACGGTTCGAACCGCGCGATCACTCGGATCTAACTTTGCAACCCAGCGGTACTTTTAACTATCACTTTCAATCCAAACGCCACACTGATGGAAAAATCTCCGCTCGCAGGGAATGTCCGTCGCGCTGGTTCAGCAGCCCGTTTTCTTAACGAATACAAGGATTTATTTAGTCCAAATGAATCGTTCTTACCTGTATAGAGAGCTGCTGAAATGGTGAATAAAATGAGGAGAGTAGCGAGAGATCCGTTGCTCGTGTTCGCCATGTTGGACACCTGCTTCATTCTGAAGCTCGTGAGTGAGTTGCGCTTCACCTAAAGAAACGGGGGCTGACTTTAATGATATGCGGGAAAGGGCGGGAACAAAGACTCATTCAAAAATCATTTCAACATCCACATCCTACACCGTTAAACTCGTAACGTTGTTGAATACGGGTCGTTTTTGCGTGTTCACGTAAGAAAAGCGTGGTTTACGTGTCTTACAGGATTACACCCTGTTGATCATTTGTAGCTACACAAACGTACTGTGGGCATCGCAGTAATTCGTAGGAAACTGCTTTCACTACAGGTATAATAATTCATACGAACATAAACAATGCATTTATTTAGATAAGAGCTATAGGATGTGATGCATTTGTTTATTTGTTACTTTCTATTTATGTTTGTTTGTTAGGGTTAGGCTAACACAAAGTGGTGGTGGCTAATACAACGTCACGTCAAGCTTTATTGTAATAAAAACAAGTGTAGTAATTGTGGCATTTTGCCATGAATTGGTTACAATGGGTTAAAATTATTCACAGTGTAACACAATATAAGATCTTTAGAGAAAATAGTGCCCCTAGTGGCTCTCTCTCTCTCTCTCTCTCTCTCTCTCTCTCTCTCTCTCTCTCTCTCTCTCTCATACACACCTCCTTCATGCTTTTTGGAAGTTGTATAGACAGTTGTATTTTACGTTAATGGGAAAGAAAAATCTCTAATCTGATCAAATAACTGCCATGCAGGCTAATTCCTGAAAACGGTTTAGCAATTTTTTTACAATGTTAATTTAAAAGGGATATATAACTCTGAACTGGAATCACACAGGAATGAAACCAAAATAAGAATAAGAGATATTAAATTTACACTCTGTAATGACTGGAATAATAGCATTTAAACCTCAGGAATTAGATTAGTTTGACAGTGGAAATAGAGAGGTAATAAAGTAAAAGAAAAGCATTCGGGACAAAATATGATAAGGAAATACAGCAGTGTAAAGATTTGACTTGAGAAAATTACTGATTATCAGAAGTACAAGTTATTACCGGTGTAATCAGTTCATAAGTATTCTGAATAAAAAGTTCCTGTCTGGTTCAGATATCTCCTCCCTCGAAATGAAAGGGACTTCTCATCAACATAATTATGTTGACTTTTTAATATAAGTTAATTGGGTGCTTTCTCCAATTGACTCACAGTTGGAGCCAGGGTTGCAAATTGATAAGGTAATCCAGGTAGCTCTACCCTTCGTGGCTCATTATGCTAATTCTCTTGGAAGGCTCACAGGGCAAGTGCTTTGATTTTCTGGAGATGAACAGGAATTAAAGAAATGTTTATACAAGCTTTAGATTTTGATGATACACCCTAATACTTGCAGCTAAAGTTTCTTTCTATCCACTCCTGATCTTGTTTTTGCGGTTTTCATGGTAATTCACAAGTTTTATGAGTCATTTGAACTCACAAACGTATGATTACTTCATACTTCATTCATATTAGATGTGTCAAAACGACTTAATTGAATAACTTTTGATTAACTGCTGTCTAGTATTAATATACACTAGCATACTACAGTAAATAAAACTTTTTATTTGAACATTATGTGTCATATTATAAGAAGAGATAATCACTGTACTAGCTTTTATAATGTCATTGCTCTCAGATCAAAGCAACATTCACAATCCTTTTATAATTATTTCATTCTGCACTCAGCAAATGCTCTACGCTTCAGTACAATTCATTACCATAACATAAACTCTTACATACAAAACAGAATATTAAACAGTAATATTTACATTTTACAATACGATTGTGTTTTAAATTACGTAAGTTTAAATTTTAATTAAGTTTTAATTTTACATTTACTCTCTGTCTAGTCCTTATGTCTAGTATTTATGCCAGACTCAAAAGGTTACTTTGTTTAATTCATTGGAATTACCCTAGACACAGAGCAAACCATTTTTATATACAGTAGCTTTACATTAAAGAAGAAACTACCAATCTTTTATACAACCATGAGATACGTGACTGTTGTCGGTGATGTAAAATACATTATATTACATGCTCATTCTCTTCAACTAATATCAAAGCTTAGATTAGATAAAAGAAATGTCCCCCAGTGGTCGACAGACAGCGGGATGTTACGTCAGAGCTCGACCACATGCTGATAGTAAATTAATGTTGTCCTAAAGGTTCATATATCTTTATTTTCTAGACAAGTCATTATGAGAGCTCTTTAGTTAATGAAATTCTCCTGTTATTTATTGATTTGCCTCAAGGGTTTTGTTCTTCCAGACAAATTAGTGATATTTCATTTTTTATCAACACCAGAGTGCACATATTGTCCCATGATACTAACTCAGCAGGGCTTTGCTATAATTATTCATTTAATGTCTTAATGTTAAGAACACTACATATTTTGCTGATTGTATGATCATTTGACTGTTTTAGGAAATTTATTTATATGCAGTGGATCAATTTTATGTAAAGTTATAATCATATAATCAGTGAGTAAGTCATCTTTACAAACATATCAAAATCATGTAGTAGAAAAGTTTGTATCATTTTGGGCTTGTGTTTGCAGGATCGATAAATTGTTGTTTTCTCACACCTGGAGCTGAGGAAGTAGGTCACCAGTGAACACAGAAACCAGTTAAACCATAACACCAGCTTCTACCCCAGCTGGAAAAGGGTACTTTGACTTTTTGATTGTGTTTTTAAATTAAATACAGTATACAATTTTTTATGAATATTAATATATGAATATCTTGACATTTCCTATCATAATAGTGTAAATGATATTGTTTAAGATCTGTTTCTTAAGAATCAAGATAATAATAATTCTAGAGTTGAATCTGAGTTTAAGTCTGAGATAGAGTCTCAGAAGATGACAAATCATGAACCTTGTTGTGACTTTAAACCTGATTGATTTGTAATACATGAGGAAGTAATGCTGACTCTAAAGGAGGTTTCTTGCTCTCTAAGCGGTCAGATAAATGTGACATTTAGAGGCCCCATTTCAGGCCCTAAACAACAGCTACCATTTAACACTTACCAAAACGAGTTGGTTTCAAAAAGCTTTCCAGTTCACCAAAAGAATCTAAAGGGAAAGACCAAAGTAATTGAGGTGAGATTGGCAAAAAACAAGGGATCATATAAAGAGCACGGTTTTGCCAGTTTTCTCCAGACACGTGCTGTCACTAATATAAGGACATGATTTAGGGAAGCATTGCGTCATTCATCGATTTCTGCTCTAGTCAAAGTGTGTGACGAGAAGAACAAATTACCATGGTGTAGCAAAGTCTGTCCGGATCTCTACGCATGCCACAACATTCATCACTGTCAGAAAGGACCAGTTTATACGAAATGCAGAAATCATTAATCTGTGGTGGACACAAAGGTTTTCTGTACTGGAAGATAATAAGGATGACAGTCCCTGTCATTGTGAAGTGTTTTATGGAAATCACAGCAGCCTGCTGTTCATTCATTGCAGGTGCTAGAGATGGCACATCAGTGTGGATCATTGTGTCACGGGTGCTGGTTGGAGGTGCCGGTAGTTAACCACATCCCCTGAGAAGTCTGACCAGTGTCATTAGTTTTATTTTTCCTTTTCTCATTTTATCTCTGTGTCCTTTCCTTACTGACTTAATTTCTTTGTCTCTGAGGGTATATACCATGTGTCAGAGTGTGTGAATGTGTGTCTTTATGGACCTTGTTAGGTTGCTATTTGTCTTACCTGTATGGTACACAGCCGGTCTCTCTTAGGCATATAGTCTATTGTCGCCTGCCTGTGTAACTAGGCTGAGGGTTTAGCTTCCCAATGGCATATTCACAGTGTGTCTAGAGGCTAGTTATCTAGGCTGCTTGTGGCTTTCTTATGACTGGCCCTGATAAGCCTGACACTATAATTTATAATTGTTCTGGTTAAAAAGTTTTCTGGTTAGCTTGTTTTATTTGCGTCATGAATGCAGTCGTTAATTAACTTAATTCACTCGTGTTTATGCGATTTTTTAAAGTTTTGCTGTTTGGGTCTTTGAAGATGAGGGTCTCATTAAATGAGTTGTTTGCTAAGATTAACTTCTACTTAAAAATTTGTATTTAAAGATTAGGAACATTCTTGTTAACCTTTGGTAATTTTGTCTTGAGTTTGTCCAAACTTCTGCTTTAATGACAAACTTGCCTCCTGAAAGAATCTAGTTTTTTATTATTTATTTTCTTTTTTGCTACAGTAGTGAGCGAAATTCCTTACCTATTTGAGTCAATAAATCACAAAAATGTGAGAATGGTCTTGAGAGGATGAAGGTCAAATAAACGTTGGATGACCCATACGATGACAATGATCAAAAAACATTTTCCTAACTGTTGACCAAAATTGTGTTATAAAATCTTTTATAGAATAGAAACTTTTGAGAAAAAATGAATGATGGCAAACAATCTAACATCCAAAATATTTTAATTGGATTTGAAGTGTTTGCTTGGCAGAATGTTCTGTCCTTGGACCTTACGGGAAATCATTTATACCATTGCTCTTCAAAAACACTTTTTTAGACAGCAAGAATTTAACAATCTTTTGAGTTTGCAGTACTTTAATTCTGAGAGCTTTGTAAACTCCGATTCAATAGCTTGTTTTGTCCTTGAGTCATATTTTAGCAGCATTGTGCCAGCAGAGCAACTGAAGAAAGTATTATTTAATAATAATAATAATAATACAATGATAAAGAACAATACGTAATTTGTGTTATGTTGAAATCAGGTTACTCATTTTATAAAATTGTTACAAAATGTCAAGTTGAATCTATTAAATGCCTAAAAGCCCTGTTCTGTTAAAACATTGTTCAGCATACCACCTTAAAACATATTTATGGACTCTTTTTCTGCTCTTTATCTCACATTTTAACAATTTCACAATTCATTTACAAAACATCACTGCATCCAATAATATTTATGAACAAATATATACATGCAGAGAATTTCCCACCTCCCTGATTCGGCTAATGCACCTGTTTTATTGACAAAGGAATGCAGTCATGTGGGTTGACCCACTGTCTCCAGAGAGGAGTAGTTCACTGTGTCCCCTTGTACCGTGGCTTTGTGAGGTTAACCAAAGAGCAGCCTGCTGCCACACTGACGAGAGGTCAAAGCACACACATGACCGCCCCTTAGAGAATTTTTATATTATGGCTATGTGTGTTTCACATTATAAACTCTGGATGTGTGATAGAAAGCTCTGTAGGCTAAGTGGAGGTCACGACTTTGGTGGCACCATTAAGAATGGTAACGTGAACTAAATCTACTGAAGGCTTGACATGTACTACTCACCCATATGCCAATCATTGCCACTTTACCACGTAAAAAGTACTTGCACTAAAATATCTACGTTTTTTAAATAAATACATGTTTCTTTAAATAGAGCTTACAAGGTCACATTTTGAAATTGTAGGCATTTACTGTACATAATTCTTACTTTTTGACCTGATCTTTTAAATCAAGTGACTCGGTTCACTTCCCACTCATCTGTGTGTGTGTGTGTGTGTGTGTCAGTGTGAGAAGAGGTTTTTTCTCTAATAGAGGGTCTACATAAGATATAGTTCATGACCCCCATCTGCCTCTAAAGCCCGATGGACTCTTTTAAATCAGAGGAGGTGTTGACCTCTATATGTCTTGACCTAAAGTATCACCTTCACTGCTTATGCACCTTCTCCAGGGATGTTTTCTAATATTTTTTATCGAATGGTTGCTCAAGTCACATGTTTCCATCTTTATTTATGTAGGGAATAGTGAATGATGGTATAGGGGCACATCAAAACCAAAGAGCAAAGAGTTCAAGTTATATGGGTTTGAAACAGCATAAGGGTAAAAAAGTGTCAGAATTGAAACTGTCCCCTTTCAAAATCTACTGTAATATTTCAATTGTACATAAAAAAATCAAACAACTGTTTGTTTTATGGCACCGACTCAAAATAAAGTCAACAGCCATTTTAACTCAGTGGAAAATTGCTGTTTTACCTCAGCAGGTAGATTTTAATTTAATACTGTAATACACATCCAAAAAGATTTCAGTTCACCACAGCAAAATATATACATTATATTCCATCCCTAATGTGTAATCAAGATCTCATAGAGAGATACTGTAGAATCAATTTCAAACCTTTATCCTTTAGTTCTAGTATCCAGCAATATACTTCAGAGACAGAGCTGATAGGCACATGGAGAGATGAAGAAACATTTTGTTCCTGCCACAGACTGTGTTGAGTGGCAAGCTGCTCCTCACAGCCATCCGGTGGTAACAGCCAGATCCGTCAAGCCAGGCTGATTGCCACGCCGGAAAAGAATGGCAGTGTATGTAATTCCCGACAGGAGAGCACAGAGCAGAGGCCAGTGACTCCAAGCTTAAGGAGAAATTAATGCTGTAAAGAACCATAAAGTGCCCAGAGTGAAGGCTCTTGCATCTCTAATGTGTCCAAAGTAGATGGGACCATTGTGAGTTAATCAAAATGCAATTGGTTGGGTGATCATGATTGTAATGATTGTTTTGAGATTTATGTTCTCTTGTATTATATGATCATTTTTTGGGTGAGCATGAATTTTTAAACTGTTTAAACTTTTTCTAAAAGTGTTTTTTAACATTATCACTATCACTTGGAACATTGTGCATGAGTCATATAAAGTTATTTTAAAGTAGTCTAAGTAATCAGCAGCTTTACTGCTAATATTGTTAGAGCTGTGATGTTTAATTGCAAATTATTATTATTTTCTTTTTTAACTTTTAATACAGTACCAACACTAGCATCATCTAACCCATCAGTTGATTATGTAAGTTTGTGATGACTCTGAACTCTTAAGCCTTGTAATTCTACATAAATTCAAAGCTGAAGTGAGGTGACGTGTGGGACTGTGAGGCATGTGTTATTATCTCCACCATCATAATCATGGTTTCTTTGGGACTGTCATTCACAGGGATAATTTGACAACACAGTAGACATAGACAAGAAAACAAAAACCATGCATAAGACAACCATTTCCTTTGAGTATATGTAATAGGAGATTGATAAAGCAATCCCTGAATTTACAAATGATTAAAGCATCCATGAGATAATAAATGTCATAGATTTACTAAAAACAGTATGTATGTATTTAGATGAAAATCAATACAAAACTAAATTGTAAAAATCACAAAATGCTCAAGAATTATGTGTTAACACACAGAACATTAAATCCTATCACAATGTTTCTTGCAAAGAAACATTAGGCCACCACAGACATAATTACAGTAGTCACATAAAGCACCAGACAGTTCTAATGTTGGGCTAATTGATCTATTCATTAATTCATTTCAGGAGGTGTCAATAAACAGAGCTGTTTTTTACATCTATGCATGATGTGGTTGAAAAGCTAGGTTAGATTTGTGTATTTTTTATCAGTGAAGCACTTGTGAGTTTCTAAAATGAAAGCAAAATGAAAAGCCTTTATGAATTAATGTTGCTGTATTCTCTTTGGCGGTTTGGCCTTTGCTTTCTTATGCTTGAAATCTTGCTCGGTAATCAGCAAATACTGTGGAAAAACATGTTGAGTTAATGATTTCTTTGTATCTTGAGTATCCTAACTCGAATACAAATTATAATCCTGGCATAAAATGAATTTTTACGGTTTAATTGTGTCTTCATTATGAAACGAAGACTTACATTATTGATGCTGTTACAGTTTTAATGATTAACGATTCTAATGGTTGTTTTGCCAGAATTATTGACGGATTTAAACTCAGAAAGTGACTGAATGATTCAGATGTGGAACAAAAAATAATTAAAACCCCATTTTGCAGAAAATATGTTTGCCAATGGAAAAAAGTAACAAATAATTAAATTTCACAGGTTTTTTTCGGTTGCGCATACTTTAAAAGGCTCTCTGTATTCTCTGTTCATTATCCACATTGCCTGGAGAAAGAAAGTGTTTTGAACAGTGGTTTGTAGAATTTTGATGGCGCCATGTGGAAAAGTGAATTTAAAACAGAGCACTATTCATTTCCAACAGGACAGAATGTAAAAATGAATAGGGTTTGAGAGCAAGATAAGTCTTTCATTGTCAGAGTAGATCTATCTAAATTAAATCAGTGTATTCATTGGGAAATTCTTGTTGAAATGTGGAATGTGACATTTTCCTGCTTTATAATAGCATGTTTCTAAGTTGGCGAGAACTGATCATGAATACAAAGTAGAGAGACATGGAAATGAAAGTCTCCAATGTCCAAACTAAATGACTCCTCTTGTGTTATGAGACACTTGAAGTTTAAAAGAAGATTTTGCTCAGCTTAGTCCAAGTGGCATATACAGTCTGATTATTTTATTGAATTTACTCTAGATGTGAAAGCATTTTCAACAAAACAAGCATAAATAAATTAAACAAGACTGGCTTAATAAAGTTACAAAAGAAAAATTACCAGAGATGACACATTGTCACCAACTCACCTCCCACTGTTGTTTACCTGTACAGCTGGGGGCTGATGGGTAAACGTAGCATGACTGCGTCACTACCATCTGTCCTTCATAGTTATTTTTATAAAGCATTGGGCTGATTTAATAGAAAAAGCACTGATTAACATCTTACATTGGCTTCAATGTGCTTTATCTTTACCCTTGTTAGTGGTCTACATTTGGATGGCATTTGAACCCTCAAACATTCATATGTAGGAGACATTATGCTCTACTTTAATGTCCAAGAACAAAGAAGTTTATACATTGCTAGTCAGGTCATAATTTGATAGTCCTCTTTGATGATAGAATTATCAAAGGTCGCGATCCCTTTGAAAAATGGGTCCTTTTTTACCATTCTCTCTTTAGAAAAGATGTCCACCGCATAACAAAAGAATCCAGACAGAAAAAAAATCAAAACGTTCTTCTGCACAGATGCTGTCGGTGTCGTTTAAGGCCTGGTTAAGTGTCTAATATTAAAGCAAAAAAAGAATCAAAGAATAAAGTTATGATGCTTTTTATAACAAACGTGTATAAAAAAAGAGTCTTCCATACAGCTTAGTGCATCCCTATCATATTGCAAAGATATTTTATAGTATTGTCACTGTATGCTCTGTCATACATAGTTTTTAATACCAAATCCACCTTAAGATTAAATAGCACTATACAGTAGTATACTGCAACACGAAGTAACAAATAGAACCGACTGGATATAGAGGCTTACAAAGGCTTGGTAAAGATATAAATCATTGTCTGCCACACTTTTTATTACCTTTCACTGCAAGCACAAGTCATATGAAAACAGCTGCCCATCACAGGTGTTAGCTTGAGCTGGTATTCCCCATCCTTTGCATTATTAACCTAACTGATGTTGTTTTCCACATGGACTGTCACAACGGTCTATTTCTGTCTTTACTGGTTTAAAGTGAAAGGGCTTGAGTAATACAACTGAGTATTTGTGAAAGATATCAAACTCACAATAAAATGGGTATAGCAGATTTAAAACGAAATTTATTTTACCAACCTAACCTTTAAACTAATGGTACAATCATCATCATAATGATTGAATGTTGTTTATTAGATAACTTAAATGGAAAGAAAAGATTGATTTAAAAATTAGTAATGTTCTCTAAATTAAAATTTGGATAAACAGCAAGTATATGTACTTAATAAAGATAAGAAAAATGAGAAAATGACAGAAAATAAGAAAAACACAGAAAGCATTCATTTATATTTAAAAATAATACTAACATAATTATCTGTAAATTGAAAGAAAATTAGGTTAAACAGTAATTTATATATATACATAGAAAAGGAGAAAAAAACAGAAAATAAAAGAAAGACAGAAAGCTAGAATTATGTATTATACAACTCCAAACTCATTTATTGGTACATCTAAAGTCATTTTTTTCTTAAGCTGTATTTTATTTAAAAACTAGGGGAACGGCGCAAAAGCCTGCGCATAAAATGTCTTTTCATTACATAATTTGTGAACCTTTGATAAGGGAATTTCAAACAACCTTTAGGTGGTTAATACTATTTTACATGGACCCTTCTGCCATAAATGATTCAAAAAACAAGTGCAGGAAAAATATTTTAAGATTATAACATTGGGGAATATGTGTTTCCAAGCTTTTTTGTTTTAATTGTTGAACAGGTTATGGTTTAAAGTCCTGTATATTCATCCGGCAAGGTTTAAATTTACACCAAACTGTAACTAACAGGAATAAAACTGCTGGAATAATAATGTGTAAATAGATTGTGTTTATGAAAGTTTATATAAAACACATAAAGCAGTATAGAGGATCACAGAAGGGCTAATTGGAAGGTCCTGGAAACTAAGCATGTCTGTACCCACATCCATGTTGTTAAAAGTTTACTGCCCATCTTTAAATAGTTTTTAATGAACTGTTGTATACATTTATATACATTTTGTACATGTTTCTATGCTGTTATCTCTCAATTCCACCGACCTACAGTGATCTATCATTCCCTGTATACTAGTGACATCTGTGTGCATGTCAGCATCACCCGGGGCAATGCTCGGTCACTTTGCAAGCAGGACATATGAAACATTTATCTCTCCTGCCTAATCAGCTAAGCAAACCAACAGAATCCCTGCATAAGGCGGGTTCATTTTAAACACAGAAAAAACTGAACTAACACATTGATTTAAAAGTCACACTTTGCATTTTACAATAAAGTTCCATTATAGCTAGAGTAATATATCTTAACAGCATTTGTATTTTTTTGATTAATTCAGTAATTAATCAAACACAAGTGAATAGGTCAATAGAAAGAATATCAATAAAATGCAAAAGGCTAATGTTTAGATTTAGCACTTTTTTATAACACAACATCTTGTGAGCACCCCCTCCTGGTATCCAACCACTACTTCAATTCAGCCCTGGAGGTCTGCCATCCAGGCATCAAGCAGGCTTAACCCTGCTTGGCTTTAATGAGTGACCAGCACAGAGTAAAGTACATCACCCGCATTCTGAAGTACCCGGATTTTACCTCAACACTGCACACGCCTCCTTTCTCACATCAGCTGTCAATAAATGTCCCTCTGGGGTAATTTGTTCCGCTTTTTTCCACCCCACTACCCCTTCCAAAAGGCATAGATGCAAGCTGGATGTAGATCCCTTCTGTGTTTAAGTATCATTATGCATCCTTTTGTAAATGAGCTGGTACGTCGGGAAACATTTCGAGCTGGCAGAACTCCCCTGTCAGTCATCTGCCGTTTTTCACTATACTAAAGACCCACAGTCCATTTTCCATCTGCCTCTCGGAGTCCTCATACAGAACAATGAGTCCCAGGATAGCCCCACTGACTATGTTATCAAAAGCGTACAGTATGCGAATGTAAATTCACAGTTTACCGCTGTTTTGACAAAGCATGGAGCGAATTGTAAACAAATAAAGCAAGCGCATATGGCCGTCTTGGGAACGTCTTCATGCAGCAGGATACTCATGAAGCGAGAGGATGTATCAGTATTTGAAGTTCGTCTGATGTTTTCTCTTGGGGTTTTGTGGTACTTGGACAACAGACACAAAAATATGTGGCTATTGTTTACAAGCTTTTGTTTGGAAGCATTGTTTATCTTATCCTGGCTGGTTTCTCTTTATTATTTTGTAGTTTCTCCCGGGTTTAAGTCCCTGGCTCCCGCTGTCTGTTTCTTTTATCTTCTTCAATCCCTCGCCGGTCTTGAGGACTTTGAAAATCTTGCTTCAGATAGGCCATTTAATTAAAATCATAATTAAAGATGATCTAATCAAGAGAACACACCTGCCGCACTTCAGAAACAGTGAGCTCTGGATGTATTACAGTAGCTGGTGTTAAGTGCCACCGTGTTTTCGATTGTTTTTACGGCACACGCTTTGAGACGATACAGCCTTCTATCACTTTCATTGCTAATTTAAGATCGACCACTCACTTGAGAACAAAATAAAAGTCTTTTATTTGTCACGTACGTCAACACATAATGCAAAAGCAGTGAAATGCTTTATCTGCTCAATTCCAGTTTATATATCAAAAAATACAAAGAATAATGATCATTTAAAGATGTCATTATTTTACAAAAGTTTAACAAGTGAAATATACTCTTCACGGAAGGTGAAATAGATATTGTTACAATATCTGCTTCATTATACAGTATATAAATGTACGTATGAATATGAAATGTGAATGCATCATTTAGTAGAGAAAATAAGCATTGTGAAATAACACAGACAAAGTATAATGGTGGAAAGAATATGAAGTATAAGTATGATAAGTATTTCGATTTTCAATCGAAATGTTGTTAATATGACTTAAGAATTATAACTGCAAATGTGGATTATTAGCAGCAATAAACTCTGCCATTATTTTTATATATTATGAAATTCTTTATGATATTTCACTTATGTATTCTTTATGAACTTATTATCTTGCCTGTGATGGCTAAAATGTTTTTCTGTGATGGAATTTTTGGATCTGGGCTGTTAAAGGAAGGATAGTGAAATGTATGAGCGGGTTAGTTTTGCAGATTTGTTAACAAGATTGTTTCACTGAATTCCAAGACATAAATGTTAAATCATACAAATAACCAGGGCACTTCGCTTTGACCTTGAGTTTTCAATAGAGGCTTCCCATAAACTCTCACATTCAGCATAACGTTTTCCAGTCAGCAAGCTTGTAACTGAATGGCCTCACATTTGTGTCAGAACAACCTCTAAAAACATACTCTCAGCGTTAAAACAGACCCCTGAAAGGAAAACAGAAAGGTAAAATGGTTAATA
Organism: Beaufortia kweichowensis; assembly: GCA_019155185.1. NCBI lineage: Eukaryota > Metazoa > Chordata > Actinopteri > Cypriniformes > Gastromyzontidae > Beaufortia > Beaufortia kweichowensis. The sequence goes on along the minus strand of CM032812.1, from coordinate 8,329,115 downwards.
CATCCATCAGTGGAGTTATTATTTGAATCCTTAAACATATTTAGGCTCTGCTATCAAAATTCATTACTGTTATTCATTTAATCTATTGCAAAAATAATGTAAAGCTGGAAATATTGTACATATTGTTGATTTAAACATCGGTTTATACAGTCAGACGTTTTAAAAGAACTCGGCTCTTTGTTCTCAGCTGCAACACAATTACACATCAAAATAACACAGCAATTACAGATGTACCCAGTTAAATCAAATACTGAATCGGTTGAAGAACAACAAAAGACAGTTAAGAACAGATAATAGTAGACAACAGACCATGGCTTACTAATGATGTTAAATTAATGGGAAAATCTTTTTACTTTACTTGTCAGTATTCACCTTAATAAATGTCATGTGATTAAACAAAAACGATTAAATTTCTTTAGGCCTATTTTATTAACATTGAATATAAGCCCCTCAGCTATGCTCGACTCATTTTAATGATCACCTCGAGCAATTATCTAAAAACTTGTGCCATCTCTACTAGTCAATTAGGCTACTGCTACAAAAACATTCTTGCGCTTCCCTGAACTCAAATTATAAGTGGATATTTGTTATGGTCTTGAAGCAATGTATGTTCAGTACAATTTCCTCCGTGTTCACACTCTTCAAAATGCATAATTGGCCCAGTGCGGCAGCTGGTGAAACCTTGTTTGGGTTTCACAGCAGTGACTTCATGTGAATTTTCTGTGGTGTAGCTGGTCTGGTAAAGTATATGAAGTGCTAGAAAGTTGATCACCAAGTTCTGACAGTAATTTAAAAATTCTTAATAACTTAATAATACAGTAAGATCTTCCCTCTCAAGTATCTCAAGCACACTTAAGAAAATATTTCATTTTATCATCAGTCTGTGTTAATATTTGATTATGGTAAAAATAATGTTTGACAGTGAGCTGCCCTTGTCAACCTTTCATGCATTTTTAAAAACCCATACACGTATCTGGGGTTCTGGTGAGTCCTCTGAATTATGCAGCTGTATACAGGCAAGTCCAAACATAGCGATGGCAACCCGTACAATTGCAAGCATCACTCCAGATGGTGAAGTTATACACTTTAGCTTTAAAACTTATCAAAACACAAGTTAACGTCATCCACAGGTAACAATACAGTTAAATTTATGTCTATCCTTAATATGTTTACAAAGCTAATAAAAGGTTATGAATAGGAGAAGTGATGAATAAGACGCATTGAGTCAAAGGAAAACTTCAGTCTGAGCATCAAAGAAATTAAAGGAAATGATAAGAGAGGGATACGTTTGTGTAAGAGCTTTTGTTATAGAAGCCTTGGCATTATCATTCTAAGGCAATATTTTGTCTTCAGGATTTATTGAAAAGGCAGCCTCTCATCCCCTCATAGAAAGCATACATCCGCAAACTCTGATACGGTATGAAATAATCATCGCCAAATCAGAAAGTGGGACTGGAGAAAATGAATTTTCTTTTACAATAAAACAGAATTTGAAGAGCCACACTCGAGTGAGGCATTTTAATACAGTATGGCTCATTAAACTCTGCTGACTTGGCCTGGGTGGCAGATGAACATTAGCTTCACAGCTCATAATGTGGAACTGCAGTCTTGAGGCAATTTGGGTGCTCCGCAGACCCCATGAAGCTTTGGAACTAGTTTTTATTCTTAGAACTGTCAATCATAATGCAAACTGAAGGGAGAGAATTTTCTCTGTGATATATGTTAAATGAATAGAATGGTAATGATGACCATCAAAGCCTCATGTCGTATTTAGAGTGCACATTTACAGTATTTAGAAGAGAAAGTAGCAAAGGATTTTGGAAAAAAATTCAAATATTTCTCCTTTTTTATTTACAAAACACATTTAACACAGAGTTTCAGATTTTCAAAAGCTTTTAATAAAGGGACATTAAATGTGACATCAAGTTCATTCTACTGATAATCATAAGCATAGAGAGGTGGTGAATAATGGCATTTCTGGATGATAAAATAAAACCTGCTCTTAGTCAATTAGCACAAGCTTATTAACAAACCTTTATTTTAAAACCAGCTGCAATGATAATGTGTCTATTCTCAGTTTGCAGTGGGATCATAATAGTTAACAAACACACACAGACGCTTTTGATTATGTGAATAATTTGCAGTATTTTATTTTGTACACTGCCCATCAAAAAGAGACAGCAGGCAGATGAACTTCACTTTTATATACAAGATAAATGGATGCCCTTGTGTTTTACTGTTGCCAAACCTTAAATAAAGTTAACATTTTACTATTGTTCAGATTATTGTTATTAATCCATCAAAAGCAAAATTTCATTATTAAAACTAAACTGCATTTATTATAGTGCATGAGCAATTCTGACGTAGACCTTTATTGGAGAGATCTGGTTGTGTAAATCCAAAGAATTTACCCTGTATCCTTGACAATTTCTTAAGGTTTTCAGGAGAATTGGAAGCGATCCAAGGACAAACACTGGAGATATTCCGTTTAAAAAAGACTTTATTGTGTTTTTGATTGCATAGAAACTTGGCTCTGTCAAAGGTGTTTGTGAAAAACCTCTCAATATCTAGTGCCATCATGTTCTTTAATATCATATTGAAAAAATAAATAGCCTGCATCCAAGTCATGATGGCAATTATGACATGTTTCAGTTGACGCTTTTCTGAAACAACTGTGCCTTCAAAAACAGAAGGAGATGATAAAACTGTAAATTAGTCCAATGTGCAAGCAGTGTTATATTTCAATGCATGACTTGCATATTTCATCAACTGTAAAACCCATAAACAAATAATTAACGACAATACAATAAAATATCTCTGTTTAACACACGCAAACGAGACGCATACAACAGTGCATGCGCTAGAAAATGATGCGATTTACACCATACGCGCCTATCCGCGTTTGAGTATAGAAGTTGTGCGGACGCTGAAACCCTGATCCTTTAGGCATATGACACAGTGTCATCATTATTAGCCGCAGTTTAGTGAAAAGCGATAAAATGTATCTCCTCTGTTTTCCATGCAGGCCACTCTGTATACTTTTGATCACTATTTCTGACTACTCTGGCGGTACTTCTTTGACGTCATAACACCGATCGGTCTGCGCAGCTCCGCACAAAGTCGAGACACGCCTACTGGATATTAAAAGACAAACATTTATGAAGACATGCCGAATGGATGTTTATATGACAATTTCTCAAATTTAATCAAGAAAAGCGTCACATACAGTTTGGAAAAAAATAACGGAAGGAAACGAAAACACAAGGTATGTGTACATAATTATTTGTGTAGCTACTAATGAGTGCGTTAAATGCGAGAATGTGAGAGAACTTCATGCAGGCTTGTTGTTTTAATTGTGTTGCACAACTTTTATTACAAAGTGTTGACTGGGAAATTTGATTGTCAGTGGAAAATTGTTCTGTCGTGAGGCTGATTTCGAGTCCAAGACCATCAAAACTTTAGACAGATTGTCTTCAGAAAGAATGAGTGAGGCTTCACTGATCTCATCAGATGAATGAAATTCATCACAAAACCATTAACTGTTACTGAAAAATGTCTTCTATAGTATGCAATCGTACCTTGCTTTATTAAATGTAATCAATGCCATGCATTACTTTAATCAAATAAAGTCCAGTTCAGTCTTTATCACAGAAGAGACAGAAGAGTCGAGAAATCCACTCTAGCTTCACTTATAGCCTGTGTAGGGCCCAGAAAGGACATAATGATGTTGTAGATACTTTTGGCTCGTTTATAAATCAAACAAAGTATTTGCCACGTGAGCAGAAAACCAACAATGTTATGCCCTTGCAGTGTCCCAAATGGCATAATGAAATACAGCATTGGCTCTTTGTCTTGTTCATAGAGCCTGGTGACGTCCTCCTCCATCTGCAGCATGTCACTCTCAGAGAGCTCTGATCATCTGTACTGCCACAGAAATGAAAGCAAAGCATCCTGTGGGTACACTGAACTCCACCCATCATCATTTAGTAGGAGTTGCATTAGTTCAACACACGTTTTGAGGCCAAAAATAATTACAGCATTCATTTGAACTAATTGTGCCTATTTATTCCCTGATATGTAGAATACCTTCTTCTCAACTGATTAGATGTGATTCTGCAAATTAAATTCTGTAGTGTCAAATAATATACATCTATATCCATTGAGCTACAGAAAAGCACAACTTTCCTGCACACCAGACAGATGATCTCAGATCAGCAATTTACTTTTGTTGCATTATGTCAAAAATGAATAAAAGATTCACTTTGCCTGTGGTGTTGCTAAAAAATCTATTGATCAAAAAGACCAGTTGGGTTTTGAATATTGATACAAAAGTGGTGATGCAAGAGTAAATTAAAAGCCAAACACACCTTAGATATCCTCTGCCCATCACTAATAGATTAAGAAGAGATGATGCGACCTTGAAACAACATTGTAAATTATAAAAACGGATTGTTCTCTGCAGACAGAATAAAGCATGAGGCATCAGACCACTCCTCCCTTTACCTGGCGTGTTTTATAGCTGCTGCTGTCAATTTAGCTACATGGGTAGCACATAGTCGGTCATTTTAATTAACAGCGGTGGACGTGATGTGTCATCTGTGAACAGTTGGGGAAGCTGTGTTTGTTAGCTCTGTGTGCTAGAGCTTTGGTCACACCGGCCCTGTGTGGTTAAAGAAAGAAAATTAACCCCAGGAGAGGAAAGGGATGAGACATGTGTGTGCTTGTGTAAACCCTGCTCTCCGATCAACCAATCTAGTAGCAGTCTTTTTTTTTCAAGAATAAGAAGGAAGTGTTGAAGATGTAAAGATTGAGTCAATTTGAGAATATACTGCATCAAATTGGATGGTAATGTTTTTTTAAGTGATATGATAAAATAGATTGTACCGGGCCTTGATGCTGATTGGTCAATAGTTATAGTTTTCTTCATGATAGTGTACGGCTAAATTGTGGCACTATGTGTCTTCAGCAGTAACATGCAAGTGTGCCTCTTCCAATATTATTCAAGGTTATTTGCTATTATGTTTTATAACAAAACTCTTTGCTATTCAGACAGTAAAATTCGGAGGTTACTGCACAAAGACTTAAAAAAAGACACATTTTGCAGTGACTGAAATGAGCGGCGCTTGTATGTTGGGTTCAAGGCCATATTTGAAACTGTAAATTCACATCACCCAAAAGTAAGCAATTTTAAATGCATATGAAGCATTCAAAAAGTCTCTACAATTCAGTGAAAGCCCACGTTGTGAGGCTTTTTCCAATGAGCGAAAATTGCTGAGGGTTTTGTTGATAAAGGAATATATTTTTTATCCTTGTTCGGCAACAATTGCAAAAAATACCTGAATAATTGATGTATCATTGTCAGTCGCAACAAAGGAAACAACATTCTTGTGTTGAGCTGCACTGTAAAATCATCTTAAATATAGTGTCTCTGTAGAATAAAAACTTTTCAGATGCTGTAAAGTTGAGACTCAATTGGTGTCCTAGGCCATCTGGACAGGTTGCTATCAAGGAGGCATAGGACAACAAAGCCACGCTGGTAAAATCCAAGAAAAAGATGACGAAACCGAGTGAAATTCCATTTTGATTGAAATGTAATGCAGCATGTATTCCAGAAATGGAGGATGGAGCTTTTTTCAGCTCAATGTGGTGCCCATACGGCCCGAAGGCATCTGTCACTAAGCCATTACAGTCCGTTGACAATAGTGGGTGTATAGCCTGCAAATCACTAGCATTACTACTCGCACAATACTCTCTCATTTATTTCTAATAACAAGACTCGGTAATAACGCTGTGTTAATTTGTTCGTGGCACCACAGACAGGCACTCTTAATGCACATTGAGTTTAAAGAATTATTAATGTTATTATATAAAAAGTGCTATTTAACTTGATTAAATACAGCACATAATGGTAAAACAAAAGCCTATTGTTAGATAAAAGGTCAAAAGTTTCAGAAGCAAGGATGTTGATTTGACAGTATTGCGGAAGATTTTTTTTGTGACATTTACTTCATATGACTCATATTGTATGACAGCAAAAAATAGTTCTGATTTCTTGACTCATTTTCCAAACTGAATGCAAAAAGTACAGAATATCTATATTAACTCCTAAAAATCCCCATCATTAGCAGGATCTCTTTGAACCCAAAGGCAATTAATGAAAAGCAATGAAATCTGACAGCAATAGGTTTTTATAATTACAGGCACACAACTGTAAAATCCAGTAAAAAATATAAAATTTATTCTGTATTGCCGTCATACCTAACTGTTTAACATTACTCAAAGTCACATTTGTTTGAGTTTTTAAGCAAAGCTGTCTAAATGACAACACACGTCTAAGTTTTAGACACCTTCATATCAGGAAACACAGGTATCGTTTTATTCATGTCAAACTGACAAATCTTCATGTGCTCTCCTGAGAACGCTCAAAATAGACCTTCAGATCTTTAAGTGTCAAATCCAGATGATAATACACATCCTGTCACCATTTAACAAACCCGAAACTTATTTAGACAGCTGTCTTCATTTATTTGAACCTAGCGTAAGGATTAAGTGTTTGTAAATGCCGGTAAATCTATTTGTTTCCATTTTCCTCAATCCCTGTCAACATCGTGCCCTTTCGGCCGTCTAAAGCACTTATGCCAACAGGACTGGTCAAATACGATTGAGCCTCACTGTAGACACATCTCTGGATTGTGTCACATTACATTGACTTCCTGTCTGCTTCACTGCTTTATTAGTAACATAATTGTCACAAACAGCACACCAAACCACATTCAAAGTTTCTGTATGTGTGAAGGTAATACAGGAAATATGCTTGAGATGATTAAGTGGTGACAGATTCTTTATTTAGTATTATATCGAAATAAGCAAAGGGAGTATTGAAACAGGAACAGGAGTGAAACATGCAGATGAAGATATTAAAGAAAACCCATGCAATTACAGAAAAATAACATGCCATTTATTATGTTTAAGTTAGTATTGTCGTCAACAAGCACTGCTTCTCTTCTTTACATTCTTAATAAATGAAATAAAGCCTTAATCAATAGATAACAAGAAAACACATGCATTACATAGTTTGTCACTTGACCATGACTTCAAGGAAGGACTCAAGTATTTATATCACTAACTGCGCTGGTTAAAATAGTAAAATGATACAGTTGGCATATTCACAATTATTTTTCTATCCCAGGTTCAATGAATTGTCTGGGTTGCTAATGGATGCTGTTTACAAAGAGTATTGACTGTATGTAATGCCTGTGAGGGTATATTCAAGCAGTACACTTATTCTCTGACTCACTACTGAATAGGATCGATACTTTTTTACAGATATTTCCATTATTCTCCCATTTTCTCTATTCTTTTGAATAGAGACGATTGAATACCTCACCAGTCATAATAAAGAGTTTACGTAATAAATCTTGACATGTGAACAATGCTGTGTATTCGGCTCAGAGAAATGAAAAAAAAATCGTTTGGATGATATTTAGCTGTTGGGAGTTACTGTGGTGACAGTTTTTCCAGCTTTGTTTTCATTTAAGCATTTACTGAGACTGTGGTTAATGAATTAAATTAGATGCAATTAGTGCTTTTATGTTTTTTAAAGGTTAAGATTCTTTATTACTGTATAGGATGATATTTTAAAAATATAACTGGGTGTGAGATGATGTATTTTTGTGTACTCGATGAAGAATTGTTTCATTTATCTTTGCATTCTGCTTGGATAGACTTGGTGGATCTAATAAAACTATGTTCAATGAATCAGAATATCAAATCATTAAAGCACAGGCCATGAGCTCAGTTTAATTTTAATCCTTTCTATTTAAAATGTTACAATTTTTAGGTGTTTTTACCAGTTACGTTAGACAGTTCAGTTGACGCTGCAATCTATCCATCTCTATTTGAGACATAAAATTGCAGGTTAACCTATAAGTCTTTAAGTCAGATCATGTCAACCTGACATTTCCTGCAAAATCATACACAACTGCTCAAATTATATATCATTGTGATAAACGTACAGTTTACTGTTTACAGCTAAAGTAAGGTGACAGAGTTTTAAACACTGTTTTAATATACTTGCTTAAGACATATTTTTAGTTTATTTATATAAAAAAAGCAACATTGCAGCTTTAATGTATGTGAGAGTTTACTGGCTTGATTTAAATGAATGACATAAAGATGCACTGACATTTTTCTGAACTGTCTAATGTAAAAGAGTTTCTCAGTTAACATGATTTGGCTTGTGGATTTTTCACCTGTCAAAGTTTTACTTCCAGAGCAAAACATCTGAGAAATAGTTTCAAAAGAATGTGATGCCTATTACCAGAGACTTAACATCAGTTGAGATAACCCACAGAAGAACGGATTGCCTTGCACGATATTTTTGTTGTGGCCCACTCTGCTCCAGATATCGAAGACAGATCCAAAACAATCCCATCCAATTTAGTCATAAAGATCAAGTTTCATGGCCTGCGGAAAACACAGATGTGAATTTTGAATCTTCAGTGACACACGGAATAGCAAATGGAAACCCGTAATAACTTTGAGGCATAGTTCATAGTAGCTGGAGATGGATTTGACTATAGTTTATGATACTTGCCTCCCGACCGAGAGGTTTACCAGTGACACCCACAAATATTACAGCCAGTGCGCTTTGAGAAAACTCAACCTCTCCATTTACAAACGCTCTCTCATTTGTCACTGTCAGATTCAGCCAGATATTTATTTAACACCCAATTTCATTTCAATTTAACTAATCTCAGCATGGTGCATCAAACAGAGTAAGTAAGACATCAATCTAGTCTGTGTTTTCAGCCAAGCCTGTTCATTTAAAATCTCACCTTAACGTGAGCGTGATATTCTTCCTGTTGGGAATTCATCAGGTGTCCGTTCTCGGGTGCGCGTCCTCCCAAGGACCTTGGAGAAAATCAAACATTTCATAAACCGTTTAGACCGGTTTTGAATAAACATCAACCGCCAACCACTACACTCATATTCCTGAAATATAAATGCCGTATCTAGAAATACTGCATATGATAGCCTTTTTGATTGCCATCATAGAGCGTTTTTATGTGTTCTAATCCCAAACCATTTTTCTGGTCTTTGAGGAAATGAGCATAAGAGTCTGTGATATTTTTATGACAGGCTTGCTGTGTATAAAATCAAATGCATACTTCAAATGTGCGCAGATATGTTTATGCACTTTCATAGCAGATCTTTTTTTGAATTACTAGTGGTCTGTAAGAGAAACGTATATTATGTCTTTTTTTACTCCAATCAGTGACTTCTAAAATAAAAACTCTTTACCGCTTTAATGTGTTAATGTATTATGTAAATAAAAAAGTATAGTAGATGAACATAACATTTATATTCATTATCTTCAGTGTATGTTGAAATGAAAACGAAAGTAATCATAAAGGCACAAAATTACATTTTATGTTGCATTAAAAGTATGTATAATCCTTTAAACGAGTGGCACTGCTGGATACACCTGTTCATGAGGAAATTTTGCTTGAATGCAAGAACATATGGGGAGATAATCCATGCTTTACAGAGAACTAATCATACAGGTGCATGAATAGTAGAGTAAATAAATGAACCCCATCCTCAGAGTTAGACCATCCAAACAAAACGCTGCTTGTATTTGTTCCCCCATAATAGATTGCAATTGCACTTGAAAAGCATGGAATTTTGTGCAGATGGAGAGAAAACAAACAATTATAAATGGCTATTAAGTGTCCAAAGACTCCAACCATGTCATTGCATGGAAGAGAGAAAGACAGCTTTCCCTGCACTTGACTGCTCATATAAATGTTTATAGTCCTTCCCACTGACCCTTTAAAAAGTTTATCACGGTAAATTTACTCTGTGATTATCAAATTCTTCTTGTTTTCCCCAGGCACAGGATGCAATTACTTGCCTTAATGGCAATTTGGATGGTGACCTTTCGCGCACACGGAAAAGAGATGCACAAATGACGACTTCTTTTGGACAGACGGTGAGATGAGTTTATACCTCATGGTCTTTACAATGCCTGACTTTGTTACACCTATTTTCACAAAAATTGCATTACAATTGACAATTACACATTTATGTATTGAAAAGCACTTATGGTAAATCAAACGGTGTATGGCTTAATTTGGACCATATTCACTCATACGTACCATATCTTGTGATACACGCTTGCTTTATACACTTAATTCCACGGCTGGGAAAGTTAAAAGACATGTTGAAAGATAGCAGCTTTAATACTCTTCTAACCTGTTTGCCACTGAACAGAAAAGCCACTTTTTTATACTAGAAATCAGAGAAAGGTTTACAGCTCCCGTGGAGTAACTTTTCAAGCTAAGTGCCATGCTCCAGGGCACAATGACCATGGGCAACGCAGTAGTGTGGGTATAAATACTAACAGCACTTGAAGAAAATGTCCCTCATGTCCCACCACCTGCCACAGGAATGCTCCGATCGCCGGTATGAAATCTTTCCCCAACGCACTATTGCTTTATACACTAAACCTACGGCTAAGACCATAATATAATCACTCAGATGAGAACTGTCACAAAACTGCCCAATGTTTTATCAAAAGCGTGACTTGTGCCTGTACACGTGAGCAATAGCCTGGGAAATATTGACAATATTTCTCAAAGAATTATATGTGCTGTTTAGGAGTGGTGATGAAATGTTTCATTTTTTTAATGATTCACTCTCTTGAGTCTTTTTTAATGAATTGGCAAAACGGTTAATTCAGTCTCACTGATGTTTTAAATCGTTTCTCACTTGCACTGACATAATACTTTACAACACAAAAGCAAAACGAGTGCTGGATGAAATGGAAGTAATACCTACAATCAATTGAAATTAAATTTGGAAATGAATCTGACTCAGAGATGAGGAAGGTAAAGTTCAACACATCCGTTTGTGGCTTTTAAATGACTTTGTGGCTTTTCTTTATAATTCACTTTTGTAAAAGTTTATTAAATGGACCGTACAGTAGTTGCATTAAAGCTCCTAATTCTGAAATGTTTGTTTGAGAGGATATGATTTGTGTTTTTTAAAGTGCATGACAGACAGTGCTTTAAGTCTTCTTAGGTGCCAATGAGCTTCTTCGACAACTCTAATGTCAATGCTAATGTATGGATCATTTCTTATTAAGGTATGTTTATCTATAAAAGCTCAGCCTGTTCATTATAATCCCACAATTAATTCCTGACCTTTAATGGCTTTCCTCTGTCACTGATATACGGGTCAATATTAATATCCATGTATTGTAAGGATGATCAGGTTCCATTATTTAGATCTCCCTTATTAGGAAACCTTTTCCTCCCTGCTTTATTGCCTCATAAACTTATAATTTCCACATTTATCATGCTCCAATGATTTTCACTCCTCTAATTCCCAGAAAGATCATAGGGCAAAGACAGAAATCGGTTTCAGGCTTGAGCGAGTCAGCGGATGAGCGAGAACCGTCTTACACACGGAGCTTGGCACAGTTCTGGGTCGCGAGTGGACTGAAGCGCTCACATGACTCGCGTTTGCATTCTGCTCTCTGCTCGGTTACACGCACACAGGTGCTTCACGGTTTGGCAGTGGGAGAAGATGCTGGCCCGTCTCGTTTCTCTGCATTTCAATTTCAGGAAGAAAGGATGCGGTGACGGACAGGGAGTCGGACGGGTTGGCGGTGCGGATGCAGAACGGTGTCATCGGGAACTGGCCCTGTGCATTTAGAAGGTTATCTGACACTGTTCAGACAAGATGTCCTGTGCTTATGGATGGAGTCTGGTCCGGCTGCTTGCCTCGGAGAAAGCAAGTTGAAGATTTGTGCTCGTACAAATCTATTAAAATGGAAGGATTTCAATAAGAGCTGTTACGACCTGCTGTCACAGCCAGTGGATAGTGTTACATTCAGATGTAATGCTGGCTCGCTATCTCAATGCATTCATACTGCATTAAGCTTAGACAGCTTGCTAAACTTACTGGTATGCCGTTACTATAACAGGACTAGACAGGTACATTTTCTGAAGAAAACGTCACCAGTACATTTACCACAATATTTATTTATTTATTTATTATTGTCACTTGGCTGATAGAGCTTTCGCTCTCATGCAGCCAGAAAAAAGAGACATACACATCATGTAAATATAATTAAAATGAGAATTAATGTGGTTGTCTTCCTCTGTCAAAATAACACACAGCTTACTGAATTAGCCGTGTTTTTAAAGCTGCAGTCTGTAACATGCCATCTCTGTTTGAAACATTAAATTGCATTAAAATGTTACTTTACTGTACGTACATATCATTATGTGGGCATGAAAACAAATTATGAATCAGTTTAAAATATAAATCATCATTATTAGCTCAACGTTTTGAAATGGTATAAATTAAGTGGATGTATTTTCTCAATACATGATGTAGATTTTTTAATTGTATTGTTTTGGTTAAACTGTTCATTTTTAACCAAAAAAGTTAAGCCTCTGACTACATCTGCTTGTAAAACTGAAAGTATAGTTAAAAGTTTGTTTATTTTAAAGAAGATTATCAGTAAAGTCCCAAATTCTCAAAGCTCTCTGATGAATTTAATAGAAATCCTGCTTTAGTGTTATTGCACTGTAAACACCGGTTTTAAACCTGATAATGTCGTTTTAATAATCTTTAACTTGTACTTATCTTTCACCATCTTAAAAATGTGTTGTGGGCTTTTACGATCATTCATCATTAAATAAATGCATCTTCTATCTTGTCATATCTTGTATCATTTCTACTGATTCTAAATCTATTGAAGATACAATACTAAAGATATGACACACTGTAGCAACTAAAATAAACCACTTTAAATCTGTGGCTAGTAAATGATTCATTATCCTGATAAATGTGCCCTTTGACTGAAGTTATTGAGATGAGCTGTGAATTTACAGCTGCTGCCCAGAAAGTTGGTGCTGCTGTTTTTGTAGCCTAATGAACTCCACGAGCATTCACGACAAGGTCATCGATGTACCACAGAGAATAAAGAGAAACTCTTGGCACTCCTGTCCTCATACACTGCAAGGATAAAAACATCCATAATTTGTCTGTCTTTGCTATAAGTTTGTAAGCTCTCATGGGCCTGATGGACCACCTGTCCCTCCTTAAAGTCTATGATGCTGACTGGCGATCTTACATGTGAAAGTCATACAGTTAAATCCATAAGGACCTCACAGGGCATTGATGTCCATAATTAAAATTCATGAATCTTATTATTTTCTTATCACATGCGGTGTACTCTCTCAATATAACACTTTGAATTTTTGAAGGTGAAGTGCGTTCTTTATTCAACGCTAAAATAGTATTTTTAGTCTCGGCTTAAATTGCAGAAACAAAGATGCATTTTTGAACAAATTAACAGTAGCAGTGAGTCACGGCGTAAGACTTTAAAAACAGTCTGCAGTTTTATGTGATGATGCTAATGGTGCACATATTACACACTTTAACATTTAAAGATAATTTCAACTATAATTAACTTCAATTGATTAATTGCTCAACCTTCACTTGAGAGATAATACTCAACAAGCTGCTGTATATCCTTTCTAAACATCGCACAACATTTTCACCAAACCAAAAACCCAACTTGGGATTTATTCAGACATTTATCATGCGAGAGAAGTTGTCAGTGCTTCTATTGGAAGTAGCATTGTGAACTAGGTCTGAGTATGAATTATGATAGGCCGAAAGTCCATATTAAGATAAAGTGGAATAATAGCATGCCAAACATTTATTTGATATATTTCTACTCCACAGAAAAGGCTGCGCAGAGCGATCAATCAAAGCGGGACGTAAGGGATTACTCTTACCTAGAAATGAGGAAGTGTTGTGGCAGTTTTTATTTTTACTTCTTTAAGCTCTGTGCGAGTACTGTAAATGTCATGTGTTCAGAGGAAGATTGAGGAAATGTGTAGTGCATTGATACAACTCATTCATTATGAGGCTTATGAGAGGGTAACAGTCTAAATGAATGTAATGTTCAAACCATAAAAGAGGTAGAAGGGCAGGCTTTTTTCCCAGAGGCTGAAAACAAAATGGACTTTATGTCATTCATTTCAAGATAGAACTTAACTGTTCTTTTCTTTTTTTTTAACCTTGAAAGATCCCTGTAAACATTGTTAAATTTCTCTGTAAAAATTGTACAGTAGTAGTTATAATATAAAGATTATAAAAGTAAAGTGTGCATCAGACTCGATTAACCCTTAAAGGAGTAGTTAATCCACAAATAAAAATTTTGTCATCATTTATTTACCCTTACGTTGATTAAAAACCTGTATATGTGCAACACAAAAGATATTTTAAGAAATGTCTCTCAGTGATTTTGTGTCCGTACAGTTGAAGTCAATGAAGGCCAATGTTGTTAAATATCTTCTTTTGTGTTCTATAGATGAAATGAAGTCATAAAGGTTTGGAGTGACATGATGGTGAGTAATAAAGAAAAAAATATTTTTAATTGGGTGAACTATCCTTTTAACTAAGCTGCTTTATAGATTTAACAAATCAGTTTTTAATAGCTCTAAACATAATGACAGTGTTTTAAAGATACATATTATGTTTGCACACTCAAGCTGCTGTTTATTTTCAACAAAAATTATGATGAAGAATTTCGAAATGTTACAGACATTTCACAAAAGGTTAAAAGTGCAGTGAAGTTATTTTCAGTTTAAAAAAATCTCTTGCCAACAAATATGTATTAGAGAATCTTTTCTGATGTGAGAATTTCAGCTCCTGTGACAGCTGTTTTGTGAAGTTCAGCACTCATCCTTTGGCAAGGTGAATCTTGTCACTCAAACTGTGAAGATAAACATGTGAGGAGGAGGAGGAGAAGGTTTCATGAGCTGAGATGTCGCTCAATGCTAAAGCTTCAGAATATGTTTTAGATTACTAAATCCTGAAGTTAATCGCTAGTTGTTGGTTACATTGAGTTCTTTGTGTTTTTAATTCCTCAAAAGGCCAAAAAAATATGATTAAATATGATTAAAAATGATATAACATTTTCTTTTGAACCTGTTAACTGTTACTGCACATATTGAGTATACAAATGAAAATGCACTATTTGAACTTTTTTTAAATATAATATTACCATTAACATTATTGTTATGAAAATTTGTCAAATATGTCATCTTAAATCTTAGAGCTTTCCATCAATATATAGTTTGTCATGAATTCAACAATGAAATATTGAAATGAATAGGAAAATAACTTAGACGTTCATCCCAGTTACTGCAAACCGAACTAACATTTTTAGCTCTTAGCAATCATAGCTTGGCATTAATCTGACTACAGTCAGCTTTGTTAGACACGCAATGTGTATTTAACACAATATTCCATTAAATATTCAATTTTGCATTGTGTCATCAAGCTTAAATGCACAAACTGTAGCTCGATTAAAATCATGCATGTAAACACACTGCGAGACAACATTTGCCAAAGATTTTGATTCTCCACATTCCTCTCCTCTCATCTGAAGTTTAGCTGTGACCCACGCGGAACCGTCCTCGCTGTCAAGCTGACTGTCCTCTTGCTTTCACCCTTTAATCTCTGCTTCAGGTCTCTGTGCCAAATTGGATTCCACCTACGCAGACCCACCACCTGTTCTGCCCAGCCATGATGTTGTCCTCCAACACCTGCTGACCCCTCCAAGCACTCAGGTCTGTCTTCGGATTCATTTCCGCCCCATTACTGCGCTGAATCTGTGGCGTATTTCCACCCTCGCCGTGTCAGTAATAACTCAAGTGAGGTATTTCGAGATAATGGTTTTCTTGATTGTGGAATCTATGGCAGGTCTTTTTTTAGTGAAATATTTATCTCATTGTTAGACAGTCATCACAGTTCACCGTGTTGGAGAGTTTTTGTCAGTTTGTGATTGAGATACAGATCCGTGCCGTCGGGAATGGGTGGGCGATGGAGGAAACTGATTTAGCAACAGTATAATATACACACACACACAAAAAAAACATATTGATGGGTTTAACTTATGTTGCAGGTATTCACAAGCAGGTTTTTAAAATACAAAAACACATTCCACCTGTAAATATGCAAATTACAATGCTGTACAGACGAGCCGAGATTGCTTTGTCGTTGTAAGTATAGCCTACCTTTGTAAGATCCACATACTAGTTTCGCTTGTACAATATTACAACTCAATTGTAGGATAGAGCAAGTAACATCCACAATAGCCTTAAAACGTCAGCTTCACTGCATGTTAAAACTGGCCATGCAGCTAATCATATGCATGCTGCAAGATTCAAGCACACATTTTCCGCATCTCAAATCTGTTAATTTGTCAATGTTGAACAGCACTGTTAAGAGGGATGTTTATCAGCTGAGGGGTTTATATCATGCAGGTAATGAACCATGCAGTGTGCTCATCAAACACGTACTGCTGCCTGCCATTTTTCAAGTCAGACTCGCTGTGTTTTCTGTGTCTTGAATACTACTTGAGCTCGGGATCACGCTCTGAATATAGCACGGTATATTCCGTCCGTTTCGGTTGGTGATTTTGCAAGTGTTATTCGTCATTGTTGCATTAGGACAATCAGGATGCATCGGTCATTTGATGCAATGCACCTTAGGCTAGTGGTGTCTGGCCATTGGAGACTCACATTATCAGCAGAAGATATATCTACCATGATTTTCCTTCTACTTAGTGTGCTGTGATAGTTTTTGAATGAGACTTGAGACTTTCAAGAAATGTTGCATGGGCAGCTACATAGACACTTTATATACATAGATTATATACAAGATTCATTTTTTCCCAAGAATCTGTTTTTTGTGTGTGAATATTTTCTTAGAAATGTCTTTCAAATGTTAAGTATTAACCTGATAACTGTCACCACAAAAATTAAGTATACACAAATTTTTATTTTATTTTAAGATATTAGATATTTTTTCAAACATTGTTAAGTCTTTAAAAATCATTTTATGCTCCTCATCCCAAATCTAGAAATATTTGGTATTATGCAAATGTAAATGTGAAGTGAGTTATAGTTGCAATGCACATTGAGCACTATACTGTAAAAAAACTTTTTGATTACATCATCTTTTGAGCATATAGCTGCAGTATACACCTATTATGTATTATTGAAAATCCTGTTGACAGGATCCAAATTAAATAGATGTAGAATCAAAATCTGATGGAATTTAATGGGGAAATCTGTGTCAATACCCAACACTATTAATCTGGTTTGCATTACATTCTGCCCAAGATACTTAGCAGCGTAAAGCATTAAAAAGTCATCACAAATATTTTTTCCTTTGATGTTTTGAAGAACGTGACGAGGGAACATTCGTCGTCTTTGAACATCTGAGTTGTTTTGATGATGCTCATGGAGTTGTGACCCAGCTTGTGCTGAATGGGCAATATGGAAAGTTTTTCTTCATCACAGACATACTCACAGATTCTCTGTGATTCTCTGCATCTTTTATTCGTCCGGTTTGATTTGAGATCTAAAACCGGCCATGCAGTTTGTATACACAATCAAATCTTTGACTCCCAGTGTTAGTTTTGAAATCTAGCCTGAAGCCACCCGATATTTGGATTGGACATATGGTTATGAAAGAAATTCATGAAGCCTTTTTTAATTGATGTGGATTTCTGCATGAACGGATTGTAAAACGTGAACTGCTTTTCATCATTTCATACCTGAATTTTCCCTCAGGGATTAATAAATCCGATGCCTGTCTTTCTGTCTGTCAATCTTGCAGCTGTTCGTCAAAAACAGACACGTTGTTACATTTTTACTGACAAAAGAAAACAAGGTCATTGATGACAAGGTGAACTTTATCAATAATGTACTCAAATCCATCCATATTTGATTTTGGCATGCTGGTTGATTTGTTTTGATCTGATCTGTTTTGAATCACAGTTACATTTTTGACGTTAAGATCAGAGTAGACATTTTGTTTCTTTTGTAGAGGCAACATGCTGTTTATCTGTTTGTGTATAAATGATTCTTTATGCATAAAAAATCTGCTAAATGACAAATAAACTGCTAAGTCAATAATAATGGTAATGTTTTCTCCAGACTTGCAGGAAGCATTTTTTAATGTGCCTGGCAATGGAACATTTGACAGTGCAGTATGTCATCCAGTAATATCTTATGCATACAGAATATTTGCATACTATGATCAGTCTATACACTATACTGGAGACTGTACATGTAGTGTGGTATAATGCTTTTTTCATTTGTAGCCCATTATACCATTGATCTCTGACACTTGTTTGGTGATTCATCAGTGATGTGTAGATCATAGCAGTTAGCTGTTATTAGCAGATATTTTTTGGTGATAACCAAATTTCAAGCCATTTTGAACTGCGTGTAATGCTGGTTATTAAAACTCTTACAGTTTTTTAGATATCTTAACTCTTTACAGTTAGTTTTATATTATTATTCTAAACAATGCATAATAAATGTTCATTAATAATGCATTATTGTATCTGTTGTACTTAGCAAAGTATGTAAATTATGATATCTCATACCAGCTCTTATATGATAACAATGAAACTAGCAGCTTCTTTTTAGAGAATGTAATTTCTTAATTTGTGTCATACTGCCATCTGCTGGTTCAGAAAGGTTACTAGTCCAATAGTTACCAATAGTTACTGTATGTGTCATATGCAGACCAAGTAGGTCTGTAATTTCTATGTAAGATGGAGAGAGATGGTTTTTTTAGACATTATTTATTTTAATGGCAGTTGTCTATTTAATGCATTTAAAATCATTTACGTTAAATCAGCAGACGCTTTTTTCCCAAATGACTTCCAAATAGGAGAGTATGTAACACTTAAATCCCTGCAAAATCTACTATAATATAAAGCATAATTACATGGTTACGTCAGTCAGTGTACAAATAAAATATTTTGTATGAATTAAAGATGCATTTTCACATCACTGGCATTGCATTCTTTGCAAAGTGAAATGACTGCTTGTATCAGAGCTGGTCTGTAAAGCTTTTTAAGCTCCCATTGGTTGTGTGGGTGTGTCCTGTCATTCACAGCACAAAACTCAGACATAAGGCAGCATGGAGGCGAGTACTGACTGTGAACAGTGTTTTCCAGCTTCTCTTTTCAGCTAATAAGCATCTGAATGCACTGCTTCCAACAGCCTGTACATACAATAACTACAATGTGTTGCTGAAAGGAGGCGTGTTTTTGCCACCTGTGCAACAGAATATCATTTGAAATACAAATCAGCATGAGCAAAACAGGGACATACCTCATTTGCATATTAAGTAGATATTATAGGTCTCAGTATGTACTATGAAGTTATCATATTAGTTGTCTTTCATCATGACCATAGAGGTGAATTTACTATGCTTGGGTTTGAGCGTCTGTTGCCCCTGGAAAAAGAAAATGATGACGATATGTTACATGTTAATATTAAGTATCAAGGGAGTTTATTAGTCATAATAACTGCATACAATAACTGATAAAACTGTGCTGATCCAGTCAGATTTTCTCAGTGAGTCACTTTAACTAAAAGCTAATTGTTCTTTTGGGGATTTTCAAGACAACAACAGTAAAAGATTCAGCGCAGAGCTCCTGGCAACAAATCTGTCCCTCCGTGATCCCCAAACACACATTTGTTGTGCTCATAAACTTAAGCGATCCATATAGGATATATAATAGGATATTATTCTACTGCAGTGCCAG
Organism: Beaufortia kweichowensis; assembly: GCA_019155185.1. NCBI lineage: Eukaryota > Metazoa > Chordata > Actinopteri > Cypriniformes > Gastromyzontidae > Beaufortia > Beaufortia kweichowensis. Next base: position 8,309,449 of record CM032812.1, on the reverse strand, counting down.
AATGTTTTGTGAGCTTGTCAGAAGATGCTTTTCATTTTTATGCAGCAGTCAGATTATCGTAATCCACTGGGTATTGCTGTTTTTAATGCTGAGTAAAGCGTCTACATTAAAATGAAAAGTGAACTGTCTGAAACCTCAAACGCTGCTCGGAAAAGAGTGTCAGATTTGGAGAACAGGTTTAATAAATAAATAATAGGCGAACACAGTTTGCATAAACACACAAACAATGAGTTCATGTCTTTATGAAACACACTGTGCACACATTTACAGTGAAAAAATCTCTATAAAAAAAACAAGTAAACCGATAAATATATACTCAATCAATATATAATACACAATATATGTCTTCTGATATGAAGTCATAACCCAATTGAGATTCAGGAATGCAGAAATCCTGTACAGGTCTGATCCAAAACTGAGATTTTGCATATTTTTATAATTGCATTTCTTTTAAAGTAACGAAAGATTTATTTGAACAGACTGTGTTTGTGCACTGTAAATCCACATACAATCTATATGTTTCACACAGTTGTTTTCTACAACTATTTATGTGCTTTGTTCTTTTCAATAGAGAGTGGAAATGACAGTAAATTGGTGTCTTGAGAATTAAGCAGAGATAACATATGTCATGTTTAGTTTCTCTTTCTGTAATATAATATGTGTTATGAAATCTCTGGGGATCTTAGAGCTCCAGCTTAGAGAATGTAAATAGCTATAATTTGCATGTTTCTATGGCTGAAAAAACATTACTGTAAAGCCAACAGTATGTATTTTAAAATAATAACAACAATGTAATTGTAAATTACAGATGCTTATCTATTGGTATGCAGGTTTATACTGTGTAATTGATTTTAATAATTGTTTAGTATTTTTTTCAATCCATACTGGTATTGCTTTTAAATACCATATAAATCCGCAACAAAACTCAAAAGAGGAGCCAGTTATATTATAAAATATACAGCATTACTCATCACTGACACACTATTTTATAGATAGAAGATAAAAACACAATTTAAATGTGTTGTTTAATGTGTTATAATATTATTTTTCTCTGTGCTTGCTCAATATGTAAAGTAAGCTGTTCATACTCGTGTAGATACTGTAGTGTAAAGACGTGACGTCGCTTCTGTGTACAGTATGCGTGAGCATGAGCAGTCTGACATAGCAACATTGCCTCAACCAATAGCATGAGTTTGGGGTGGGACTATCTCTCTGTGACCAGCCAATGAGAGACAAGGAGAATCTCCAGGAAATCTGTTTGAAAACGGACATTTATTGAGCAGTTTTTCGCATTTTAAAGGGTCATATCATCAAGTTGAGAAGCATGTAAATGTAGTCATGCTTTAAGCAGTAAAACCCTGTCAAACCTCTCTTTTTATTGTCATTTCTTTAATCTAAGTTCTTATATATACCCACAGACTGTGTAACGGCCACCTAAATTATGTTAATATACCTTTAAGATACGTTTTTATGGCGTATGTTGTAGTGTGCACGCTGTCCTCATGTGAGCGCGCACGCACAAGGTAAACAGAGGATGCTCGTGTGAGTTTGCAGTGTGATAATGTTATTTTCCACTTTGATTTGTAGCGTTTATCAGAGTCTTTTTGTTTTTTCTGTTTATACTCGCTCGTGTTTTCTCGTGTTCAGTGGGCAGACTTCACACACTCATGTTTTACTTACCGCCTCATATCGCTTCAGTATCGAGACAGAATCATTCAACAGCTTCATGTCAAACACTCACATTCGAATATTGCAGCAGGTCTCCGCAGTCTATTATTTAGATATTTAGCATTCAACTGAACTAAATTTGCATTAGACTACACGCCGCACATTAGCTTAAAACAGAATGTGGAAAACGTGAAATGCTGTTGTTATTACTGTTATCGGACGCTAGATGGCAGCATGAACCCACTATTGAATTGCACGAGAACGTCATCAGAACTGCACAGCTGTGTTGTTGTGTGTTGAATTACAGTGTTGTGTATTAATTGGTAGGGTGTGATCTGAGCTGACAGATTTCTCACATGTGGTACTTTATTAAAAGAAATGCTTTGTTTACGTGACGGAAGTGAATGTGAATCTGTTGAATGTGCAAAAAGTGTCAACGATGGGTACTGTGTCACTTCAAGTTTGTGAAAAAATGATGAAATATTGATTTGATTTACATTTACATTTAGGCATTTAGCTGACGCTTTTATCCAAAGCGACTTACAAGTATTAGGAGACAATGAAGCGACACATCAAAAGTACAACAATAGTACTGAGAAGTGCTTTCCTAAGTTTACAAAGTAATGCAGTGCTAGAGAAATACCTGTAGAGGAAAGAAGAGAGGTTTTTTAATATATATATATATATTATGGTGTCAGGTGTTGGTGGAAGAGGTGTGTTTTTAGCTGTTTCTTAAAGGAGGTGAGGGATGTGGCAGACCGGATTGCTTTAGGGAGATTATTCCACAAGCTGGGGACAGAGAAGGAGAAAGAGCGAGAGAGAGATTTAGTGCCCTTCTGTGAGGGTACCACCAGTCGACGTTCGTTCGTTGAGCGCAGGGTTCTGGATGGGTTGTATGTATGTAGAAGAGAGTCAAAGTATGAGGGTGCAGGGTTTGTAATGGTTTTAAAGGCCAGCATTAATGATTTCAATTTAATGCAGGCAGCCAATGGAGAGAGATGAAGAGAGGTGTGACATGTGCTCTTTTGGGTTCCTGGAACACAAGTCTTGCTGCTGCGTTCTGTATCATCTGAAGTGGTTTGATTGTTCGTGCAGGAAGACCAGCCAGAAGAGCATTGCAATAGTCCAGTCTGGAGATTACCAGGGCTTGAACTAGCAGTTGGGCAGCGTGCTCTGTGAGATATGGCCTGATATGATTTATCATATAAGCTCTATAGGCACACTGTATAAACAAGTGAATTAAAGATGATTTGCTCTCGGGTGCAGCTGGGAACGAATACTTCAACTATAGAGATGAAAAGCACAGCTACTACAGTGTACAGTGAACTCAACACAGACTCTCTTTGATTCAGCTGCTTTATCTGTTTGTTTCACACTGCTACACTGAAGACTTTTAAAACAAACTTCTCATTGATATTCTTGCTGGGAAAGGATGAAAACTTTCCTGTTAAAATCCAGTTAAAGAAGTAAGAGTAAATCAACTGTTAGACATGCTGTTAAAAGCAAGTACCTGTAGCTGTGATTGCCTGTAAAAATGAATAATTGAATAATCTATGAAAAGCTAAAGAGAGAATCTAATCTCCAGAGGCTTGTATCTTACAGACACAATTATCTGCACCTTCTGTCTGACTGTCCCTCAGTGGCAGATGAGCTCAGAGCTGCTGTACTGCACATCAAACTCAGAGAAGGACAAAAGAGACCATTCAGATGAGATGAAGTTTTGCTTGCAAAAGTGATTGAAGCACAGTTTCAAACTGTCTATACAGTAGTATGATAGAAGTAACAATATCCAATTCACAATCAAATGATTTGTTGAAGTGAAATGAATTTTAAATCTAATAAATCAGTTTTTATATAAACTACTGCATGATTTTGAAAGATTACATTTTGTGCAAAACTGTATGCACCGCTTGATACATTTATGGCACTTTTTTAACTTTTTATAGTTTGTCTCCATTCACTTTTATTATGCATGTGTTCTATGGAAAAAAATAATATGGAACAAATGGAACAACACAAAGTGAGTAAATAATGAAATATTTTATTAATTAATAACTATTTTTTAAACATTATATACAACATAATTTTGTAATTGTTCTGTTAGATGATAACACAAAATTGCCAGAAAATGTGTTTTACCTTGTCTGTAATTATATTACTATTTGCATATACATAGAAAGTCATTCAAGCATAGATGAGAAAAAAATGCTCACAACATTCAAACAACTTTTTATGTTAGTATGTGCGTGTATTTTTTAATGTTGGATACACATCAGCACTGTCACAGCAAAATATTGCATAACTTCTCTTTATGCACGTGGGTAGTTGACAAATAAATATGTGACTGTGTCCTATGGTGTGACATACAAAACATGTGGAAGAAAAATCTATTAAGATAAATCTTTCTCATCGTATTTGTAACTCCAGCAATAAATATAAATCTCTCATGCTATTTGTATATTTTGTAAGTTTTTCTACTTTTTTTCTGTCACACCATATGACACAGTCACATGTTCATTTGTTAACTACCCACATACAGTACTGTATACACTCTTGGAGCAATAATTGCCCAAACCAATTATAGTAACATCATGTAAAACTTACTTCAGAATTGAATTTGAATTAGATTTATACAGCAGTTAGTTCCGGTCCTCTAATCTGATTGGACAAGTGGCATACCAGGAGTTGTTATTATGAGCATGACTGTTTATATCATCCAGCTCATACCAGTCCAAAATATGTGGAGTGAAAGCCCGTACAGGTGAAGGGGTCAGGATAGCTTATATAACCCAGAGCTTTCATACAGTGAACAGAAAAATTTCTGCCAATCCATTCCACTGACATATTGCTCCAGTCCGTGTTTTGGCTTCTACAAACATTTGTTAGTGGAGGTGTAAAAGCTAACTGAACAAGTTATTTCATAATAAAAACTGATATAAGAAAGTGATATTATCAAGAGGGCTTTTGCACTAAATATTATTATGCTTGTGTTTATCTGCAGTCGAATCACACCTGTTCTCATATTCAGTACAGCAGAACTCTAGTTTTAGCCCAAACCCACAATGCTGTTTTTATCATAAATTTCAAGAGTCAAAATGCATGAAAGACTTTTCGCTGCAACTCATTAGCAATCCGATTTCCATACAGATTAGACGATCAGATGTGAAATTATTCACTCAAATATCAGTTCACCTCAGCCCTTATTTGACTCTCTGAGTCTCTGATGGTATTGTATTACCTCATAAAGGATGTCAAGCTCTGTCAGAACAGAATTTATATGTGGAATAATTTATTCTTCACAGTAAAGATTCATTACAACAGCTGGTTAACCAGTGTGATGTGTAGTACAATATCTACCTTCATACATCATAATGTCTGCTACAATGAAATGCAGTGTGAAAACTGTATTTTTGAAGAAGGCAGTGTTACCACGATCAATAAAAGATTGAGATGCATAGAAAAATATTTCATAACTGCATTTGACACATACTGTATTGACGATATGTCATGTTCTTTTAGCTCACACAGTCGCACATACTGTAGGACAAACTCAAATTTTTCTTTCACAATTATATACATGTCCTGTAAGATTCATTCTTAAATACAACCGCTGTTACCCTACCCAAACAAACGTCAGTTTTAGACGCTGAAAAAGTTGTCACTGGACCAAACAAATTACCCATCTACCCTAGTATATTGCTTTCATAGCCTCTGTCACGTCAAATCACACTCAGAAACATTTCTGAACAACTTTTTATTTCAACGTGAGGCAGAACATTCACAATGTTTTTGAGAAAAATACTTGGGCAAGAAAAAAATACTGCTCCAATAAAAGCTATTGTAGTTAAAGATCAGTACTGTATAGTTTATTTCTCACAACTAAATTACCAGGGTTGCAATTACAGCAAAGACTTAAAGATGTTCCTCATTAATTTCTCATTAAAATTCACTATGGTGTATTTGTTATTTGTGGATGTTGTTAGCCAAAGGCCTCTTGCCACTAATTATATAACGGCACTATAACAAAAGTGTATTTAGGGAGCTTATTCAGAGTTGTCAGTTGTGAAAAAAGACCCATTTTCAAGTCAGCATGTTTTGGGAAATGTGTGAATTATTTTACTTCATAGGCATATAAATTAAAGGTATGAGATCATGTACAATACATTGCAAACACATTCATTTAAGTTCCAGTCTGTTCCGTGTATGTGTGTTTGTGTGTGTTGAACAGGTGCTGTCATTACCGCGCCTGTCCTCAAACATCACAGCAGTGCACTCTCTTCTCCAAACACGACAGGTGCTTTTTCACAGGTCACTCAGAAAGGTCCCGCAGCCTAATAGCAAACACGAGCACAATCCAAACGCATGCAGACAGATGTGGCCACTCATGACGGCGTGCATTTATGTCTAAGGAGCACTTTCTTTTTAAAGCCACCTGTGAAGGCATGAACATGAAAGTCGTGACTAGAAAACAAATTGTTTCTTTTTTTACAGAGTATTACAATTTTGCATGGGTAATGGCCCATTTACACTAAAGTATTGATGCTGTAAGCTACTTAACACGGGTGTCAGTAATGCATGGAGAGAGATTTTTGCTTTGCACACATGCAGACTGGCTTTTACACATTTTTCTTGAGAGTTAGGGGCGAAGCAAATATATATCATGTATATTTTTTGCATAATAAAACTGAGCAATGCTCCACTGGCTTGTGTTATCCGTGGATGATGGTTTCCGATTAGAAGAGTGCTGCTGTTTGGTGCATAACAGACCAAATATCAAAACCGGAGATTAAAACCTATTTATTTATTTTGATGCTTTTGTAGCAGCTGATATTATTATATTCAAAGAACCCGTGTACGAAATCAGATCTATCAGAATCCACGGTATGATATTGCATAGTAGCCCAAAAATGAATAGAAATAATGCATTTTGTATGGTCAGGTGAGAGCATTGTCCAAAAGAAATAAAAGCAATTTAATACTTTCCACAAGCATCTGCACTCTATTATGATTCACATTTGCAACCAACTGTATAATGTTATTGTGGTAGAGATTATTGACTGACCTTGGAAACAATCAATGAACTCTGATGATAACAATGAGGGAAAGTTCAATAATGATCTACTCACTCAAAAATAGGATGCTAAACAATCTGATGTGTGCAGTTAAGTAAAAGGGCAAAGAAGGGGTCATTAAATAACTCAGTTTTAGCTGAAGGCCTGCCTGCCTCCATTAGCTTCTTAAAGAGATACATATCAGTGAGAGTATGGTGTAATGGTGAAAGATTTCTTTTGGTGCTGCCAGGTGAATATAGGCAAGGCAACACAGAGAGTCTTGTTAAATGAGATGAGGTGTAACAAAACAATTAGAAAATAGCCATTATTTTGAAGTAAATTGGATTTTGCAATACAGGCTGGCTTGGAAATTGACATTGGAAAGAGAGAAACACATGGTATTCAGAGTATCATTTTCCTCTATGGGTTTTATAGAAATGTGTTTGGCATTAGATAGTTACAGTAAGTAAACATACTGGTGTGGGTAAAGGTCAACTATTTTCAACTAACATCTTCTGTAGCTTTTTCATTTTTCACTTCATTTTTCTTTTTTGTGCTTTTGTTGAGTAAAACTCTGTGCCTTTTCTAAATGTCCCTGAGATGGTCTGAACTCACTCAAGTGTAAAATAACACAGGTAGGATTTCAAAATTGACTGGGAGAAAGTCTCTTTTCAAAGCTGACAGGAAGCGAAAAGTGCTCTTAAATTACAAGTGTTTGCATGAAGAGTCAGTGAAGTGCATGATGTCTCCCCATACTGGGATGTGTTTTGTGCTTGTGGTTTGGAACTTGTACAGGTGGTGTTAAAAATGTTCTTTATTAATGTCGTGTTGGTGAAACTTTTACCACAAAATATTTGAACTCCATTTGCACTTATTCATAGTATGTTTAGCAATGCAGTTAACTTCTGTTTCAAAGGTCAGATATGATGATGAGAAAGATACCAAGACATGGAGAGAGAGAGAGAGAGAGAGAGAGAGAGAGAGAGAGAGAGAGAGAGAGAGAGAGAGAGAGAGAGAGAGAGAGAGAGAGAGAGAGAGAGAGAGTCTGGGTAAGGGTCTATGAAATGTTGATCAAGTCCTGGAGTAGCCCTCCAGCACAGGAGGAATGAAAATAATCAAACGTTTTCCTTTGAATCAAGCGTCTCTAGAGTAATGACTCAGTTTTATTTGAAACAATAGAAAGAAGGCTTTGGCTGGGTTCAGGGCACTTCCACGGTAACCAAACTACACCCAAATATTCCACATACTGTATTCACAAACATTGCAAAAAACAATGTTTACATGCATTTTTATATTTTTAAATGGCAATAATGTAATAAGCATAATTAAGTGAATGTTAGTTCGATTTTCTACATGCAGGACAGAAAAGAAATGTGTTCTGGTCAGGACAGTGTAGCACAGGTGACCTTCATATTAAAAGACATGTGTAACCTTTTACTATATTCATGGGTTTCTATGACTACAGTTGTAAGAAGTGACGTTTTTGAGTGGCCTTTGATAAGTTTCTTTTCAAAGGTAGGCTATGCTTATTGAATGCACAAAATCTAAAGTACATGTATGTAGACAGTCTGTAGTCTAAAAAAGATGACTTGATTTTTTTTTAAATAATCAAAAACAAAAGGTAAACATTATATTATCTCCAAATGAGGTTTTAATGTAAGAAAAAGAATGAATTTAAATAGTGAAATACTGTAGATTTTTTCTGGTAATCTTTTTTTGGGTCTCATCAAGATTCATATTGTGTTTTCACAATAAATTTATAACAGACATTGCACTTCTGTCAAAAAAACTCTTGCGACAAATTCTCAAGCGAGACTCAAGCTTTTTCTTACTGTTGCATAATGTATGACATTTCTAATTCAGTGTACGTGACAAAATTGGCTGTATTTTCGGTTAAAATCCACCATCTTCTTCTACTGAAATGCCTCACACCTTGACTGTAGCTTATTTTTACGACTTATGATTAAGATTTATATGACTAGTGAAGGGAGACAAGCCAATACTGAATTGAAACCAAGGTCAAGCCTTGCCAGTCAGAGCAAGTTAAGCTTCAGATTGGAGATCTGTTTGCCCACTGCAGTTGTTTTTTCAGTGCAAGTCAAGTTGCTTTAAATCACTTCATATAACATAAAGAACATTCATTCACACTGTGGGGTCAATGTGCAAAAACATCTTGGAAATATTTGTGTGTAATAATACAATGTTGGAAAGATGTTCCATTCAGTAATGATCTATGCACATGACCTTTTGCTGTTGAGTTCACAGATGGTTTATCAGGGTTAGCCGGGAGCAAATCCAATGTCTTCAAATGCAGAAAAGGATGGACGACTACCACAATAAATAAACGGAGACATAGTTTCAGACATTTATCTTGCTATGTTAGACTTCATTTCCTAAACTTCAGCAAGAAAATATCCTGAGATATTCGACAGTGTCTTTGTCAGAAATGAACATGAACTTCAGGTAATCTTATCTTGGCTCTGAAGATTTCCGTCCAGTGTTTGCTTTTGTGAGGTGAGATTACTGTGTGTACTGGTTCTCTGAAATGCAAACCCAGTTAAACTTTGTATTTCAAAGATGTGGAGGAAGGATATCTTGAGGATCTGTGGTACATATTCTGTTTCTAGTTACTGTGGCTTTGGAAAAACAATATTTTTCTCTGTGTTCATTCAACTAGAAGAATCGATTAACATGCATGCAGTTGTAAAGCATTTGGTTTGTTTTTGTTCATGTCCTTTGCTTATGTCAGAACAAAAAAGTTTCTATCCTCTTTCAATTCTCATTGTTTATGTATATTATAAACTTACTCTTATTTGTTAGTATTAAAAATTCTAATCACTCACTTATTCTTTATTTTTCAAACTATAACGACAAACTTTCTTATTTTGGCAAAAGAGATGTTTAGAAAAATGACAGCCTCAGTCACCATTCACTTTCATCAACATTTAAAAATTCACTAACTAACAGCACTAACCTTGATCTAACAGCCCAAAGGAGTCCAGTCTGAACGTCATCAGAACCATATAACTCACTGGATGACAGCAATTGCCCTTCAGTGACCTTTGACAACATTGATTCCTCCGTATAGCCTAACTTTCTTCGGTCAGCTTTTTATCGCTCTGGCTTTAAGGTATGCGCTATCTCACTTCTCTCCCACAAGCTGATCAATACAAAGATATATATTTTGGTTCAGGGAGGAAAAGGCCTTGTGGGCATAAAGAATATCTTAGGAAAATTACCATTTGAACAACAGAAATGCCCAGTTGCAGTTGTTATAATTATCTAACGTTTGTGTTTGAACATTGGAGTTTAACACATCTGCTGGGAAATAAACGATTAACTCACTTCCTTGGAGTGAGTGGTACAGAATGAATAAACATATGCTTTTATTTCTGCAATTAAAAAAAGAATTTATTCTTGTGCATGTAGATAAACAGTGGGATAGCTCAATAGTTTCAAGAGTTTTTATCTTGTTAATAAAAATGTGTAGCATGTCCAACATAATTTAATTGTATTCCAAGTTATCTCTTTGTTAAATTAAAATATTTATTAGTATACATATTATGTCTATCAACAGTCCATGACTTTAATATTATTTTGGCCTTTTGTCCCAGAACTTTAATTGCTTTTGTTCATTTGAACAAACTAATTATTTGTTATTGTTTGCTATGATTGACATTCTGAGCATTCCTGCATTAAAATCACCTGGAACTCTACAGTACCGAGTAAAGATCTGGACAGCTAACACAAGATCTGAGGTCTGAAAGACACAGATGACCCAGTTTCTACATAAAGTGACTTTGTTCTGCTTGTTTTGTCCAAATTCTAGGGCAGCGTTGCATGTATTCTTCACAGAGAAGACCATTCCAGAATGCTCAGTGAAGAAACTCTTTGATGCTGGACAAATTAAGAAAGTTGATTACTTATATTTGTTACAGTAGTAAAAAGTACCAATATAAAGGTTTACCACTTTAATTTAACATAAAAATGCAAAATAAATTAGTAGTTGCTGTAATTTGTAAGAATGTTAAATACGTAATAATGTGAAAAGTTAATCTGTGGGTAACATTGATTTGCCCTATACATAGTAGCTAATAATCTTTTAAATAGTTTTTATTAGGCAAACAAGCAGTAAAGGTCAGTTTTAATTGGACGAACTGCCACAAGAGACGGCAAAATATATTGTCATGTTTGACATGCTAAGCTAATTAAGTAGGACTAATGGTTAATCTTCACATGTTGCCTTTCATTAGCAAATGCCACACTTATCATTTATTCACATTCAGAATTATTCACATTCATAAATACTTGAGTGGATCTTTAAAATCATCAGCAATTTTTTTCGCAAATGAAGAATTTTCCACAAATGAAAAATTGCTTGTCAGAGAGAAATGCTTGTCAAAGCACAAGAATGAGAATATTCTGGAGGCATTCATGTAAATAATAAACTGTACTGATACTGTTTCAAATCAAGCTGCTTCTGAAAATACTGCAGAATTTCATCTAAACAGCCACCTGTGAGCAACAGCATTGATGTGACAAATCATGAAAATATGCTTTCCTTCTTTAAAACATTTTAATACAGACAGAGACGAGACTCTAAACAGTGAGTGAGGGTTACAGAAGTGAAACAGAAAAATGCTATAAACATATTTATCCAAAGGATCTTTTGCAATATAAGCATTTATGAAATAATGTGATTTCTGGAGTGTATCCTCACCCAAACAAAATGTCTTTTGGGCTTGAAACACACACAGGGACAGGCACAAAAACAACACTTTTTATTCAGTAAATCTGCATACATAATTTAAGCAGTTTGTAGCAACACTCTGGTGTTTGGCTTTTATTCCATGTAGATTAATTACCATTTACATGTAAATTTGAGTCTCCTCCTCATGTAAATGAGATAACATGATGATTAAGCTTATAATAGTTCTCAATGGCACACTTCAACAATCATTTTAATGGTCATGGTCAGTAATGGTCATCATAACATAATATACTCTGTATATTAATGATTAGGGTTAACTATTTAATAATGATTTATCATATTAATGTATATGTGACCTTGTCTGTGAATTCCACACTAATGTCTCATAATCTAATTTTGAGTAACAATAATAAAAATATTGTAGATAATGTGTGTTTATTGCTGTAAATGATGACACTGTACACAAATGATCATTTTTACTATAATGAAATACTGAAATGAATGATTTTATGAACACTATGTTTTATTATGTTATAAAAAATACCTAATGTTGGCTTCCTAAACATTCATTTCGATCTTTGACATGTGATTACTCAGCCAATATTAAAGATATCAAGGTAATATATTTAAACAGAATGTTCTTTACATTATAGGACGATTTTATGTAATCACAAATAATGATTTAGCTGGGTTTTCACAGACATGGTCACGTATTTTTTCTTGATACTGTGTTAACTCCTATATGTTTACATGCATCTTATATGTGCAGGCTGTAAACATGTTTCTGCACATCCTTGGATTGACAGAGTGCCTGTCAGTGGCTGTCTGAGCAGTAATCAAACACGCTGCTTCTCCATCATTATAATTCACAGCTTTTTTCCATATCTCAATACCACACTGTCACCACCGTCCCTTCCTACCCCTAAACTGCGTCTGTGCCCTGAGGAAAAGGAGACATCAGTGGCTCTTTTCTATAATGTTCTCATATTCTGCTGTCACACACACACACACACGCTCAACCTTGTTCATCACCCTCCTCCGCACTCAGAGAGATGCTTGTTTACTGTGAGTTGCCAACTTGCCGCTGAAAGAGTCTGTTGGGACTTTGCTGTAAATATGGTGACAGACAGGAAACAGCCCACTGTGTGTTCCCCAGGAGGGGTTCTGCGGAAGAGGGTTAAGAGGTTGTAGTGGGTGGGTGTGGACACAAAACAAAGTGAAATCTATCTTAAACTGATGTAATTCTGTTGAGCGTTTATGCAGGCACTGATTGGATATATTGCAGATTGTGTTTTTAGTTGTGCTTGCTGAGGCAGGTTTGGGAACCTGTAACCTTAACGGGACAGTTCACCCAAAAACAGAAATTTTGTCATAACTTTTCTATCCTGTCATTCAAAACTTGTCTATGACTCTTGCGGAACACAAAAAATGTCTCGGTGGTTTTGTGTCAATACAATAAAAGTCAATGGAGACCGATGTTGTTTGGTTACCAAGATTCTTCAAAATATCTTCTTTTGTGCTCTGCAGATGAAAAACAAATCATACAGGTTTGCAATGACATGAGAGCGAGTAAATGATGAAAGAATTTTCATTTTTGGGTGAACTATCCTTTTAAATGAAAAAGCACATCATTCTTCATGCATCATTTGTGATTCGGAAATGAAAGATGGTTGAGGAGGAGTGCTATCATTTTCTTACAGACATGGTCAGAGATTATGATTAAATGAGTGCTTTGAGATTGAGTTTTACAAGAATAAACATCATTCTCATTTTCTTCTGAAATCTAGTTTATTATTATTGTATTTGCCTCAAAGGACCACCGAAAAATCCTGGTATATAGGCATTGCCCATGGTGTCTGAGGTCTCTGGGGCAGCCCGAGGCATTGCGCCACCACCCTGCATACAAGGAGATGTGATATACCTTATCAACCTTTCTATGTTTCTGCACCATAGAAATAAGATAAGCTAGCTGCCTTACAAAGTGTTAGTTATTCATGTCTGATTTTGCCTATAGGGCACATTGTGAGTCTGGATCTCTATCGCTCAAGGCTGTAGCATTGTAGCATATGGCAATGTATGTGTGTTGTGGAATACAAATTACAGTCAGTGTGGCTGGGCAGACATGGGTTTAAGAGAAAATGTCTGTGAGATATGCAGCGTGCCAATGCCAATATTTCACTGACACGGAATGAGACGGCAGGAAGTATTAATGGAATTTTCAATGGAGAATTGTCAGTATAGGAAATAGGGGAAAGACAAACAACTGTCTGGGTTAGGGGAAAAGGTTTGGTTTCTACTTTTATCTCATAGTTTTTCACAAGATGTTGATTGTATTTTTGTCTGTGGCATACAAACCTGGAAAGCTTTCCGGTGCCCCTTCTGGAAAATCTCCGCCTGTCTAGTTCGCTCATGCATGTTGATCAAAAATTGAAAGTCTTGCTGGTTAGCATTGTTCAGTCGGCACCTGCTGGTAGACAGAAAATAAGAGATAAAATTAACAACATCGGTTTTTAAAACCCACAGCCATTCCAAAGTAGGCGTGTGTTCTGGCGATATACATTGTATGTAAGCAACATATATTGTGTATACTTTAAACCAGTATAGACAATGTTTTACCAGTACAACTATTGTTATAGAGGGCTTTTAAAAGATAAAAAATGACCTACTCTTACATGTGTGCACAGGTCACAACAAAACTATGCATACTCGTCCGTTCAGGACTCACCATATAATTTCCACGAGATTCTAAACACACAGTTCTGTAATGTTAAACAGTGGATTATTTTGCTATATCTTGTTTGTTTGCTTATTTGCATTTTTATAAAAGTGCCTATTCTGACCTGTGTTTTATTACCGAGACATTTCTGTGCAACTAATTAAAACAATAATATTATTTTACTGACAAGAGTTGGTGAAATTCAAACAATATCTAATAAAGAATATTGTCTACGATAAATACTGTTTCTTGGGTAAACCAAAATGTTTAACCACAAATTCACAATTGAAATGAAATATGTCTGCCGTGATAGATAATCAAGGTGATTTAATTTGCATTTTATCACGGGAGTTTGTGAAAGCACAACATTGTCAGTTTTCCTTCAGCGGAGCAGCTTGTGTTTAACCGGCTGTTGGCGGTCAGCGTTGCTCATTATATCCCAGTAAGCAATAACTGTAATGGATTGGTAAAAACAAACAATTGGCCAGAGCAGAATTTTCACTGGCAGCGAGTATTGCATTAAACTGCATCATGCCAGACACTGAAAAAAGAGACCGAGCTGAATTTGTACAATTTCAATTGAAATCATCACATAAGGCATGTCATTAGTTTTAGGAAATAACTCCTCAATCGTTGTGATTGAGCACTGCAGTCTAGCTTCTCCTATTTGCATAAAACAATCATCTGAAGCAGAAAATGTATAAGGATCAGCGGACTGGTAAAAGAGAAATCTGCATCTCATGTGCGTACAGTATCAGATATGAATTCTGCTAATTGACTTACATTAAGGCAAAGATATTTATAGCCTGGTGCCTTAGGCGTGACCGGGGAATGTTTACCTCTGCTTTCCTTTTAATGCATCATCCCATGAGAGCTCCCGAGTTCTGCTTAGATTCATCGCTCAACAGGAGAACCACAAAGCTGGCCTCGGTCCATGGAAATTTGTGGCGTTTGCGCAATCTAAACACGCACACCATCTCTCTGTTGGCTGCGACGCTTTTGAAGTCATTGTAGCAAATAAGGAATTTACGTAAATTGTTTCAAATTATGGGCAATTTACCTGCCACCAAGTTTCCCCTGTAAATTTCTCTGCTTAGACTTACACCAGATTAGAGTTTATTAAAGTCCTGACCCAGTAAGTAAAGAAATAAAAGCACTGCAGGTTTTAATTAAGTCAGTGGTTAAAAGTTGAGCTCCTGCAATAAATCATGGCCTTGTTTCAACATGGCAAAATTCTTGCTTCCTCGTGCTTACAACTCATAAATTTAAGGGTCAAAACCTTGAAGTGACCCACGTATACAGAGTTTGCCTTTGCTATTGTCGAAACCAGAAATATTTCTCTTGGTGCACAACAGCCAACCGCATCCCTGCTGAATCACAACAATTCACTCTCCTTTACACAGCTTGAAGAATAAATCCTCTCTGGAAATACTTTCCTCATGATGGTTTAAACAGCTCACAAAATTGCATCAGATATCCTGGGCAGATAAAATGGATCATTAATCAAGCTATATAAAGAATATGCAACACATGAGACAATAGAGACCATGCAAACTACGCCAATTGCTATCCAGCTGGTTTCTCATTATAGAGACTCTCATAGCCTTTTGCAACCTGTTATTAGGTTTGAATGGGTTTTTACTCCGTTTCACGCTGACAAAAAATGGAAAACTTTGTGTTCTGATGAAACAAAAGATGCATATGATCTGTAAGGGCTTAAAGAGATAGTTCAAAAAACGTGCCCAATATCTCATGTGATGATGTTTCTTCTGTGGACCACAAAACAAGAAGTCTACAACAGAAAGAAAGGATAAGCAACACAAAAAGGATTACATCATACAATGAGATTTCATCAGTACTAGCTCGCTTGCTTAGATGGCAAATTTTTGTTCTTCAAGTTTATTCAAATAGTCATTTGTTAATATGTCGTCATTAATCTCAATAATTTAAGGTTGGGTTGAAATATTTTCAAACATGACTTTCCAGAAATCCTTTGGTTCACATATTCTTTCACTAATGTATAAAGAGAGAGAGAAAAATGATCATAATAAATCCCACTGAGTAATATAAAAAATCCATGCAGTCATTTTTTTCTGTGACTGACTGTATCCACACTTCACTGCTCTGTAGTTTTACACTATGGAGGGACTCCCTGGTGTGCATAGATGTGAATCACAATGGGGATGAGATTACACTCATTTCTGATGAACGGGCCCACGGGGACCTGGAACTTGAGACATCTGGCAGTGGGGGTGGGGTGGTCGTGTGGAGTGTCCCCCCCTGTGAGGGGCCCCTGACAGCTCACTGACAACTAACAGCTGCCGGGAAAACCTCCCAGCGCTTCAAGCTACTGTTCCATACGCCTGCCAATCCTTTACTGCTTTAACATTACTGTAACTCATTTTTAAGCTGTGGAATGCTGAGTAGAAGTGAAAAGTACAATTGCAAAACACTGCAACTGTAACACTGCATTCATTATGGTAATGACACACGGGTCACATACACAAGTTCGCATCCTGTTTAATTATTCAATGTTTATTCATTTTACTTTGGTTTCTGGTGCTGAGGACGGAGCTAAATTTATGACAAATCTTAGCTTCTACTCTAACCCTAATTTATGATCACATTATTTTCTACCAAGATAAACGAACCAGAGCCACTGAAAGTTACATAAAGGCCCGGATATATAAAAGTTGATAGCAAAAATGCCCTTGTAGTGAATTTCACTGTTCCAACTCGATATATTTCTCATTACTGTGGGCTGATCTAGTTATGGGTTTTCCTTGTCAGTGACCTGTAGCCACCAGATCTGTTTTTATTGTCTAACAAGCAAGCGTTGTTAAATGTGTAGCTCATTTGAAATGTTGTTTGACAAAGATAGGTACATTTTCTGTTTTATTCCCTGTTTCATGGGCATTTCCTTCACCATAATATGTCTATGGGGTAATTGATCTACTGTGACATATATTGCTATATGAGATATGAGATATATATATATTGAGGGTTTTTTTTCATTTAATTGGTGCAATTAAAGTTTCTTTTGTTTTAATGGGTTCCTGAACACAAATGCCTTTTGTAAGTAAAGGATGGTCTGGAAAATCATTTGTATTGCCCTCTAATAAAAAACTGACACTGCTTCAAAGCATTGCTATAAGTCACTGAGACATAGTATTAAAGGTTGAATTCACATTCAGTTTCAGATATATTCTGGTAATATATTTTCTTCAGATGAAGGCTGAACTCCTATCTGTCAGGTGCCTCAAACTTTAATTTCCTGCATAGTGAGAGCAATGCACCAGAGACTTGAACCAGCCACCTAAAGTTAATTTATAGATTATGTAAAACATCCACTCATATCTTCTCTTTAAATTCATTTAGATTTATTCTTCTCAGGCCTATGGAACTGTGGAATGTGTTATGGCTCTTGTCCCTCTCCATCAATCTCCTGAGAAAGGCCATTCATTACCATACATAATTTGATCTTTATTTCCACAATAAAACCAGCATCTGTTAGACTTACACAGAAGAGTCTTTCTGAAGCAAAAAGTATATTTTAGCCATGGGCTTTGGAAAACTTTAAACTTACACTGTGAACAGCTGCAAATCACAGTGTTTTTATTTTACTGTATGTACGGTTTAAAATGATTATAAACAAACAAGACTTTTTTCCCATGCGAGTTCTTTAACGGATTATAAAGACCTTCTTGCTGAGACAGGGGTGCTTTCATCAACCACTGGCAATTTAATAAGCATGCCATTCATATTATTTCAGTTAGCTTAACATGAGGCACGCTCGGTCTGTAGCCTTTTGTTGGACCCAACGGATGTCCACGGAAGCACAGAGCAGACTGGATTATTATCCCGCAAAGCCCAATGCAGTTCACTACACCGAGCGAACAGTTTTAATGCTCAATTGTACCAGAATACAACAAGACAGACACACAGATAAACACATTCATAATTACTGAAGTGACATACCGAACGACACAACCTCGAGCAGAGGGATTACGGGGAGATTTCTCAGCTGAGCATGCTGGGATACTGAGCATTAGTGACAGAAAGGAATCGATGAGACTCTCTGTAGTCTGAGAATGCAGTCAGATGGTTCTGATTTCACAGCCCAATGAACAGGTTTCCAACAAACACACACAAAGTCAGCGCAAGCAAGCCGAGAGAAACTGCTGTCCCCCCATAATTCATTCTAATTACCACCCTGTCAGAGATGGTTACTTATCAGTACAGTGAAAGCTTATTATTGCTTTTCTCTTTTATCCCTTTCCCACTGGCATACTGATAGTCTGTAGAACATTTCTTGAAGTTTAGGACTAACACCCTCTGCTGGTTTCTGCGTGACAGGTAATTAGTATATAAAGCGTTGGGTTGGGGAATGGGCCGTGCTGCATTTTTCATTTTAAATGCTTGTTAATTGGGAAAATTGCCAATGGTCGATTTGAGAGCTGATTAACAGGCTCCTGGTCTAATAGGATGTTAAGCAGAGAGCTTCTGGTGAGTCCGTCCAAGTTGGGCCAAATTAGACTAGGATGTGTTTTTTAGGTCTCAGAAGGTAAAATGTACTAATTAAATGGATAGTTTACTCATAAAACAAATTCTGTCATCATTTACTCACTCTCTTGTTTTTTTGTGAACCTGAATTACTTTGGCAATGTCCATATGTGACCCATTCCCTTTCAGCCCAAAGCAAGATGGTCACAATAATGGTGCCTTTCCATGATATTGCCACGACATTTTGAAGAGCTGAAAAAAAAAAAATGGCAGAAATGACGAATGTTGAAACATCTTACATTATACTCATGCACAATACAGAAACACAAGCATTTTTAGATGTATCAGTGTGGATCAACTATTGCAAAACACAATTTTTACGTGTATCTGGATTAGTGTAGACAGTCTTTCTTATGTGAAACACAAACTGTGATATTGCAACTGTATCTATAGCAAATGTTCAAACTACTTATTTCCATACAATGAAAGCGGATCAACCCTGCAGGGATACCTGTGGTCACCACTGAATAAATTAAATTCTTTATATATGGTTTATATATGGTATGATCTGAATATAATAGCTTTTTCTTATGAAAAGCCTTAACTGAGCTATACCTTAATAATCCATAAAGCCATTGAAGAAAATAAATCAAACCTTTGGTGTTTGTTCAGTCCCATTTAGCACAGCTGAAGCATTTCAACATTAAGCACTTATGATCACATAGGGGCTCGGAGCTCCTTCCACAATGGTTTAGCACATTATTACATGTGTAATTTTGCAGTTCAGAGTAATAAGATGAAGCAGAATATAACGCTTTACCCCTCATCTGCTCAAGAGCCCGATAACATATTTTCTTTACTATGACTTACAACTGTACATATGTTTTCAGAAGCTTGAAAGTCATCTACCAGTAGCATTCTGTATACAGTAGCAATAATAACATAGAGATCTTGAAAGAGAATATAAGGCTTAACATTGATCTGATTGTGCTCAAGACTATTCAGCTGGTGGAGCCATTGCACTTTAGTCTCAAGCTGGATACAGTTACATGGCCTTGTTATCTGTGATAGACCAGTCGAGACCAAGAGAAACAAAAGATGGGCCATCATTCATTACCAGCCCCACATTAGTTCTCTACTGCTGGCTCTCATTCCTCCCTGCAGGCTCTGCCTTTAAACACCATGTGCCCTTTTATTGAGAAAGGAACAACAAACAGAAGAGAACAAATAGGATCTCAAATGTAAAGATTAATCTATGTAATGCACTGTGTTAAAGCACTTAGCAT
Source organism: Beaufortia kweichowensis (assembly GCA_019155185.1). Lineage (NCBI taxonomy): Eukaryota > Metazoa > Chordata > Actinopteri > Cypriniformes > Gastromyzontidae > Beaufortia > Beaufortia kweichowensis. Next base: position 8,289,514 of record CM032812.1, on the reverse strand, counting down.
AGTGTATAGTTCATATCCTTACACAGTGAATGTGGTTAATGAAAATGTCCTTGTTTTGAAATGCCACACATTAAGGTATAAAACCAACATGTGTGTTTTGGAGAAATATTGTTGTTGTCCTTTATTTCAGTGAAAAAAATGCATAACCTTCAGAATAAGACAAAGTAAGATGGTTATTAAACATAAGGCAGTGCTCAGTGTGCAGTCAATGAGAATAATGAAAATGGCTGTGTGGAAAATAAAGGCACATCCTTGCACCCATCCATGTTGCCCCTCATATTTTCGAGCCAAATGGATTTTAAATTTAACTTCCTCATTAAAAGATTTGTTATTTCATTTTGCAATTCATGGTGTCTAGCTCAAGTGCAATTTATAAAAAAACAATAAACTTAATAAATTGGGATTGGAATGCTGGTGCGCGTACATGCTACATTTAGAATTTACCACTAAATTAATGCATACACATAAATATAGAAATATTAAGATTATAATTTCTTAACATTTCTTTTTTTCTTCAGCTCATGTGTTACCTCATCTAGTGTACTGTACCAAAAGACTCCCACTAGTGCCTATGAAAAATAAAACCAGATATATGATGCCCCTGACTGCAACTGCTAAAAAAATCCATTCAGAGAAGTTGTACATTAAATACACAGTGTGTTTATCTTTTTTTTTTTAAACTGCCCATAATAAGACATAAAGTTAACATTCTCCATCTCAACCCCGGTTGCTGTGCTTCACCTCAGTTTCTGTGATGAAACCGTCTGACCATGCTTGCATTTTCCTCCTTCATCTGGTCTTCAGAGGGGCAATTTTAACACTCTGTCCTTAAAAGGCTCATTCTATCGCATCCGTGGATTCACCATAGCAATGTGTGCAAAGATTTTGCAATGCTTTCACCTCGCTGGCTAGATTTCTGATTGAAAACGGAGATGGAAGAGCCCTCTTCTATCTAACCTCTGACAGTTCATGAAATGCAGTTTCACACTCAGCTACAAATTACTAAGATGCGTATAAGGCAATGCTCTCCCCATGCAACTCCTGTCTTGTCTGTAGGGAATTATTGTTATTGACCTTTTTAGGGAAGAAAACCAGGACACAGCTATTGGCAAACCACATACCATCTATTCTTGCTTTCACCTCTATGACCAAAATAAAGAGTTTGAGTCTGTAAACGGTTTTAAAATCATAAGAACTCTACAATTTCTAGTAAAGCCTGATAGATGTTTATTACCTTGTCTATCTTACTAAGTTTTCATGTCAGGCAATCTGCTCTATAAATCACTAACATTACTTTTCAAATCTGCTGTAGTGTATTCTGAAACAAACTCTGATTTTTAATTATTACAGACTCTTCTGTTCTGTAGACTTACCCTGAAGAAACTATAAGAACTAGAGAACATTTGATGACATTTTGGTCAGAGCGCTCTGTTCAGATGTTATGAGTAGGGAATATTTCCTCTGATAACAAAGCGAAACATACAGTTTCAGGCAAAAACACTATTCCTGTAGCTCAACTGGTAGAGCACATACAGATGAATGTACAGAATAGCTTTAATTTAAAGTCACGTTGGATAAAAGCATTAACTTGGTAAAACCTTTCACCCTTTGCAAAAGCTCATAAACACTAAATTTAAATGTTAAATTAAAACAGTATACATTGTACACCCAACTTCCACAAATTGTAAATAAAGAAACCTTTATAGGGATAAAGTAGTGGTTCAGTTATTAGTAATATTTCAAGTTTTACTTCCAAAAGTAACAGTCCAACAATTTTTTTCAAGTATATTTCAATATGAATAGCTTCATATGCAAGTTCTGGACTAAGCCCTTTTTATTTACTGGAAAAACACCCTCAAACTGTCATTAGGTGATCAAATCTCTGGTTGTGCTTTGCATTATGTTGTGTAACATGGTCAATTAAAAAAATCAATTATTTTGGTCATTTGTTCTTTTAATTTAAATGATAAACATAATATTATCTCTTAAAAGTTATGAATTATTTAATTCACTGGTCTTCTGCAAGGCGCTGGGGGAGCCTTATATTTAAGGTGCTCCATAAAGCACATTCTGTAGTCCTAATTCCTAATTTTGTTTTATTTTCAGATAACATTAATAACATTAAGTAAATATTCTTTCATAAGTTTACGTAACCGCATGAAAGCTACTTGAAGTCAGACTTCCAAGTTCAAACTCGTGGGCGACGCGAGTGTATGACGTCACGCAAAGGTGCCCGCGGGTGTTGCAAGGTAAGTAGCTGGAAAACAGGTGTTTACTGAATTAGTTGAAGCGTTTATCGAATTAGTTACTGGGTTATCAGGGCCTTCGCCAGAATTCACAGAACGGGATCATTTTGTTTTCATGTTGGGTACACCTTTTATGTTAGTAGAAACATTCACAATAATACATACCACACAGCAATAAAAACACGTCGCATAAATACAACATATTAAAGTGTACTCACCCTTAAAAGTTAAAGGCGTCGGGTCTCGTTGTGAAATCTCATAAAACTTTATCTTTTCACTTATGTAGACATTTTTGCGTGACGTCCTTCTCAAACGCGAGGTGAGAGAACGTCAATGCAAGATTTATGTGCTGTTTTGGGGTCGTTTTCTTAGTCATTTTTTGTCAATATAATTGTGTTTTATATAATTATGTTTTGTGTATTAATCAGTAACATTTTCTGATGTATATTTCTGAAGTTAATGTGTTATTGAAAGTTACCTTTGAAGAGATCATTGTTCCTGTAAGCTAAATACTGTAGGTTTACGTTTGAGGCCTAAGAGTATTTTATTAAACGTCTTTTCTCTCCTCCGTTTACATGAAAACATGTAGGTCTCTGCAGAACAAAAGGGGTGTTTCTCAATTTGTGGGCGTTCTCACGCAGACAGGTGTTTTTTAACCATCCAATCAAAAAAGGATGCACGATTTTGGGGCGTTTTCAAACCAGAAGAGCGATTTTTAACCATCCAAGGTTGGGGGAGTAGTCCCATGATTTGTAGCCAAATTCGACAGAACGCCCTCTCGATTTTGGCAAAATCTGAAAAAATGCTAATCCTGGTTTGAAAACGCCCCAAAATTAAGAAACGCCTCTTTTTGGTTTATGAAAACGCAAAAACACACTATGAAGCGCCATCATAGGCAGATCAAACCAATAGGTGGCGATATAATCATAACCGTAAACAATTTTGGCCAATCAGAAGCCTGAAAAAAGACTATATTGTGGAGACTAAATCTCCTATTTTAGCGCCTACAAGACAAAACTGCAACGGGACTTTATGGAAAGCTTAACTCTGGCTGGAGTTTTCAGAGGTTTGGTGGCTTGATACAGCGTTTCGTGTGGGCGAACAGCGTAACAGCAACGAAAAAGCTGCAGTTTTCGTGTAGGTCCAGTGTGTGTTGAATACAGAGAAGTTCATTTTACGGCAGTATGGTTGGGGGGCACTGCCCCCTATGGCGACGGGTCTGTGGGTTATGTTTACGTTTTTAAAGCAAAGTCACATTTGTATAGCGAAACTAAAATATCACAACGAATGACTTGAAGTAACGAATTGTATTTGATTACAAATTAAATGCCCATTTTAGGGAGTGTGGATGTTTTCTCAGTTGTTTTAGTCTATATTTATAGTAGATCTCACAATAAGGTTGGAGATTTTTTTTTTGGTGCCTTTATTCATGTACAGTATTTAATGTATGTCCTTTTTCATGTGCGGGATTGTGTTTGTTTGATCTCTCTTTATTGTTGTAGTTGCTTAACTCACAGTAAGCTATAATGAATTAATGTTGCCATTTATGTTTGTGTTTCTGCGGTAACAAAACAAGCCAAACCGGTAATCACTGTGCGCAAATCCTAATCCGAATAATTTTAGTAGTCCATAACGAGATTTTCCGAGCGCACCATCTGCTGTTTCTCATTTGCAGCAGCAGCAGCAGCACCACCACATTGAGGAAAGTGCGCGCACTAGTTTATGCTCGTGCATTCAGTGCCCCCTCGAGTGAGACGTGAATACATTTGCACCGGCGGATTAATTCGTGTTGTGTGTGCTACGGCCCTTGTCACTCTTTGGCTGTGCTGCTCAGAGCGCATTCTCTGTCTACGGCTAAGGACCAATTCATACTGATATCACAGCAACCTGAAAATACTGACAAAGCGACGTAGTTATTTAGATATTAACTGAACTCGTCTGTCCGACTCCCTCTATCTATTCTGCACGGAGCATACCTTAAGAAGAGATTGCAATGCTTCAAATAAGGGATCTCATTTGGACATTGCTTTTTTGTGGTTATGCAGGTAAGATGTAAATATTCGCTATTTCTTTCATGAATGAAGATGTAGTTCTGTTAGTTTTAAAATGTTGTAACGTGTCCTTCCCGCATCCCTGTTTTGTCCTGGTGCGTGCATCCGTGGCACGGGAGACACGAGCAGTTATAAGGGACATAAAGATGAGGATGCGAGAGGTGGAAATGATGATACACCACGTCAATACACTCAGTACAAAGAGAAATATACAAACTGCATTGTTTCGTATCTGTCTGTCTTTACATTCAGTATACCTTTAAGTAAAGCGAACTCATCCCTGCCAAACTGGCACAAATGTTTTGGCGCCCGGTTAAATCTCAGTATCAGTAGGAACTTACGTTCAGTCTCGCGTCTCGGTGTAATGATATTCTTACGTTTCGAGTTGCTTCATTAATTTTAAGTATATTCAAAGCCATTTGCAATTACATCAGCGGAATTGTGTTGTATGGACAATATTGCCTGCGCATACGCTCCTTGGAGATTTGTCTTGGTAGAAAACAACCATCTGGTGCGCTGTGTAAACATATCACCAACTAAGCCGCCACAATAAGCCGGTGAAGTTTATTTTTACATATTTTATAAGCCCGTGATGTGCGTGTTGTTTTTTTATTGTGGACGGAAGGGCTGTGGTGGTGCTGAAACGCAGGTCGCAGGGAATGCTGAGAGCATCTGTGTGTTGAGCGGCTCTGCGTTTACCCGCAATGAGTTCATTTCTGTGCCTTTGAAGACTGAAGTTAAACTTCTTATGCATCTGAGAATTAATGCCCAGTCTGCTTATGAGCACAGCATGGACTGTGAACTTGGAGACCAATTAGAAATCTAAACTTCAGTTTAATGTATGAGTTTAGTGATTTGTCTGCAAGTGTGTAGAATAATAATGTTTCGTTTGATTATTCAGTAAATGATTTGAGCGCATGGATGATCATTTCCAGCCAATCAGAGGCGGAGACTTGGGCTGGAGTGAATTATATTTCTATAGCCCTCCCCCCGCACACTTTTTTCTTATTAGCACATGAACTAGTTTAAGCCGTTTTTTTAATGATCACATACATAACATAAAAAATAATAATGTTTATGAATTGATCCGTTGTTGTCATGAATTGCATTGTTATATAGTTACAGTCTTTAGCGCAGATGTGGTTTAGATAATGCTGGTGAGGTTTAATAGTAACAAACACCTGCATCTCTCTCTCTCTCTCTCTCTCTCTCTCTCTCTCTCCTCTCCCTCCCTCCCTCCCTCTCTCTCCCCTCCATGCCTTGTTCCTCTCTCACTGTTATTCTTGACTGTTGTTTATGTTGACACTGTTTGTGTGTGTGTCTGCTGAACACTCATATCTATAAACTCTCATCACATTAACTGGATTTATTCAGGCTGTGTTGAACGTAAAAGCTAAATTGGGAGCCTTAAAACTAGCCCTCTGAAGAACTTTATAGAGAAAAGAACTTTAGTGGGTTTTAAATATTGTACATGTCCCCAACCTCAAGAGGAGGGTGAAGTAGAAGATTAATTAACTGTTGAAGGAAAATAAATAGACTATTACAGGATGGTGAACATCTGGAACGTTTCCTTCTGTGGCAAGTTCAAAGCTACTATGGAAACACAGTGAGAGAGAGTTAAATTACTGCTGTCTGTGCTTTGGCCAAGTTACAGTTAAGTCAGATATATATATATATATATTTGTTATCATTTGATGTTACATTAGTGCAGCTTGTATGTATTCATATTTTGTGTGGTTAAATCATGCATTTTAAAATGCTGAACTTATTGACTGTTCTGAACTTGACATTTGTGAAAGGTCTCAGTATTTAAAGTATGATGTTTTTTTGTACTCATTGTTATTATTGCATGAAATTCAATAAACATCATGAAATTCAGTTTAGTGCACAAAATGTAATTTCTTTTGGTTCACAGATGAACCACAATTAAATCAACTGATTTCATCTCAAGGACACGTCTTCTGTATGGACATAAATTAATGACAGACTCCCCACCATATTCCCCAGAGAATTTATGCCTAACAAAAGAATGAATTTATCATTTTTGTTAAAGATTCATTAAATATTTTCCAGATATCTTATGCCTATGGGTAATGGATCCACCTCTGAACCTCTTCTGTCTGTGAGGAGCTACAGAGTCCTTCTGTATTAATATCACAGAATAATTTCTAATAGTATTGCTTTACTCAAACTGAGTCCAATGAAAACAACAGCGTCAGATCAGAGCTGAAAAGAATTGCAATGTGGTAGAAAGATTTGCCCCCATGCTGTAGGACTTTTGGATGTTAATGTTTTCATGCTGTACTGTTCACACTGTGATCCTTGCCTTGTAAAAATGTAATAATTGTTCGCGCAAACTGACTTAAATCCAATCGTCCCGAGCGTTCTCCAGTTGTTTTTCCATGTGGTGTTTGATAAGGATGGGCTGTCTATGCATATTAATCACTCGGTGAAAGAGGGCTCAGACTGATTTGCATTGTGTAAGCTTCGAAGGCGTCCTGTTGAGTGTTGGAGGGGAAAAAAAAGAAAAAGGAGGGAAATGGGTTTGGTTTTGTCATGCTGAAAAGCCACCCCCCCGACCCCTGCAGCCCATCTCTGAAAGGATTTCTTTTAATTCAAGTAGAAGGGCCTTCTGAAGTCGCTGGCTGAGAGGCAGTTTCGTAGATTGTAAACATTGATGTTTTACACCCTCCACATTTAAAGCAGAAACACAACTTTCTGTCCGTCTTCCTCTTTATTTCTCCTCTAAAGTTGTTTTTAAAGTTAAAGTGCTGTTTTTGCGTCACCAGTGGCACCAAATTAGAATTGCATATGATTCTGTCTGCTGTTGTTGTTTATATAAACATGTACGATGCACCAAATGCATGGCATTGTATGATTTTAGAGTTGTGATTCTGCTTTATGCTGCTAGTAGTGTAACATACATGCTTTACCCTAAAGGTGCTGCTTCATCATCCCCTATTCCAGTTTGATGACTCATCTGTTGATGTAATGTGTAACAGTGGTGATGACATCATCCAACAGTTTGATAGTAGTCTAATGTAGGTGAATATACCACTGCTAGTTCTTCTGCTTTGCGAGTCTTTTCCAGCCTTGTAACATTCAATTATTAATATAAAAACACACGTTTCACAGAACTTCAGATATGTCTTTTCTGGCATTACATTGCTTGTGTGATCTTTACAAAAATTCAGATGAAGCAGCCCTCAGGCGGTCAAGATTCAACTTTATTATACCCCATTTCAAGGAATGTGGAGTAGATTTCTTGTTAGAACCACCAAAACAAAATCTCTGCATACTCAGAGTTCCTTACTACATCATGTTCAAACAAAAGCAATCAATGATTGAATGTTTTACAAGGTTATAGTTTCCCTCTGTCTGCAGTTAGCAGAACAATTACATGACTGTTTGAGCAGCTTTATCCATTCAGATTCGTAAAAAAAAGTCAGTGATTTTAAATGTGTTATGGTAATTTTATGATGGCAAATGAATGCAAAAAGCAGAGTTTTAAAAGATGATTTGTGACGGCAACCCATCTTGCAGTATGATTTAAGCAGACGACTACACAAAACATTGCCTGGATGTGGCATAATAGCATATGTATTGTGTTACTACAACTTTCTCGCTTTGCTAGAAATGCTGTCATGTGCTATCTGTAAATAGAGCTTGTGTAATGGTGTTGACCAACAAACATGGCACCGGCTCATATTATACTGCAGAGCACGTGTGAGCACAATACAGGCCAGCGGCTCACCGAAATTACATTCCAGACCTTGACATTAAATTAAATTTTACTAGCTTTACTTAATGGCAATTAGAACGTGAGGTCACTTTTCTGTCCTCCTCAGCGTAGAGAAGTATAGACCTGTTTGTCTAGACAGCTGCCATATGATTATTCAGTTATGTTTGTGTTTGTTTTTGTTGGACTGTTAAAAAGACATTTGTTTCTAATCGCAACATTTAACACCAGTGTTAATATTGAATAGCTTGTCTATGAAAGATACACAGTGGGATCTTGTGAGTTAATGTTACGCCCCAATAGAATATTCTGGAAGCACTGCCAGCATTGGCCTAAATTTGAAGAATAATAACCTGAGAGAAGACAAAAGGGTTGGTGCGAGGGGGGCTGGAGGGCCAAACTACATAAGAAAATACAAAGTCTGTAGCTTTAAGTTAGGCGGATCGCTTGGACTACAAACAAAGTGGTGAAATATGAATACATGTTTTGTTTCTATAAATATGTTTTCAGTAGTGTTTCTAGTCCAGATGAGTTGTTTTGAGTCTTGAATGTCTCCTCCTGTTTATCAAATGTAGTATTACGCCGACAAACTTGAATCTAATTTAAGCAGCAGAGATTTTACAGCCCCAAGGCGTATGTTTCACCATCATTTAGTGCAAAAATGTAAAGCATCATAGGATTACTGAAATCTCTCATTACTGACCGTCGTGCACGCTTTCTAAACCACACACGTCTGCATCTTTCCCCTCATAATCTTGGAAATGATGAACAAAAATGAAAGCGTAACTGCTGAATCCACATGGAAAAGTCTTGTCTCTCGGGCATGCAACAAAGTACAATATCTCCAGGACAAACAGTTACTGCCAAGCTTCTTTTGAGAGTCGTGGTCAGTTTATTGGCAGGCTTGATTATTTGCGTTGTTGCCCGTGTAAGCATGCCAGTTTTCTTAAGGGAATGAACAAAGCTATGTTCTTTTAGCTCTGTCTAAAACCTGAACAGTCGAAGGTCATAACACTTACTCAACAGGCTATTATTTCATATCCAATTCATATCAGGTTGTAAATAACCTTGACATTTGATTTGCTGCTTGTAGAAAGTCATACTGTAGAAAGGGTCTCTGGGCATTCAAAGCTCAGTTGTTCTGGTGTACTGTAATTTATTTCCCCAAACCATTTTTCAGCACAAAGCCATGTGGTTATTTGTTGACATAATCGATTGGTCCCATAGTAGGCAATCCAGTTGAATATGGAGAGTGTGATGTTGCCGCTTTGATTGCCTTCTCTCTCACCTTTGATTGCTTTTTCTGTGCATTCTTGGTTCATCCGTTTTTTCTTTTACCTTTGGAGGCACGGCCAAACCAAAGAACATTTGCTTTACTAATCTTGGGACAGCAACTTTGAAACTGTTGTTTGCCAAGCTACTACTAATTTAAAGCTGTAATCTGTAACTTTTGCCCCGTATCATCATCTCTGATTGAAACATGTAAGTGCACGTTACTTTAGCATACTTATTTTGACATTGGTTAAGGTCAAATGACGTCAAACTTTGCAATCCTACCAGGCAGCTTAACTTATAAATCATTATTATAAGCTTAACATATAACTGGGTAACTGGGTGTTGTTTTTTGCCAAAAATATATGAATTGCAGCTTTAAATACATTGAACAATTGACAGATTAGTATTTTGTTACATTAGTAGTTTTGCTACTTTGTCTTTGTCTGTGATTAATTATAAGAGAAAGCAGTTTCTGTTTTTGAAATGTTTTCAATACTTTGTTTCTTAGAAAAGACCACTGAGGTGATGTTGAGCTAAGCCAACATCCATGATCTGCACCTAGTTCTGCACCCATTGATGGGATGCAGAACTAGGGTCTGCTGAGAGACGAGCTGTTTTAAAAGTCACTTCTATTCTGTCCAGTTTAGATGTTTTAAACGATACAAAACAAAAATACACTTTCATTCAGCAGCAGCACCACAATGCTTTGGGTGGCAAAGGTTAAGGATTTTGAGTGCCTCATCTCTCTCAGCACATTTTCCTCACACACCTTGATCACAGAGGTATGAAATTACTTTCACTGTGTATGGAAACATTACTATGGATGTTCCAAAAAGATGTTTTTATAAGTGCTGCTTTTATTCTTGCACATATCCTGTGAGTTACGGTAGCTGAAGGGGCATCTGTGAGATCACTGGCACAAACCTTTGGGTTTGAACATCTGTTTGGGTTTAAGGAACAAAGGAGAAGCCAGAGATAACCGATAAACATTCTTAGCTCTGTTAACAGTTTGTGCTGAAGGGTCTGTGTTAAAATCTTGGAGATTTTTCATTTACTTTCAAGCTGTAGTCCATGACTTGTTTGGTTAAAAAGGAAAAAATTCTGATTAAAAAAAATCAATGTTTGAAACTGTCTACTTACCTTGGCATGATTCACAATGGCAAGCTTATCATGATGATTTCTAATATGAGCTATTGGGTATGGCTTTACAGAAATAGTAGTTTGACGTCATTTGACTTGAACCCATGTACAAAAGAAGTGTTTAAATAAGAAGACAAAAGTTATGACATCAATGCTAGAGTATTTAGAAAAGACAGCACGATTATAGATTATAGATATCAATTATAGATATGTTCCTACCTTATATTAAAGATGAACTATTATCAGTTTAAATATGGATTTAAATTCAGTCACAACCATTTAGAAATATGTCAAGAATGGACCAGTGTGTTTTGTTTATTTTGATTAGTTACAGCATATTTTTTGTGTTTTTTGTAATCAAGTTAATCAGACAACAATCTGTCGGATACTCAAGCAGACAAAATTGTTCATCTCTAATATAAAGCAGAAAGATATCCACAGCATCCATTCCTCTAACCATTTCTGACTTTTAAAATCAAATTTTCCTAGTTATCCTTTGCTTTCACATTTCAGCCTGAAATGTCAGATGTCAAAAGGTCTTCAGCTCTTACTTTAAGGCTAAAATTGATATTTTAGAAACAAATCCCTTTAAAAACAGATATTTCAAGTGTTTGTCTGCCGCAATGAATGAAGAATGAAAAGCCCTGTCTTGGACAGAGAGCAGGTGCTGGTGGCTTCTGTTGAGCATTTCTTTTAGTCCAGGTGGTGAAAATCTATGAAGATTGAAAACCATTTAGTGCAACATCAATGAATTTGCAGCAGGTTGCTTTAAAGACTGAAGGTGGTGATTGTTGATGTTTATGGCTTGCTGGGTTCCTCATTTGTTTGTCTGTCTCTGGTTGGGACAGATGGTGTGGAGTGGGTGAGATGTAGGTTAGCAACTATTTGTTTGCTGTTATTCGTTTTCTGTGCAGCATATTGAGGAAAGCACAACGCGACATTTACTTTAACCAGGGCTGTATAATTAAGGCGTTCACAAAGGGAATAAAATGGGAATAAAACATATCGGCCATTCTTTCTTGTTTTTATACCTGCTATACCAGCGTTGACAGAATTTTAAAGAAATGTTATCCCAAAAATGAATTTCTGTCATTATTTACCATATAGTGTTATTTTATGGACACATTCTGAAGAATCAATAAACATTTTTAACCATAATATTAGTATGTGCGATTCTATATTTATCTTATTCTAGGGCTTAACTAAGTGAAACATTTTATTTCAAGAAAATCTCTTTGCTGTGGCCCTCAAATCAAATATGATGCAAATTGTGTGCCTTTAGTTCTCATGTAATTTGTAAATGTTTATTGTAAATATGTTTGACATCATCAAACCTGATGCAAAACATCTAATGGTACCATTTCTGATTTGGGACCTTTACTGTATTGCAAAACAGAAGATTTTCAGTACAAAATGAATCTGTGTTCATGGAATATACATCAATAATGACAGGATATTTATTTTGGGTTGGACTATTTCTTTAATATCCCCAATGTTCTCTTCCCTTTAAAATGGCTTTACCTCTTACAATACAGTTGTAATTTGTTATAGGAATAGTTGCCCGTTTCTAAATAAAGGATTGTGTAACCTTTAAAATGTCAATGATATGAAATAGTCACCGTTGTCTCTTTCAGATGTGCAGCAGCTGTGGTGCCAAAGCAGTGAAACTTTCTAACTGATTTGCTTTGAGGTGACTGTATTCCTCATCTCTAGGGGCTATGTAACCTTCATTAATCATTCGATCACATCTGCAGGTTCTAACCAGAATCATCTGCACATATCATCATTGTGGCATCCTCGAGAACCGAACAAACAGATTTCTCGAAGATCTTCTGCTGAATTGATCAAACCAGCCTCGGCACGGCCGGCTTCCCATGGGCTGGCAATTTTGAAGGCCTCTCATTAGAAGAGCTACTTCTATTGTTTATGGACCCTAATGAGCAGGACAGCAGGCAGCCAACGAAACAAAGAGGAAACACAGACCTCGCCGTCAGAATACAACATGTCTGCTCTTCCATAGGGCGGAGCTTCACCTCATCTTTTGTGTGAATGAAGCTCCTTGCAGTTCTCCAGATCTCTCCCTCTCATTACTGTTATTGGGAGAGACAGTCTCTGGACAGTATTGTGGCCAAGATGTGGAAAAGCCTTAATTAGTTCCCTTCCTAACAATCTTATGCACCTTTGGGATGTCCGACTTGAAAACTGTGTCTGATGTAGACAAATATAGTCATGAGGCGCACAGAATTTTTTCAGTAATGAGTTTTAAACCCAACAAACAGACACACAAGGAATTTGAAATAAATCTGAAATAAATGTTTAATATGTTTGCTCTTCTCTGGAGATGGATTTTGGGAGGCAGCTAAGACATTATGGGACAAACGCAGACAGATTAAATGAGATGGAATGTGAGTCATTTGGAGAATTGACTTCCTGTCACTGACAATAGAGGTTTTTGTTGAGTTTTGTTAGTGCAAATTAATTCGGGACATATAAAACACTGACCCGGGCAATCATGCATGGTATGCCGCTGATTGATGCTGCAAAATATATTTCCGCCTCTGAGGAAATGGTGGAGATTGCAGGAATTAGAGAGTAGAGATGTTGAATATTCGTAATATTCTTGGTAATTTTGCTGGCAATATCACATTAAGTAATATTAAGAATATTGTGATGATGTTAATGTGCTTTTTATATGGCCATTAAGTATCCTTAAGAGCGTGACATTGGAATAGTCTTGTAATAGCTCACTGTGTGGTGACCTGAAAGCCTTAAGACAGATGTTTTAATAATGTCTGTGATTTTTAAACTTCTGTAGCCAAAAATGAAATTAGAGTTGGTCACTTTGATTCATTACTGTGAATTCACACTTTGCAGTTTAATTCTTAATTAATTTTTTGCATCATTGCTCAAAAAATGGTAAAAGTTGCATTTCTTTAAAAGGATAAATCTTTTAGTTATAATATAGTGGGATAAAAACTGTGGTAGCCTTAGTATACATGCTTAGTCAATATTGAACATTGTCAAATCGCTCAAACATATTGAGATTTTATAAAACTTACTTCAGCCAAGAGTTGTTTACGATAAAGCACAGCCTCTCGTACCTTATTGCTGACTTCTGTACTATTATCATCAGACCTATTAGAGAGTCTGTCCTGCTATTAGGTTGCAGTATGATTCCTGATAAGATCATTATTTTTCTATTATTCATGACAGCATTTCATTCGTAAGACCTCTGTGGAGCCAAATGAAGTTTAGTGAATGACAAAGTTGTCGATTTGGTTGTCTGGCAGGAATGCGTCTGGGAAATCTGTCTTGTGCATGGAAAACATGACCTCATGGGCAAAACCGTCCATCTGCTGTGAGATTGAGAAAGTGGCTGCGTACATATTAAGTTTCTGGGCAACGGAATGACAGCTGTGCATTTCTTTGTAATGGAGGGCATGTAGATAAAAGGCAAGAGTAAAGGGGCAAGTGAGGGCTAAGGGTGTGCAGCTGTGTTTGAATAGTCACATTACTGCCTAATCACTGTGAAGATGCCACAAAGACAAAAATGATGAAGGAATAGTTCGGTCAAATAGGAAAAAACATTTTTATTTACCTGTGCCTTATCAGTTACCGGGTTACTTTTTCTGATCATACGAAACAGACAATATAGTCACAAAACCTTTTGAGAAAAACAAATTGCGTTGATTCCGGTTGGCACAAGTGGTGAATGGATAGTATGGTCAGGTTGTTTTAGTATACGAGGAGGTGCCACATAAGAAAATCAATGCGCTTCTGTGCATCACCCATACATTACTTGATCATCACAATCATCAAAAAAAAGATTAAGAATGACTGGCTGATGCACATAAGCCTATCATGTTTTCTTAGAAAACATGTCGATATAGATGAATGAATTTGTCATTGGAATAGTCCAGCTAATGGATTAGGAGAGGGGTGGACTACAGAGCGTACAGAGCTCTCACCACAAATAACCTCATTAATCGTTGACCTCCATTTGCTTTTATACAGGAGTTGGCAGGAGGTTTTAAAGCTTTTTTAGGAGAGCCCACAGCTGTCCTTTTATTCAACTGGGCCATTAGGCGTGTTTGTGTTTCTTGTCGGTATGCAGTGATGCTCATAATCTGCTACTTTAGTCACATCATCAGAGAGTTTATGCGTGTGTGTTTGTGTGTGGGTCTGTGGGAGTGTGGATGTGTAGGTGTGACTCAGGTAACTATAGTAACCAGGCGAGCATGCTGGCTCCTTTGAGAAGTCAAGCAGAGGATGCTGTTGTAATTGGCACACCTTTAGTTAGTGATAGTGAATGGTAAACTGCGTTTACTTATAATGATATATAATAGAAATTTAAACTTCTCTTTTACTATTAAGCAAAAAACTGCCACAGTAAATCATTATGTTCAGTATATGTTTGTTTAGCATCTGTTTGACACTCATCACAGTCAAGAGGAAATAAAAGCAAATCGATACTTTTTTTCTTTAAATCCCTGACGTTCTGGGAATAAAATGTATATACGTGTCGTGATTCAGCTTTTAAAAACACAAAGCTTAAAAACGGAAAATAAATCACACAGCGTGAAATATTGTATCTGCAGTTCACAAAGCAAAATGCATTATGAAAACTAAGCAGAGAAATACTTCCCCCAAGGACCAGGCAATCGGCGCCGGCTAACCCGTGTGCAACGCAAAGCCAGTGGCGATGAATAATGAACTGTTTTTTAGGCTTGTGACTTTGGGATGCTGTGCAGACATGGAGTCCTGCTGGGGTTGGGTGTGGCTCCACTGAGCTTTGGGTAGAGGAGGAACAGTGTTGTGGTTATAATGGAGACAGGTGAGAGTGTGGCATATGGCCTGGCGCCAGACTAGCGGGTCACTGCTCTCTGAGAGGTTTATTTCAGCTGCTCCACAGGGAACTTTAGTAGCATGAGTCAGGACCCCATAGGGCTGAAAGGTTTGTACCTGCGACTGCCTCACCCATGACACATTTTGTCTGTTTGATGCTGCTTGATGAAAGGGGTGAGCAAAACGAGAGACAAACAACACATTGGGCATTTACTGTAAACGATACAGACTGTGCATTCATGCAGTCTTGCAGTCTTGATGTGTTTTCCTAGGTTTCTTAACTGTTTTCTCTTCTTTCTTATCTGTTAACTGTCACCGTTCCACAGGAGGATTTCACTATTTACTTTATTATTTCATAGTTGAATTCTAAATATATATTGATGGAAAGTAAGGCTCAAAAATAAATATTTGACAAATTTTCATAACAAAAAATGTATGTTTATTTATAAAATATTAATCTTATTTATAAATTACTTTAAATAAAAATGTGTATGCTCAATATGTGCAGCTCGGGCTGGTTCAAAACTTAAATACCATATTGGATTTGGACAATTGCAGCCTCTGGTATCTCCTAAGGCAACAAAATAACAGACTTCAGATGACTGATAAAATTCTAAGGCGGTCAGTTGGGTCAATGATTTAATGTAGATGTAACAAAGATTTTGTCTAATGATGTTTTCATTGGTAATTGCAGCATGTTGTTGTCCGGGTCAGGTACAGAAAATTGTGAAATGATGATGATGGCATCAGCTAATTTTGGGCAATGTTAAAATTAAGCACATCAGATCATGTCAGCTCTTATTTCTTAAAACAGAAAACAGGATATAAAATACTGTATAGATTTGTCTGATATTACTTATTGAATGTACAATTGTAAATTGTAATTTTTGTTGTGGGCAATGTTTTGTCAGACATATATCATATCTATCACCCTGAATACAAAAATATGCTTCTGTACTGGATTTGTTTTATGTTTAATGATTCTTGTTTGTAAGTTTGTTAAGATGCTGCTTACAAAAAAAAGAATACACTTGTTTCGCAAAAAAATCTGAAACTAAATTTTTTGTGTGTCTTGTATCTGTATCGCCGTGGAGATCTGAATCAGTTTTATTTAATTCAAGGCTGACAAGTGGTTTATCCACACATACACAAAACAATCCCTGCCTGGACTAATCAAGTTTTCTGGCTAAATCCAATTTTTTTGCCAGTTTTCTTCTGTAAACTGATTTCATCCTACCAGGAAATCTGAACATGTGCCAGTGCTGATAAATCATGAAGAAGAAACAAAGGGTGATATGTAGTGGGCGTGGCTCCCTTCTCTATCTTCCCTCCATCTCGCCATCCCTCCCAGGAGAGCCGTACTGCATCAGGTTATGTCCCAGCTTCTCGCTCCTTTCCTAAAATAGCGGGAAAGAAAATGTGTCAAGGTTAGAGTGAAACTGCTTACCGCCCCATGAGATTAGCAGACGTGACTCTACTCCACTTTTAGACGATGTGATGAAGCATTCGCAGCGGAAACAGAGCAGGGAAATTAAACGCTTGAGCTCCAGATGAGATTTAACCTCATTTCTGTGGATTTGGAATAAAGAAACGTCATCAGGAGCACTATCTTACTGTAAAGAAAGTTATAGTTAGTCTCCATCACTAGTTATCTGATGGCACATTTTTTCTACATCTCTCCATTGACTGCCTTAAATAAATAGGTAGTTTTCTCAGTATTATAAAGCACATTGCGTATTGCACACTTTGTGTTTCAGTGTTGAAAATCCATGATATGAACAGAAGGTGTTTGGCTCGAGGTGTGTTGATAATGGAATTCACACACGTGTGACAGTGCTTCCCGTGTGGTCCTCGCAAATTCCCGTTTCAATTGCTTTCGTTGTAAAAATTGAGCCAAGGGAGCATAAATTTCTGCGGCCAGCTCGCCTTGGATTGCGTGGAAAAGTTACTGTCAGCTAGATTTATTTTTGATTTGCGCTTTGTGTCGCTCTTGGGAATAACTAGCCGTTTTCACTTTAGCTTGAACCTTAGGATGCTTTGTTTTCTAGAGGCGACATTTCTCCGTTTGAAACTGTATACAAAGTAACTTGTGAAGTTTGATTTCCCCATAGTGTTCTGCCCCACATCGCTTTGTTTTTTTTATTCTCTTGCTTTCGGTCCTTATCTCGCTGGTGTTTGTGTTAGTCTCTTTTTGACTGGAAATGGCAGCCCATTGGTCCTCTTGGGTCACATCGAGTTTGCCTTCAACCGTATTGACATTTTCATGGATGTTGTTGTTTTATGACCAGACGTATGTGGAGTTCTTGCACTTTGGGATTTAAAGTTTTTCAGCAGATGATGGTCTTACAATAGTCTCTGTTTAGCCTGTGTTCAAAGGAACGCTGCTATTTAACTTTCATGCTCAGAGAGCAGAAATAATCCAGAACATTATTTATTTATTCTGTGAATGGGATAAAACACAGAGACAGTTTTAAGCTTGTACAAACAGACTGTATGGCTTGCCACGGAGGCTTACAGTAAGAGCAGATCTCTTGGTGCGAGAGTTTTGTAGGATTACTAATCCTAAACAATTTCTCTGTTTCATGCGTGTATTTGAAAAAAATCTTCAAACTCTTTCATCATTTATTCTTTCATGTTGTTCTGAACTGAATGACTTTCTTGTGTGAAGCACGAAAAGAAAAAGTTGTAGAAATATTTAACTCTGAATATTGACAGAAATTTTTTCTGTACAGTAGTGAATAGGGACTGGGGCTCTTAGTCATTAATACTCAACTATGTAAGGGGATAGTTTACCAAAAAAATGAAAAAATGAAAGAACGCCAAAGAAGATATTTTGATGAATGTTGGTAATCAAACAACACTGGCCTTCAATGTATGGACAAAATCACTGAGTCATTTCTCAAAACATCAACTGTTGTGTTCCACATGAGTCATATACAGGTTTTAAATAACATGATAATGATGACAGAATTTTTATTTTTGGGTGAACTGTCCCTTTAAATTCTTCAGTGCGCTTTGCATTAGAGCAACACTTTCATGTTTTCCTCTTTTGAATTTATATAGGCTTTTTTATTTGCATTATCCTTACACTGTAATAAAGCACTTTTATTGACTTTAAAGAGGTCGTATATTTTAGACCGCCTGACTGGAAGCCATCTCCATGCAGATTACTTTCCCGAGGCGTGAATATAGTCACCGGGTCAGAGTTACTCAGCCGGTTGAATAGGTTGGCTTGTTTGCAGAGGCTTGTGCAAGCACAGTCCAGTCACTTGGCGACGTTAGTTTAGCGAGGTTGTTTGACTGGAGTGAGAGTAACATGAGAGGAAGGGGCAGTTGGTGGTCTGTGGTGTGGAACTCAGCGTGGGCATGTGTTTATGGTCTTGGGGATGTATATGGGGGAGACTGTACTCACACAGTTGTGATTGAGGGGATGATGTTACATTTTGGAATGCTTGAGTTTATTTATGCAGCACGTTTGGATAGCTAGCTTAATCTCTGTGTCTTGAAGTCTGTTACGTTTTTTGCAGAGGTTTAATTTTTTCCCATGGCAAAGGAATTAGTCGCAGTCGAAATGTTAAGCATGTAAACTTATACTTTATACATACAGTACCAGTCAGAAGTTTAGACACAACTGACAAAAATGTTTCTAACGATATTAAAAATCTTCAATTTGAAGGTGTTTATTTTACTGTTGGAAATTGGTGCAAACATATATTAATTTTCATCCAGTACCATCTAGTAATATGTTTAACAATGAAATAAAATGCCAAGAGTATGATTTTGCAAATTCTAGATAAAGGGTGACTACTTTTAAAGATGCTTTTAGTCACAACATAATTCCCACTGTTACAATTGTGTTGTTTTATGGTATTGATTAGTTACTATTCTTAAAACAACAGTGAGTAAGTGTTTCCAAACTTTTGACTGGTACTGTACACCTTTGTAAAAACAGTAACTTTTTAGTAAAAGAAATATTCAGCGTATCTGTCTTTACTATACTTACACAATTGAAGTGTATTATGTAAAAGCACTGTAGTGATATTCTAAACCCTTTCTCAAATATCAGCCGAGTCCCTGAGCTTTAACAGTTGTTATGTTGCTAGAAAAGAACATAATGATGTCACTTTGAGGCAGGACAACAAGACTACTATTTAGAGCTCTGAGAAAGCAAGTGGAAAGGACAGTTTTTATGCAGCTGTTGGATAGACTCTACGAATCTAAGTTTGCCTTGAACATGCCTCCCCTCCGAGTTCACATTTTAGCCCTCAATAGCCTTTTATTTCTGTTTCTTGACATGGCTGTCACAACACTGTCACACATTATCCATTAACAGCCTAACTGGAAGACAAGGAGGTCACCTAAGGTCTCGGAAGGACACAATGACTGAACCTCAATTGAATGTTCTCCGCTCTTGTTTTGTGTACTGGAGTGAAACTAGTTTAGATTTGGACTTTAATTCCCTCGACCCTGCCAACAGTAATTACTCAAGAGGTGAAATATCTTTTTTTACCCGTAGGAAAGAAAAGTGAGATTGTTTGTCTGAGACAGCAGTGAGAGCAAATGGAGATTGGTGGAGTCAGAAATGGACAGTAGTAATCTCATATGTGGGTCTTCATGGGTTTCAACAGTGTCTTATAAAAGTGTTTCAATGTTATGATTCTTAAGAGAAATTATCTGAGCAATGCTCTCTGCTTGAGTCATTTGTCACATTTGTTTCTTTTTTATTTCCAATAAGAAATTTAATGAGAAACATTTCAGACGTTAATACAGAATGTCACCGTCAATTCAAAATTCACTGCTGTTTTAGTTTTGCCTGCTTCATCAGTTTTGTATCATTTAATATAATGTGCTTGTGATTTAGGGATACGTTAATGTTCTAGATAAAGTTTGAAATTAATATTAATCAAGTTTTGAGCAGTGAACTTCCAAGTCAATATTCAGAGCTGGTTCCTGTTTTTTGTATCCGCCTGTTGTGTACTCAGGATTATGTTTGTGTTGCATTGCTTTACATTTAATCTTTAAGAGTTTCAATGATGTGAGAACAATAATTAATCAATTCCACAGCCAGACGTGGCTTCTTTTTCATTTTGCCAGAATTGTTATCTTTTATCTGATTTCCTCCCGATGATGTATGGCAATCCAATACACACATTTGCTTTTTGCATACTGTATATTTTTCAAATGCCACTTAGTTCTGCTTCAGGAGTTTGTTATAGTGTCAATATAGGAAGTCAAATTTGCTGATAAACATACTCCCACAGACCTTTATACCAAACTCATTTAGCCTGCAGGAACTGTTATGTTTTTTCTTTCACAAGGTGAAAAGCTTCGCTTCGTTTCAAAGCCTCTTAGACTGTAAATATAGGCCCAATACTCTAGCTCCTGTTGTGGAACATGTAATGATGAACAGTTGATTTGAACTTTCCCAGGTACCTTAGGTGAGATTAATAGCGTCCTACTGGTCTGTCTCGACTTTTGTTCTCGCACACTGGCGAGATGTGTAAAGGCATCTGAACTTCCTGTGCACTGCTGTTAATTATTGTGACTACAGTCTGAAAGGACTTTCTGTATGTGCAGTCGCGTCTGCGTACAGGAAGCTCGGTGTGGAGGGTATTATGTAACCATTATGCAGCCATACTGGGTTATATTTGCTGAAATATTTCCTTGAAATATCATACTGTGTATGAAACCCATTCTTTTTAGCTTAGTTGTTGGTCCTTGCTCATGCAGTGTTTCTGGTTGCAGACTTTCACTTTTTATTGTAGATCACAGTTTTTGTTGAAATGTGACTTATTAACCTACTGATCTGTTTAAACACAAAAATAAGAATTGCATTTTTAATGCACTTTTTCATTTTGTATAGCTTTCTTTACTTTTAAAAGTGTTTCCTTTCCTTTAACATTAAGTTGTGACGGTGTGGTGTAAGTGCTGTAAGACTGTGATAAATGCTGTAGAAGTCAGTTTAATCAGTTTGGATGCAATCGAAGTCATCTGACCTCTGTCAGGACCATGCACTGTGTAAAAACACTCGCTGTTCAGTGTGATGTTCTCAGCCAGAACCTTCTCATAAAGCTCTAGAGGGACGCTTCAGAAACGCATCATGCCTGCCAACTATACAGTCCATCAACCAGGCAGTGACATGACACTAGTTTCAGGGGATTCACAGCTTTCTCTCGCCGTCACGTTTGCTGAGTGTCCGTGATCACGGAACGGAGAAAAGAATGTTGATTTCACTTCTGGGTGGTTGAAGAGGCAGTCGCTGCTTTGGTGTTTTCTTTAACACCGGTCTGTTTTCAGAGGAGTCAGCAGTTGGGGGCAGTCGATCTACCGTCAGCAGTTTTCAAGGTCAAGATCTGGAGAGTTATTCTGGTCTGTTTGTGTGACAGGGTTCAAAGACCTCGGTTGACTGCCGTTTTTATATACTTTGCTGTTTGAAGAGCTTTGTCAGTTATGGGTTGCGTTTGTTATGCGTTGGATTTTACAGTATCTGCTGTTTTTTAACGCTTAAGTGTGTCGTTTCTGTGATCCTAGTGCTTTTCAAGCAGATTTCATTAACACTTCCCTTGTCTCTCATTGGTTGGTTAAACAGATAGCCACGCCTCACTTTTTCTAAGGAATGTACTTGTGATTGGCTGGTATTCTAGAGAAGGTATTCTAATGCATGTATTCTAAAAATACATACACCACCTTTAAAATGTTAACAATAATAATAATAATAATAATAATAATAATAATAATAATAATAGTTAATAACAGAACTATTATTATTATTATTATTATTATTTATTTATTTTATTGATAATTATAATAACTTAATCAACATCACAAGCAATAATTATTTACTTAACATTTTTCCTAAAAAATAATAATTAGCAAAATGACTACATAATTTTCATTATAATAGTTAAAGTATGGTATGACAAGAACATGAGGATGACCATAGGTCATAGATGAGAGACCATAGGTCAGTCAGGACAAAATTTAAATATGCATTTCCTGTATCAGCACTATGGCTCAATGTCTCTAGAGCATATGTGCTAAAAGTCCCAGCATGTATTATTATAGGACAAATTCCAATATCGACAACACCGTGCACAAAACGTAATCTCTGATTTCTGACAATTTCTCTTAATGACGCTCAACACAAACTGCCATCCAATTACATGGAACAGCAAAGGCTATTAAACACCCTCAATATGATTGAGTCCGGTCGCCATCTCACACATAGTAACAGCTTAGGAGGCTTTACCTCGAGCATTGGTAGCAGCAATAAGCCAACAGGTCAACTGAACTACAGGTTTTATCATCGCCCTCCCGGTGCGCAGACTGACAGTGACGTGTTTCGGCGAATGCTAATCAGCAGAATATTCCTCAGCCGTGCCGTGTGACTCAGCTGGCCGTGTGACCTCGGCAGTTTCTCGCAGGCTGTAGTTAGCAACTGCCGGTTGATTAATTGCAAGATTCTCCATCCACTCAGGGGCGTCTCATCGTTTTCTGCGAGCAAAGAAAAAACGCTAACGTGAATAAATAGTTTTCGGCTAGTTAGTCTAATTATTCCATGAAACCTCAGAGGTTTCAGGGTTGTGTATTAAGGAGAGACACTCGGAACTTATTAAAAATTTAAGCTTACTTATCTTAACAGGAGTGACTTGAGCAGGGTGCTTAATTTCCAGGCCTTAATGAGGAAATGATTCGTCTCTTGTCACTTAAAGTGTCTGTCAGGCTTCCTAATGGCCTTGTTTTCCGGAGGGCTTGAAGAGGGCTCAAATTAAACGATGGCACCATCATGGTTCTTTAGCCCTTAATGAAATTGCGATGGCTGGTTTGCTTTGCATACACGGTTTGCTCTCCTAGGCGTTCAGACAAAGAAAATGTACATTTATGCATTTTAGATGGCATTTTTATTTAAGTTGGTTTCTGTGCATTTGTCAGTATGGTCTTTCTCTGGGAAATAAACCCATGACCTTGACATTGCTATACTGTAGCACCATGCTGTAATAGTTGACTTCTTTGCATTAGTGGTGTGATTAAGTGTCATTCACACTAATTTATTAGGATACATTATTTTTCATTATAAAGCGGTTAGTTCCTTGATTCTGATGTTTTACGTTAAGCACAGCTATGACCACTTCACCTAGCGATTTTGTATATAACTGCACAGCATCCATAGCGAAATAAACACACATCACAGTCGGTCAGGGAGTTTTACAGTGGAAGGAAGACTTTGTATTTTTATTTAAAAAGTTGCATTAATATTTTATATTTGTATTTGTGTATTTGTATTTTTTATATTGGCTTTAATATTTGTGTTGTGTGGTAAGTGTTTTATAAAAGCAATTAGATAATCAAGGGTCTAAGGGTCTAACAACCCCCTTCAGCCGTAACTTTCACAACAAAGCACAGCCTCTTTGTATCTTATTATCTCGTTCTAGGTGTTTGACTGAATTGTGTGTAACTTATGCATAATTTAAAAGTCAAAATCTGTATTTTTTGTTAGTATTGGTCAAAAAATCTGTGCTTGCCTAGTACAAATTCTAAGAGTTCATGTCATTGTCAAGTTATTTAAGACCCTGGAGTGCATTTTATGCATGACAGCATCATGTTTAGTCCTCTCAAGGCTCCTTCTAAAAACTACTAACCCTCCTGTGGGACATGTCAAGAGTTTTTATGGCTAATAAATCTACATTTTGGTCTCATCTTCAGTGCATGGAAAGAACGTGAAGGGTTCCCCTCCAGTAAACAGCCTTCAAAAACATCAGCTCAGTCCTACATCCTGATTGGTCAATGTTATTATTAGTCTGGAACTCCTAATATGCCAAGTCTGCAATGAAATATAGCTGGCAAACTTTGAAGGATATTAAATTGTATTGAAATTTTTATTTGCGGCCTGGAGTTCCCCCCACTGCTGCTTCAGATGACGAACCTCAACATCTGGAAGCTTTTATAAATCTATTTTTTACCTCTTGCTTTATTTTTCTATTGTTATTTCAAATGTTACAAAACTATGCAAGTGTAAAAGAGTTGATTGCATTCTTGTGGAGCCGGTTGCATGTGCAGAATCAAGCGCTGTCTGTTTTTTGGCATCGTTTCCAGCGTCTCCGATGATATCGTAGAATCAGTAGTCTGTGTTTCGATTTTACTGGCTTCTGCTCAGCCGGCCCATCGGTGGATCAGAGTTGAAAACATCTGTGAGTCATTGAGACAAAGACGTGCGAACCCTTTAAGTCATTCAGACACCATGCACACCCTAGCTTCTGCTTTACTGCAGTGAAATGAATTAAATATAGTTCAGCCCAGGCTGATGCTAATGACCCTTATAGTTTTTCAAAGGCTCCCACCTAAAAATTACACTGTTTTTTCATTTTTTTTAAACTTAATTGTAACCAGAGTTTGTTGAGAAGTGCTGTTTAAGGCAATAGCAAAGACAGCCCTGACATTTGAGGTTGGAGAAAAGAATGGCCAGCAAAGGAAAGATAATGGAGGAAGTCTGTGGAATCATCCGCTTTGGGTTGCATGGAGCAGTTTGACTTATAACTTTCTTGCGAAATGAAATGCATAGTAAATATGAACATTTTCCTTTAGTAGTTCACCCAAAATGAACGTTTAAACATTATTTACTCTTTTTTTTGTGGAGCCCAAAAGATGATGCTGAAAATCTTGATACTATATTGCTTTTTAAAACACAGACAGTGATCGTGACATAAAAACACTATAAATGCTCTGTTTTCCCAGAAACCATATAAAATAGCTTTTAAAAACTCTTTTTTAAGTTTTGGAGCCTGCGATGTGATACTTGCATGGTTAAAATGGACATTTAAAACAACTGAATGTTCATTTTTGGCAGAACTGTCAATTTAAGGAAATGTGTGAAGTCAATGTGGCTTATATGTGGTTTTAATATAGAGAATGTGCAAGCTTCAGAATATCTTCAGCCACATCACATATAAAAATCTGTTTTTTAATAAGTCAGTAGGCAGCGAGAAATCACACTAGGTTTTGAAATGGCACTGTGTCACCAGAGGACAATAAACAAGAAAAAACATTTCTCAGTGTTTCAGAGTCATCTAAGTGTCAAGAGACGATTTTCTTGCACCTTCACAGAGGGTCATTTGAGCAGTTTAAAAACTCGCGCTTTACCTCAGAATTCCATTTATGTACTTTTAAAGTGTTTCCTGAAACTGTCACAGCGGTCTACGATTTCTATTTTACCAAATAGCTCTGCTAAAACAGGCACAGATAGCCTGAAACTGGCTTCACAGTGGGGTAATTCTGATCCACTAAGCTTTGCCACAGTAAATACTGTCCATCTTTAGACTCATTTCCTTTTCTCACAAGCCACCGCTCTCTCTTTTAGGCAGATTGAGGCTAAATTTGACAGAAGCGAGGATGTTATCACATAAGAGCCCTGAACTCCGTTGTATAATACATGACAGCTGATTGGTGGCAGTCTCAACCACCCTGTGAGATTTGTGAGACGCAGAATAGCCCGGCTTTTTTAATATGACACGACAGAATCAGCAACTTTCATCACGCGGTTTCACGTGTTGACAAAAGCCGGTATGAGCGTGGGGCATTATGCGAGTTCATTTCATTTCTTTGTAATCCTGTATTCTTCCTCTGTTGACTTTAATTCCATCAAGTTCTTCAACTAAATAAACTTTAGACGAGTAGTGAACATGGTCGCTTTCATCCTTTAAAAATTAACATTGTTTCTTTTCGTTCCCTTCAGAAATATTCAGCAAATTTGAAACTGCTGTTGTTTGAGTTCTCAAGGAGTCTTATGGTGTTTTTCATAAAATGTAAGTGAATAATGTAATTGTCACTTTAATAACATTATGGCAGTGGAAAGAATTTAAAACAAATGTTGTAAAATTAATTGTATTTCAGTTGTATTTTGTAAAATTGTATTTTAGTGTTCATTAGGTCATTGGCAGTCTGTTAAGTGAACTGTTTTGGTAAGTGACTTGAAGAATGAAATTCATTGGCACAATTCTTTAAAGAGAGATAAATGATTGGGATGGAATTTGTGTGATGCTTTTTGATGGTACAGTAACAAAAAGATTACAATTAAAAGTTTACGCTTTACAAATAAGCAGAAAATCTCTATAGTTGGCTCCCCATAAATTCCTTTTTTTGAAGTTTGTCTTCAAACATATTATGCTTGTCAGTGTCAGAGTTTGGTCAGCATTTATTTTTCCTGTCCTCAGGCATTTTAAAGTTAATAAGTGCTTGAATTTGAGGGAAACTTTTTTCCTTATTGCATTCATGAACCTTTTTTATTTTGGCACGCTGAGTTTATTAATAATTAAGATGCCCCAGCGCTGACATGGCACACTTCTATCAAAAGCGCTCTGGACTGATATCAGACGAACACCGCTGATAACTCACCGTCCCTTCCTCTCTATATTCACAGAGCTGATTATTAATAGTGATAACTAATTAGATAGGCTTTCTCCTATCTAATTCCTCTGAAATCATTTTTGTTGCTTCTTGTGTGGTGTCAGACCTTCAAATAAGGGTTATTTTGTTCTTTATTGTTCTTGATTCTTGAGACTTTTTAGTAGCACTAACAGTAGACTGAATGAAAACACAGAGGTTTCATTCAATGGAAAAGATTTTGTTTCTTCAGTAAAGAGCCAGTAGTGTTTAGTGTTGTATAATTATAGATAGTTGAGTTTCAATATAAAAGGAAATGACAGTTTTGAACCCAGTGATACAGTGAATGTGAGTCTTTTTTAATTGTATACTAATTAATTGTCAACCAAAATTGCCTAATCTTGGCAGCACTAGCAGCAACAGCCAAACAATAAAAGAGAGCAATGCTCAATGAATTATTCTCAATGCTTAATTCTCTAATGCATTCTTAATGGGGCTGTCACGACATCATATTTTCCCTACAAAGTTATCATGGGCAAAAGAAATCACAAGACCTCAAATTCATCTTATGTATTTGTTTCGCATTTCTTCTGTGCACACCAAGTACAATAACTTTAAAGATAACTAAACTAATATCTGACATCAAGACAATAATGTTGCATGTATTTTAAGCTAGGTATCATTGGGATCATTTTATGCATTTTAAATGATATCATCCGCCTACATCATTATCTTTATAGTTATGATGCTTTTTACTTTAATGTTTTTTATAACTTTATCTTATGGTTATCGTCCTTGGTGTGAACAGGTTCTAACTCTCGTACACTTTCCAGTCATCTTTAGATTAAATTGATGGCCAAACAGCTATTGGCTTTGGTTTCTCTGCACATGGCTCATTTAATCAGATTGAGAGCAGTTTTATAAATTGCATTAAGCAGCGTGTGTCTGTACCTGTTGTGCATGTCTGGTTACTGGCGTTTAACAGCAGCGTGTGGTATAACAGAGAGAAAGTTTGGCCAGCAGGTTTAGATCGCTTTTGTTGACAGCATAAACAGTGTTTTATTCTAGATTTACAGGGTGTTCGTCTGTGGCGCTCTAATAAGGTAGTACTTCTGTACCTTTCATTGTTTGCTGTTTCAATAAACCTCCTGGTACTGCATGATAGGAGCTTTGTGGCATTACTCTGGCACAGCAGCGATTTCCTTTATTCCTTTTACGTTGACTAAAATAACATTTAGTTAGTATTTTACAGTGCGGTTGTCAGGCTTTGAGTCCTATTTGCGTCAACGACTTTATTGTTAATGCACACCTGTGAATTAATCCCTCCTCCATGCTCTCCAAGTTCTTTTGCCAAAACTGCATATTTTCTTCGCAGACAAATATGCACCCAGGCGTCCACGTTGATTCATGTATCCAGCAGGATATTAGTGTGTAGTCACAGTTTCAGCAGTGGTGGAGAAGTGTTCGTCTTGATGTATCACACACCAGTTTGGACTCAACATATGGTGGCCTATTTTAAGAAAAGATGGTTTAGCAGTCAACGTGGATGGATACTTGCGGTCCAGTTCTCGGCTCTGCAGCTGTCAGAATTATCAGAGCGAATCGCTTCGTGTCTGATGACGGACGACACTGCGGCACGCTCGGGAAGAGTAGGTCAGAGCCCGGTGGAGCATCTCCATCTGCCCTGTGAGATCGTGTACCGGAGTATGCAGAGAAAGCTGGGGTTAGATCTGCTCGAGGAGAGCTTTCATCCTGATCCAGTGTCCTTATCTCCCTCTTCTTTCAATGGAGGGTTTTTCTGAGCCTTTACAGGGCCACGCTCCTGAATTACAATTGAAATCTTTTAGAGGACCGGCTTTCTGAAAAGACTCTTTATCTCTATACTCCAGCATGGTTTAAAATGAACAAAGATATGAATAACTAAAGAGGAAAGCGCTTTTTTATTTCTCTCATCTTCTTTATTGGATGGATTGTCTATTGTTTGCGCACAGGGGTTTAGCGGTTTGCATGGCCTTGTTAACTCCAGCTGGATGGTGCTGCAACTTACACGGTTTGATTCAAAAGAGCGTCTTTCTCTGTTTATTGCCATAAGCTGTGTATTTGTGAAAAATGTTGTTTGCGTGCAATTTATATGCGATTAGATGAATAGATGTTTTAACTGACCAGGATGCCATCAGCCAATCAGCTTCCTTCAAGTGATTAGTCACATGATAAAACCAGAGTGATTGGCTAAAAGCGTTTGAGGTTCATACAAAGATAGTATAAAGAATATATATTCCTGATCTTCAATTGAACTGCATCCAGTCCTCTGAATAACACGGACCTGTTCACCCTTTACGTTCATTAGGACCTGCTGTTCTGAAAGTGTCTCTTGATGGTCTAGTTGTGCTTTCCTTCTCGGCCCCGTTCTTCTGCATGGTTTCCCTCTCGCTCCTCCATTCATGTTAACTTCATCAGATGAATGAAAAGGGTTTTGTGGCGCTGTCGACTGGAATGCTTTGTGATGGGTGATGGGCGATGGGCTTCTGGATTCTTGTGCCTCTTTTTGTTCACTGTTCTTCACTGTTTCACTTGGCCTGAAATTCTTATGTCGTTTAACTCATTAAATTGTTTGCACATTTTTATTTTACAGCCAAATTAACTGCTTTGATGAAATTGTTTGGAAACCCAGTTTATATAACAATACTTGTTAATGTCTGC
The DNA here is from genome assembly GCA_019155185.1 of Beaufortia kweichowensis. NCBI lineage: Eukaryota > Metazoa > Chordata > Actinopteri > Cypriniformes > Gastromyzontidae > Beaufortia > Beaufortia kweichowensis. Next base: position 8,260,142 of record CM032812.1, on the reverse strand, counting down.
TAATGTTATTGCTGTACTTCTTAAACTTTTAGTTAGGGTTTTGGACAAACCAGAAGTAAATAGCTTATGATCTTGCAGAATGATATGTAAGAGGACCACCAAAAACAATGAACAACTAATTAACAACCATATAGAAACCTCCCAAAGCCTGCATATGCAGTAGTGAGTTTTGCATGGGCAAGCATTAAAATCTAGTTTGTTTTACATGGTGTTTAATCAGAGATTTACAGTATGGTCTCAAAAAAAGAGAATCTTGCCTATTTTGGTGCTCATGTTTCTGGTGATCATGTGACCTCAGGGCTAAAATAATGAGATGCTGAGATAGTGCTAATCTTTTAAGACAACACGAAATTAATTACTGACAGGCGAACAGCTGGGTACAATTTCTGCTGAGGTTTTCTGTAATCCGTAACAACAAAACCTTAACCGTACCCTTCAAACTTTTGTAATAGACATACGTTATAATTTTCATATGTCATGGTTGATCCAGACGCTGTTTTTATCAGGTTGGCGATAAATGCGATTATGTGATTACTTTGCTTGAAAGCCACTGTTTTCACTTCTGAGTGATTTATTGCCATGGATTATACATGAAAGATATCTGCTTAGGGTGCCTCTGAGAACAAGATCAAGAAGACTGTTTAATTTCCTGTAGGATGGGGTTATGTACGACTTGAGTCATTTATGGTTACGTGTGAGGATTAGGGAACATAGCATGCTGTTTTCACTCTGTAACCTTTCATGTAAAAGGGCATATCGAATAATGTTTTCTCTTTTTCTTTTTCCGGCATGGTCTCCCCCTGTGAACACCTTCTCTGTGGATTGCCCTTTTAAGGTAAGACATTTTAAAGATGCTGTTAGTCTTTAAATGTGTGGGTGAATTTCACAAACACGTGTCCAGGACACATTCACTGCAAAATGTATTTTTGTAAAATCTGTTATTCTCATTGATAAGCTTAAAATTTTGTTTTGTTTTACAGTGAAAAAACTATGGATAATATATATTTTCTAAATACATCATAGAGAACATGTTCACTTTTTAAATTGGGCAAAAAATGTGCTTGTCATAACAATAACATCCCAATGCAAAAAAGAAAGATCTTTAAATAAGCGTCATTTTCTGTTTTTCATGGTGTTGTGAGGTTCACCCACTTGCTACTCTTTTTGAATGCATGCAGGTCACGGATTGTTGCGTTTTTTATTGGTACTAAACATCACAATGAGCCAGAGAGACATAATCCCACACAGTCAGACAAACAGGGACAGACAGATTCGAGAAGCGTTAAGTTTACGAGCTTTGAGTTTGGCTTTCCATCGTAATGCTGTGGATCTGGTTGTGATTAAGCAGCTCACCGAGTCTTTTTGGACGCTGTCCATTAGCTGTCTGTCTTTCTAAACACAAGCGTCTGCAGGCCGCACGGCCAGAGGTTTGCTCGCAGAGAGGGAGCGGAGGCTCGGCATACCGTTTGGGGTCAAGGTCAGGCTTAGAAAACAGTGGCAGCTACCGGTCATCCCCCTGATATGTCACATTAGGCAGCAGCTCATGCATTAGACTGATGCATCAGACCTAATGAGAAAAAACATGACCTTTTGTACCTCTCTTGTACTATGGAGGCTGTAAAGAAGAGTTGTTGGGTTTTTTTTAGTGCTGTAGTATACCCTTAAAAGCATTTATTTTTCGGGTATGATTTCAAACACATTAGGTCTATCTGAAAACTAGCTGCAAAAATAGATAGGAAGTGAATACTGTAATCCCGGTCAGCTTGTTTGTGTCAGCAATAATAGGAGAATGTTAAAGGAACAGTTAACGTAAAAATAAAACTGTGGAAAAGTCTTAAACATGTTAGTGTGGTTTAAAACATGTGGTTTTAAGCCTGATATCGTGTGTCGGTAAGAAATATAATTTTACATCTCCAAACATTCCTTTTTCCATTATTACTAATAATCCAGTGAGATTCTGACGACAGCCGGTATGCTCCACGCAGAGATCTATATTACCATCATCGTGTCTATTATTACATGAAGAAAGAGAAAAAACTGAGACAAAACTAAATCCAAAAGAACTGTGGCAATATCTACATGCCTATAAAACCCGGCTGCTGTGTATACCAAAATGTCACTGAATTATTACAAATAATGGCAAAAGGAATGTTTGGAAATGTAAGCTGATATTTCCTACTGCCAAAAGTTGTCTAAAAACCATATTTTTGCAGTGAAAAAACGTGACTTTTGCACAGTCCTGTATATAAACTTTCTCTTTTATGGAACACGTATTCATATCTATGCTGCACATTTCCATCCAATGAAAGTAAATGGTGACCAGAGTTTCTGGTCCCTATCCACTTTAATTATCCTTTGTGTTCCACAAAAGAAGAAAAATGTAATGCACATTTAAAACAACCTTCGAGTAAACCGTCTTATACCCTAGATGGAAGGAACAAATAAAACCTCATTTTATTCTTTTGCTGGTAATTAACACTCTCCAATGATGGAGGCATAATGCAAAAGCACCAGCGAGATTTGTGTGGTTTGTGCTATGATGAGAGAAGGGGTTTTGAGGAGTGCTGCAGCTCTCAGATACACAACCTCATTTCCGCATTTCTCTTTTAGTTAATTATCTCTCCCAGACTCCGCTCAATAGCAGCCTAGTCTCGATGAGACAGTAATGTAAAGATTGGAGCGCAGCATTATATATACTGGACTTGGTCCAGATCTGTAGTGGTGCTTGTGTTTAAGTGTGTTCTTTACCGCAGGTTAAAGCATCGGGTTGGAATAGCTCTCAGTGTTGGGGCCATCTAAAACTGGCATCAGGAATTACCAACTGCACTAATGGCACCGAGCCAGTCGAGCGGGAATGTGTCATCAAAACATGCCTGTCTGCGTGCCATGCGATCTGACGCTGACTGGGATGCATGTCGCATTTCATTTTTAAGCCGCTTGTCATCAGCTGCCACTGTCAGTTGGCCCCGGATTGCTGTAAATCTTGGTGGCCCTTTGTGAACCTTAAGGGTGGGGGCCCGACCATAATGATGATGTCATGGACGAGTGTTTGTTGACTATTGTTGTATAGATATACTGTCTGCCTCCAAGAGTTTTGCTCTTAAATACACCTTTAACAATAAAATATTCGATAGGATGCCATAGAAGAACCATTTTAGTTTTCTAGAGAAGAAGGCTTTTAAAAGCACAATTTCTTTTTCCACTACAAAGAACCAGAAAAGACTTAGATGTCTTTATGGAATGGTTTTTCTATGGCATCATGAAGCACCGCATAGTGTACACTGCATAGAAATTGCATTAAAACAAAAGATACACAGAGCAAAAATACTCTAGATGTACTCTAGATGTAATAAAATAGTCTCCTAATGGTATAATGGGGATCCTGCATACTGATCGCTTGGTTTGCGGAGGTGTCCAGTGCCAGTGGTTGGCTGTTATGCCGTTTACATGTGATACAGGAGAACAAGCAATGTTTAATAGACAGTAGTAGATGTTTTTTGCGATGCACGTCATTGGAAAACATATCAGTATTCATTCACATGAACCCCAGAAGTACCTGAGTGGCCCAAGCAAAAGCTCTCTAAGCCGCCCGAATGTATTTAATGATACCTGATAACTGGCAAATAACGGCCGCTAGCTGTTATTATTCTAGGCAAAAACGAGGCAAATGTAAAGTAAGGCTACATTGGAAATGCAATAGCATTTCTTATCTTATTCTGCACCTTAGAGCATTAGGTTCGCTGAAATGAAAGTCATTCGGTACAAACTACAAAAAAATCACTGGCATTTGAATTTTGTGTTTGTAGGACCAAACACAAGCAGATACGTCTGCCGTGCAACATATTGATCTCACATTTCCAAAAAGCTCGCACACTTTTTCCCTGTGGCAGATGCCTGTGGGTGTCTGGCAGCCATGTTATCAAGTGCTTTCAATAGCGCGAGCTCTCTAATTGCTATAGACGTTTTAATTTGGCTTGTGGCAGAACGTGAAGGCTATGACTTGGACGTTGGAGTTGTCAATGTCTTGCGGTCTCTGCCAGTGATGCACTTACGAAATGAACACTTTTGCACTGTAAAATATCAAATGCAAGTGAAGTCTACAAGTCTGTGAGAGTTGGATAAATAAAGGCTGATTTAGGATCATTTCAACCAAAAGTGACTTTTTGAAAGACTGTGAATCAGCCAGTGTGTGGCCTGTTTACAGTTTACTTGATCAAAATGCTATTTTGGGGTTTTTATAGATAAATTTAATATCAGCAGGGTTATAGGTGATCCACTGGGAAAAGAGAAATGAGATTAAGGTAACACTATGCACATAAATATATTTTGGGATTTTTGCTGCAGGAGAAGTTTAATATTTGGGCAATTCCATGCACAAACATGAAAAAGTTTTTACCACACTGATAGCTCAGATGTCAGTATTTGCTGGTTTGAGGTCTCTCTCTCAAGTTTTTAAAGCATTTTTCATAGTCAGGTAAAGTGCTGTTTTCAGAATTGTCAAATCCATAACAGCAGTCTATCTCTCATGGTACTATTGCTTCTGGTTTTGGTTTGTCATTTTAATTCACAGCAATTTGAATTATGTTGCCTCTGAAAAACTTGTCATTTGTCACATCCATAAGGCATGTGTATTTCCATAACTTCTGCATAGACTGATATTTTGATGTCTGGACTATCAACATGGCTTTATTGACACTAAATACGTTTTCTGAGAATTTACATGCTGCAGGAAAAGTTTGTGAATGTTGCAAAGCAGTTTTTTATCATTGTGTAATACCTTTTGTATTAGTACCGTGACATTTAGTTGAGCAGTAGACACACAAAAGCAAAAATGCTTCATGTACAGTAATAATTCAAGGCTGATCTTTAGCCAAAGAATACATAATTGTGTACATTGGCAGTTGACCAGGGTGTATTTATATCCTCTTGGATAAGTTTCCTTTGCTGTTCTATTTATATATATATGTGTATATATATATAAAATGCATTCATTTGCTGAACTAATGGGATTACACAGTTTAGCCTGTTGTCACTTACCCACTCTCTCCCCTACAGTTTAGAAAGCCTTGCACCCACGCACCCACTTCTGCCGATGTTTCTGCCCCTCCCCACATTTTCCAGGCTTAGAAATAAGACCTTCTGAGCTCTTGTTGCCTGCCATACGCTCATCTCTACTGATGACTACTATTTCATGCCGTCCACTGTGAAACTACCAAATTGTCCCGCTGAATACAAATAGAGAAATTTCTGAGAGAGCTACAAATAGTCGAGTCGAGTGTCAAAGCTGCCCGGTTCTCTAATTCAGCGGTGTCAAGAGGTTCATAGTGTGTTGTATAGAACGTCAGCGAGTGAAGCGTGAGAATATTTAATGGTTCTGTCTGCACATAGAAAGATCCACAGCACTGACAGGCGGCTATTTTTACAGGCTGTCCTCCAATTGGCCGCTGGGGGCTGGATATCTGGTGGATGTGCCATATGTTGAGCAGCGTTTGAAAGCAGGGCGACCTCTTTATAGCCAGTTGAGCTAATGACTCTTCTCCCTTAAGGGTGACGCTTGCAGACATTTATTGCGCCCTTTTTGCCGCCCGTTCGTGCCCTGCCCTAGCTCAACTGCAATTGACAGCCCTAAGATGGAGGACAAACATGTAAAGATCCTGCGGTGTCTACAAAACACAGTTTCATTTGCATGAGGAGAGCTTTAAATCAAAGGCTGCCACGCTCATGTTCCCAAATAAACCAAAGAGTCTTTCCCCCGAAATTACACAACAGGCCACAATTACAACCCTGAGTTTTAAAAAGAACGACGGGGCGGAGTACTCGCTAAGGGAATAGGGACAGTAAAATCTGTTTGAGTCGTGGATCTCACTAGCGTTGCTTTGGCTTTCATCTCATTGCCATTTATAGATCATGTCATTACCAGGGCAGTTGTGCTTACAGAAAAACAGCTTAAAGAAAACGCAAATACAATTAATATACAGCACAATGCGCATTATTTTTTGTTGCAATTTGCCTGGCAAGATTAAAAATCTTCCCACACCTTTATCATTGGTGTCTCAGAAATGAAATAATAATGATAAAGATGTGGTTTATCGCATCATTTGATGTTGTGGCATCAATTTTCTGTTGTGGAATAGTACAGAATGTGATTAAGCGGTGGTTGGGGGAGAGATGAAACTTAATTGTTTTACACATGGGGACTATTAATATCTCTAAGTGTTTTAATACTCTTGCTGTTGAAAGTCATGCACCATTGCTAAGATGATACACCATGCATGGATTGTCCGCAGTGTTCTAGATTCTAGAACGTTTGCCATTTATATCCTGAAACAAAACTGAATTGTGTTTCTTTCTCTAAGTAGATTACGACTGTGGTTCAGCCTATTCCCAGCATGTCTAGGGCTATAAGTTTAAGCCTGTAGCAAAACCTGTTCAACCAGCCTTTATATTGTTGCAGCACGTTAAATGATCTTTTCTAAACTCCCCACACTTCTAGTTTTGTTTAATATATTCTTATTATTTTTAGGGTATTGTTTTCCAATGTGGCACATGCTTGACTCCTTACAGAATACTTTCACCAGTGCTAGTATTTTAGCACAATGGTATGCACATATTTAATGCATTTTTAAGTAGAGGCCAGCTCGATAGAGGTGGAGAGAGTGCTTTGGAACATACGTGAGTGCGGTTTGGTTTAATTGCATCAAGCTTTTATCGGACTAATAGAACGCAGCTGCCTGCGGGCTCGACAGACAGAAAACTGTCGGACATTAACTGCTTGGTTGCCTGACATGGAAAGCTCAGTCTGCTGCGGGCTAGGTTATTCAGCACGGCGGTTTGTCATTGCTGTGAAAAAGACTAGAAGAGCATCTATAGAAAGCTGGAAACCTTTGGTGCTTTATATGGAACTGAGTTAAAAATACAAGTATAACATTGAAGTAGGCACTAGGGTATTCCTAACAGAACTAGTTTAAGTTCATGATGAAATCTAAAGTGTACAAACATCCACATTTCAGCATCAGTAGAGCATTTGGGGGCGGGGCTAGTGTTTGTTGACCAATGGCTGACTGGTTTAGGGAAAAGTGTTCAGGAAACCTGTTTAAAAACAAAACAATAGTTTTACTTTCTCATCAAATACTTCCATGATCGGATGATTTAACCTATACTATCCATATTATTAGTACAGATTTATATTCTAACCATAAATCAACACTTGCAGTATGAAATAAAACAACTGAGAACTCCATTGCATCATGTGCTATGGAAAAAGCAACCTCTTAGCAGTAACGTTTTCTGCCGGGCTGGAAACATCATCCTAGATTAGCACTTTCAGTAATGGCTTTAGACGCATCCATCCCATCAATCAAAACGCAGGCTGTCAATAAATGGCTGGATGCATCTGTCAACACTCAAATGAAGCTACATACATGGTTATGACTGAAAAAGAAATTAAGAGAATGAGGTAGATAGCCACTGAAGGTCCTGTGGGGCTTCAGCCATATGGCCCAGACTGGGTAATGGTAGAGATCAATGTGTTGAAGGAGAGTCTGTCCTGCCATTTTGCACAGTGCTGAAAGGAAGTGGGAGAGCCGGCCTCATCCATCACACCTCTCCCCTCCACATCTAATCAGATCCCCCCATCCCGGTCCTGCTGAAACTCAATTACACTTCTGACAGAAGCTTTTACGGCCTCTCTGACATGATGCTGCTTTGCTCTTTGTCTGCTTCTGGAACACTATCCTTTACCATAATGTGTATTTATGCGTTTATTGTCGATACTTTGATCCATTAGGACATTGGTCTCTACCTTCACCCCTCTCCTTATAGGATCTTCTTGTAAATGGATTAGTTGTTAGCATCTGACAGATTCAGTGAGAAACTAAGATAATGTTACACTGTGTCCTAACTAGATGTGACGTGTTGTAATATTGTTGCTTAGAGGTTGCTCTCAGAACTTAGGAGTTCTCAGTTGTGTTTTATTTTGTAAGCGTTGTCCAAGATTTGGCCTAAATTGCTCAGGAGGAATAAAAATAGATTTAATAGTGGTTGTGAAATACATTAAAAATATGAAGCTGTAAAATTATTGTTTTTTTATTGATTATTAATATTGATTATAGATGTTGCAAGCCTAGAACATCGTTCCAGCTTGTTAAACAATCTTCTCTAAACTATATACACTCTTAGTTTTATAATGTTTGTTGCTTTTTACCTTTAAGTTTTTCTGACATGGACAGTACATGAAACATTACATATGTTCTGATTGGCTGATTTTGGTCATGTGTTTGAAACCGTAATTTTTATGCATAAACAGACATCAGTGTTTTTCCATTGCTAACTCAATAAGCCTAGTGAAATGGATCATTCAGTAAAGATGTTAACTGCATTACTGTAAATGATGCTTCTTACAAACAATAGTCATTTTTGTTTTGTCAATATTTAGCTTGCATTGAGCCACATTCATCTTCATTTTGAAGTGATTTGGTTTTATAGGCCCCAAACCACAGAGAAAATATTGTTTTAGGGGACAAAAAACAGACTTTTGCGGTTTCTTATTGTCAAAATGACCGTGACGACCTATGAATTTAGCTTTTCATAGCCTCCCACACGACCACAATGTTGAACAGGATCAGTGGAGTAAAACAATGAACAGGGAGAACAGGAAGTCCACATAGCCAAATAAAATAGAAATAATATTACAGTAAAACTAATTTTGTTCTTGTTAAATTGTTAATCACATTAAACACCCTATAAAACATATGGCACGTAAAATGAGGAAAGCTACAGGTTGGAAAGCGTGATAACACTGTATTTCTCTAAAACTATTTTAAAACTGTAATAGTTTCGAAGAAATCATTCAGACTTTAATTTTTACCCTAGATCAACTTGTCTTATTAAAACAGTCTCAATTAATCACTTTGATTATCAAGTCACTCTGCAAACCTGCTTTTTTAAGAGAAACTTTTCACATGGCTTCCATCGACTTACAAAATACCATTAATACTCAGAGTAAATGCTTTTTTTAAAATGCCACTTTATTTATTTCAGTGTGGTGAATGGCATTCAGAGTGGAAAGACATTGGCAGGGAGCACGATTAGGTTAAGCCACAGAATTGTGTTCATGTGGAAATACTGAAAGCTGTTGATCGGCTGCTGAGTGAGATTTCATTAGCATGATTCATACTGTCCCCTTTATATCACTGAGGCAGAGAATCCAGCAAAATGAAGCATTCATTGGGTGAAAATGCAGGTCCTCAAATGAGATGCCTGCAAACATATAATTAGAGTTTCTGCTTTCAATAGGAAAGAGAATAGGCCAGAAATAATGTTGAACCCAGAGCACTGTCCCTGTTAAAACCTTTAGTCTGAGCCATGGAGAAAAGCAGAGAATAGACGATTACCTCATTCTTCACGCTCTGGTTTCAATGAGAATCCAGTAATGTGTAAAGCAGACGTACAGTAATGAAAGCGTGACTACTTGTGCAGTAGACATTTTTCGTATGTTTATCACATCTCAGGGACGTAGTTTTGGCAGGTGAGGTATAGTGATTTTAACAGTAGAGCGTACTGTATATACATTTTGAGAATATAGATCATTTAAAGCTCGAAACAGTAGAACGTTCCTTCATTTTGGGTCTCCTTGGAGAGCACGTGGACTTCCCTGGATGCCGCCCAAGAAATACACGTCAACCTATTTTAGTATCAACGTTCCACCTACTGTGGTCATCTGCATTGTGTTTTTTTCCAGCTGTGGTCTTGACTGTGGCAGTGTGTAAATTTTCCAGTATTTCGGTGTTCTTTTTAAACTTATATTGGCTGGAAGAACAAAGCAGAGAAATCTCAGATTACAGACTTGAGGTAACCCAAGCGGCTGTTCCCCCACACGGGCTTTTCTTGTGTGAAGAAATGATACAAACACAAAGGCAACCAAAAAATTGTATAAATAACAAGAAGTATGTAGTGCTTAGGGTCAGCTTTTAGAGGCCTTGGTGGAGATCATGAAAATAGACCACCACTGGGGAAAAAGTTGCTTTAATGAAAAACATCCATAGACTCTGTGCAAACAAGATGAAGAGTTTTGTTTTCATGTATTTGTCTTAAGATAATTATTTAGCGATCATATTTTACTTAATGTTTTTTGGTGGTCACTATTTAGGTTTGCATGTTAAATTTTGCAGTCAATACACATTTAGAAAGAACACAGATTAGCTCACTTCACCCTTAGTTTGACGTTTTTATTGATTAATTGCTGGCTGATTTAGTAACTCGCTTTCAGTGTCCTAGCATCTGTCTTCTTCATCTGATTTTCCCATTTGTTATGAATCATGATGAATCTCATTGCAGTTGCTTCCAAATACGATCTTGGTGACTCACATCGCTGCACATTTTGTAAGTCTGGTTTATTTAACAAACCTGATTAAAAACATTTGTTTGTTAGCAGAGAGCCCACAAGCTGAGAATTTAATATAGGGGGTCCAAAACGTGGATTTGGCTGAAATTAAGGTCTACTCTAGGTCGGCACTAGAGCTGTATGCACACCTTTGTAAATCTCAATAAACCAAGTATGGACATTTGAGCCATGAAAGATGATTCCAATTTACTCTAAACAGCTTGGAAGACTAGTTTTTTGGACTGCTCATGGAAGTTATTGTTTCCTTTGAACAGACTGGTGGGTTTTAGCGCAAGACTAACTGAATAAAATGATTTGTGAGTGCATTATTGACCCAAGACCATTTTGGCTGTTCTTATCGTCTCTGACCAGAAGACCACGGCCAATCTAATTAGAGGGGAAGCATTATGGACTTACATGTAGGGATTACCCACTTTAACACGATCAACAGAATGGATTAGCATTTCTGCATCTGTGCATCCTTGAAACTTTATACTGAATGAAACCTGACCTACAGCAATTCAATTGCTTTTGCAGACGGTCTGGGCGTCCAGTTGCTCTGATCCAAGCAATAGGTCAATTCAATATATCTTAATAACTCACTAACAGATCCAGGTCCCTTTATTTTCTTAAGAAAGCCTTTTATAATTAGGCTTGACTGTTCAGATGTTCTAAAGGGATTGTTGTTCTTTGTAATGCAGACTGCACAGATTTTTTGATAAGGTAACTAACAGTTTTTTAACAAATTCAAAGGCTAGTTAATATTTATAACCTTTCATTGTCATCGTTTATATAAAAATTTGAGACCTACAAATTATTATAATTACAGGAATATTTCTCACAGCAGGCTTGAAAGTAATTGTCTGAGGTGTATTTGACGTGATGAATTTGTTGAAAGGGCTCTGTAGTAGGTAATGGATTTCCAGACTCAGTTTCTTAAAGACTTTACCAGTCTAAAATGCTATAGCATGTCATAAACTAGTCAACTAGTGTGTTGGTGGACAATTACTTGCCTAGTGGACCATCTTGATCCTTTACTAGTTTTAGTATAGCAGTGATTAAATCATATTGTTTAATCATAATTACAAACTATTGTCTTGTCCTCATCTGCCTTTTCTCAAAACCGGTCTCTCGTATTTATTATGGGGGGAGGTTGAATGAATAGACAACACTGATTAATCCCAACCTCTTTGTGCCTTATGAAATACAGCCAAAATCAGAATTGGTTCTGGTCACGATGAGCATCACTACACTCCCCTGTTTGTCCTCTTTTTTTATCCATAAATCTCCAGGCTGAGAGCATCCAAGTCATATCCACCTTTACTCCACATGCCTCTCACTCGCTCTCGTTTCCCGCTTTTCTTTTCTGGTGTCTGGACAGCTGCGTGCAGCTGCGCTCCTTGTGCTTTTGCTAAACTCTTCAGAAAGTCAGAGGGACTCCAGCATCCCACCAGCTGTCATACACATTGCCGGAGATACTGTAGAAAATAATGGCCAAACATGAAGCTTTTGGATAGTGTAGCAGTCTAAGCCTCAGATAGCTAGGCTGTGTTTGATATTTGCACAATTTTTGTCCATTTTAAACCTTTAAAGAATCCTGTTGTGAGCTGTGATTTATGCAGTCACTTCTTAAGTCTTCATATAATCCTCGACGGAGATGAAGTTAAACATATTTAGCTGCTGTGATAGACGGCTTGAAACTCAAACTCAACATTTTCGCCAGGGCTACTTAATAAAGATTATACAATATTTAATTCATAATGAAGTGAAAAGAAATGGTGGCGGAACGCACAGATGCTACCATTCCTGTTACTGTTTTGAAATTAAACGCAATTTATTTCATCATAAAATGTGTTATTTGTCTATAAAGTAGAATAACCATGAGTAAGAATGTTGTGGAGCTCAGTAAAATAATTAACAGTGGGTATTATACCCTCCTTTATGTTGTTCTTTGGCCATATAAAAGCTAAATACCGTTTGATTGGCTGTAAATAAAGTCACCTCTGATTGGTCAGTGACAACGCTGCAGAATTTCTGTGCACAAGGAGGGCTTTGCTCATCATTAGTGTTAGTAGTTTGTGTGTAGTGCTGACTGTCCTCCGCTGTTTCTATTTTTAAATAGTCTGTCTCCTTAGGAAACGAAAAGACAGACTTGATTTATGGGTCCTGATGGGCTTGTTAAGTGAGGTTGTGATTGGGGGTCGTACTGGAGAAGGGAACATGTCGTCTGCACTTCACAGTCTTATGAGTAGCTGAATGGATGGTGATGCATTTATTTACACCACAGAACACCAAAGATATAAGCTATAAATTTCATGGCATTCATGCAGCAATTAAATTACTCTGGTTTTCTTCTGCGTTTCTTCAAAACAATGAAATGTAACATAAGACCGTCCCGAAGTGTGTTTTGTTGTCCTGGTAATGACCTGCATTGTCCAGCTATGACCCCAGTGATTGCAGGGTCTTCTTGACAACAGGCCGGAATCCAAAACCAATAAAAAGGACCATTAGAAAGCTGATTGTGCACATAGAGTCAAGTGTGTCCGTCTAATATTTAATTTTCAAGACTAACATAGAACAGCTTTAAGCAGAGATGGAGTGATCGTGATACTTTTTGTGTCGATAATGACAGCGAAATATATTTTCCTCTCTCCTGCAGTGATGCTGCTTGCGTAGAGAAGCGTATCAAAACATTTTCTAATGCAAATAACCGCTAGTAAACAAAGTGTTTGCGTTCTCTTAATGGGCTAAGTTCTTTGGTGCAGTCTGTTGACTTTTCTGTCTTCAAAGAACCGTTCATCCAAAAATCTTTTTAAAAAGAATTTCATATTTATACGAAGCACATTGTAGTCACTTAGTTGGCTCTAAACTATGACAAGATATTTTGCAGTGATTTCAACTTGCATGACTTTTCCAGATGTGAGAATTTGTTACTTTAGATTTTCTTCACAGCTCACAGCCCGGCTCAACTAGGGAAAGAGTTTGATTTTAAGCGTCTGACAGTACCAGACAAAATACTAAGATTGAGTCTATTTGATCTCTCACTGTCAAGATACTGTTAAACTTTTTTTATGTTTCTGCTGTCACCCAGATGTGGGATATAGCACAGAAGAATCCAACTGGAATAAATGTGTCAGGACCAGAGTACTGTGAGGATTTTAGCAGATGACACATGGAAATAAAATATGTGTCTGCTTCCTTGGAACTTGAAATGAGACGTTGCTAATCATTTCTCCAGTGTAGGATCCGAGCGACTGCCTCTGAGTGGGCGGCTCTCGCCCTAAAGGAGCCCGGGAGTATGAATGGAGTGGCAGAGATTATAGGCTGGTAGTGAGAGGACTAGAGACAGGAAGTCATCCAAAGAGACTTGAAGACCCAGAGTCTCTTAACATCTGTCTAGACGGCATTAAAATTCCTGGGTGCTGGCCCAAAGTGAGAGTTTCATTGGGAATACATGCACACTCGTCATCTTATTGGAATTTGGAGGGCTGATTTATAGCTCTGGTAGATATACATCTAGTTTTTGGAAAGGAGTATTTGTGGCTTTAGGTGGTCATAGATAACTGGTTTTAGTTATTAAAAGTTGTTTTGTTGTGACTTTATCCTGATTCGCAACTGTAAACTTATACTGATTTATATTTTTTGCTCACAATTTTGTGAAAAATGTCAATGTGACGTTATTTGACTATTTGACTCAACCCACCTAAAGATAAGTATGCAGCTTTAAAAGAAATAAAATTGGTACTGAAACAAAAGATGAATTAATGATATACAGTAAAAATGTAAACAATTGCATATATTTGTTATATAGTATAAAGTGCAACAGTTTGATCTGGAATAAATTAGTTTGAGTTTATTTCATATTGAAAGTGATTACACATGACAGATTTTGGTATCTTGGCAAATCTGTGCACTTCATGACTGTGCAGAAATCTTTTCTGCAACACAAGAAATTACCTGCTTTTTTCCTCAGGTAAAAATAGCTGAAAAGCAAGATACAATCTCCATTTGCTCTCCATTTAATCCATTTGCAGTCTAGAAGAAACCATTGAAATATTAAACAAAACAAGTCTTTTTTTCCAACTGAGGTTTGTCGGCTATGTTGGCATGATAGTATCTTGATAGTATCATTTTGGGCACAGGAGCAACCCGTCTTTGCTTTCCCACTGTAGAACCCAAATAGTTTAATCGCTGAAGTAAAAAATGCACTTATTTTCTGTTCGCATACACTGTAGCACATCTTTCATCTTGATGAAGATAACAGTACAGAGGACTTAAATTCTTCGTCCTGAGGTTTAGGTGTCTCCTCCTTGAGGGCTTTATCATACGATAACAAATAAATAGGTCACGCAGTTCTTAGAAGCACGTGCCGTGCCGTTCTTGACCTTCAAGCCTCGATTTCTGCCAGCACAGAGTGTTCAAGCGAAATGTGTGGGTTGAGTGTGTGTTTTGTACAATTGTGGGGGATGGATCTGCTTTTGGCCATTGCTCGTTTTTTGTCCGTGCGGTGCAGAACAGAGACGGGCATCTTCAAAAGCTCTCAAAGAAACTGTTAGCTTGGGTCATCTGAGGGTCAGTAAACAACTGACTAAATAAACCAGCCATACTTGCAGAAAAAAGCTAGTGCTGCCAGAAAACATCACAATTATGAATTATTTTTGACCTGGTGTGATTCTGTTTTCACTTACTTTTATTGGACTCCGCTCAAGCAGTCAGAGTTAACGCTTTTCATTCATCATGGGAGATATCGTACGACGCTTTTCTTGAATGGGCAATTTGGCGGCAGAAGTGTCTTTGATTTTGCTTCTGAGCCTTTCGGAAACGTGACGTGCTCAGATGTGGGACGCAGGCTATTATACAAACGGAATAAAAATCTTCATGAACTGTTAGTGCCGTTCGCTGGCAGCTACGTACCACATCACAGAACGGTCTGTGACCACAATGTTGTCTGAAGAACCTAGAGCCGAGCTAACTGTGGAGAATGGTTTTTATTAAAAAGGCTAGACTGACATTGTGCCGTACAGCGTGTTTTATCAATCTGCTGCATGTTTGCTTACTTGTGTAGCCCTGCAATCAATATCATTCGTCTTTGGTTGTTTGTGGGCATTACTACACACCCTTTATGGCAGTTAAACCCAGAAAACCGCCGAAGCCCAATGCAGATTAGGTACGGCCTGTAATGAAGAGCCAACAGGAGACACATGAGGTGTGGAGAAAACCTGGCACTCTCATTACTGACCATGTTATGTGTACACAACCGATATATCCGCTGTATATTCAGTACATTCACATTTATTCCTTTTTTTTCCTATAGCTAACCCTCACATCTGTTCTGCGCTTGTATTCTTAAGGTTCGTAGACAGCTTGTGGCACATGTCTATACTGTATGAGTGAATGATGCTTGTATCAGCACCTGCTTCTAAGGTTTCCATTGATGTTTTTATCAACAGAAAAAGAAACAGTCCTTGATATATCAGAAAGCACAATGGAGGAAAAGAATAAGTATGTGATTTGTACAAAGTACAACTTCTTTGCAGTTTTCCAGGCAACCTTAGATAACTGCTTGTGTGTTAGTCAGCTTATATGTTTGCCTTTAGTCTATTCTACATGTTTTAAGTGAAAATATTTTAAAGACTAAAGAGTTTTTTTACAGTACAGTAGGTTACATACAGTAGGCTTGATGTCCTTATTTCAAGCTTTTCATCTGTGATGATACGGATGCAGGCGAGTATTTCAGAGAGTCAAAGTTTCAGGTCTTTCAAGGGCATGTCGATATGTTACGCTTTAGCTACGCATCCAAGTCAAGTCTTAAAAATCATTGTCTATCTTTTCTTTTTCTGACATTTATGAGAAAGATTACTAAACCCACAAAATACTTTTTATTCTATTCTTTTTTTTTGTAAGTATGTACTTATAAGATAAGGTGTTATGTTTATTATTTTGATTATTATTTGGCTGTCAGTTTTTAATCTCTGTCATCCCAACAATATTATTCTTCTGTATAGTCATAGTATGGTGTGGAAATTGCAGTTGTTAGCATTTTTTATCTTTGTCTTTTTGGTTACTGTTATCATTCTTTGGGGTTGAACAATGTTGTCATTTTAAATATTATAAGAGATATATTTGTGTTCTTTCATTGTTTCGAGTTTACTATTATTCCAAGATGAGGGAAAATAATAATCAGACAAAATGGCAAGCGATCCTAAACGTTTGACAAGCAGCATTTTTCTCCTTGTTTACCTGAAAGGTTTATGTATTCAGAGAGTTTCTGAATCCATATCTTTGCACGGATTAGACCTCAGCGCTTTCTCGCTGTACTCAGATTAACAATAAGCCAATCGCAGGGATCCAGTCATCTTTCAAGAATTTAAATAGGAAATGTCATTAATAATTGGATATGCCGTGACCTTTTTTACTGCGAGTTCTTTCCTTCTGCCACGGCCCCCAATTCCCTTCCAGAGGGCTTTAACTTTTTCAACATCTACTACTAAACCAGACAGTTGAAGATACCCATAAAAAATCTGTTCACTGGATTCGACTTTTCCCATGTCTGTTGTCATTCATTGCATTGTCTTCCAGAGCGGTACAGACTTCATGCTGAACCAGAGAACGAATTACACCTTTGCTATATAAATAGTGACGTTAGCTGGAGGAGTGAGTAATGTTTGACATGGATGCTGTGTTTCGGCACACTGCTAGTACATTATGGACTTACAGTGATTTTGAAGGCAGAAGTTGAAGACAGATCCATCTCCGCTGACAGGTTGGATCCGGGTGGGTGAACCGTGATTGAAGCTTTGGGCTTAGGATCACACTTCTGTCTGTCTGATCGTGTGGGGTGTGCGTGTCTGGAAGGGGCCGAAGTTGAGCGTGAGCCCTGAATTTAGCTTCTTTGCCTGAATTTAGCTTCTTCTAAGTTCTTTGTCTATTGTTTGTTGTCTCGGTGTTGTGTGACTAGGAGCCATGATGCCCTTTTGTATTGCGGAACTACTGACTTCTGCTATCCAGCAACCTTTATAAAGTCAAAGGGACATATTCTCTCATCTTAAATTCTGCCTGATCTGTGGCTACTATAATATTTATGCGAAACCTCCCTTAAAATAAAAAAAATTGTGTTTACATATCTTAGTCCTCTCCCTGTATTTCAATGTATTCAGTATTTATCTTGCGCTTGGTAAACAAGTTTGTGAGTTCAAGAATCCCCTCGCATTTCTTTATGTTGAAAAGATGAAGGATCGCTGTGTATGCACATTCCTAAACTTGAAACGTTTGTGCATATAAACGGCCTGATTTAATCAGCCTCAGTAACCCTTGGACAACCTTTAATTTTGCTATACTTGGAAACTTCAGCCAGCCAGAGGCTTTTAACAAATTTCATGTCAGGAATGCCTAATAATAATAATGGCATTAACTTCAAGTTTCTTTTAAATAATAGCGTAATCACAGTTGGTAATGAGGTGAGTCTGTAATTACAAGAAACTCTGTTCTATCTCAGTGAATAACAAAACAATAGTATTACGTTTGTTTAAGTGGTTTTTATTTTGCCTTTCTACCGAGCAGTATTTCACATCTCATCTCTATTACCAGCAACTTTAAAGATGTCCAGATTAAGGCCGCACAAATATTATAATTTGTAAAATGTATTTTACTGTACGGCAAGAGCAAAGAGACTCCAGAGTTAATGAAACTATCATCAGTGACAGATAATCTGTTTTGAATTAAAGCTGATTGGCCGATCAGAGTTTGTGTCACTGTATGTGGAATCTAATTATCTCTGAAAGGTGAGAGACAGATGTGGCAACTCTCTCTCTCTCTCTCTCTCTCTCTCTCTCTCTCTCTCTCTCTCACTCACTCACTCACTCACTCACTCACTCACTTCATCTGGTAAATTTTTGAAGTCAAAATAGATGTATCTTTCACTGTCTATATTTCACATTTTACACAATCCCATGAAACTAAATTTGTGATTTGGTATGTTTCTCTACCACAGAATTGATTCATGGCCAGAAATACAGATTAAATTCAGAATTTGGCATCGTTCTTAGATCACCTACACAGTCAGGTGCATCTCTATTCAACACACCGAGAGCCGTTTCTTATTCATTTAAGCCATTCAATAGAGGAATTGCTCGTAATATAACACATGCCAGTGTTAATAAAGGCAGACATTGGAGACGTGCTGGGGGAAGTTGTTTTGGTTGCCGAACAAGCATCAGGAATAGAGCAGATGGAGTGTATCTTTAAAGCATGCATGAAAGCAAACGGATGCGTGGCGTCAACAGCAGTGGACGTGTCTTCATTACAATTTCAAAGCGGTGAAACATCATTAGCATATGTATGCATCCTTTTACTGAGAATATCCGCTGTTCATTGACACCTATAGATTATATCTGAATGATGGTTGACTAGTCATTCAACTACTAACTAGTAGGTTAGAGAGGATTTTAGACTTTTTTTTATTTCAGATATATATATATATATATATATATATATATATATATATATATATATATATATATATATATATATATATATATATATATTCAATGTGTGTTTGGGAACAGTGGTTGAGCAGTACAGCTGTTTGGGATTCTTTGCAATTGCACCTTATTAAAATAATTGTACTTAAGTGAAGAAGGGTGGCTGGTTTAAACTTAACATATCTAGTATGGTGGTCCTTAATTGGCATCAGGGCTGCAAACGACTGCAGAGACAAAAGAAACCATGGAGCAGGTATATTGTGGAGAAAATAAATATTACTTAACAGACTCTAGTTCAACTTTACTAATTTCACACTTGGTTGGCCAACATTAGAGCACATGGCCTAATCCTTAGACTCAACTACATGTGTCAATGACTTTCACGCTTACAAAATGAGACTAAGGTATAATACTGTAAGTGTCATGTTACCAAAAAATGCACGAGTGAATTTATATTTGATGACGGGGTTGAAAAAGTAACTTTTCTGCGTTGGGTAAATGTTTCATCTTAAAAAATGCTAACCATTATTTTCTCTTTTCTTTTGTTTTGCACTTTATGTCATCTGCATCTTTTTCTGGATTAAATGAAGGTAAGACCCTCATTTTTAGTTTTTAAATTTGGGATATTATATATTACAATATATTAGAGACCATATCAGCATTGACCATAATTTACTAAAGGTTGGAGTTGAAAGCAGATAATATTACTATATTAAATTGCGAATTTTATTCAAAGCAGTATGAGAATATTTTAGATCAAGAGTAAGATCAAGGAAAAACTTTTAGATAACAATATTGTGCATAACTGAAATAATGACCTGTTATCGATATTCCCCCCAAATGTCTATATTAGTGCATCTCTAACTGTAAACTCTTCAGCTACAAAGTGCCAATATGGCAGTATTATAGACATATTTTACGCCATGAATGTAAAGAACCAGATGTCTTTGATCACTGAAAAAGAAGGAAAGAAATCCCAAAGGAACCATTTGATTTAAAGATCAAGTAGGTGTGAGATATTGTTTGGTTTGGATTTTTCTGTTTTATTTTTGTTGAAGTGCCAGGTAATGATGGAAGAATAGCTTTCTGCAGCTCCCCTGGAGCTCGACAAGCTGGATATTTGGTGGGTGTTTGTTGTTCAAAGCATCCATCAGGCATTATGGTTCTAGTAATAATCTTTCTTTATGTTTTCTACTTTGTCAGACATTGTTGTTTCAGTTTTTCTTCTGTATTGTGTGCGTCTGTGTGGGTGTATATGAAACATCTGAAATACTTTTGCGACAGCAGTGGAACATTTTGTCCAAACATCAGCTACAGTGATCGCTTTTAATTAAGTTTGACATTCATGGTGGGAAAACGGTTATAATAACTAATCAGCTTTACATTGTTTCTTAGCTGTGTGGTTGTAATGTGATTGTGTTACGGATTATGTCCAGTGGGTAACAATAATAGTCAGTATAGGCTTGTCATTTTTCTTGAGAGTTTTTTGTACTTGGTGGTACTTTAATTTTAAAGTAATCTGCAGTTTGATGTTTTAACCAGAGATGGCAATAGAGAGGCAAATTGCAACGTTAATTATTTGCTTTGAATTGAAAGTTGTGATTAAAAATACACATTTTTTATTTTAATTTGACTTTTTAATTAATGATCTAAAAATGATACAGAACCATTTTTTTCATTCATGTCATGACTTTTCTTTGTTAAGATCTTTAGTAATCCTTAAACTCATTCGCATTTTCATTATTTTAAATTAGATGATGAATTGTCTATGTTCGCACAGACGTTCGGCTGCACATTGCAGATATATAAAGTGGATATCAAACATCTACACGCAAGCAACATGCTGTAGGCAACGTCTTAGCAATGCTGCTCACGTACCACAGACTGATAGAGCAGAAACCCGACTGTGCATATTTATTTATTTCTGTAGCTTTTTAGTCAAGAAGATTTATGACAGAATATTTGCAACATTACGAAGGCTGTTTACACAGGCCAACATGAGTGTTGAGATGATGAGATTAGTGCTGAAAGGCCTGCGGTTTTCTCATTATGGTGGTGCAGGTCTGTTTAGGTAGGAAGGACTTTGATGAGTCCTGTGTAGGGGTCTCAGATGGGGTGTGGCTTTAGCTTTTCCTGCTTTGTGATTGGTTAGAGCTGTGGTTGCGAGAAGGGAAATGGTAAACGGGTCACAAAGATCAGTTATCATCACAGGGTCAGAGTGTGATCAGGAGTGCGTAACAAAGCAAATGTTAAAATGTCTAGCGGTTGGTGCACATGCAAGGTTAGGCAGACGTTGTTCATGGGTTACTGTGCAGCACATTCATTCCCAGAATGCTTATCGTGTACTGTAATACTTGCCACATTGGGTCTAAACAAGTTTTTTTTAAATATTTTGTCGTAGCTTTGTATGTTTTATCAGTATTAAAACAAACAATGTTACTGTTGTTTTTAATCCTTCTCTAGTATTTTGTGTGGCTCATGATATTTTTGTGCAATATAAAGACTGTGTTTATAGTTTATATATTTATGCATTTGGTATTTTATGCATTTGGTATTTATACAAAACGACTAATATATATATATATATATACATACTATACTATACATTTAATCGATATTGAACTTATATGCGACCCTGTCTGTGAAAACCAAGCTAAGGTCATTTTTTGTGATTTACTATTTTCTGCATAAAATCATTCTACATGTGAAGAACATTCTGTAAAAATTACCTTTTAAATCTTTAATGTTGATTGAGGCCATATCAAAGATTGAAATCAATGTTTAGGAAGTCAACTAATGAAATAAAGTGTCAAGGAAAGCATTAATTTCAGTATTTAAAACCATTAACTGTATCTCAAAAAAGATATAATTTACAGCAATGAACACACATTACCTATTTTCATGTCGATGTCAATGTCTTATTTAATGCTATAATTAGATTTTGAGACTTTATCCTGAATTTCACAGACGGGATCACGTGTTTAATACCACTCGCTTACTCTGCAGCAGTGGCTGCGAAGGTTTAGCACTAAATTTGTAAACCATTACTCTGGCAGCCATATTCCCTCAGTTTGTTAAAGACAATAGCGTGCTCAGTACGTGACATGGTCAGGCTTTGTCCTGCTAGAAAAACTGCTCCCCACGAGTGGTCTTGAGACACAGATGTCAGGAGTCTATTGTTGAACGTGATGTAGTGCTTGCTGAAGTGAGAGAGGTGGAGACCAGCGCCAGACAGACGTAGGGGAAGGGGGGTTGATGGAGACGGCATTACCTCATCCCAACGCTGACCTCAGGGTGACATACATGGCCGTGGAAGGCACATCACAACCCCCACTGTGCATTTTAACCTCAGGGGGGTTGCTACAGTGTAACAAAGACATCACTAATGTAATAATAACAAGTGAAAGTGATGTTAAAAAGCCTTTTTTTGTCCCTTGACATGTGTTCCTGGGTGCACCCGTGTCATTTATTCCTTGGATTTTTTTATGTAATATCTCTCTGCTTGTTTTGTCTCTGCTTGTCCGCTTCAGAGAGCACGTTGACTTGAATTATAATGCAATGCATCCGTCATCTGTGTTTGCTTGCTTGCATAGAGTATGTTTCTGACCCAGGTGCCAGGGATTTGCCTGCTGTAAACAACATGTGGAACAGGCATATGGCCACATTTAAAAGACAAAATCACATCGGCATCATAATGATGTGGCCGTGCCTTGCCGCACAAGTGCTTCCCACCTATACCGCTGCCGGTGTAATAGCAGTCTAATGGCACACACATATGAAAGTGGTTTTTAGGGCTGGGCAACAGCAGCGTGTACTTACTGTTCACAACACAAGTGCCTGCTTAACTTTGATAGTCTCTTTTTGACTGTGCTATTTTTACCAAACAGCAAGGTAAATCTTTACAAGTGGGATGTTGGTGGGGCATCGTACATACCTTATCAAAAATCATTACAACTGTTCTGGGTGGCCGCAAGATTTTATAAAGTTTATAAAGTTTATAAATGCATTCTTTGGACTTCCTCGCTGAAATGTTCTTTTGCTAATTTAAGGTTAATAGATTTAATTAACCTTCAGTAAAACTGTCTGTTTTTAATGCACAAAGTCACCGGGTTGTTTTTTAATGGCTGTGATATATTGAACGCCTTTAAGTGGGAGAGAAATATTTTGTGGAGAGTAATATGGGAAATCTGTCACTTTGAAAATGGTCGTAATACACAGCGGAGATTGTGGAATATATACAGCGGATGTCATGTCGGACAGAATGTAATGTTACATCAGGTGCTCGATTGCGTCTTTAGCAGTAAACAAGGTCATTTTTATCATTGCCCTCTTTGATTTTGTCAGGCAGAGCTTTGTCGTTTTTATTCTGTTAGGACAGTGACTTATGTGCTTTGAAGGATTTCAGAAATTTATTCTCTCTCTTTCGGCACTTTTAATGTATAGGTGTACAAAATGTAGTCTTAAAAAACTGAAGAATTTTTTTACCTTTTATCAAATTGTTAGTAAGAAAGATGAATTATTATGTGAGAGTTGTTTTATTTTTTTAAATGCAGTTTAAAAACCATTTTGTCTGACCTTTTTTAATGGCAAAATAACATTCAATAACAAAATGAAATTCATATGTATATATAATTGATAAAATGTACAGTATACAGTTTTACAATGCATAAATGAGTAACGGTGTTGCGAATTTAGCAAATCATAGCTACTTTGAGAACAAATTTTGGTTTGTAGTTTTTAATGCACATACTGTATGTACAGTACCATACAACAATTATTTAGTTTTTCACAATATTTAAAAAAATATGACACTGTACTATAGTAGCTTTCCATATATTTTATATATAGCTTTCCATGACACTGTACTATAGTAGACTAAACTTCTCACTTCTATCCCACAACCATATATAAAGAGACTTGTGCAGAAGACAGCAGAAGGGCTTGCAGGCATGTCCGTCTGTCTCAACAGCCACCAGTTTGCCATGATAGATAGTCCAGCAGACCCGAGCCTGAAACGCTTTCAAGATTAATGTCCACCTAAGTTTAGCGTGAACAAAAGCAGAAGGTTACAAAGTATGAAGCGTTTGGCCCAGGTGAACCAGAGCAATCATCTCTCAAGCACGCCACTCCTGACATCCAAATTCAGAGCGTGAATCAAATTCTGTCACTGTCTTGTTTGGTATTGAGCTGTGAGCTGCAGATTAAATTGTAAGCTGAGTGGAATCTTGCAGCATTTGAGTGGCCGCCACAACCTCTTAATAGCACGACGGCCTAATCTTTCCTTTAAAGCTGTCTCAGAGGAGACAGGAAGTTCGTTTGTCAGGTCATAAATGAATGCCCGAGCACACTGGATTCATTTCCACAATCGAGGCCAAATTCCCTCCCTCTTCCCCCTCCTGCTGTCTGTGGCCATGGAGAGAAAGAAAGTATTTGTAAAAGTCTCCAAGCAGTTTTGATGGGCACAGTGGTGGCACAGCAGAGAGAGAGAGAGAGAGAGATGACATGACATGTCAGTCTTTCTCTCCAGAGCTTTCTGGAGGGATGTTGAACGGCCACACTGGTCCCATCTCTCATTGCTCGTAGATGTTTCAAGAGACGGAGAAAAAAGGATAAAGTAGATTTGTCCTCACTAGTCCTGTCATGTCTTTCCTTAGTCTGACATTTTGACGTTCTGAGTAGAGCGGTGCATGAAAAACAGAAAAACCACATCGCTGCCGACCGAGCGATCACATCAGGCACATGATTTGATGCGCTTTATCGCTGTCACTGTGAGGACTCTTTGCTTTGCTGCTTTGTTGGTGTGCATTGTAAATTGTTCAAAATTAAAGGGATAGTTTACCCACCAGTGACGATTCTGTCAGTTTTCATTTCACCTCATGTCATTCCAAATATGAGTTTCGTTTTGCTAGAGACCAGAAAATTAGATGTTTTCTATTTGAGATGCTTTCAGTGAGAGTTAATGGTGACCACAAGCATGAAAAATAACACTGTTTAAATTGAATTTCAGTTTTTTCAAAGCTTTTGTATGGCTTCAGAACATGCGGCATATACTGTAACTTTATTATGTTGTTTGGAAATTGTTAGTTCCTGGAAACCATTCACTTTGCATTGCAGTGATATTTGTTTTCCACAAAAAAAAATTGTAATGACATGAGGATGAGTAAAAGATGACAGCTTTCACTTTTGGGTGACCTGTTCCTTTAAGTACAACGTTAATCGTAGGCACTTCTTCCACTTCTCACTAATACGCTTTTCCATTTTTTTCACTTTTTTGTAAAGCACCGTTTAATTAAAACACTCAGAGTTATAATCACACCTTAATAGCAAGACAGAAAAATGAAGACTGCCCCCCTCATTCACGTTTGTGAAGTGAAGGTGTTGTGTCGATGAATGTATGGGAAAAGTCTTAACCTTGTTAGTGAAAGGATAAAGAGAAAGTGGAGTGGGAACTACTGCTAGACTCTTTCACAGACCTCTCTGTTGATTTTTGACCCAATGCCTCCATCAGCTTGGCAAGCGCTACTGTCTGTGTAAGTGTGAGGGCTAAATCATCTTGTCCAAGTCGGCTTGCTTCCGTACGCCAAGTTCACTGGTTCACGCTCAGTGCTGTCGTCTCCCCGGAGGAAGCCTGATAATTATTTTCGCTAGCGTTGTTTCGAAAAGTTCATCTTCAGACATTCTCCAAAGGGAGTCTCTTGGGTAAAGTGTTGTTGTATACTTTTTTCTAGTGCTCTCCTCCTTAAAAAGACTTTTTTTCATACCAAATAAAATATTTTAAGAGACCTTTAAAACTTTATTTCTGTGA